>OY728160.1:585324424-585970098 GCA_963277665.1 Viscum album | reverse complement strand
ATTATTTGTTTTTATGGATGTTGTTGTCTTTTAGTGGTGGTGTGTTTGGGAACCCCCCTACTTCTTGGACACTGGACAACCCCCCACCCTCTTCCCTAGACCCCGGACAAACCCCACCGGAGAGCCCCCAAGACAGCCCCCCGGACACCCCCCCACCCTCCTCCCTGGACCCCGGACAACCCCCCCCCCCCCCCCCCCCCCCGTACATCCCCCCGAGACAGCCCTCAGACAACCCCCAACCCTCTTCCTTGGACCCTGGACAACCCCCCCCCCCCCCCCCCCCCGAACATCCCCAAATAGCCCCCGGACAGCCCCCCGAACAGCCCCCCAGACAGCCCCCCCCCCCCACCCTCCTCCCTGGACCCCCAGACAAACCCCTCAAACAGTCCCCCAGACAGACCCTGGAAAGCTACCCAGACAGCCCCCCAACCCTCCTCCATGGACCCCGGACAACCCCCCCGAACACACCCCCCGCACCAACCCCCCACACAGCCCCCACCCTCCTCCCAGGACCCCCAGACAGCCCCCCAGACAGCCCCCCAAACATCCCCTGGACAGCCCCCCCCCCCCCACCCTCCTCCTTGGACCCCAGACAACCCCCCCGAACACCCCCCCGAACAGCCCCCCGCACAGCCCCCCCACCCTCCTCCCTGGACCACAGACAGCCCCCCCAGACAGCCCCCCGGACAGCCCCCCCCACCCTCTTCCTTGGACCCTCGAACAACCCCCCGCACAGAGGATTCTCATAAAATGCACAACATTTTATGTACATACGTAAAACCGACCAAACACATTTGGATTGTGTCAATACATTAGAAAAATGATCCATGGGCCATATGTGATGTGTACGAGTCAACCCCGCCTCAATCCGAGGCACGGTGTGTCCCGCCACCACTCAAAGTGTATGTCTTCTGTTTCAAAAGGACATCATTTGAAAGTGAAATACATCAACTGGCATACGGAAAACTGACCAAACGCATTCGGATTGTGTCGATACTTTAGAACAGCGATCCATGGGTCATATGTGATGTGTAAGAGTCAACCCCACCTCAATCCGAGGAGCGATGCGGCCGCCACCCACTCAAAGTGTCCTGTCCTTTGGCTTAAAATGGACAACAATTTAAGTACATACGGAAAACTGACCAACGCATTCGGTTTCCATTGAAAATTTAGGAGAACGTTTCATTGGTCATATGTGACGTGTACGAGTCAACGCCGCCTCAATGTGAGGTGCGGTGTGGCCGACACCACTCAACGTGTCTGCCTTCTATTTCTAAAGGACATAATTTGAAGTGAAATACATCAACTGACATACGGAAAACTGAACAAACACATTCGGATTGTGTCAATTACATTAGCACAATGATCCATTGGTCATATGTGACATGTATGAGTCAAACCCTGCCTCAATCTGAGGTGTGGTGTGGCCACCACCACTCAAAGTGTCTGCCTTCTGTTCCAAAAGGACATAATTTGAAGTGAAATACATCAACTGGCATACGGAAAAACCGATCAAACACATTCGGATTGTGTCGATACTTTAGCACAAAGATCCATGGGTCATATGTGATGTGTACGTGTCAACGCCTCCTCAATCCGAGGTGCGGTGTGGTCAGCACCACTCAAAGTGTCTGCCTTATGTTTCAAAAGGACATAATTTGAAGTGAAATACATCAACTGGCATACAGAAAACCGACCAAACGCATTCGGATTGTGTTGATACTTTAGAACAACGATCCATGAGTCATATGTGACATGTACGAGTTAACCCCGCCTCAATCTGAGGTGCGGTGTGGCCGCCACCACTCAAAGTGTATGTCTTTTTCTTAAAATGGACAACAATTTAAGTACATACGGAAAACCGACCAAACACATTCGGTTTCCATTAAAACTTTAGGAGAACGATACATGGGTCATATGTGACGTGTACGAGTCAACACCGCCTCGATCCGAGGTACGGTGTGGCCGGCACCACTCAAAGTGTCTGCCTTCTGTTTCAAAAGGACATAATTTGAAGTGAAATACATCAACTGGCATACGGAAAACTGACCAAACGCATTCGGATTGTGTCGATACTTTTTCACAAAGATCCATGGGTCATATGTGACGTGTACAAGTCAACCCTGCCTCAATCCGAGGTGCGGTGTGGCCGCCAACACTCAAAGTGTCTCTCTTTTTCTTAAAATGGACATCAATTTAAGTACATACGGAAAACCGACCAAACGCATTCGGTTTCCATTGAAACTTTAGGAGAATGATCCATGTGTCATATGTGACGTGTATGAGTCAACTCCGCCTCAATCCGAGGCACGGTGTGGCTGAAACCACTCAAAGTGTCTGCCATTTGTTTCAAAAGTACGTCATTTTAATTGAAAAACATCAACTGGCATGAGGAAAACAGACCAAACGCATTCGGATTATGTCGATACATTAGCACAACGATCCATGGGTCATATGTGACGTGTATGAGTTATCCCTACCTCAATCCGAGGCACAGTGTGGCCGCCACCACTCAATGTTTCTGTCCTCTGTTTCAAAAGGACATAATTTGAAGTGAAAAACATCAACTGGCATACAGAAAACCGACCAAACGCATTCGGATTGAGTCGATACTTTAGCACAAAGATCCATGGGTCATATATGACGTGTACGAGTCAACCCCGCCTCAATCCGAGGCACGTTGTAGCCGCCACCACTCAAAGTGTCTGTCTTTTTCTTAAAATGAACAACAATTTAAGTACATACGGAAAACTGACCAAACGCATTAGGTTTCCATTGAAACTTTAGGATAATGATCCATGGGTCATATGTGACGTGTAAGAGTCAACGCCGCCTCAATCCGAGGCACGGTGTAGCCGCCACCACTCAAAGTGTCTGCCTTTTGTTTCAAAAGTATGTCATTTTAATTGAAAAACATCAACTGGCATATAAAAAACCGACCAAATGAATTCGGATTGTGTCGATATATTAGCACAACGATCCATGGGTTATATGTGACGTGTATGAGTCAACGCCGCCTCAATACGAGGCGTAGTGTGGCCGTGACCACTCAAAGTGTATGTATTATGTTTCGAAAGTACATAATTTGAAGTGAAATACATCAACTGGCAGAGGGAAAACCGACCAAACGCATTCGGATTATGTCAATACTTTAGCACAACGATCCATGGGTCATATATGACGTGTAAAAGTAAACCCCACCTCAATCTGAGGTGTGGTGTGGCCGCCACCACTCAAAGTGTCTGTCTTTTGCTTAAAATGGACAACAATTTAAGTACATACGGAAAACCGATCAAACGCATTAGGTTTCAATTGAAACTTTAGGAGAACGATCCATGGGTCATATGTGACGTGTACGAGTCAACACCATCTCAATACGAGGTGTGGTGTGGCCGTCACCACTCAAAGTGTCTGCCTTTTGTTTCAAAAGTATGTCATTTTAATTGAAAAACATCAACTGGCATTCGGAAAACTGACCAAACGCATTCGGATTGTGTCGATACATTAGCACAATGATCCATGGGTCATATGTGATGTGTATGAGTCAACGCCGCCTCAATACGAGGCGCGGTGTGGCCATCACCACTCAAAGTGTATGTCTTATGTTTCAAAAGGACATAATTTGAAGTGAAATACATCAACTGACATACGGAAAACCAACCAAATGCATTCGGATTGTGTCGATACTTTAGCACAACGATCCATGGGTCATATGTGACATGTACGAGTCATCCCCGCCTCAATCCAAGGTGCGGTGTGGCCGCCACCACTCAAAGTGTCTGTCTGTTGCTTAAAATGGACAACAATTTAAGTACATACAGAAAACCAATCAAACGCATTCGGTTTCCATTAAAACATTAGGAGAACGATGAAAGGGTCATATGTCACGTGTACGAGTCAACGCTGCCTAAATCCGAGGTGCAGTGTGGCCGCCACCACTCAAAGTGTCTGTCTTCTATTTCAAAAGGACATAATTGGAAGTGAAATACATCAACTGGCATACGGAAAACTGACCAAACGCATTCGGATTGTGTCGATACTTTAGAACAACAATCCATGGGTCATATGTGACGTGTACGGGTCAACCCCGCCTCAATCTGATGCGCGGTGTGGCCGCTACCACTCAAAGTGTCTATCGTTTTCTTAAAATGGACAACAATTTAAGTACATACGGAAAACCAACCAAAAACATTCGGTTTCCATTGAAACTTGAGGAGAACGATCAATGAGTCATATGTGACGTGTACGAGTCAACTCTGCCTCAATCCGAGGCGCGGTATGGCTGGCACCACTCAAAGTCTCTGCCTTTTGTTTCAAAAGTACGCCATTTTAATTGGAAAACATCAACTGGCATACGGAAAACCGACCAAACGAATTCGGATTGTGTCGATACATTACCACAATGATCCATGGGTCATATGTGACGTGTACGAGTCAACCCTGCCTCAATCCGAGGCGCGGTGTGGCCGGTATCTCTCCAGGTGTATGTATTATGTTTAAAATGGACATTATTTCAAGTAAAATTATATGGTGTACAAAAAACAGATCAAATTATGAATTGACTTCCGGATTCGACATATAATTGTCATCTAAATTTTAAATTTAATTATAAACGAATTATGTATGTTTATAATTACGTAATGAATTCTAATTTAATTATGGATGTGTATAGTTCCACCATTATATGTTAAATGTGTATGAATTTGTTTTCTATATGTAAGTGTTAGTTGGTTATTGCAGGTACAATAATTGGATTGAAAATGAGAGGGAACCCACAAAATCAGACCTGGTGGGCAAATTGGATTGGAGGTGGTCAAATTGGAGACCTTCTGGGTAAATTGCAGAGCTGTTGTGTAATTTTCCCAGCAGAGGCTATGCTAACGGTTCAAAACCGTTGGCATATAATTTGTAGGTCTTGTTTTACCAACGGTTCATGGAACCGTTGGTAAAACTCTTTTCCCAATAGTTTAGAACCGCTGGGAAAGATAATATGTTGGGTTTTTCCCAACGGTTTGTCAAACCGTTGGGAAAAACATGAAAATTTTGTGCTCATATACCAACGGTTGTAAACCGTTGGGAAAAAGATTTCCCAACGGTTTTCCAGAACCATTGGGATAGGGTAATTTTTCAGCACCCTATCCCAACGGTTTACAGTAAACCATTGGGAAAAACTTTTCCCAACGGCTTACTTCCCTATCGTCTGGAGAACCGTTGGTATAACATATACCAACGGTTCTGCAGCCTTTCCCAACAGTTTAGAACCGTTGGGAAATCCTCTGTTTCCAGTAGTGCATCGTCTTTTTCCAATGTTATGCTCACATGAATCAGGTTCTTTGATTCCTTTATTATTAATGTCTTATGAATAACCAAGATTTATTCCATAATTTATGGATTTGATCTTTGATATATAGTCTATAGATTTTATTTTGGTAATAATTAAATGATATTATTTTCTCCAATGTTTGGAACAAAAAAATTATGTTTTCATTATTTATCATCTAAGAGAAGAAGTCAATTAATATTTGAATCTTAGAAAGAACACAAGTAAGTAAAATCAAATTGACACCATGGAAGGGGATTTCATGAGGATCTTATATTTAAATAATTACATACCTCGTAATTTGAATATGAAAATTCATTGACAATCAATTTAGATAAAGTTGACTTGTGATGAATATTTTAGTATATATGAGGGAAAATATATATGTTTAATGAGGTACACTTATTTTATTACCGTCGAACATGAAATTAAAGTTGATCGATTCCTCAGTTTCTTAAATACAAGTCTCTAAATGTAGTTGTACATAAGATTCTCTAGTAGCTATGTGGAAATCATTCGATGTGATATCAATTTATAAATTGAGGTTGTATTTTCCTATAATTATCATGGTACTCATAATAAAATAAATATAGAATTCAAATAGAAATAAAAAAAACCATGGATACAAAAATATAAACCATACTTTATTCTCAAACTATAGAATTAATCATTGAGGAAATTATAATAAGGGGATGTTTTAATTTTTTAATGTAAGGTTATTATGAAATAAAATTTTGATGCGATGTTAAGAGGCTAATCAATTAAAATAGAAATGAAAAATATCAACAAAATCCACTACCCAAACTCCAGTGCATCAAGTACAAAGAGTATAGGAATTATGCTAACTAGTGATCAAATCCAAAGGATTATGATGATAATCAATGTCTGAAACCCCATAAGCCTAGATACAAAGTTAAATAATATGTGATCATTATAACTAATTTTGATCGAAAAGTGGCCAAAGGAACACATATCATCTACCAAAGAACTGCTATTGTAATTTTTGAATCAAGATCTACACACTCTATTATATATGAATAATTTTTAAGGGTATAAATGTACAACATAAGTTATTAGATGTTAAAGTAATAGTGAACAAACCTAATGGTATATTGAATTCATAACAAGTATAAGATTATTATAAAATTCATGTTTGTGGGAATATTCTTCCAGAAAATATCATTATTCTCCCACTAGTTTAAGTCAATGTAATTTTGGGATTTTATTGGATTATTTACAAAAAGTGCATATCATTTTTTAGGGAAGGTAAGTAACATTTTATATTACAATATAACATATAGAAATCTATTAGTGTGATGATATATAAGAAGATCCAATGGAAATTAAATCCAAACTATGTATATTGATTACGATTCAAATAGGGGTGTTGATCGAGATTATTGAAGGGAAACTCTATATCAATTATATGCTTACTGTGCATTAGTTTATTAATGTTTTTCTAGAAGATTTACCTAGTCTTCTAAAAAACTATGAAAAAAGTTATCAATTTAACTCATACCCAGTTTTTCACCTATTCGAAAGACTCTGTATATAATAAACCTAGTTGAGTTACATGAATTAAAGAAGAAAATGTAGGATAATATTGAAAATAGATTTATTCATCCAATTTTGTTACCTTGGGGTGATAATATTCATTTTGAAAACACAACATATGGATTAATGGGAATCTAAATTGATTATTCTGAATATAACAATATCAAAATCAATAATATGCATCTTATACCCAATATTGATGATTTTTTTGATCAATTAATAGGATATCAGTATTATTATAAGATTGAACCTCATTATAGATATCATAAATTATGTGTTATGAAAGATCACATACCAAATATAAAATTCTACACAACATATGGACACTATGAATATAGTTTGGTTCCATTTAGTCTTATTAATTCCCCCATTATCACCATTGATTTAATGAATAAAGTAATTAGGAATTACCTTGATTAGTTTGTGGTAGTATTTATAGATGATATTATTATATATTCATGGAAAAAGTAGGATCACAATGATCACATATGGATTTTAATAATTTCTTAACAGATGTATAAGAATTATCAAAATTTTATGATGTATGAATTTGATATAATTTTTTTAATTTTTGGGTCATATAATCCTAACAGAGGGAATATCGATGGATCCAAAAAAGTTGGAATTTATTGAACATTGGCCCAAACCAACCCCTTTTACCATGATCTACAGTTTCCATGGTTTAGTTGGATAATATCAATTTTTTTATATATTATCATAAATATCTAATCCACTCACCATGTTAACTGGGATGGGAGTGATGTTCCTTTGGATAAATGAATGTGAATAAAATTTAAAGAAACTAAAATAAGGTTAGTAAAAACACATGAGATTAAATTTCCCTAGAGTGGAAATGGTTTTTTATCTACAGCAATTCATAAACAAAGGGAATGAGATGAATCCTCATGCACAATGATACAGTGATAGCTTAATCTACAAAACAGTCGAAGGTTCATGAGTAAAATTACCCAACTCATGATTTAAAGATACCTAGGATAAGTTTTACATTAAATGTATGGAGGAATTATCTTTATAATGGAATATTTAATATATATACTAATCCTAAAATATTTAAGTTTATATTCTCACATAATGAGTTGAAAATGAACCAAAGAATGCTGTTGGAGCTGATTAAAGATTATGACTATTCAATACATTACCACTCTAGGAATGATAAGAAGTTGGTGTATGATTTTATTTGAATTGATCATATTAGGTTATGTTTAATTTGGATAAAAAGGTAAAATATTTATGAATTTTTAAAGGAAATTTGTGGAGATCATGAAGAAAGGGGATAATTCTTATCTTTCTCAAATGAGTGATTATATAACGATCTATTTAAGGATTAAGAAATCACAGAATAAATATGTAAAACAATGGAATAAATGTATAAATTTTACTGATTTAAACCATGATTTTGATGTAATGGTATATTTTAGCGACCATGTAGGTGTTCCATTCATACCATATTTGAAGAAAATGATTTTAAACCGTGATCATAGTTAGTCATTATATATTCATCCCATACGTAAAAAGATATATATATTTTTCTGAATGGATATATATAATGGTTCAAAAATAAGGGGATATAATTATGAGTATGTATCTTAGTGATTTGTATATTAGATATTTAATGATGAGAGACAAAATATTATTGTAATGTTACAACCATTACCCAAACCAAAATAAAAATGCAAAAAATCGCCATTATTTTTTTCATTACACTCCCCAAAACATCTAAAGACATAATTTTATTTCGGTAATAGTAGATCAACATTAAAATTAAGCACACTTAATTTTTATTAGAGAATATTTCCCACTTGATTTGATTTTATGAATTTATATTAATGTAGTGGTATGGTTTCCCAGGGTACCACATTCTCTTATATCTGATCAAGATCTGAGGTGTAACTCAACTCTTTGGCGATGTATTTAGTAATATTGGGAAATATAGTTAAGTATAAATGTATCATATAATGAATGGAAATATGGATAGTCTGTGAGAACCATTCCTATCCTTGATATTTTTTAAGATTTTTTTATGAATTTTAAAGGTAGTTGGGATCAATACCTTCCTCTAGTATAGTTTTCTTATAAAAATATTTTTTCTCGAGTATTTAGATGGATCCTTTTAAAGATATCTATGGAATTAAATGTAATACACTATTATTTTTAGATAATTTTGGTGAGATAAATCTATTGGGACATGATCTAGATAATGAAATGGTTCATAACTATTGATATATTCAAAAACTCACTAAGGTAGATCAAGTCAATAGAAAATTTAGGTGATAAAAATTGGAAATATCTAATGTTTGAAGTTAGTGAGAAGGTGTTTCAGTTGGTTTCTATATGGAATAAGGTTATTAGATTAAATAATAGTGGAAGTCTTATACTTAGGTATATTTCATATTTTTAATTCTTTATCTAGTAGAGAAAATAGCTTATCTCTTGACGATTCAACCTCACATGTCAAATGTTCAAATTGTTCACCATGTATCTCCCCTAATGAAGTACATACCCGATCCTTCACATGTACCATAACCTGAGTTCATACCAAGAAATAATTATATTTCCTATTAAGAAAAAGAAGAATAAATCTTGGATCCTAGTTATAATGTTCTATGGTATATGACTACTCACTTGGTTAATGTTCACTAGATAAATTAGAAATTTGAAGAAGCTATATGGGAACCCATGAATGTATGAAACAAATATATCCTCATTTTTTTAAATTAGTGAGTAACTATTTCATGGGATAATAAATTTTAACAAGGGTATACTATAACACCATGATATTTCATGTTAAATGTTTCTATAATTTTTTATATCTTACTTTACACACAACACCAAGTTCATGAAAACCATGATATACAATAATAATATTATTATTCAATATAGAAGTTATCAAATTGGATTTGGATTGAATGGTGTGAATAAGACTAAAATAATTAGTAAAAATTACATTGATTATAATTTTATAAAACTAATTTATTATTTTTCAATTAATTAAAAAGGAAAATAAAAATCATTTGATAATAAATGAGACTTTTTCAAGTAAAAAATGTTATATTGCATGCAATGTATTTTAATCATAATATCTTAAATTATAAATATTAGTAAATATTTATAATTATATTTTTATATTAATTTATTAGTCTAATATTTTTACATTCATCTAATGCATTTTTAGGTAGGATATAGGAATAAATCGGATTTTATTATTAAAATGTAATTTTCAATAATTGTTTTTCTAGATTTTGTGATTTTTTTTAAAAAATGTATATATACCACTTATAGAATATTACTTGTTACATATAGATTATATATTAAAAATGATAAGGTTAAAACATGTTAAATAGTCCCCTTTATTTTTTCTCAACATGAGTATTATCCAAAGTAAATTATTATCAAGCCCATAGGGGTAAAACCGGTAAAATATCTTTGGAATTTTTGATAAGGTCTTAAAATTTAACTAAAACTTTCCTTTATCGTATTTTATGAGATAAGACTGTCTATATCCATATTTTTCTTGAATATATGTTCACATGGTGCTATATTAATTTTATTATGAACTTTATATTAATTTATGAGAACAACATCACTCTCTTGACTTTAATATCTATAAATTTTTTAGATAATGATAAAAAGATATTACATTCTATTATAATTTTTTATTTAAAATATATGTCAATTTTTTTCATATCAATAAATTTATTTTTTTAATTAATTGAATAATTATATAAACATTCTACTCAATGCCAGCACAATATTTATTCAGTTAATAGAAAAATAAAAAAATAATTATTAAAATATTAAATGTAATTGAATTATAGTTTAATATGAAATTTTCATATAAATATGAAATAATATGGATGTTTTGAAATATTATATTCAAATTACATCTTTGTATTTGTGTGTTTAAAATCAAATTAAATGAATAATTCCAAAATTGACGTTAATAAAAATTATATACATTTTTCTATTAAATGATTTAAAATTTATAACATCTTATCCTCATCTAGTTAATGGAATTGAGATGAAAATTTTAACCATGGTCCATTTATGTGTTAATTTTATTTTAATGGTGTAATTATTAATATTATAAGATAAAATACTTGTTACCACTTTATCAGTCAAAAATGATTAATAGAGTTAATAAACTATTATACGAATTATAATGAAACCAAAACCTATATAAATTTCATTGTTTAATTTTATTTATACCTATTATCATTTTATTTGAATTCATGGTCATTTTCAATGACTTGGATAGATAATGACATTATTATATTTTAATATATTATGAAATTCGATGTGGGTCATCTCCCTCCATTATAAAAGGCCACCCATCCTTTCTCTTATTTACATCACATTATGCCTTATATCATGACCAAAAGCTACCAAAATACCTTCCATAAATACTTATACATGATATATAGGATATTTTATCTGAAAAATACCAACCCTGCAGTCCTTTAAATTATATCTAAGGGAGTTATTTCAAAAAATAGATAATCTTCTTTACTAATATATTAATTTAATACCTTTTAATTTTCCTCATCTAAATCTATTTAATTTTTTATAAAAAAATACATTATGGAAAATTTACTAAAATTATATTATTTTTATTAAACCACCATTATCCACCCTATTTCATTTTAAATGGTAAGTGAACGTATCTCTCATGGGTTCGTATGACATACCATCTACATGCAGCGATTCAATTTTTTTTCATTACCATAATTTATGGATTGGTATTATAAAGGATTTAATTTATATATATATATATATTATGAAATATTTATGATTATTTAATGAGTATATAATATCTATATTATTTACATCAAATTCATTTTAAAAGGATAATGTCGCGCAGGTGTACATGTGGGATGCTACCTCCATGAAGCTATGTGATTCATCATTCATTTACACATTCTCTAAATGGTTATAAAGATAGATTTGAAAAAATATATATGATATATATGATATAATAATTATTTTATAAATTTTTATTGTCATTTTAATTTCTTTTATTCCATCCATCGAAAATTAAAAATATGTTTTAGGTGTATGTTTGACCTATCGTTCCCACGAATTGCAAAATTCATTTTTAACTCTATACTTTTAAGAATGAATGTAAATATATATATATTGAATATATATGAAATTTAAATCATGATAAAAATTATTTATATGATAAAAACATGATCCAAATATAATAACCAAATTCTACTGAACCAAAGCATACATGAAAACCATAGTTATCACATGAAACACTGATTTTAATAAAGGATTATTTATAAATGATTGATAAAAGGTTATAAGTTAATAATAAATGATATAATATATATATATATGATTGTACTTCTGTAATTTTTTTAATAAGTCTATATTTATTTTATTGGAAGATGAAACATATTAGTAGGAATTCACACTTGAGGTAAGGGTTTTTTGATACAATATAATTATTTTTTGATATTATTTATGGTTTTGTTTCAGATGGAAATATTTTGTGATATACATGAAAAGAAACTCAGTAATTATATACCCATATATAAATTTCATTAGACTACATATTTTCCTTTCATCTTCCCCATTTTAGGTACTCAGGAGACTGACAAAGAATTTTAAATAAAACCAACTTTTTTTCTTTTTGTAGATGGAAAAAACTTTTCTTCTCCATCTATGTTTTTAATAATTTATTTAATAATATTTTTAACATTCTTTTAATATTATTATATGATTTATTGATGTTATATTTCTCCATTATTTAATTTTTCAAAAATGGTTTAAAAATAATCTTCTTATAATTTTTCAGATGAGTTTATTTTTGAATTTTTTTTCAAAATATCTAAAGGGGTGTTTTCTTTTAACATATAAGGTATGAATGAAATATCTTACCACTAAAACCACTCAATGATTTTAATAATATCATATATTTCATGTATCTTTTCAAATAAAATTTATTCTTTAATTTTTTAGAAATTTTTATATTTTCAATAGGTGATTTCAAAGGGAAAAATTTGTTTCCCTCAAGAAATTTTCCAAGTGATTTTTTAACGTTAATTTTTATCTATGATAACATCCATGGATGTTTCATATGTTTTACAAGGGATGTGATGCAATTATACATTCTTTATTTTTTTATTAGATGGTTTATGATTATAATGGCATGATTTTTTTGAAACTCGTTCATTTTCCGTGGGATATCCTTTGTTTAATTTTTGAAATGATTATGAAGATAATTTTTTCCATTGTTTATGACATGAATTTTTTTTTATAAAACCAAATTATTATTCACAGGATATGATATAATTAATGGTTTATGTTCATTTAACAAACATTTGTATGATTTTTATTATCTGATTTGTTGGACAAGAATCGTGTATCCCTCTAATATATATGGAAATGATGGATATCACATGAGATAAAATGGATTGAAATAGTGAGTTAACCTAGTTTAGTATAGTAATTAATCAACTATGATGGTCAAGGGAGTGATCCTTGAATAATATTATTAAATGGGGAGTGAACCTAATATACTACGATAGTCTTAGAAGAGATCCCTGACTATTAAAAAAATTACTTTCAATGCTTATGTGTAGGCCAAAAACTTATGTATTATGAAAAATTTATGCTCTGATGGATCATTTCACTTGATCTCTTAATGATTCGTGTCTTGTGAACAACAATGTTTTATTTCAGGAATCAAGATTTTTATCTATGATATTTAGGGCAGGTTTTAAAATGATATTCTTGCATTTTAATAACCTAACACTCTTTTTATGATTAAATAATTATTGATATCTCCCCCATTTAGCCTTACGAAGAATATAAACTCTCCCTTTATTATGACTCCTTTACCCTAGTTATTAAGAAATATTTTATGCATGATATGTAACGACCCAAACATTTATTAATGAAATTTCATCTTGATCTAGTTAAATGTATTATTCTGTAAAATTGTTATATAAAACATATACACTTATAGGTTTTATGTTTTTAGATATTAATATACCATTAGAAAATGTTACCATTGCTAATATAGTCATTGAATAGTGATCACATGATTAATATAAATATAGGGATTTAAGAAATCTAATTTACTCAGAGAAACGAAGCGATGGACTCATCACGTACAATTTCTACATACGAAGCAAATTTTTCAAAGCTCAAAAAGTAGGTATCATCATTGGGATTCACTTTTTACCAATCCAAAGACAAGCTTCAAAACATTAATCGTGAACGGAATAACTTATAGGAGAAGTGGAAGTTAATAGAGATTACCACACGAGCGATGTTATCTAAGTTTCCCTAAGAGACTCTCACCATCACACACCCTACCATTTGGTCTTATGCAGGTGTTAGAAGGGGTTATGTAACAAGACCCTATCACTATGATTGAGTGCATTATTTTTTGTATAAGAAATGTACATTTATTTCATTGTTGTTACTTTGTAAATAGATTTTAAAGAAAAAATAGTATATTTAGTTAATTATAAATAAAGGAATCTCTTTTGATGAATTAATGGATTTTTGAATTAAATAATACTTTAGTAAAATATTATTATTATGGAATATCTTTTTATTAGAAATACATGATTGTATAATTTTTATGAATACAATTGTAATTTTTAATAAGGATTGAAAACTATTTTCATCAAAACCCATGAATTTTCAATAAATGTAAGTTTTTATTTTAAAATTAAAAATTCACATATTTAGAAAATTATTTAGATAAAATGAATATTATTTTCAGAATCTGGATGTTGAAATTATCAAAGAGTGAATTTTTCATAATTTTCTAAGACAGTCGAATTTTTGGGTAAAAATTAAATACTATTTATATATATAATGTGGTTTTTGACATCATAATGACCCAATAGTTATGAAATAAAATACTATAAAAATTATGTTCATCCAATTTATGTTTTACCTTTAAAATAGTTTTATTTTAGATTTGTTTTAATTATTTTACAAAGCCTTAATGGACCCTCCAAGACTTATAAAACATTATAACATTTCAAAATTATTTCCTTGAGAGTCTGAATCACATCCACATAATAAAGCCTACTATTTTTATAAGTTCATCCATTGGACTTATGAAATAATACTTCCCCCTCCCTTTGAAAAAAACCGTTAGAAAAAACTCTATGGGACCGACCTTATTACACGACATAATATTGTATGAAGACAAAAATTACTACCTTTTACATTGAGGCTATTTTCAAGATTAAATATTTAGATAATTGGGATGTAATAAATTCATAACGCTACACATTATTACATAGTGGAGACCTTAAAAACAGTATTTATTTTTAAAAAAATATAAAACTCTTCAAATTGAACATAATTTCTTTGAAAATTCTTCAAACATTTAACATGGATTCTTTCTTTCTCTTAAACATCCTTATAAACTATGAAAATAATATAAAAACTAAGAATGTGAACAAAAAGCACAGTACGGGATATAAAAGAAGGAAATAACACATTTGACTTTAAATTCTTGTGACATATAAAATCATTTTAAGAAGATATATTTTCACCCCATATATAATTATTTTGTGAAACATTAGGTTTTAAAAAGATCCACACATAAATAAGAACATAAATATAACCATAAATGTATCCTGGGGATTGTCGACAATATCGGTAAATTGATACATCATAGACGATGTTTTAATTTCATAAATAAGAGGAAAATTAGAATGAATTTAATAGTGATTTTCCATAAACCTGATGAAATAAAGAAATTAATGATACTTTATCATTCATATCTCTTGTATAGGTGGTGTGAGGAATGAAAAAGTAAATAATGATATCAAGAATTTTCTTTTGAGAAATCCCTTATGAAAATTTGGCAGCATAACAACGTCGCTTAAAATTTCATAAAATATTTTTATAAGAGAAAAGGGATATCTCATTATTATTACATAATTTGGGTATTAAGGTTGTATAGAATGAAATATCTCAACATAAGCTAACGAAAAATTAAAGTGTATAACATAAAATTAAATCCTGAAAAAGAGAAGGATGGTGGATTGCCTTACAGTGTATAGTAACTCCTAAAACATGATGGTTAGGACCTTGGGGGCTTGAATTCACCTTGGGAGGACTAATAGGTAGGTTATAAGACTATTTCATCATTGAGGAGGAATTTTGAATGAATTAAATGAAGGAATGTGTTTGTATTTATAGTAAAAGTGAGGGAATATTTTATTAATTTCCAAGGGACACCTTATTAGTGGTATTTGAAAAACCATGGGATTTTCTATGGTATTTTCCCATGGTATTGGCCACTTGGGAAACCTCATAACATTTTTTAATGTACACAAGTAGCGAATAATTTTATTACATCATTATTACATCATTAATGATTTCATTGGACACAACAAAACTCATACTGTATTTTTACTATTCACTAAAAAAATCAATTATTTCAAAAAATCCCAAAATTTTACCCTAACCATTTTTCAATGTGTAGAATTCATAAATGAACTACAATTTTTTAAAATAATTTTCTATATATTATTAATTTTATTTTTAAATAAAATAATTATTCGTTAAAAAATAATAATTTTAAATTTATAACTCTTTTTTTAACACCTTACAAAATTAATCAACATCTCATTATCTTATATCCTTATGAAAATAAAATAATAATATTATTTAGTATTCATAAGGGTCATATTAATATTCATATGGATATTTATAAGGGTATGTAACTATTCACCAAAAAAACAAGTTGGTTCAATCGTACTCCAAATAACATACTAATCAAAATTGGAGATGTCCATTTCTTTAAATTTAAAACATAGATGTAGAAAATTATGTTTAAAGGATAGTTATAGATATCTAATTAAAACAATGTTTCATGCATTTCAATTTATTTTTATAAAACCATGGGGTGTTACATTTTCCCCACCTTCTAGAAATTGTGTCCTAGAAATTTATTTACTTATTAAACAAGTGAGGGTACCTTTCCCTCATTGAATTTTTAGACTCCAAATTTGTTTCTTAAACCATGTGGTTACTCTAAAAAAACAATACCTAATGGATTAACTTATTCTAAAATACATGTTACCTTTGATCGAGATTCTAAACTGTTTTATCTTCATAAGAAAAGTTCTCTTCAAGATGTACTTCTTCTGGGCTCAAAACGTGGGTTGAATCTGGCATATACTTTCTCAACATCAAAACATAAAAAATATAATGTACTTGAGACGAACATGATGAAAAAGATACTAGGTGTGAAACTGGTCTAACTTTCTCTTGGACCTCAAACAGACTGATGAACCATGTACATAGCTTTCCTTTTTACAAAAATGCATACAACTTTTCCTATGAGAGATTTTAATGAAAACATTTTCACCTAAATCGAAAACAATTCTTTACATCTATTATCATGATAAATTTTCAACCTACTCTGATATGTCCCCATGTGCTTCTAAATCATCTTCACTATATCAACCACTTCCTATACTAATTCTGGTCTCATCAACTACTTTCCCTCAAGTTCATCTAAAAAAGAATGAGTTCGACACCACTTCCTATACGATGTCTCAAAATGTTACATTTGTATACTGGTATAAAAACTGTTATTATAAGAAAACTCAACTAAATAAAGATATTGATCCCAACATCCCTAGTGGTCCATTGCACAAGCTCGAAGCATATCATAAAAATTATGAATTGTTCATTCTGACTACCCATCTGATTGAGGATGAAAAGATTTATTGAATTTAATTCTGTGCCCAATGACTTTTGAAGGCCCTTGTAAAAATTATATGTGAACCTAGGATCTCGATCAGATATAATGGAAAGAGTAAATTCATGTAACTTGACAATATCATTGAGGTTTAGTTGAGATAGCTGATCCAATGACACTGTATCATGAATATAAATAAAATGTGATGATTTTTTCAGCAGATCAATAGTAACTCAAATTGCATTATTACCTTAAGAAGTATTAGGTATTCCCACCATGATGTCCATGGATATATTCACCCATTTCTACTCCAGCACTGGAAAGGTTTGAAGCATCTCCTTTTGTAACATCCACTTTACATTAACCCTTTGACATGTAATTCATTTTTACATAAATTCTGCAATATCCCTTTTCATTCCATCCCACCAGTAATAGTCTCGACGATTTCTCTACATCTTAGCACTTCTAGGATGAACTGGAAATGGAGAACTTTGAGCTTCCCAGAACAAATCATTCTTCAACTGGGAATCACAAGGCACATAAAACCTTTTACCAAATCATAAAAACAATTTTTATCAAGGTTAAATTATAGAAACTTACCCATTTAAACCAATTATACCATTTTATCATCTCACGGTCTTCCTTCTACACTTGATGAATTTTGTATGATAACGATCACTACAATGAAACCTGAAACAAAATAGTGGTATTTCAAGCACTAAGAACTTCTTAACCAAAAGGAATTAAATCATTAATCAAGGGATCAGGTTCCAACCATAGCATGGTTAATGATGCATGATGTTTTAGAATCAAGGCATCCACCAATTTGTTTTCTTTATTCCATTTGGTAATTGATCATGTAATCATAATATTTTATCCGTTCAATCCATTTTATATGCCTCATGTTTAATTCCTTTGGTGTGAATATATACCTCATAATTTTATGGTTAGTATATATTATATATTTGGCTCTGTATAAACGGCGACTCCAAATTTTCAAAGAATAAAACATAGCTACCAATTCCAAATCATGTGTGGGATAATTTAACTCATTAGGTTTAAGTTGTCCTGAAGCATAATAAATTACCTGATCATTATACATCAGAAAAAACCATGTCCCTTCAATGAAACATCACTATAGATGGAAAAGACACCTTATGGGGGAGGCAATGCAAAAACTGGAGAATTAAAAAATATTTTCATTAGTTTATTAAAACAAGAATTACATCATTTTTCTCAAATAAATCTAAACCATTTTTGTTAACTTAGGTAGAGGGATAGATAATTGTGAAAAAATTTCAACAAACCTTCGGTAATAGCCGACAAATCCTAGAACACTATGAATATCTGTAACATTTTTAGGTCTTGTCCATTCATAAACCACTCTTGTTTTGGAATGATAAACGGTTATTCCATCTTTATTTACAATGTTTTGAAGAAAAAAAAAACTATTCTAACCAAAAATCAAACTTACTATATTTTCATATACATTTTTTTACCTTTAATGTTTGCAAA
This sequence comes from Viscum album, assembly GCA_963277665.1. NCBI lineage: Eukaryota > Viridiplantae > Streptophyta > Magnoliopsida > Santalales > Viscaceae > Viscum > Viscum album. The sequence continues at coordinate 585,950,998 of OY728160.1, read as the reverse complement.
ACGACCCTTAGATGTTTTTTCATACTTCTATTTACTCTTAAAAATACTAGAATGTCATAAATAAACACAACTAAATACTTATCCAAGAACTAATAAAATATTATATTCATAAGATCCATGAATACAATGGGTTAATTAGTTAAAAAAATGGATTAACAAAAAATTCATAAATCCCAAATCTAGTACGAAAATTAGTTTTTAGGATGTCCTCCTCCTTTACCTTCATCTGATGGTATCCAGATTCAAGTCAATCCTGGAAATTTACTGGGCACCCTAGATCTGATAAAAAATGACATCGATATGAGGAAAAGGATTCTAGTTTATAACCACGATTTTATTCAATGCTCAATAATTAATGAAAAATATCTTGGATCAATCTTTCTTTTTTATAAATAGAATAGGGGAACCCCATGGTGAAGTGATAGGATGAATGAAGCCTTCATCAAGGAAATCCTAAAACTAATTTTTCAATTCAAAAAGTTTTATTTTATCCATAATATATGGGGGTTTTGAAATTGGATTAGAATTTGGAAGTAAGTCAATTGTGAATTTGACTTCCTGATTAGGTATGACACTAGTAACTCAGAAGAAAAAGCATCAATGTATTAATTTACCACAAGTGCATCATTAATCTAAATATTTCCCCTTTTTTGAAAATATGAGCAAGATAAATTTCATTTACCACTTTCATCACTTTCTCAGCCTCTTGACATGTTTTCAATTGTATGGACTTCTTCTTTTATACAAATTAAACTATTTTTGAAAAACAACTAATTTAGCTCTACAATATATCTTTACATGATAAAAAGAAATCCAATCCATTCCTAACATGACATCTAACATTACTCAAAAAAACAAAAAGGTTTTCAGGTAATTTATTTCCATAGACTATAATAAAAAATTCTTATAACTCCTCTTTGATATAATAATTCCCCCTTGTGTTTTAACAATAGGTCGCAGTATAAATTTATGAACTGGCATTTTCAATTAACAAGAAAATCCCTAAGAAATAAAGGAATGTGTAAACCTCATATAAAAACAATAACATTAGAAAAATATGAGTAAACATAAAAATTACCTGATATAACATAATTGTATGGATCGACGTCTGCAGACATAGTCTCAAAGGAACTCACTACAACTTTATTCTTGTAATATTTCTTCTTTAGATCATTCTAATCTCTCATTGAGTAGGCATTTGCATAATGACCCATCTCACCACATTTAAAACACATAAAAGTGTGATTATCAAGATTACTCTTAGGATCATTTTCTTTACAATCTAGGTCCATATTTCCAACTTTACCACATCAAAAACACTTCCCAGTTTTGGCAAGGCATTTCCCAAGTTGCTTCTTGTCACCCTTTTCACAAACATTAAACTGGATTTTCTTACCATCAGGTTTCTTTGGTTGATTCTTACCCATCACTTTCCATATAGAACTATTCTTCTACTTATTGTCAAAATAAATTATATAATCAGAAAACCCTATCTCTACCCTCTCATCACATCAGACAAGTTTCTACTAACTTTTAAATTCATGGGAGGTCAACACCCTTTGATAAAATTTCAATAATCATAAGTAAAAGTGGTTTATTTTTCTATCAAGATACAGAATAAGATTTGGAGAATACATCGACAATATAGTGAAGTTCTTTTCATACACAACCACTAAATCATCCTCATTTTTCTTCAATTCAATAAATTTATTCTCCATCCTTTGTCCAACCTCCTTTGGTAAATATTTTTCCAAGAAATGAATTTTAAATTCATCCCACTCTAAAGAATCAATATCTTCTCTATCCCTGATATTCATGACCATTAATGACCACTGATCATCTTCACCTTCAAAACATTAATTGAAGAGACATAACTTTTGATTATCTGAACATACCATAACATCGAATGTCTTTTCAAGGGATTTAATCCATCCTTTAGCTGCTAATAGGTCTAAATATCCATTAAAAATAAGAGGGTGTTTATTCATAAAATGTTCCATTATTGTCATGTTCTGTTGTGGAACCTATGGTTGTTCTCAGGCATTTATTACACCACCTTTTATTTCCTAAGTTAGATGATCCATTACATTCACATACTTCTCGGTTCTAATCCCTACCATTCTGGGCTATATGTTCAGATTTATATCATTCCATTAATGCCTCTCCTCTTTATGTTCCCTATTTATTCTGCAAAAAACCATTCTGAACAAACATATTTTAGTTGAAGAATCTTGGTAATCTTTAAATGTTGTAACATTTCAAATTATTCATAGACTAAAAAATTATTTATGGTTTTCTATTAACATAACCCTAACCCCTAATGTTATCTAAACCATCCTCTGATACCAACTCTAAGGACCCTCTCTTATCACACTACATAATCTATAATTTATTCAAGATATCACTACCTATCACATTGAGGATCTTTTCAAGTTTACAGATTTAGAGAATTGGTGTATAATAAATTCATAACATTACACATTATTACATATTGGATACCATAAAATTGTATTAATTTCTACTAAAATATAAAACTCGTTAAATAGAAAATAATTTCTTTGAAAATTATTCAAACATTTAACTTGGATTCCTCATTTGTATTAAACATCCTTATAACCTATGATAATCATTTAAAAACATGGGATGGGAAAACAATATCAGTAAGGGATTTAAAATAATGAAAGAACACATTATACCATGAATACTTGTAATGTATGATTTCATTTTAAAAAGAGATAATTTTCTCCCATATATACTTACTTTGTGAAACATGATATTTTAACTAAATCCCCACATACATAAAAACATAAATAGAACCATAAATTTATCTTGGGGCATTACTTAAATTATCTTGTAACAATCTTGGCTACCTTATAATTTTTAACCATCATGGCTACCTTACAATTTTTGTAACCATCACAGTCACACTTGAAGTAACCATATGACCAACCTAAAATTTACACATAACCAATGTATTAAAGTGAGATATAGGTCCCAAACTTCATAAAAAACAATTCCCAGGAAACATAACATAATAATACAACTTGAATAATTTCATAGAAACATTTATTTTGAATTTTGTAAAACAGAATTTTAAAAGAGGATTTTAAAAGAAAATCCCCTTATAAATATCATATAATTCAAAAGAGACTTAATAAAGTTGTTTAAATACATATAAAAACAGAAAATACACATAACTAAACATAATATATACAAAATTCATCTCACAAAAATTTTAATAAACCATAAATAAGGATGTAGAATGTTAACCCAAAGAATGAAAATCAGGTTATGAATTCCCTTACATCAGGATTATCTTACTTTAAACCTGATTTAAACATCCTGTATAATGGTTAAAAGTGTGCCATTAAAATATTTCACAAACATATTCATTCTTATAATATCTTATAAGATCATTTCATTTCATTATTTCTCCCTTTAATTTTTAATATTATGTTCCTTCCATTGTTTTGGGTGCGTTCTTTACATGATTTCGATGATCAGTTCATGATGGATATTATTTTCAATTGAAGTAAAACTCCATAATTGGATTGGATTTGTATTTAAATGTTTCTATAACCATAAATTATACCTTTTAAAATTTTGAATTATGACATGAGGATGGTTCATAAGTTAATGCATTATTAATATTTGTTTTGGTCATTGTGGCTATTTTTCGATCATAAAATACACATTTTGTTTTATAAATTAATATAATGTGTAAAAAATTATTCCATAATATTATATAAGATATAATACATATATTATAATCTGTTTCAACCATAAAAATGGTTTCATGACCAGTCTTGAATGAAGTGAAATAAATTTAAATCAAATCGTCCATGATGTTGGTTAACCGACACATCACAGATGATGTTGTAATCTCTTGAATAAGTAGAAGAGGAGAAGGAATATAATGGAGATTATTCTTTAAACATGATTAAATAAATAGTTTTTACGATACTAGATCATTTATTCTTCTTGGATAATGGGATGTGAGGAAAGAAAAAGAAAATTTAAGAAATTCCTTACGAAAATTTGGCAGCCTAACGACGTCGCTTAAATTTTATAAAATTTATTGATGAGAGAAAAGGGAACTACCATAATTATTAAATTATATGGGAAGTAAAAGGGTTTATGAAATGACATATCCCAACCCAATACAATGTAAAAATTAAAAATAACTACATAAAATGAATGCTTTAAAAGGAAAAGGGTGGTAGATTTTTTACCTTGTAGAGTGTCTCCTAAAACACGTAGGTTGGGACCTTGGGGGCTTGAAGACACCATGGGAGGACTACTAGGAAGGTAATAGGACCATATATTAATTTAAGGGAAATTTTGCATGAATTAAAAGAAGGAATGGGTTGTTATTTATAGAAAAAGCTAGGGAACATTTTATTAATTTCCACGGGACACCTCATTAGTGGTATTAGCAAAAGCAGGGGCTTGACTATGGTAATCGACACATGGGACACCTAATGAAAATTTTTAATATTCAAATGTAGACCAGAATTTTATTACATCATTATTACATCATTAATGATGCCATTAAACACATAGAAACTCAAACTGTATTTTTATTATACACCGAAAATTCAACTATTTCAAAAAACTACCAAAATTTTACCCTCATAATTTTTTGACTTGAAGATTTTAAAAATGAGATCCATTTATTGAAAATAATTTTATAAAGATTACATATTTAATTTTTAAATAAAATCATAATTTATTCAAAAATAGAAGTTTTAAATCATTAACTCTTTTTTAACACATTGAAAAATTAATCACCATGTCAATATCTTATATCCTCAAGAAAATAAAATAATAATATGATTTACTATTCAAAAGGGTCATATAAATATTTATATTACTATTCATAAGACTATGCTACTATTCACCAAAAAATAATTTGGTTCTATCAGACTCCATATAACTTACTGAAAACATATATTTGAGCTAAAATCAAACAGGAACTGGTACACGACAATAGGCCTTGCTGCAATCATGGTTATGAAACTCCTAGGGGATATTATTTATTAAATTTATAAGCATAGTATGAACCATTTTTAAGGGAATAACAAAATGCCCCTCACAATATATGTTGGGATGTAGATCATGGATAACATTTATTAAAACCTATTAATTCATAACATAAGGAAATTAATTTAATTTATATATGTTATACCTTTTTGCATTTGGATTCCCCTTTATGATTTACCCCTAACATTTCTTTTATTCCAACAAATGAACGTAACAGGAGGACTCGGACTAACAACTGATGCAAAGATGATTGTTATGATTGTTCTAATGAGATTCCCAATATGATGGGAGATAGAATCGAATTTTTTTATGATAGTATTTTAGTTAACTCATGTTTTTAATAGAAACATGGGTCCACAGGAACATTCAACACCCCATAAGAATGAACAAGACAATATCGAGAGATTCATGATAAAAAGGACTTGAACTTTTTATGGATCATCTGATCCCTCAATTACCAAACAATGGATCTACTCCATTGAAAAGATATTCTACATCATTAAATGTTTCAAACAAGAGAAGGTTATTCTGGCTGATTATCCTATGGATGGTGAAGCTGATCAGTGGTGGACAATGATAAAAATACAAATCATGAAGAAGAGATCGAGGCGTGGGAATGAAAGGATTTTCGGAAAATATTTTTCGATAAATATTTTTCATGCACCCTTCAAATTATGATGTAAATGTACTTTCTTTACCTCAATAAAAATGAATAATAATCCATTAGAGCATACGAGGTAAACATCACTATGTTTTCATGATACACCTCCATTTTTTTCGTTACCTCCGAAAGCAAGGTTGGCCGCTTCTTTTTTGGGCTAAAAACTAGTCTATGAAAATCCTTAGGGATTCGTGACGTTGATATCTATGAGGAAGTGGTCTGATTTTCCCTCAATGTAAAAATGGAGATAGAAGAATTTCAGGGGTATCATGGGGATAAGAAGCATATGTTGGAGTGTAATTATGGCGATCTGATGGATAAATCCGATGGTGCAATGAAATTACAACACCCCACTTTCTAAAGGGGCAGAAAAAGCACCCCAAAAATTTCCTGAAGGGACAAGGAAATTCTTTAAGTGTGGAAGAGAAGGGAACCTAACCATTAACTACCAATAAGAAAAACCAACTATAGTGATAGAGGAGAGGAACACTCTATTTGACCCTCAACACATTGTTTATTTCTTCAACTGCAACGAACTAGAGCACTTTGCAAACTAGTTCCCTAAGATAAGGGTTTTTAGAGGCAACCGACAACCTCCCAAGAAGCAAGGGAAGGATATTTATATATCTACCACTAATGAAAACCCAAAAAAATGTGGTGATAGGTACGATAGTTATTCATTCATCAATGGAGAACATACATTTTGATTCTGGTTTTACACATTATTTTATATCCTGAATGTTTAGTAGAAAAATCCCAACACTATTAAAAATCATGGAAGTAGATATGTCCATAAGAACAAAAAATGGGAAAATTATTGTATCCCATGAATATAACACATCCCCTATCACAATTTTTTGTTTTAAAAAACCATTGAACCTCGTGATACTCCCTCTAGTGGATTTTGATTCAATTATTGGCATGGATTGGATTTCTCTATATAGAGCCAACATAAATATCTGTACGAGGGAAATAACTCTCCATATGTCAAATCAACCCCCGATTCTATAAAAGTGAATGGTGGAGGATTAATTTTCCTTAGAACCATTATCTCAAGAATGGATATTACTAACTTATATGCATGCGTATCTTGTTTTGATGATTGATTTTAAGGACGAAACCATCCTTGAGGACAAGCCTATTGTGAGGGAATTCGCTATAGTGTTTCCTAAGGAATTTCTTGGTCTGGCTATTAGACGAGATGTTGAATTATCGAGTGATCTTACACCTAGGTCCTTGCTAATATCCAAGAATCAGTATGGAATGGCTATTGTGGAGCTTGAGGAGATAAAGAAAAAACTACAATAGAATCTGTAGAATGGTTTTATATGCCCATGTGTTTCACCATGGGGTGCACCAATCCTATTCATCAAGAAGTAGGATGAGTCAGTGTGTCTTTTCATTGATTATCATGAGCTCAACAAAACTACAATAAATAACAAGTATCCTCTTCCACAAATTGGTGACTTGTTCAACAAGCTATGTAGAGAAAAATACTTATCCAAGGAGGATTTTTGGTCCGGATATTACCATGTAAGGGTGTAGAATGAGGATTTCCCCAAGACTTCTTTTCATACATGGTATGTGCTCTATGAATTCATAGTAATGCCTTTAGGACTTAGTAATGATCCATTAATATTCATAGAAATGATGAATATAGTCTTTAGAGATTTCCTTGATGAATTTTCAGTAGTATTTATCGATAATATTCAACTATACACAATAACCATGGAGGAATATGAGGAGAATCTATGCACTGTACTAGGGACCATGCGAAAGGAGAATCTCTATGAAATGTATATCAAGTGTGAGTTCTAGTTGAAATAACTCTCATTAATGGGTTATATCATCACAAGAAATGTGATATCTGTGGATCCCTCTAGAAAATGAAATTGAGGGACGGATGAGGCCAACATCTGTGAAGGATATTCATAGCTTCTTTGGGTTTGCTGAAATTTTTTTCCGATTTTTGAGAAATTTTTCACTGTTTTCAAAAACCTCTTACCAAGCTATCTCAGAAGGGAGTTTAGTTTTCATGGAGTGATGAATGCGAAGAGGGCATCAAGTAGTTGAAAAATAGGCTTATCACTATGCTTGTGCTCACACTTCCCACAAGTGGAAAATTTTTTGTTTTATTCTATGATCCTTCGATTAAAGTAATGGGTTGTGTGTTGATGAAAATTGAAAAAATCATTCCCTATATTTCACTAAAATAAAATGTTCATGAGAAAAACTATCGATCACATGATCTAGAGTTGGAAATAGTAATCATTTCTTTGAAAATTTGGCAGCATTATCTCTTTTGGGAGAAGTGGGGGAATATATGCAGATGACAAAAGCCTCAAGTATATATTCACACAGAAAGAGATGAATATGAGCCCGCAAAGATGGTTATAGCTAATCAAAGTCTATGATGGCTTAATTTACTACCATATGGGGAAAGAAAAAAAGGAGGAGAATGATCTAAGCAGAAAGGACTGATCAATTCTATTATTGATGATAATTGAAAAGGATCCAATATTCATAGATTAGTTGAAGATAGACATGGGGATCATAAATAAGGGAATATCATCATTCATTTTATAAAGGATTTCTCAAAAATATCTTCTGGATAGGTTAAAGGATTCATAAAATGATGATATGGAAATTCAGAAAAAAGTGGAAACTTTCAATAAAGGGAAATCCTCATAGTTCAATGTTAAAGAAGAATGAATTGTGATAGTTGTGATAAGACTATGTGTTCCATTAAATATGGATTTAGATAAACACCTTTTGATGATTCATATAGTTTTAATTTCTCTATTCACCCAATAACAAAAAGATGTATCAAGAACTCTGAGAGATTTATTGGTGAGATAACATGGAGAAGGATATTTATAATTATACATTAAAGTGAATGGTATATCAGAAAGTAAAGGCTGAGAGGCAAAAGTCTAAGGGAATGATGAAACCATTACCCATACCAACATAGAAATGGGAAAAAATCACCATGGAATTTTTCACCGAACATATAAATGCATCCAAATTAAACAATGAAATCTGGGTTATTGTGGATCCTCTTAAAAAGTCCGAACAATTGAATGAAATTTGAGAGTATTTCTCATTAGATTGACTTGAACAAATATACATCAAATAAGTGGTAATTCTGTATGGAGTTACACTATCTATTGTATCTGATCGTGATCCAAGAATCACCTCTATGTTCAAGAGGAGTCGCAAATATGCTCTGAATAATGATATGAACATTAGTATGACTTGTCATCTGAAAACTGTTGGACAATATGATAAAACTACCCATACACTTGACAACATGTTTAAAGCATGATAAATGGACATAAAAGGAGGATGAGATCAACATCTTCCTCTAGTTGAGTTCTCTTATAATAACAGTTTCAACTCAAGAATCCAAATGGCTCCTTATAAATCCCTTTATGGGAAGAGGTGTCGAAGACCGGCATGTTGGGATGAAGTTGGGGAGAGAAAACTCTGGGGTCTTGAAATGGTTGAAAAAATGATGGAAAGGGTTAAGACCATCAACCAGCATAATAAATCTACTTAGAGTCGACAAAATATCTATGATGATAATCATCGATGAGACCTACTATTTGAGGTTAGAGACATGGTATTTCGATGCATATCATTATGGAAGAGAGTTATGATATTTGGGAAGAATAGAATTCTTAGTCCAAGGTACATTGGCCCTTTTGAGACCCATGATCACTTTGGAGTAGTGGCTTATCGACTACCACTCCCACCGAACCTTTCTCAAGTATATGATGTTTTCCATATATTACTCTTGAGGATGTACATACCTGACAAATCACATGTACTCAATAAAGAGGTGGTACCATTGGATAATGACCTCTACTATGAATAGAATTCTATGAAGATCTTAGATCATAGAGACAATTTTCTATAAAATAAGATAATTACCCTCATCAAGGTGTTATGGATAGACCACAAGTTTTAAGATGCAGTTTGGGAATTGGAGGAAGTAATGAAGTAGAGTTACCTACATATGTTTTTGTGTGGGAAAATGAAATTTTGAGGGCGAAATTATTCATGGAGGGAAGATATTAATGAACGTAACTATTATTAATGAAAATTTTTCTTGATCTAATTAATGGTCTTATTATGTAAAATGGCTAGAAAAAACAAATCCACTTACTTTGTTTTAGGTTTTTGGATTTTAAGTTAATATTATTAAATTTTACCATTGCTAATATAGCCATTTAATAATGATCACATGATTAGTTTAAATATTAGGATTTTTCAAATCAAATTTACATAGACAAAAGAAGTGATGTCCTCATCCCGTAGAATTGCACCATACAATTCCCATTTGTCAGAGATCAGATAGGAGGTAGCATCAATGGTCTTTTCTCTTCACCAATCCCATGCCGAGCTTCAACAAGTTATGCTTGATTAAAATCTTGTATTAGAGAAGTGAAATTTCATAGAGATTACCACTCGACCGATATTATCCAAGCCTCCCCAAGAGTCTTTCACCATCACATAGCTTACCCTTAGCTATTATACGGGTGTTATAAGGGGTTATTTAACAAGACTCTAGAACTTTGATTATGTGATTTATATTTTGTGTAAATAATTTAAATTCATTTCATTATTGTTACATTGTAAATGGGGTTTAAAGAAAAAATAGAGTTTTTGTTAATATTCAATTAAGAAACCTATTTTGATGAATTAATGGTATTTTTAATGAAATAACATTTTAAAAAAGATATTCTTTTTACTGAATTATTTTTTATTAAATATAAATTATTTTATTAATTTTATGAATACAATTGTAATTTTTATTTAGGTTTGAAAACTGTTTTTTTACCCATAAATTTTCAATAAATGTCAGTTTTTATTTTAAAAGTGAAATTGCTCATATTCATAAAATTATTATGATAAAATGAACATTAATTTTTAAATCAGGATTTTGAAATTATCCAACAGTGAATTTCTAATAATTTTTTGAGACATTCAAATTTTTGGGTAAAAATTAAAAACCATGTAAATATATAATGTGATTTTTAACATCATAATAACCCAATTGTTTTGTAACATAATACTGTAAAATCAATGTTTGGAAAATATTTTTTTTCCTTTTATATAATGTGATTTTATTTTTGTTTGATTTATTTAATAATCTTCAGTGGACCATCCAAGACTTATAAAAAATTTTAACATTTTAAAATGATTTCCTTGAGAATGTGACTCACCACCACATAAGAAAGCCTAATATTTTAATATGTTTGTAAATTGGCCTTATAAAATAAATTTTTCCAGTATCCTTTGAAAAATAGCATGGGAAAATCCAAGGTATGGTTTTTGGTTTTGTTTATTTTAATTCGTAGTGTCCAAAACCTAAATAATAAATAATTCCCTCTTCTTTCCTATATAAAACCACTCAATATCCCATTCCTCCTTACTAAAACCATTTAAAGATTGGAAAAACCTGGATCTACCCTCTATAGAATCCTCTCAAGGTTCCCCAAGCTCCCAATATTATACTCTCAACCCTCTCTTAAGCCTTTGGGATCACACATCCAAGTAAGGAATTTCTTCCTTTCTCATTTTTTCTAAAAAATTTTATGTTTTTATACACTTTTATTTTCAATTAAAAGAGTTGGGGTATGATATCACACCTCCCCCATAATAAAATACATATGATTTAATGATGGGATACTTCTTTCTCTTTCATTAATTCCCTTAATGAACACCTATTTCCATGCCAAAATTCCGTAAGGAATTTATCTCTTCTCATTTACATTCAGTAAATTCTATTATATTATGAATCTATATTCTATTTAATATGTTGGGATATTATGTTCCATAACCCCTTAACTTTCCATTTAATATATAAATTATGATATACCATATTTTATCCCATCAACCCATTTTACGAATTCTATTTATCATCGTTATGCTGCCAAAATTCCCCAAGCCAAAATCATCATTTAAGTGAATATCATACACATTTCTCTATCAAGAGTATTCACCATTATGCACATATACATATTGATTATATATTTTCATGTGTGTATTCTACATTACCTTATTGTGGAATAAATGATTACATTGAATTATTGCATGTTATATGATCAATGTGGAACACTTATGCATGAAAAAATGGTTATAAAGGGTGCACCCTGATAGCACAACAATGCATTGGGTAATGATTAGAATCACGATACGTCAAGTAAAATAAGGGTATACTCATGATAATTCAAGTGAAATGAGGTTTTAATCATTCTAATCCATGTTTAATGAGGTTTTACTCATGTTCCAAGTGAAATGAGCCTCGGTTCATGCTAATATAGTGTTAAGTGTTGTTTCCACATTTTAATGTTATGATAATCCTTCTATATCATGATTCATGTTAATGTTTTTATTATGCTCCATTGATATTCATATTTCCTAAAATGTATTGTATTCATCATTTTGTGCCTTTTTTACTCAATTACTAGGCTTTATAACTCATGCTTTCCACATATATGTCCTCTGGTTATCCAAAACAATGCTAAGTAGAAGGGAATGTTATGGTCATGTAAAGTTTGTTTTAAATAAAAATGTTTTATTTTTAGGTATTAAGTTGTCAGGTAATGTCCCTAATTTCCCAATACACTATACCTATGGACCCTCATATTTGTCTTAAGAGAAATTTTATGTATTAAATCATGTTCAAGTGACTAATAAAGAGCATGTTTAGTTTATGATATGTCTCTGAAGGGGGATAGTTACAGAGAACTAAGTGGGAGGAAATTTGGATAACTTATCAATGTGTTTCTTATGTTTCAATATTTCAAAAGATAATAGACATATATGATTATAATGTGGATTATTATGTCTTTTTAAAGAATATACTATTTTTAAGATTCTATATCAATGTATGAATAGTTTGGGTCTCCATAGGTTCCTTAACTGAACCTCTTGAACAAGTATAATAGAGAAGGTTTTCTAACCAACACATCATGAGGCTGGTTTATGGATAAACCATAATGAAGGATTTTCATGGTTGATCCTTTTTTAAAGATGTTCAAAGATGAACCCTCTTGAAAGAGGTTAATTGATGAGTTCTCATTTGATATATTCTTTTTTGGATCCTTTATTCTATATTTTTATTAGGTGTTTCCTAGTGATTAATTAATGGACGATCTAATTAATGAAAGGGAAATAATATCTTTTCTTGAAAGGGAGTCTCTTTCACTAAATGTAAAATTTTACCTTGTCCTCCTTTCATATCAAAAAACGGTGTCCATTCACTCCTCTAAAAATGATGTTTCATGTATTTATAGGTTTAATTCAATATATAACTTTTGAAATGGGTGGTCACATAAGATCGGTGTGTTTGTTTAAGGATAACAAGTTGAAATGTTTTAGTTCTCCATATAGGATGTTCATAGTTACAAACCATGCTGCACCATACATGTTTTATATATATATATGATATCTATCACTAGACAAAATATAAAATATAATTTATGTATTAATGAATGAATTTTAAATCATTGGAATTATATTTTAATAATATCTAGAGAAGTTGTGAAAGGTGATAACAATTTGTGAAGAAACAAATTTGGGTCTCAATTGAAATAAATTAAAATTCCGGGTAAGAAATGGAATAATTTTTTGAGAAATAATTTCAGGACTTTGAATTAATGTGGATAAGTCAAAAATATATGTTATTTCTACAATACCACCACCACCATCCATTACGGAATTGAGGATAATTCATTGGCATGTTGTATTTTACTGGTTATTCAATAATGATTTGTCCAAGATAGTTGAACCAATATAAATATTATTAGAAAAGAATGTGGTTTTAAAATTTAATAAAAAATTCTGAGATTCTTTCAATAGGTTGAAAAATTAATTGATATCATACCCTTTATTTAGCTTACCTATTTAAAATATGTACATAAAATCATATGTGATATAAGATAATTTATTATAGGAGTATCTTTTGGGAAGGCATGAGAAAAGAGGCAGCATTTCATTTACTATAGTCGAAAGCTTATCAGTACAGAATAAATTTGATGTAATACATCATGATATAGTTAAAAATGTGAGGGGTGAATCAGTATTACAAAAAAGTTATCCTATTATAATTTTTATCTCTTTACTTATTATTCCTGTTAGGATCTCAATTATTCTATTCTCTTTTCATCATTTTATTCAAGTATATAGTAGCATATTAAATATGTAAAATCATATTTTTACATGGTTAACTACTTATTAAGTGTATTTATGCCCTATTGTGTAGGATAATGAACAATACACATATTCAGCCCCATAATGAGATAACTTTTAAAATGGTTTGTCTTGAAAAAAAATCCAAGAATAAGTGTGGTTTTCTAGTATTTAGGACAAGGATAAGAAATAATCATGATTCCGTAGACTGGTGATGACCTCATACAAATTAAATATCCCCAATAGTTCTTTATTTTATATTTATATATAGTATCTAACTTCATCACCTACATTATATTACCATGAATGTATTGCACTACATGATACATTGATTGGATGTCATAGTGGTGCTTCATTCTCATCATTCTTCATCAATGTTACATGAAAATTAATGAGCAAGTAACTATCCTTATTATTCACATTAGAAAACAAAAATCTAATATTTCTTCTCTTTTTCCTTAATCTTTATATTTTTTGGTCGATCCTTTCATTGGATAATCTCTAATTGATTATTTATTATCAATCCAAAATTTTTCCAATACCTTCTAATTATTTTTCATTCTTCGACACCTATTTATATTTTACTTTATGTCTAATTATGTTCATTCGGTATAAGTTTTTCTAAGGTCAATTAATCATGTATCATATTCTCCCCTTTTACTAGTACATGTGTGTCTAGTGACCCATATTCACCTAGTGATTTATTTTTATGTACAATGATTTTTTTTCATCTGGTAACCCCTACATATTTGGCACTTTTTATGATGATTTGACCCAAATGATTATTACGCCCATGATTCATAGCCTAATCTTCTCATAGTATTTTAATTCATCCACATTATAATAATCCAAAACAACACTATCATTATGAATAGTATGGGGAAAATCACAAAATAAATAACAACCACTTATTTCACAATCTCCCATTTATATAGTAATTTTTTCTCTATAATCATAGAGAATGTACTAAACTATAATTTTAACATCATGTATCCAAATTTAAATATTATTCTCATATTTTTATTCATTTTTAAATTTTTATACTTTCTAAAAGGCTAGATTCAACCTATATTTATAGAAAAATCTATAGATATTAACATCTACATTTATCTTTATCATTCCAAAAATATCATTTAGAATAAAAAATCCTTTATTGTTATCCAAACATTTGTTGTCAAATTTAGTATCTCCATAATTAATGACATTAATAAAAAATACCTAAATAACTTTAAACATGTCATCCAGTAAGATACATAAGGATTATTCTATATTAGAAATCATTATCTTGTGTTTCTTTAAAAATTCAATAGAACATCTCGAAAGTCTTTTACAAGACTTTACTTTTATCTAATAACTTATTTGTCTGAAAAATCTGTTTGATCATCCCTTTAAATTCTATGAGAATAATGTCAAATGGATCATATTCAGTATGATAGGTTCCAATTTTATTGATAGTTTATCTTAATTTGATGAATCCATATAGATATAATATTTTTATTTGATTTGATAAATTTTTAGGAATCCATCCGATTACTTTTTAATACTAATCCTGATTTCTTTTTAAAAATTTTCTCATGAAATATATAACACCCCAAGGATAAAAAAATTAATTTCAATATAGAATGAAATGCATGAAACAATAATTCTCTATGAAATGCAACTTTTTTAAGGATATAGTTATAACCTAACCCTTAGACTAAAATTTTCCACTTCAATGTTTTTAATTTCAGAAAATGGACATACACGACTACGATCTGTATGATATTCAGAGTCGTATTGGATCGACTTAATTTGTAGTAAATAGAAACTTGACCCTTATGAATAGAAATTATCCCAATAAATAGTAACTTCACCCATGAATGTATAAATAAAATTTTTGCGTCTTATAAGTGAAAATATGATCATAGTATAAGTTTTAGTATTTCTTATGTCATTAATATTTAGTTAAAATTTTATGATTAATTTGATAATTTAAATAAAAATTTATTTTCTTATAATATAATCACAATTTTTTATTTTATGGTCTTATGGATATAAAATAATTATATGCGACCTTGTTTAATTTTTCAAGGTGTTGTAAAATTTGTTATACTTTTAAAATTGTTATTTTCAAAAAAATTTGATTTTATTTAACAATTAAATTTATCAAATATAGAAAATTATTTTCAAAAATTGAGTTCATTTTTGAATTATACACATTGATGAATGGTTGGGGTGATTTTTTTTGAATATTATGAAATACTTTATTTTTAAAGAATATTGAAATATGAAAATATAAAAAATAATATAAATACATGAATTATTGATTCATGGATGATGTTATGTTGTGGTAAACACCCTTGGTTCAAAATCACATGCACAAATTACTATTATTTATAAAAATAACCAATATTATGGCTTGTTTTGAGAAAAAAAAATAAAATAATGATTAAAATAATGGAAAACCCTCCGCTCATATATTATAAATACAACCCCTCATCCCTTATTTTTTTACAAAACCCTCAAGCATTGAGAACTATTTAAATACTTCCCAATCCTCTTCTCAAGGCTCTTCCCCATGTCCAAGACCTACTAGTCTCACCAAAAGTAAAAAACTAAAGGACTTAAGGAGGATCTCAAGGAGAAGTGATCAAGAGGTAAATATCCACTTTCAGTTTCATTTATTTTAATTCAATTCATATTCTTTTCTTATATTCTCTTCACCTCACTCTTATTCAAAAAATAAAAACACCGTCTATGATGTGTCATGTTACTAACATCAGGGATGATTTATTTTGAAAATCCATTAAATTATTCAATGATGGTTATAAAACCATATTACTAGTTTAACCCGATTGTAAATTTTGAGATATCACATCATTAATGTTCTAGAGTTAACATATATACATAATATTATATGATCTAATCAAACTAGTTTGTAATTATCAATGAATTTCCAAATTGATTTAGACAAATGTCATTAATGTTTTATCTAATGATTTATAATCATATAAGAAAAAAATTATTTAGGGCATAATTTAATATTATAGAAATGGATTAATACCTTATCATTCTACTTCTTGAGTTTCATTTCCATAAGACTAGAAAATCAAATATGAACCGACCAATGAAACCATGTAAAGAACGCTCATGAAACTATAGAAATAACAAAATATTTTAAATTAATGGGTGGAATAATGTTATAAAATGATCATATAAGGTGTTATGAACCCAGAAAAGTTTCTATAAAATATTAATAACACTTTTTTAACACTTATACATGAGGATTAAACACATTTTTAGTAATAGAGAATATAGGTAAATAAAATCTTACTCTAATTTCCATTCATTGGGTTAACTTTATATATTATTGATTATGTGGTAATTTGTTAATTTTTGATATTAATGTTTATTATATTATGTTTTATTATGGGGATTTATAGATTAAACAAATATGTTTTTCTTTTTAAAAATTCTCACTTCAAATATATTATATTTGTAGGAGACTTATCTATAAAAACCCTCTCTTAATTTTTTTCCTTTTAAGGGAATGATTTATATGATGTCAGTAATATTGTTTTTATGATTATGTTAAAGTTATTGGGGATATTCAATGATGAAATGTGGGACATATATCTCCCTCCAATGCATTGGGTATGTGTAAGTTATAGGTTGACCATATGGTTACTCTAGGTGTTACTGTTATGGTTACACCATAAGGTATCCATGAGGGTTACATTGTAAGGTATCCATGAGGGTTACAAATCATAAGGTAGTCGATAGGGTTAAATTATTATTTATGTATTTACCCATGGTAACCTTATGGATTTATTTATGTTTTATTTGGAAATATCATGACTCACAAAGTATGTAAATGATACTTTATGTGTGAGAAAAATGTGTTTGTGAAAATGATTTCATATGTTTAAAATGAATTCAAAGAAAAATGGTTTTTTTCCATCTGTTTATATCCATTAATGATATTTTATTTCTCATCTTGTGTTTTTTAAAAATTTCACAGGTTATAAGGGGAAATGTATGAGAAAGAAAGTAGTCAAGTTAAATGTTATGAATATTTTTAAAAGAAATCATGTTATATTTTTAAGATTTAATGTTTTAGAAGAAATGGATATTGTTTTAGTAATAACCAATTTATATAAATGTTGGTTGATATGTTTGATAATGTCCAAAATTTATAAAAATATGAAACAAAAAGTTCTATGGGAATATAAATATGTGAAATCTGGTTGAATTAACAAGATTCTGTAATGTTTAAGGCTCAGTCCATCTAGTTGGTATCCGAGCATGGTTTATAAAATTCTAGGGGTTATAATGATGTTAATAGAATACCATAAATAATTTTTACCTTCTTTTTATTATGAAATGATATAGTATTTTAGGATTAACATTTTTCTTCATTTTTGATTTGTTTTTCCAAATTGGTTTTCAACAGACGAAATTGGGAAGTTGATGTTAGAAGGAACCTAGCGGTTGATATCTTTCCAAATGGGAAACCTGGAATTATGGGAAATAGAATCAAATAGTTGGTGATAGTAACGGCTCAGTTGAAGAAGGCTATAAAAGCTGGTGTAATCCATGAAACAAAACAACTAGAGATACCACAATGAAACATGAAGATAATATAACTGTTTATGAGGGAATAACCTCTTGGTTTTATTAGATCTTCTGACCTAGTGTTGGATGAATGATGGATTAAATAACAGGAAACTATATTTGATGTTATGGGGTATTTAGATAACAAAAGGGTTGTCTTTACATTTATTACTTTTAAGGTGATTCTAACCAATGGTTGTCAATGGAAAATAACATCAGGGATTTCGAGAAGAATTTTTTCTTAGAAAGCGATGAATTTAAAAATAATATCTGTGAAAAATATTTTCCTAATGTGGGATGGCATAATATGGAAGAAAAATTCCTTTAATTAAAGAAATAGGAGTATTGAGTGGTTATGTATGTAGAAAATGTCACCTGATTGTCAAGGTATGCACCAAATAATATTTGGGATCTTGATAGGAAAATAAACCATTTTTTACTTAGTATTAAAGCCAATATATTTTATGGAATTGGATTTTAGTGAATTAAAAAGTTATGAAAAACTTATCCAATGTGTTGAGAGGGTAGAAATGGAGTTTTCTAATGATCATGTTTACTTTGACAACATACAAAAGAAGAGGTACAGATGGAATGCGATGGGTAAGAATTAATCAAAAATAATATGATGGTAAGATATTTTGACATGTAGTTTGTGAAATGATTCGTAAAAAGCACCATGGGGAATATCTTACCAAAATTGGGAAGTATTTTCGATGTGGTATATTTAGAAATATGTCTCATGATTAAAATGAAAATGATCTTAAGATCAATTCTGATAAGAAAACTGTAATGTGTTTCAAATGTGGTGAGATGGGTCACTATTCAAATACCTTCCCATTAAAATATGTGAATGATAGGAAACATCTATATAATAAGCATATGGTTGTAGTTATATCCTTTGAGACTACACCAATATATTTAGGGAATCCAATGAAATGGTATATTGTACTTTGTTTTTTACTCAAATTTTTCATAAGTATTGTTTGATATGGGGTTTATAAATTCGTATATAATGAGAAATATTATGGTAAATGGGATTTCTAATCAAACGAAATGAGATCAGAACATATGGTTAAAACACCAGGGAGAAATATTACTGTAAAAAATAATTATAATAATCTTCTTGTTATTATCTGTTGAAAGACATTACCCAAAACCATGTTGTTTTTACATTAGAATAGTTTGATGTCATTTTGCGTATAGATTGTCTCTCTATTTATCTTGATAGATGAAAAAAATTTCTTATCACATCACCACAGGGTGCTCCTTTTTTTTTTGTTAAAAAGAAAGATGGTTTTATGAGACTTTGCATTGATTATAGATATTTTAATAAAATAACTATCAAGAATAAGTATAATTTTCCTCATATCGATGAATTGTTCAATCAGCTCTAGGGAGCTCATTATTTTTCCAAGATTGACCTGAGAACCTGATACCATCAGCTGATGGTGAAGAAATATGAAATTCTGAAAATATATTTTCATACTAGATATGAGAATTATGAGTTTTCTATTACAAAATTTAGTTTAGGTAATTCCCCTATTGTATTTAAGGATCTTATGAATAAAATATTCCTTGATTATTTGGATTATTTTGATGATGTTCATATTGATGATATTTTGGTCTTTTGAAAATAGTATTAGGATGATGAAAAACAGTAAATTATTGTCTTAAAAACTCTCAAAGAAAATAGGTTATATGAAAATATTAGAAAATGTAATATTTTTGCAACAAATTTCTTTTTTTGGAAACATTGTAAATAATAATGGGATAACATATGATCCTACCAAAAAAGTGGTTGATGAATGGAGAAGATCTACAAATGTTATAGAGTTTCATAGTTTTCTTACATTATCAGGTTATTTCCTATGATTAGTTAAAAACATTTCATTGTTATCTATCCTGGTAACTAAGTTAACTCAGAAAGGGGTGAAATTTATTTGGATTAAAAAATGTGATGTTTGTTTTCAAGAACTAAAGAAGAGATTTTTGAATGATCTAGTTTTGAAAATACCTTCAAAAAATGGTGAGTTTGTCATCTAAAATGATGATTCATTTATGGAACTTTGTTGTGTTCTGATGTAGAATGATTAGGTAATTTTTTATGATTATATTAAACAAAAAACTCACGAGTTAAATAATCACAAACATGAGTTTTAATTAGAAACTATGGTTTTTTTATTTGAAAATTTTTAGGAATCATTTATATTGATTCAAATGTGAAATATATTCTGACCATAAAATTTTCAAATATATATTAAATCAGAAGGACTAAACATGAGGTAATGAAGTTGGATTGAACTGATAGAGGATTATGATGCATGATCAATTACCATCTAGGAAAAGAGAACAATGTGGTGGGTTCTTTGAGTTGAAAAAATCAATCATCATTAACTATGTTACATTTGTAAAAGGACCATTGGATTAATGATTTGATGAATTTATACATCAATGTTATTGGTGCAAGAAACTCCCCTACTTTTTTTTAGGTGTTAGTGTAGTCATCTCTCTCTGAAAGTGTTAATCATGTCCAGAAGGAAGACATCGAGTTATAGAAAAAGGTAAAATTTGTAAAACAAAATGTAAGTTTCAAGAATTTAATATTGATAAAGATTTATTTTTATATTTTGAAAGAGATTATGTATTCCCCACTTTTAGTTAATTCTGATAGTAATAAGATGAGAAAAGACCTTTAGAAGTATTACTAGTGGGATGGAATGAAAAGAGATATTAAAAATTTGACAATGAAAATTTTGACATGTCAATAGGTAAATAAAATGTGACATGTACCAAAGGGGGGTCCTTTAAACTTTTCTAGTTCAAGATTAGAAATGGGAAAATGTATCCATAGACATCATGGTGGGACTACCAAAGACTAATCTTTGCAACAATGTGATTTTTTTATTTTTTAATAATAGAATAAATTTTCAAATTTACTTCTTATTCAAGATACTATGTCTTGGGATCTGATTTCTTGACTATACCTCCAAGAGATATTCAATTTAAATGGAGTTCCTATTTTCGTTGTATCTGAACATGACCCTAGGTTCACTTCTAACATTGGGAAACACATTGAGAATTATTGGGGGTATAATTAAATTTCATAATTTATTTTCATCCTCAATTTGTTAAACAAACCTAGATAATGATTTTGAAATTGGAGGATATGCTCCAAGCTTGTTCAATGGTCTACTAAGGATGTTGGGATCAACATATTTATTTAGTTTAGTTTTCTTATAATAAACAATTTCCATCAATTATACAAAAGGATTATTTTAAGGTATTGTATGGGATGTAGTGTTGAACTCCAATATTTTGGGATAAATATTAGGAAATGAAGTTAATGTGACCAATATTAGAAGAGGAACTCACTGAGAAACTAAAGATGATCTAGAAACACATGAGGAAATCTCAGTGTAGACCAAAATTTTATGCACATGGTAGGAGAAAATAATTTTCTTTCGAGGTAGATGATCATGATTTTCTTAAAATCTATCCATGGAAACGTTTCATGAGTTTTTGTAAGAATGGAATGCTATGTCCAGGGTTTATTGGACTTTTGAAATCTAACATGAATTTGGACAAGTCCCAAAGAAAGTAGATTTTCATCTAATTTTACCTCAAGTACATAATTTTTTTCTTGTTTTTATGTTCAGAACATATGTTCTTGATTCATCTCATGTATTTAGCTTAAAATTAGTTCTACTAGAAGAGAATATTTCTTTAAAAAAACATTTTATTCAAATTCTTGATCATATAGATCAAGTATTTCACAATAAGTTAATACACCAGGTTATAGTTTTGTGGAGAAACAACTTGGTTGAAAAATCAGCTAGGGAATCTGAGAATTCTATGAGAGAAAGGTAACCTCACTTGTTTTAAAAGTATATAAAAATTGGGAGAAAAAAGTTTCCATAAGGTGGGGAGAATGTAACACCCTAAGGATTTAAAAATAAAATTTAATATAAAATTAAATGCATGAAATGTTGAGTCTCTACACAATGAAACATTGTTTTAAGGAGATAGTTATAAGAAAGGAATTACCCTAAATATTGCAAATTCTATGTTCTGAATTTCAAAAAATATACGTACACGGTTGTGATTAGTAAGCTATTTAGAGTCTGATAGTTCCGACTTAATTTTTGGAAAATAGTAATATGACCCTTATGAATAGTAATCATCCAAATCAATATTCACTTTACCCATGAATTTATAAATAAAATTTATTCATATTATAAGTGAAAATATCATCATAGTATATGTGTTGGTATATTTGTAAGTAATAAACATTTTTAAAATTTTTTTGGATCAATTTAATAATTAATTTTTTTTCTTACAATTTAATAATAAATTATTATTTTGTTGTCTTATTAATAGAATATTGTTCTATAAGACCTTGATTAATTTACCAATGTGTTATAAAATTAGTTGCTGTTTAAAATTTTTATTTTGAATAAATTATTATTTTCATTAAAAATTAAATTATTTATATATAGAATATTATTTTCAAAAAATGGAGTTCATTTTTGAATTTTTCATGTCGAAAAATGGTTGGGGTGAATTTTTGGGATTTTTTTGAAATACATGATTTTTTGGTGAATAATGAAATGTGATAAATTACAAAATAAACTAAATACATTATCTATTGTGTAATGGATTATGTTATGCTATGGTAAGAACCGTTTGTCTGAACTCACAAAAACTAATTTATATTTTTGGTCATGTGAACAAATACAATTTCTTTTCATGAGAATAATAATAAAATAATGATTAAAATAATGGAAAAAACTTCATCTCCTCCACTATAAATATCACCTCTCACCACCTTATCCTCAAACACCTCTCAGGATTTGTAAATTTTCTAAATTCATCCCAATCAACTTTCTAAGAGTCTTCACCTCATTCAAGACCCACTGGTCTCACCAAAATGCCAAAACCAAAGGCTTTAAGGAGGCTCTCGGGGAGAATATATCAAGAGGTAAAAATTACCATTCATTTTCTTTGATTTTCATTCAATTCGTCTTATTTTATTATACTCTCTTCACCCCCTCTTATTAAAAAAAATTACATCATCCATGAAATGTTGATTTACCAACATCATGGATGATGTATTTTCAATTTCAATTAATTTCTTCAAAAATAGTTATAAAACCATTTTATTGATTGAAATAGAGTGAAAAGTGTATGCCCCAACCTCTTTTATGTTCTAGAATTAACATATATAAATAATATTAAATTATATAACCAAATTACACCATGATTACCAAAAAACCACAAAAATGATCTAAATGGATATCATTAATGTTTAAATAATGACTCAAACTCATATATGAAAACAAAATGATTTATGGTTTCATTTAATATTCATGAAAAATATTAATACTAGTTAATTCTACTTCTATAGTATCATTTATATATGACATGAAAATCAAATACTAACCGACCAAGGAAACCATGTAAAGCACGCAACACAAATAATGGAAATAACAAAATATTAATAATTAATTTGTGGAATAATCTTATAAAATTATTATATAATGTGTTATAAAAATGAATATGTTTCTTAGAAATATTAATAAAACTCTTTTTACCCATTATAGAGGTGGTTTAAACACATTTTAAGTAAGATGAAACTGATGTAAATGAATTCTTAATCCAATTTACCTTAATTGGGTTAACGTTTTATTTTATTGATTATGTGGTACTAATATTATTCATGAGATTAAATATTATGATATTATGTTTTATTGTGTGGATTTACAATTTATACACATATTCCAATCTTTTTATCAATTCTCACTTCAAATATATAAGGGATATTTCATTAAAAAATATATTTTAATTTATTATCTTTTTTAAGGGGAATGATGTATATGATGTATGTAATCTTGTATTATGGTTATGTTCTTGTTCATGGGAATTTTTTATGATAATGGTTGTTAACTATATCTAATTTAAATATGTTGTGTATGTGTATGTTGGTTGTCGACCCTATGGTTACTCCAATTATAATTGTGATGGTTACAACATAAGGTAGTCGTGAGGGATACATTTTATGGTTTTCATGAGGGTTTAAAATCATAAGATAACTATGAGGGATTCAATATTAAGTAAAAAAAATCCCCCAAGATACCTTTATGGTTTTATTTATTCTTTCTATGGAAATATAATTTCTCACAAAGTATTTATATGAAACATTATGGGAGAGAAGTATGTCTTTGTGAAAATGTTTTCATATATTTTTAAGCATTCATATACTAATATTCTATTTCCTTCTTTTTATATCCCTTAAATAGATTTGTAGGATCATCCCTTGTTTTCAAATTTTTTCACAAGTTATAAAGACATGTGTGAGAAAAAATTAAGTCAAGTTAAATGTTATGAATATCTGTCAAAGAAACCATGTTATATTTTTGATGATTTATGTTTTTGAAGAAATGGACACTATTTTAGTAATACCCACACTGTATTCATGTGGGCTGATATGTATGAATTATGTCCTAAAATTCTAAAAATTTAAACCAAAAAAATCATTGGGAATGTAAATAAGTGAAATATGGTTTAATTAACTAAATTATCTAATGTTTATGTTCGGGTCCTTATAAAATCACTCAGAGAATTTTATCTGATGAAAATATTTGGAAGCCTCATAAACCTATGTCCATTGATCATTCCTAAAAAGTTTAATATGATTAAAATCATTCAATATCCTCTACCTGATGAAATTATATATATATTTCATTGTTAAATAATCATCAAACATTTCCTCTAACTTTTGACTTCGGTATGAAACTTTTGATTAATCATTTGATGGATTGTATCAGATATATTTTTCTAAGGACTCAACATATATGTATAATAGAATTTGTATATTCTTTATATATATACATCCTTGTAAACATATTCTATATTCATTATTTTTATTTTTTTACTTCACATCCCAATATATGTATAATTCCATCAAATGGATTCCATACAACTCTTCATTAAACATCAACAAGAACTTTACATTTTATGGGATCTATATTTCCACTGAATCCCTCATTAAATTCAATACAACTGTGACTAAAAAATTGAAAAAACACTCTAAAATAATAAATTTGGACTTATTCTAATTTTAATATATTCTTATGTATTTTCATTTAATCTATACGTTATCTTGAATCATATCTACCAAGCACTGTGATATTTGATCAGTAATAACATGTCATATAAGAATTATAAGGACCCGGACTTAAACCTCACTTAATATTTAATGAAATTAATAATTCACATTGAGGAGCTCTTAGTTTTAGAGTTTTATAGAATTAGATCATAACTATTACATCTCCAAAGATTACACAGTAGAAACTTATACAAAGTTTCCTTTTTTTAGAAAACATGAACTCTTAAAAAAAGGGTCATGTCTAGTTCCATGTTTAAGATAGCATGAATTTTCCTTGATCCCATACTTGACCATATTCCTCATTATGTCCTATGAAAAACATTTCAAAAAAACATGGGGTGAGCATAAAAAGCTCAGTAAGGGATACACAAAGAAGGAAAACTGTTAGTTTTTCAAAACATCAAGTAAACCATGGATACTTTATCAAATCAACACTTTTCACCTTTATGAAGTAGTAAATAATCTTGACTGAATAAAATATCATTACTTACCCTTTTGTAACCAAAAGATTACCATAAAACCCATATACATAACACATAACATATAAAGGTAACTTGGGACATAAACATACATAAATGGAATAACCATACTGTCAACTTCCACAGAAATCACTACATGGAATACACATATGGCCGAATTCCATACCCAATGCATTGGAGGTTATAACGTAACAACCCATCCTGGTATTCACGGCACCACCCGTCATATGGTTTATCACGTAACCACCCGTCAAATGTCCAAGTACCATTATAAATTCATAACACATAAAAAAATTATAATGGAAAGAAAACATTTCCACATTTCAATCACAATATATCACTTAAATATATTGAAATAAAATACCCATTATCAAAACCATTTTAAATACCAAAATACATAAAATATTATATGGTATTTATTTACTTTTTAAAACATTACATCTTGTTGAGGAAGCCAAAGATCAAATAATACTTGTGGCGGCAGAAAGGTCGTTGTCACCGCATACGCTAAAAAGAAACATACTTTTTGTAGTATTTTGAAACAATTCGTATGGAAAATATTCCTTTTGAATAAAAGTACAAGTCAAATGTGTTTATACATCTTAATAATGAAATTCTTGTATTAGAGCAAAATATGCCTCAATGAAAGGAGATTGAGACGAAGTCCCTTACCTCATGTCCGACTTGACTCGATCGCTCTTTAATCTCCTGAATAATAAACTAGTGTTAATTTCTACTTGATTAAGAACCGTTTTCAAGCTTATTATTCCTTTTATATCACTTATTTCCATGTTATAAACATTATTTAATCATTTATGGTAATAATGTTCGTTTTGTCGATATTTGGTACTTAAGTCAAAAATGGACTTCTTACAAGTACAAGTTGTTCATGTGGTCAAAGGTTCATTATATCCAGAATGATATTCATGACTTCGATATCATATATATCATATATATCTAGAATATATATGTATTTATAATAGTATATAACATTTAGAGGTAATAAATGAAATGCACCGTTCGTGGAGACGGTAAGCCGTGCGTACGCATGAACGCTACTTTCATTCCTATTTCGTATTAAAGTAATTACAACTAAATGAGACAAATATATACCATAATTCCAGTATAATATATATTTTATATAGTTAACATAAGTTTATTAATTACATCACTTATAAAATCCATGTTTGGCATGAACGAGTCACATCACTTGAGGGGGCGGTAGTCTACACATCCTCAGATGAAATTATCACATTTGCACAAGATGCAAAGCATAAAGGTTTGTTTTAAATATAAATTACAGAAGCATATAGAGGGAATAAATATATTATATATCATATATAAATATATTTATATCATAATGGCCACCATGAAAGGTGTTAAGAGAAGATTGAACAATAATCGTTTCGTGAGGCAGTAATTCGCCATCCAGAGAAACGTATGTTCTTTAACAATTAGTCGGAGGTGTGTGTAATTGTAAATTAAATAATTCTCATAAAAACATACTAGTATATTTAATATACTAGTTTAGTTACAAAATAATGTAATAAAAAGAGTTTAGGGAGTTGGAGAAGCAAAATAAAATAAAAGGATATAAGAGAAGACATTACCTTAAAATCAGGTAACTCCCTTTGGTTTGAACCCAAAGGGTTTCTTGAAGAGCTTTCTACCTAAGGTAAGGCTTATAGGATGAGGAGAGGTATGTGGAGAGATAAAATGATCAGAGTTTGGTCAGGCCAAAGGCTTGAGAGGTGTGGGTAAGGGGGTAGAGGTGGGGGCTTTTTATAAGAGGGAGGAGGGGAACTCTTGGAATGTTATAAAATGTTACTTTATTATAAAATGTTTTTTTCGGATATTAAAGGTCCCAAAAAGATATATTTCGAGGATAACGTGATAAGGGTTCGAAATACACCCATAAAATAGGTTCTGGAAAAGTTTAAGTCTTATATTTTACCTTATATTTTCATTTTATTTAAATCATTCATTAATGAGGTAATTGCTGCATCATCATGGTGTAATAAATAAAATTATTTATTTAATGTCTAAAAATTATAAAAAAAATATCATGATGTAGGAAATATTTTTTTATTTATAATTAATAATTATAGTAAAAGATATAACTTTTATACCCCAGGTAAATTTTTTTTTAGTAAAACAATACATGTTTGTGACATTTTTATTTTAACTTTAAATAAAAAGTTATTAATGTCATTTTCTTACCCATGTGGCTCCATGGGGTCCCCAAGTTGGCCCATAGATTTTTTTGGGCAGCCATGAAACATCCAATAAGGGTAGGACATGTGTCAAGGTAATTTCATATTATTATAACATTATTTTTACATTAAATTACACTAATTACCTTTAATCGTGATTAATAAAACTAAAAAGTTACTATTCACCAAAAAATTATTTTAATCCCATTGGACCACATTTTACTTACTAATGACAAATATGTATGTCGGATTTTTGAAATTCAATTCATAGATTTCGTAAAGTTTCATTTAAACGAAAAATCTGTTTTTTAACTACAACTTAGTGATTTTACTATTCATTAAAAATTGATGTTTTTCAGAAAAATACCAAAAATTAACCCTAAGATATATTTGATATTCTGAATTAAAAAATGATGTCTATTTTACAAAATTAAAAACATATAAGTTGCATTAATCAATTTAATAATTAATTCCCATTGTCAAAACAAATAGCGTGCTTTTAAGAAACAAAATATATCAAATGATTGACATTAGTTCAAGTCCAATTTCAATGTGAAATTAATTCCAACGACCACCATTGGATTAAATGGTAAAAATATATTGTAATTTCACTTTAAAAACAATTCAAAAGTTAATAAAATCATATAAATTAATTAGATTAAAAATGGGTTTTGAAGTAAAATACAACATTTTTCACTTATTCATTAAAAATGAACTTTATCAAAAAAATAACAAAAAAGTACACAAAGTAAATTTTGATGTCCCAATTCTAAAGAAAGATTTTATTTGGTCCTAAAGAATGTATAAGAGTGACCAAAAATATTTTTAAAGAGTGTTCGCCATCAAAAAGTGATAAATCAACCATTTACTCAATATTAGAGTATTTATGCTTAAAATTGAATTCTTTTCTTATTTTAGCATGTATCTTTTATTGGATAAATGTAAAAACATTTAAAAAACATATATAATCATATTTTAGTTATTTCTATTCATTCCCACCAATACAAAGACTACGTGTTAACTACCATTTGAAATAATATTATTATATTATTATTGTGCAATGTATGATTTTAAAGAAACTCGTTGTTGCGTATCGGGTATGCTATCGAACATAGCAACCCTTTTAAGGTAAAATTAATATTTAATTCACAAATATTAATAAATATGAAAATGTCTTATTATTTATTTACATGGGATGTTTCATCCTTCCCCCCTTTTGGGAATTACGTCCTCATAATTTTATTCACTTATCAAAATAAGTGGGGGTATTTATCCCTCATAGAATTTTCAGATTCCCACGTTGCCTCTTCAACCATATGATTTTTCCATATAAAATTCACCTGATAAATTACCTCATTTCACAATACTTTCTCTCTTCGGTCAAGAATCTGGACTGGTTGTTCTTCATAAAAGTGATTCTCCTCCAACTGAACTACCTCTGGGCTCAAAACATGAGATGGATCTGGCATATACTTTCTCAACATTGAAACATGAAAAACATTGTGTGCCTGGGACAAACTTGGAGGTAATGCCACTCTGTATGCAACTGATCGAACTTTCTCCAGGATTTCATAAGGTCCAATAAACCTTGGACTCAACTTTCCCTTCTTACCAAAATGCATCACACTTTTCCATGGAGAAACTTTGAGAAAGACATGATCACCAACCTCGAAAGATAGATCCTTCCTCCGGATATCCACATAACTTTTATGCCTGCTTTAAGCTGTTCTCATGTATTTCTAAATCAACTGAACTTTTTCTACCATCTCTTCTACCAATTCTGGTCCCATCAGCTTCCTTTCACCTACTTCATCCCAAAAAGCTGGAGTTTGACATCGTTTTCCATATAATGCCTCAAATGGATCCATCTGTATATTGGAATGAAAACTATTGTTATAAGAAAATTCAACCAATAAAACATGTTGGTCCAAACTTACCTAGTAATCCTTTTTGAAAGCACATAACATATCCTCCATGGTCTGAATTGTTCATTCTGACTTCCCATTTGATTGTGCATGAAAAGTTGTACTAAAATTTAATTTAGTACCCAATGACTTCTGAAGGCCCTTCCAAAAGTTAGAAGTAAACCTGAGATCACGATCAGATACAATGGAGTGGGGAACTCCATGCCACCTGACTATCTCTTTAAGAAACAATTGAGAAAGTTGATCTAGAGAGAATATATCTAGAATAGGAAGGAAATGAGCAGATTTTTTCAATTGATCAACAATAACCAAGATTTCATTATTACCTTGAGATGTCTTTGGTAATCCCACAACAAAGTCCATGGATATATTTTCCCATTTCCAATGTGGCACTGGTAATGACTGAAGCATCCCATTTGGTATTTTCTCCTCAACTTTAACCTGCTGACAAGTCAAACACTTCACCGTAAAATCCTCAATATCTCTTTTCATTCTATCCCACGAGTAATACTCCCACAAATCTCTGTACATCTTATTACTTCCAAGATGAACTAAAAACGGGGAACTATGAGCCTCACATAACAACTCATTTTCAATTGTGAATCCGAAGGCACACATAATCTCTTCCAAAAAATCAAAACACAATCATTATCAATGTTACATTCAGGAAAATTACCCTTCTGAACCATCTCTACCTTTTTTTGCAACCCACTGTCTTTCTTCTGTGCTTGCTTAATTCTGTCTTATATAGATGATCTCACCGACACCTGAAACAAAATAGAAGAAATTCCTGCACCAAAAACATATATGCCAAAGTTCATCAAATCAAAAACAAAAGGATCTCGTTCCAAATGTAGCATGGTTAATGAAGCATTACTTTTTCGACTCAAAGCATCAGCCACTTTATTTAATTTTTCTAGATGGTAATGAATCGTACAATCGTGATCCTTGATTAATTCCAGCCATATCCTCTATCACATGTTCAATTCTTTCTGAGTAAATATATAACTTATATTTTTGTGATCATTATATATTTCACACTTTACTCCATACAAAAATGCCTCCAAATTTTTAGAGCAAAAACAATAAAAACTAATTCCAAATCATTTTTAGGGTAATTTAACTCATGAGTTTTCAACTGACGTGAAGCATAAGAAATTACCTGATCATTTTGCATAAGGGAAAAACCAAGTCCCTTCAATGAAGCATCACTGTAAATAAAAAACTCACCATTTCTGGAAGGATGTGACAAAACTGGACCATTCACCAATATTCTTTTCAATTCTTGAAAACAATCATCACATTCCTTTGTACAGATGAACTTAACACCTTTTCAAGTTAACATAGTCATTGGACTAGATAACCGTGAAAATTTTCAACAATCCTTCGGTAGTAACCTGCCAAACCAAGAAAACTACGGATCTCGGTTATATTTTTAGGTCTTGTCCACTCTTTAACAACTTTTTTTAGCAGGATCATTAGTTATGCCATTTTTTGAATTAATGTTACCAAGGAACGATATTTTTTGTAACCAAAACTCACACTTGCTGAATTTTCCATAGAGTTTATTTTCTTTTAATGATTGTTGTATAACTCTTAAATGACTTTCATTCTCCTCTTTAAATTTAGAAAAAACCAAAATATCATCAATGAAAACAACCACAAACTAATCCAAGAACTCATGGAAAATTATATTCATAAGGTCCATGAATATAGCAGGTTCATTGGTTATCCCAAAAGGCATAAATAAAAATTCATAATGGCCATATCCAGTACAAAACGCAGTCTTCGGAACATCTTATTCTTTTACTTTCAACAGATGGTACCCTGACCTTATGTCAATCTTCGAAAAATACTGAGCTCCCTGGATTTGATCAAACAAATCATCGATATGAGGAAAAGGATACTTGTTTTTAACAGTGATGTTACTCAATTCACTATAATCAATGCAAAGTATCATTGAACCATATTTCTTTTTAACAAACAAGACTGGAGAACCCCATGGCGATGTGCTAGGTTGAATGAAACCTTTATCTAATAACTTCTTATAATTGCTTCTTTAACTCTAAAATTTCACCTTGAGCCATTCGATAAGGGGGTTTTGAAATTAGATTAGAATCAAGAACTAAGCAACAGTAAATTCAACTTCTTGATCATGTATAATACCAGGATACTAATCAGGAAAAAAATAAAGATACTAATTTACCACTGGCACATCATCAATATGAACATATCCTTTGTTTTCAACAATATGTGTAAGGTAACATTCATTTCCATCTTTTACTGGTTTCTCAACATCCTGATATGTTATCAAACACAAGGGTTTATTCTTGTACACAAACTAAAAATATTTCTGAATAGAAACCATTTTAGCTCTACATTCAATCTTAGCATGATAAACGGAAAGCCAATCCATGCCCAAAATAACATCAAACTCTACTAGAGGCAAAAAAATAAGGTTTACAGGTAGATTATTTCCTCACACAAGGATAGGAAGGTTCTTATAATTTCTTTATGTCTCAACGTTTCGTCCGGGTGATTTTACCATAAGTTTAGGATTCTTATATTGAGATGGAATTCCCAATTTACTAGAAAACTTATTAGAAATGAAAGAATGTGTAGACCCTGAATCAAAAAAAACATTGGTATAATCTGAATATACAAATAGTGTACCTGATACTACTTTATTTGATGGCCCAACATCTAGTGAAGTTTTTTCAAAGGATTTCACAACCCATTTTTGCTTGTATTCTGGCTTCTTTCCCTCGGTTGAATTCTTCATTAGACACTAATTTACATAATGACCCATTTTATTACACTTAAAACATCTTACCGCTGGTTTTTCATTTCCTGGTTGATTATCTTCCTTACAGTTACGAGCAATATGACCAGACTTACCACACCAAAAGCATTTTGCAGACTTGGATAAACATTCTCCGGGATGAATTTTACAACACTTCTCACAGGATGAATATTTGGTTTTCTTACCTCCTGGATTCTTTGATGAATTATTTCCCTTCGTCTGCGAACTGGACCTCTTATTATGTTGTTTATCAAAGAACACCTGATCATCGACAAACTCTATTTCCACCTTCTCCGCACATCGAACAAGTTTTTCCTAACTTTCTAACTCATGAGAAGATAAATCCCTTCGATACTTTGGCTTTAACCCTGAGTAAAAACGGTTGATTTTACTATCAAGATTCGTATGAAATTTGGAGCATACCTTGCCAGTCGAGTGAACTTTTCTTCATAAGTAGCCACTGAGTCATCCTCAGGACTCAATTCTAGGAATAGTTTTTTCATCCTAATAGGAACCACCGTAGGAAATTATTTCTCAAGAAACATACCATTTAATTCATCCCAGTGAAGATCATCAATCTCATCACTATCCCTGATATTTTTCACCATCAACCACCACTGATCAGCTTCACCTTCAAAACGGTAAATAGCAAGACTAGCCTTTTGATGTTATGAACACCCCATGACATCAAAAATCTTCTCCAGTGCTTTAATCCACCCTTCTGCTATCCAGGGATTAGATGATCCTATGAATGATGGGGAATGTTGCCTCATTAAATGTTCCAACACTGACATGTTCCTATACGGTTGATATGGCTGATCTCGTGCATGGATACCACAACCATTTATAGCCTGATTCAACTATTCCATCACTACAAAAAACTGTTCAGTACCGATTCCAACCATCTCAGGTTGCTGATTTGGAAGGTTGTCTTCCTCCTGATGACGTCCCAACATAGGTGCCATGTTTCCTCTTCAGAAAAACATTCTGAACACAGAAATATATTAGGCGAAGCAACATAGTAATTTTTAAATTCTCTATCATTTAAATCATACCATTAAATAATTTAGAGACATAAAATATAACAATTTTTCTAACTCCTAAAGATGTCTAAACTGACCTCTGATACCAACTATAAGGACCCGACCATAAACCTCACTTAATATTGAATTAAATGAATAATTCACATTGAGGATCTTTTCAGGTTTAGAGTTTTAGAGAATTAGATCATAACTATTACATCTCAAAATATTACACAGTAGACACTTCTAAAAAGTTTCCTTTTGTTACAAAACATTAACTCTTAAAAAAAATAGTCATGTCCAGTTCCATTTTTAAGACAACATGACATTTCCTTGATCCCATCCTTGACCCTATTCGTCATTATGTCCTGTGAAAAACATTTCCAAAAAATATGGGGTGAGCATAAAAATCTCAGTAAGGGATACACAAAGAAGAAAAACTGTTATTTTTTCAAAACATCAAGTAAACCATGAATACATTATCAAAGAAAAACATTTCACTTTTAAGAAGTAGTAAATACTTTTCACTAAATAAAAGATCATTACTTACCCTTTTGTAACCAAAAGATTACCGTAAAACCCAAATAATGAACACATAACATATAAAGGTAACTTGGGACATAAATATACTTAAATGGAATAACCATACGGTCAACTTCCACACATATCAATACATGGAATAGCCATACGGCCGACTTCCATACCCAATGCATTGGATGTTATAATGTTACCACCCATCCTGGTATTCACGACACCACCCGTCATATGGTTTATCACGTAACTACCCATCAAATGTCAAAGTACCATTATAAATTCAAAACACATAAAATAATTATGAAGGAAAGAAAATATTTCCACATTTCCATCACAATATATCACATAAATATATTGACATAACAAACCAATTATCAAAACCATTTTCAATACCAAAATACATAAAATAGTATATGGTATTTATTTACTTTTAAAAACATTACGGCTTTTTAAGGAAGCCAAAGATCAAATAATAATCGTGGTGGTGGAAAGTTCGTTTTCACCGCGTTCGTTAAAAAGAAACATACATTGTGTCATTTAGTAAAATGATTCATATAGAGGATATTCCTTTTGAATAAAAGTGAAAGTAAAAGGTGTTTATACAGTGTAATAATGAAAGTCTTGTATTAGAACAAAATATTTTTTCAATGAAAGGAGATTTAGACGAAGTCCCTTACCTCGTGTCTGACTTGACTCGATCGCTCCTTAATATCCTGAATAATAAACTAGTGTTAACTTCTACTTGATTAAGAAAGTTTTTCAAGATTATTATTTCTTTTATATTACTTATTTCCAGGTTATAAACATTATGTAATCATTTATTCTAATAATGTTCCTTTTGTCGATATTTGGTAATTAAGTCAAAAATGGACTTCTTACAATTACAAGTTGTTCATGTGGTCAAAGGTTAATTATATCCAGAATGATATTAATGATTTGGATATCATATATATCATATATATATCCATCATATACATGTATTTATAATAGTATATAACATTTATAGGTAATAAATGAAATGCACCTTTCATGGAGACGGTAAGCCGTACGTACGCATGAACACTACTTTCATTCCTATTTGTTATTAAAGGAATTACAACTAAATGAGAAAAATATTTATCATAATTATAGTATAATATATATTTTATATAGTTAACATAAGATTATTAATTACATTACTTATAAAATCCATGTTTGGAATGAACGAGTCACATCACTTGAGGTGGCGGTAGTCCACACTTACTCAGATGAAATTATCGCATTTTCACAACATTCAAAGCATAAAGGTTTGTTTTAAATAAAAAATACAGAATCATATAATGGGAATAAATATATTATATATCATATATAAATATAGTGACATCATAATGACCACCATGAATGGTGTTAAGAAAGGATTGAATAATCATCGTTTCGTGAGGTAGTAATTCACCATCCACAGAAACAATATGTTCATTAACCATTAGACGGAGGTGTGTGTAAGTGTAAATCAAATACTTATCATAACAACATACTAGTATATTTAAGATACTGGTGTTGTTAAAAAATAAATTAATAAAAATAGTTTAGGGGGTTGGAGAAGCAAAACAAAACAAAAGGATATAAGAGAAGACATTTCCTTAAAATAGGGTAACTCCCTTTGGTTTGAACCAAAAGGTATTATTGAAGAGATTTCTCCCTAAGGTAAGGCTTCTATGATGAGGATAGGGATGTGGAGAGATAAAATGAGCAGATTTTGGTCAACCCAAAGGATTGATAGGTGTGGGTAAGGGGGTAGAGGTGGGGGCTTTTTATAAGAGGGAGGAGGGCACTCTTGGAATGTTATAAAATGTTACTTTATTATAAAATGTCTTTTTCGGATTTTAAAGGACCCAAAAAGATATATTTCAAGGCTAAGGTGATAATGGTTAGAAATAAAACCATTCAATAGGGTTTTGAAAAGTGTACATCTTAGTTTTTGCTTTATGTTTTCATTTTTTTAAATCATTGATTAATGAGGTAATCGCTGCATCATCATGGTGTCATAAATAAAATTATTTATTTAATGTATAAAAACTATAAAAAAAATATAATGATGTAGGAAATATTTTTATATTTATAATGAATATTTATAGTAAAAAATATGACTTGTATAACATCATGTAAAATTGTTTTTAGTAAAACAATACATGTTTGTGACATTTTTATTTTAACTTTAAATAAAAAGTTATTAATGTCATTTTCTTACCCAAGTGGCTCCTTGGGGTCCCCACGTTGACCCATGGATTTTATTTGGTCGGACATGACACATCCAATAAGGGTAGGAAATGTGTCAAGGTAATTTAATATTATAATAACATTATTTTTACCTTAAATTACACTAATTACCTTTAATCGCGATTTATAAAACATAACAGTTATTATTCACCAAAAAATTATTTTAATCCCATTGAAAAAAAATTTACTTCCTAATGACAACCATGTATGTCAGATTTTTGAAATTCATTTCACAGAAGTTGTAAAGTTTCATTTAAATGAAAAATAAGTTTTTTAACTACTAGTTAGTGGTTTCACTATTCATCAAAAATTGACGTTTTTCAGAAAAATACCAAAAATTCACCCTAAGCTATATTTGATATTCTGAATTCAAAAATGATGTCTATTTTAAAAAATTAAAAACATATAAGTTTCATTAATCAATTTAATAATTAATTCCCATTGTCAAAACAAATAGCGTGTTTTTAAGAAACAAAATATATCAAAAGATTGACATTTGTTCAAGTCCAATTTCAAAGTGAAATTAATTACAATGAACACCATTGGATTAAATGGTATAAATATATAATAATTTCACTTTAAAACCAATTAAAAAGATAATATAATCATACATATAAATTAGATTAAAAAGAGGTTTTGAATTAAAATACAACATTTTTCACTTATTTATTAAAAATAACTTAATCGGAAAAATAACAAAAACATACACAAAGTAAATTTTGATGTACCGATTCTAAAGAAATATTTTATTTGGTCAAAAAGAAAGTATAAGACTGACCAAAACTATTTTTAAAGAGGGTTCTCCATCAAAAGGTGATAAATCTATCTTTTAGTGAATATTAGAGTATTTATGATTAAAATTGAATTCTTTTCTTATTTTAAGACTTTATGTTTTATCGGATAAATGTAAAAACATTTAACAAACATATATAATCATATTTTAGTTATTTATTTTCATTCCCACCAATACAATGGCTACGTGTTAACTACCATTTGAAATAATATTATTATATTATTAGTTTGCAACGTAAGATTTCAAAGAAACTCGTTGTTGCGTATCGGGTACGCTATCGAACATAGAAAACCCTTTAAAGTAAAATTAATATTTAATTCAAAATTACAAATAAATATGAAAACGCCTTATTCTTTATTTACCTGGGATGTTACAGAAATATAGGATAATAGTTTTTTTATCATTATATATCTGATGTAACCATGAGTGTAATCAGTGAAACCTTTTATTTTCACCGATCAGATGATCGAACCATTCCATTATTATTATTCATTTTTCATTGTAAACATTCCTTTAGTAGTCTCTCATAATTTCCTTTATCTAATTTTATTTTTCATTAATGTCTCTCGGGTAGACTCTTTAAAGATAAAATTAGAGAATTCCTCAATTAGACACTTTGTTGGATGGAATTTCTCATTAAAATCCATCTGATGGAGTTACTCAGAATACACTACTCAATGGAGCTATGTAGAAACCTCTATCTAACTGAATTGGTCTGATCGAATCCTTTTGATCATATTTGAATGATTCCATCAACTATAATTTCCTCTAGTAGTGGTTTTCTTCTATTGTAAATCACATAAATCTCTATCCTTTTGGATCCATGTTCATTGGATGGTAACAATATATTCAAAAACATCTCAAGAAATACACATACACATCATAATGTTTTATTTTGAAATGATTCTCTAATATCCATTCTAATTTTTTCAATATTAGGATATTCTCATCAATTGTTATAAGTAACAAAATTGTCTTCAAAGAATATTATCCATTTATATAATGAATGATATCAATCTAAACGATGGAATGGAATACATCTATATAATTACTAATATAATATTACTTGTGTAATTTCTTATGTCTAAAACCATTAAAACATTGAACATCTTCTTTATTACTAATCTTGTAGAATTTATCTAAACATTATAGTAGCTATATCATTTTAACTTCTTCAACATATTTATATTAATGGAATATTTCTATTTTATTGAAAACCATTAAAACCCAATGACTTCCATTAAATAATTTTATTTTAATGAAAACCATTGAGTACAAACTACCGCTAATAACAAAAAATAAAAAACACACACATATTGGGATATTCTATACCCCTCTTTGTATTAGTTTACAATACCATTAATGTACTTTCCAAATTAGTATTCTAATATGTGAATCCTTATATCCCTTTATTCTCAAACACTCTACCATTTCACTTTCTCTCCCCCTAAATGACATGGTTTAAAATACTGATGGCAAAATGCCTTCCACTCATTATTATTCTATTTACAATTCCAAATTTTACTCTAAGCCTATTTGATCAATGATCTATGTAGAAAAAAGATGATTTAATTTAGAAAACAAAATTTTTCTCTTCCAAATTATATTTATATATCGTGGAATGATAAATCATAAATTTTTCTTCATGGATTTTACACTATTATACCATTATAAACATACTAATTGATATACAAATCAATTGTAATATAGATCAACCATAATCACACATAATCACTTAAACTAATAGATTTAATTAATTAATGTGAGACAAGAAGGATAATATGGCTTAGATAACATTCAATATACCAATTTCCTTTGTCATTTATAAATTCAATTCCCCCTTTATATTAATATTTTTATCTTGAGTGACCAAGGATGAGAGATTATGAAAAACATACTTTATCCAATGAAATTTCTTAATGAACATTGTAGAATTATTATATTTACAGGAGATAATGATTCTGGTAGAAACAATATCATACTCAATTTGTATCCCTGTAATGGAGAGTTTTCTTACAATCTTCATAGTGATAAATATCCTTAAAAAATATTCCTTTGAGATATTATATTGATACAACTTTAAAATAGACCATTCATTTAAATTTTTTATACTTTTGAATATTTCCACATCTTCACCAATGATGATTTTTCATTGTATTACATTAGAATTTGATATTTATGATCAAATAAATATAGGATATTCTTTCACATTTATATCATGTATTAACAACAAAAACACTAATTTCATCAAATATGATAATATTATATGTTTTCTAGAAATCCAACTAATGAAACATTCTATGAAAAAAACAATATTAATGAATATTTCCAACCCTGATATACCTTTCACTATCTCAGGTTATCCCCATGAAATCATGCTTCAACATTAATTTTTTTTATGATAGAGACATTAAAAAAAGGATAAATGAATAAGGTGGGAAATTATTGATTCTTAATGTGAATAATATGTTTGATATAGTTTTCTCAAATTATTTTCTAACTGTCCTCCTATCATCATACATGAAAATCTATCTTTTAGTTCAGTTATATATAATGAAAACATATATATTTTCACATTCTCTTGTACATTTTTTGGATTATTTTTATTCTTAACAACATTCATGAAAGTTGAATTTTAAATCATTTTAATGAATACATGTTCCAACAAAATGGTAATTAAATAAGATTATACATTACTACCATATTTCATAAATATCTCATACACAAATTATTTAATTTTACTTATTATTTCCAACCTCCCATGTATTTTTTCATTATCATGTGGAATATTTTATTTTTCATTTTCAATATCCTTTTATTACGATTCTTCCATTTTATGCATTCTCTCCACATCTTCTGGTCAGAAAACTAACATATAATTTGGAACATTGGAAGTAATTTTGGGATAAACAGATGACTTCTCATTGGTTCCTTTATTCTTATTAGTTATTTTGGATGATAGACCTTTCATTAACTTCATGGATTTGGAATCCAAGAGCATCTTTCCTTTCATACATGAAATTTTCGCGATATAATTTTTTTATCATCATTTTTATACTTATTTCCCAATAATAATTCATCTTTATTAACAAAATTTGTTGGTATCCTTTACATATCATCTTTTCATACATGTCAAGATGATCATGTACCAACCTTTCAACCACTATTGCTGCATAAATCATAAACTTTTCTTCAATGTTTGAAAATCTATTTTATGTATATTGATTTTTATTAGCCTATAAATATTTCTCTTTAACCATTGAATTTATCCCTTTTGACACAAGATTCATTTTTTTGAATTTAAAGGAATTTACCAAAAATCTAATGAAAAAATTTCCAATTTGACGCAGTAGTAACATTATACCACAAACCATTTTCATCTTATTTCTTACATATATATTTTTTTAGTTTTTCTCAATATGTTGATATGGTCTTCATAGGGACGTATCTTCCAAACACATATACTTTTCTACCCTAGTCATTATAGTAGGCATAATATCAACACTATTCATCTATACCTTTACATATTTTTTCCTGTAAAACTATACTATCCATAAAAAACTATTTATAAAAATTATTATAATAATTTTTTATGGATCCTCTTACTTCATTGATTCGTAATATAGATCATTAAATGCATACATGGTCTTTTTGTAACA
This sequence comes from Viscum album, assembly GCA_963277665.1. NCBI lineage: Eukaryota > Viridiplantae > Streptophyta > Magnoliopsida > Santalales > Viscaceae > Viscum > Viscum album. The sequence continues at coordinate 585,909,653 of OY728160.1, read as the reverse complement.
TTTTAGAGGGAATTTATCATTAGAATCATCCAATGAGCATTGTGTACAAGCAGAAAATTTAACTTTCTTCTATAAATACCCAATACATGTCTTCTCAAGATTAAAAAACTTGACACCCAATTATTGAAACCACATTTTATGGATACTTTTTATCATAAATAAAAATAAACTTATATTCACAAACACACTCCACACGTTCATCATGAGCTTCATACAAGTATATTTACACTATAACCATGTATTGTTCATTGATCTTCTTAGTTTTTTTCTAATTGAAAATCCTTGAAGTCAATGATAAATTTAAAAATTTATTTAAGGGAAAGTAAATTTACATCCAGAGTATTCTTGAATCTATATTTCGGTTCAAATTCATTAAAAAAATATTTTCAAATGTTGAGGAACTTATTACTTGATCCACCATTTTTGATGTGATGTCCCCAACATGATTAGAGAGCTTTATACTTTCTAGAAAATTTTCAAGTAAATAATTCTACAAATTATATTTTTCTTATTATATATTGGTGGTATCTTAATGTATTTTGTAAAATAATCTAAATAAAAGGGAGACTATTTCTTTTAGAGTACAATATAGTATACAATATTATATATTAACAGATATATCGTCATAAGCTGTAGATTAATCATTATCACTTGTTATACATTGTTATTCATATTAAGGAAAATTTATAGAAAGAATTTCATATACCTCATCGTAACCTAAACATGATCCACTTATTTTAATATTGTTTTCCTTCTCCTTGGTGTAATATTGAGACACATTATCTTCACATTCCAATCCATATTTTCTTCCTTATTATCATGTCATCGAGAAAATGATACTTATTATTAGGAAAGAGGGATACCTTCTCTATCTTTGATTTAACTTTATTTACCCTATTTTTCATGATCCTAGTAGGAATATAATTAATATATCAAATAAATAAATCTAAATGAAAACATAAAATCATTAGTAATATTGGAATGTATATAAAACCATCTAAAGAGATTAACTACAATGAATAAAATCTAATATTGGTTAACTAGCCTTAAGATGAAAATTATGTGGACCACTTTTGGATATACACAACAATGAGAGGTGGCTAAAAATATGTTTTAGAATGTATTTATTCAATTATATAATTTTATCACTTTACCTATTAGAACTAATATGATATTTATTATACTATTACATTTTCATAATCATTTGTATGTATTTGAACAAAATTAAAAGATAAAAAACATCATTTTTACTTGGTTCATTAATCAATAACATTATTTACTCTATATAGTTTAAGGTGATAACTTGTAGATATATTATACAATAAAATGAGATGAAAATTATAATATGTTTTTCATGAAAAAAATCCAATGACTAAATTTGGTTTCCTATACTTTAGGATAAGTGGTAAAAATAATCCTGAATCCCTAGACTGGTGATTGAATTGCCCAACCAGAAGCTCCTCACTAGTTATTTATGTAGAATTTTTATATAGTATCAAAATTCTTTACTTAAAAAGTAAATCAAAAAATGTTTTTCCATAATTGAAACACATATTGGATGTCATAGTATAATTTTTTTCTTTTCTTCCTTTATAAATTATACCTATATAATATCAAGAGAGAAACTATCTCTATTCACCAAATAAAACTGAATGTTACATTTTCTTTCCTTATTCATTTATCTGACACATCTCAATATGATCCATTCATTTAATCATGTCTATCATATGAATGTTCATCCTAGGGAAATTCATCTAATATTCTTCTATTCTTATTCACAAAACACCTATTTTTTGGGTACTGTCTATCTGGTGATTTTTTTCATGTAAATGCTTTTCCAATTATAGTTCATTATATACATTTATCTTCCAATCAACTAATTCCTATGGTTTATTGTATTTTTTTTAGTTGGTGCACAATTTCTCCATCTGATTCATTCACTCCATCTGGTACCACCTACTCTATTTAAAACCTCTACTTGTTATGCCTCATCCCAAATGAGAATTAGTCCAATGCTTCTTGGTTCCCCCTTCCCCATGGTGTAATTTCACGAACCAACCTGGGTCGACCCTGAACCGATCACCCGAGCCGGCTCGCGACACGGCCCGAGGGGCGTTCCCGATCCCCACGGGCTGGCAGCTAGTGTCGGGCATCAAAATTAAGCAGGTGGGAACGATTTGGCCCAAAGGAAAATAAAATAAGCATGGGAAAATAAATAGAACAAAAGAAAATAAACAAAAAACAAAAAAACGCTACTAACCTGACCACGACCAAAACTCCATGTGACCCTGTGGGTCACTCTCCAATACCAAGACCAACGTCGCTCAAGGTAAATAACTGAAACTGGAACCTGAAACATAAATAAAAACAAGAAAACACTATAGGCGTGAGTATTAAAAATCTGTAGGTAGGCCTGACTAATTCTATTCCCAAATAACATACAATTAAACAAAGAATTTATCAACTCCCGGTTTGCATTAAATTCTATAAAATATGGTTTTTCACACACAAACTTTAATGCTTAAAACAAGTAATAGTCCATTGCCCTTTTTAATTTAGAACAGGTTAAATGTTGAAAGAAACAGGTGCATTGTATTTTAAGACATTTTTTAAACAATTTAGAAATCCAAACTTTAGTAGTTAGTCAAAAGGGAAATCACACACGACACTAAACAAACAGCCAGGGAAATGGAAAAAGTGGCACACATGGGTCAGCAACCAAAAAAGACCTCTCAATTTTCCACCACATACAAATAACCACAAAAAGAAACATGGGTCAAACCTAGGATATCGTGAACAATCCAGAACATACTATATATCTGACTCATCCTGAAGGCATTCCCTAACTCGATGATGTCATAATTCCCATACTGCTACCCGATATAGTCCTGCATGGCATAACCGAGGGGACCAATCCATGTAGCAGCAATAACTCAGTATTCCCCTACTATGGGGCCACTAACCAGTGCGTGGTCTAAACTAGTGCAGCAATCGTTCTTAGAAGATTCACTCACTATACCGGGTTCCCATGTCAACACATATAACAAAAGAGGGGTGAATCAAAAATGCCAAAAAATCAGTCTCGATGCACAAACATCACATAAAGCTCACGCAATCAACGCACACCAAAGATCACCCCTGAATGGGTTTTCCAAAATAATTTATTTTATTAAAATGTCAAACAGGCCTTCAAAATTTTTAAAGCAAAACCTCATTTGTCAAGAAATCCCAAAACACATGTTTAGAATAAATCATTTATCTTTAAAACTAATAGTACATTTGAAAATTTGTGAATTATGTTTAAAGGCCAAACATGCATTCTTTCAATGCTGAGTGTCCGCTCATCAAGAAAATGTTTCAAGTGTTCGGTATAAAATAAACGGATCTTTTTACACCAAATAATCATTTAAAAATTTATTATCTTATATTATTTTTAATTCATTAAACATTAATAAAACAACAAGAAATTAATAAATTCTAAATCTAATGGTAAGTGCAATGGGGGGCCTACCTCGGCTCGCAGCTCGAACGCAACAACACAACGTACCTCACACAGGCACACAAGAACGCACAAACTAAAGATCACGGTAACGCGAGGTTACATGGCCAACGCACTGCAACCACAAAGATAAATAAAAAACATGAACACTGTCTTAAAATAATCCATACGAACAATCAACGCAAAATAACTAGTTCGACACATTTTGAAAAAAATACAACATCCAAAACACATATCAAAACACAACAAAACTCTATATTTGAATATAATCATGACCATTAGAGACACTAACCAATTTTCAAACATCATACACACCACATGATTTATGAAATAAACCATTTTAATAATTTATAAAACATCCGCGGACGGTGAAATTATTGTTCACATCAAAACATACTCAGTTTCACGTAAGAAAACACTTTAAAATAAAACACACAACATCATCACAGCAAAACATGACTCAACACCTAACAACCAACCCATAAAACATTATATAAAACAACACACCCATTTTCACACACAAAACATCACTGATTTTTATAAAAACCCAATTTTCAGTTAACACACACCAAAACCTGCTGAAAAATATCTTTTATGACTCTCTGCAGATCGACGCTAAACCAAAACACAAACTGCAAAGTTTGTAAAATGTAAATAAACAATTCTGCATGGTTGAATATAGAAAACACGCACATACCATATATATATATCAACATCAATTAAAAAATTGATCTGCATCAAAGAAACTAATTAATATAAATGCTAAACTAATTTAAGAAGAAAATTAATTCATAAAACAATCGCTAAACGCATAAAAATGATAATTAACAAATCAAATGCATATTAAATATCAAACAAAACCAGATTCGCAACACACAACTAATAAATAAACATGCTAAAATAATTAAACTCACAAATTAATTCGTCAAAGAAAAGTTATACATGGAAACACTTACCTCGGACATTGACAGAACACCCAAAAATGGTGCGAACCCTTGTTCGCACCGCAACCGCACCTGCAGGAAGCCAAAACCACCACACGCAATTAAAATCGAACCAAATAAAAAAAAGGATTTACCCCTAAACAGTGAGAAAATCACATGAATTATAACTCTTCTATTAGGGTTTGTCCAAGATGAGGAAAACCCCCAAAATTGAGGAATAATTTTACCGAAGGAAGGGTTTTGTTGGTGTGGTGAGGCCGGCGCAAGGAGGAGTCGGCCTTGCCGAAGCGCGAAAAGCTAGAGACGCCGCTGGCCGGAGCATGCAAGGGGACAGCGGAGAGCAACCGGGTGTGAACAAAAGGGGTAGGGTTCGCACAGCAGACTTGGGGAAGGGGGTTGCTGCGCCGAAGCTAGGAGGAAGAGGGCTGGGAGCGGCTGGGGTGGTCGAGTCGCAAGAGCAGTGTAACAGCCGAGACTTTTATGAGAAATATTTTTGTTTTTATAAATCATAAAAGAAATCTTTCACTACACACAACACTAGCTTGTCTTTCTTTACACGCAATCGCGACCTTCATCGATAGCTTGCGTCGTACGCAATACCGAGTTTCACTAAACAATGATATGCTATTAAAATATTATTCATACAAGCCGTTATGAATAGTAATAACCTCTTTTTGAAATTTTATAAATTTTATTTTTCTAAATGTACTTCATTTATGGATTTGGAATATCTAAATTATCCTAGGGTGAAATTTTGGTATTTTTTTGAAAAATTTCAATTTTTGATGAATAGTGAAACCACTAAGTGGTAGTTAAAAAAATGATTTTTTCATAAAACTTAATTTTACCGCTTCTATGAGTGGAATTTCAAAAATACATATACATGGCTGATGTAAGTAAGTAAAATGTGGTTCAATGATATGAAAATAATTTTTGGTGAATAGTAACTTTTTTACTTTTATTTACCATGCTTAAAAGTAAATAGGGTAATTAAGGGTAAAAATGATATTATTATTACCCTAACACATGTCCTAATTCTATTGGATAAGTTTAATTCGACTAAAAACAAACTTAGGAATAAAATATGACCATTTAGGCCCACTTGGATTAGATTAGGACATTTATTATTAATGTATTTAAAGAAGGGTTAAAATAGTTAAAATCAAAGTTTAATAAGTAAATAATTTTTAATATAAGGTTATACATAAGATAAATTCGACTATAAATATTCATTAGAATGATAAAAAGATTTCCAATATAATGGTACTTTATTTTTAATTTTTAGACTTTAAATAATTTAATTTTATTATGACACAAAGATGATGCAGTAACTATTTTATTAATGAAATATTGACATAATTGATGTTATAAATACCAAAATAAATGTAATTTGAGACTTTTTATGAATTCCACTAATTTTATAGGTTAATATGACATGTTAGTATTGATTTAATTAACTTTTTTCGAACTAATAATTCTGTTATGATTTTCGAAAAAATCAATTACTAAATAGTGTCAAAATTGACAAAAAATAGTTTTTAAAAACAATATTATATTATTAATTGTTATTTTATTCTTAAAAATCTATGTTTAGTCCAAATGACTTATATAAGGTTATATATATTAATAATAAACAACTTGGGGTTCGTTTGGCTTCTTATAGTAAGTTTATTAACCTTATAGTATAAGAACACAAGAAGGCACGGTAAAAGTAAAATTATTTAACTTAATGTTAAATCTAAATGATAAGGTTAAAATAGGAAACTAAACTTGTCTAAATTCTATTGTATTTCAGGATTTCGACTCATACCCACCTTTTCTTCGAAATAAATAAATTTAGAGCTATTTAAAACCGAACTTGACTTTATAATAAAATAATATTTTTAGTTTTTCCAAAGGAGCCCCTCTCCACCCTTATAAAAGGGCACCTCCTCCCCCTTTTCCTCACACCACTTTGTGCCTTCATGCTCGGACAACCCCTTAAAATTCCTCCTCTAAACTTCCCTAGAGACATACCAGAGGTCCTTGGCTTCTTCAAAGACCAATTTTAGTGCCCTAAAAGGAGGTCTCAAAGAAGCACTTCAAAGAAGAGGTAATGTCTCTTACTGATTCTTTCATCTTTATTTCTTCTTCCACTTATTCTTATTTAGTTGTTTCATTAAGAAGTAATATCATAAGTATCACTCATATACTTATATGTTATTATAATTATGAAACAACCCTATTTCACCATCTATCCATCCTACGGAAAATGAAATCATCGCGCGTGCATAAATACGGAATACTGTCTCCACACCGTGGTGTAATCTATTTTCCACCACCACCTTACTTGGATGGGTATAATGGTGTAAATAATGACTATATATGATTATTGTAAAGTGATATTGATTCTAAAATAGTATAAATACACTCCAATACAATTCCATGATCATGGGAACGATATCATCGCTCGTGCGTACGTACGGAATACCGTCTCCACGTTGTGATGTGACTCGTTTTACATGATCTTCATTGCATAATGATTATATAAATGAATTGAATGAATTAATATGATATATATTACACTAATAAAATTCTGGAAATGAGGTATCTATATCCTAAAGAGAAGAATAATAATTTATTCGACAAAACACGCATAAGAACAAAAAGTAATAAACACTCGAATAACAAGTTGTAATGAAATATTACTAATAAGAAGATAGGAATATGACCATATGTGATATCATAACAATGAGTATGATTCTGGAATAAGTCAATAACATTATTTAAATCATTATACAGGAGGTTCGGACACGTACAAAGCATATCGGACCTAACGTAAGGGAAAATATCACAATCTCATTTTTATCCGAGATTGTTTATACTTTGAAATTTACTAGGGGGGTATTTTATCATCCACATCCATGTTTCCTCAATATGTAATATTTATATCCTTATACAATTGTTTATATCCAATTTTAGCCTTCGGTGAGTTTCTTAGTAAAACATATGAAAGGAATCTTTTGTTGTTTTTCATACGAGGTACTTTTTGACTTTTCCGACAAAAGGCCGAGAAGAATTTTTTTTAACTTATACGGAATGAATGGATTTTTAAAACATTATTTCCAAGAATCATCCCTTACAAGTTTTCATGTTTATTTTTAATCAACTTCTTTTAGTTTATAATTTTATGACATGTTAATAAAGGAAAAGTGTTTTTTTGAAGTAGAAAGTATATTTTTTCTCAAGAATGGAGTTCAATTGTTTTATCAAAATTATTTTCCATCTAAGATAATAAAGGGTTCTATTTCTATCCCTATTATTACATGGATTTGATTATGTTTTGATGGAAATATTTTTATATATTCCTTTATTTTATATGAATTGTTTTATGATGTCACGATGATTAAGATTCCCATTTTTATTACATGGGTTATGCTATGATATATGGTTTATGATTTTGTGGCACACATAAGAATGGTATCATTATGAGATGGGTGTGACCTATATCTCCCTCCAATGCATTGGGTAATGATTTTATATCTCATGAGATAGACATGGCTGGAATGGCAGGTTAAACTGGTTCTGTGAAATAGGACTGAAACGAGGAGTGAACTTGGTTCAGAAATGGACTTTGTCCACTATGGTAGTCTTAGAAATGAGCCTTGACTAATAAGAAATGATTCTCTATGATTATGTGTGTATGAAACAAAGTTTAATGTTTTATGTTATGATTATTGGGATTACATTTCACTACTATGATTTATCCCATGTTATGAGATTATGATTTCTTTTGCAGGTTATATTTCCAAAAGATATGTTCTTATGTATATGATGTGATCGATATTTCCTTCGTTTACCCTTACTGAGCATTTGAGCTCATCCTTTTGTATGTTTTCTTTCCCCAGGTTAGGAAGAAGGTTATTAATTATGATATGCGAAAAGGGACTATAGATATGATGAAATAAATGGGAGACAGTGTAGAAGCTTTATGAATCAGTTGTTTATGTTTTTCCAGTTTCTAAAGACACTATACCTATATGGTCCTTTCCTGGTTTTGTTATATGTTGTAATAAGTGTGCTTCAATTCTGAAGTAATAACAATATATGTAAATTATGAGTCTTTATAGTTGGTATCAGAGGAAAGTTATAGTAAACCATTGGAAACTAGGATATGAAAGCCTTAGTAAGAATCCTAAGGATAAGTCTAAGCATAGAACACAATCTTAGTGTTTTAGAAATGGCCATGAATAACCTAAGATAAGACCTTATGTGTGAAATTTTATTCTTGATTATGTGGTTTTCCTATTATAATTAGTTTTGCTCACACTATTCTTCTTTGTTTTAGTCAATGGCTGGAACCCGAAGGAACCGTGTTAATGCGGAATGCGACGGGCATTGCAATGATTGTCCCCCTGAGCAACCAAACGTTATGGGAGCTGGAATGAAAAATATTGTAGCCATGCTCACACAACTTTCTCAAGCTATGAATCATGTAGGACTTCCAAACAAGAAAAGGAAGGAGCAAAATTCTGTTGAATCCTTCATGAGACAGCGTCCACCTTCATTCAGCGGGTCTACTGATCCATTAGTTGCTGAACAATGGATTAGTACTACTGAAAAGATATTTTCAGTTCTTCAATGTTCTGAACATGATAAAGTCATCTTAGCAGTGTATCATTTGGAAGGTGATGTTGATCAATTGTGGAATCTTATTAATAATATGAGGCAAAGGGATGAAATTGAGTCCATGGAATGGGACGAGTTCAAAAACTTATTTTTCAATAATTACTTCCCTCGTATTCTCCAAAAAAAGATGGAGAAGAAGTTTCTTGAACTAAAGAAAAAGGATGATGAATCTGTTGGTACCTATGAAGCAAATTTTACAAGACTTGCAAGGTACACTTTTGGTATTATTATCCAACCTGAGAGTAAGATCGATCGATTCTTTAGTGGCTTAAAACAAAGTCTTCAAAGGGAGTTAGACATAAGGGACTTCAATAGCTACGAGGAAATCGTTCGATGTGCTCTCAAAGTTGAGATGGAGATTGGAGTAACCCATCAGTCATATGGGTTTGATAAGAAGAGGAAAATGGAATTCAAAGGAAAATCTAAAGAGCACACTGAAAAGAAGATGAGCTTTCCCTTATGCTCAATGTGTGGAAAGAAAGATGGAGGGAGTTGTCTTAAAGGGACAAGTAAATGTTTCAAATGTGGAAATGAAGGTCATAGGGCATTTGAATGCCGCAATGATGGGAAGAAGATGTCTAATTATGCAAAAAAGGAAGGGATACAAAGAATGAACCTACTACACTTCAATGTTTCAAGTGCAAGGAGATGGGGAATTATGAAAATCAATGCCCAAATCCAAGGGTTGATGATGATGGTCGACGTCAACAAACTCTTAAGTCTAAAGATAAAGGAAAGTCACTTTCAATTTCTATCAGCGATGTGGATTACGATAACGATGTGGTGGAAGTTACACTTACCATCCACTCTAAAGTAGCAAATGTTTTATTTGATTCTGGATCCACCCACTCTTTTATTTCTGAAGAATTTTCTAAGGATATCACCGTATTACCTCAACAATTAGATGTTGAGTTAGCTGTGACAACCCCTAATGGCACAATAGTCGCATCAAAAGTTTATAATTCTTCTCTGATCGAAGTTTGTGGGAAAGTGCTTCCTGCAAATCTTGTGATCCTTCCTACAGTGGAAGTTGATGTGATTCTTGGCATGGATTGGCTTTCTTTATATGGAGCTCATATCAATTTCCAAAGAAGGGAATTCACATTTCATATTCCAGATCAATCTATGATCGTCTATCAATGCAAGGATGAACATAACCTTCCAGTGGAAATTTCTTCCATCTTATGGGTATTGATTCCACTAAATGAAGGTTATTTTTCTCAAATGGTTGGTGAGAAACTCAAGATTAAGAATATGGCCATTGTAAGGGAGTTTGACGATGTCATTCCGGAAGAATTACCGGGTCTTCCACCAAATCGTGAAGTTGTGTTTTCAATAGAACTCATACCGGGTGCTTTTCCTATTTCAGAGACAACTTATAGAATCGACCTAATTGAGTTGCAGGAATTGAAGAAGCAACTTCAAGAGAATCTTGATAAGGGGTTCATACGCCCTAGTGCGTCCCCTTGGGGAGCACCTGTTCTGTTTGCTAAGAAGAAAGATGGATCAATGAGACTCTGCATTGACTATCGAGAACTTAACAAGATCCCTATCAAGAAAAAATATCCTCTCTCACGCATTGATGACTTATTTGACCAACTACGCAGAGCTCAATACTTTTCCAAGATTGATCTTCGTTCAGGGTATCATCAATTAAGGGTCAAAAGGGAGGATATGCCAAATATGGATTTCCGTACAAGGTATGGACACTATGAATTTATAGTGATGCCATTTGGTCTTACTAATGCCCCTGCTATCTTCATGGATATGATGAATAGAGTCTTTAGAGACTATCTTGATCAGTTTGTGGTAGTCTTTATAGACGATATTCTTGTCTATTCAAAGAGCAAGGAAGAACATGAAGATCACTTGAGAATTATATTGAAGACCCTGAGAAAGGAGAAGCTTTATGCCAAAATTACCAAGTGTGAATTTTGGCTTCAAAAATTTGCATTTTTGGGTCACATAATCTAAAAAGAGGGGATATCTGTGGATCCAGCAAAAACAGAGGTTATCGAAAGATGGTCGAGACCAACAACAGTAACTGAGATCCGATGTTTTCTTGGTTTGGCTGGATATTACCGACGTTTTGTGAAATATTTTTCACGATTATCTAATCCACTCACCATGTTGACTGGGAAAGGAGTTATGTTTGTTTGGATAGAGGAATGTGAAGAGAATTTCAAGGAGTTGAAAAGAAGGTTATCCAGTGCACCTGTGCTCACACTGCCTTGTAGTGGAGAAAGGTTTGTGATCTACAGTGATGCATCCAAGAAGGGATTGGGGTGTGTTCTTATGCAAAATGATATGGTGATATCTTATTCCTCACAACAATTGAAAATACATGAGAAAAATTACCCAACTCATGATTTGTAGTTAGCTGCGGTAATCTTTGAATTATAGATTTGGAGGCATTATCTTTATGGAGAAAGGTGTGACATTTATACTGATCATAAAAGTTTAAAGTATATTTTCACACAAAAGGAGCTGAATATGCGCCAAAGAAGATGGTTGGAGCTGATTAAGGATTACGATTGCTCTATCCATTACCACCCTGGGAGAGAAAATAAGGTGGTAGATGCATTAAGTCGACAAGACCATGCCAGTTTATCCATGATGAGGATCACAAAAGATCCAATATTTATGGATTTACAAAGTATGGATCTTGGAATTATAATGAAAGGGGAAAAATTGTATCTTTCTCAAATGAATGTTCAACCATATATACATTTGAAGATTAAAGAGGCACATAAAGAAGATGTCGAGTTACAAAAGAACGTGAGAAATGTTCCTGAATTCAACCTTGATTGTGATGGGATAATAACGTTCCGGAATCGGGTTTGTGTTCCTCCCATCCCCGAATTAAAGAATGAGTTTCTGGATGAGGCTCATAGTTCTTCATTCTCTATTCATCCTGGAAGCACGAAGATGTATAGGGAACTAAAAGAGTACTTCTGGTGGGACGACATGAAAAGAGATGTTGATGAATATGTCTCTCGATGCTTGGTTTGTCAGCAAGTTAAAGCTGAGAGACAGAAGTCTAAGGGGATGTTACAACTATTACCCATACCCGAATGGAAATGGGAAAACATCACTATGGACTTTGTCACCGGACTTCCTGAAACATCCAAAGGCAATAATGCTATCTGGGTCATAGTTGATCGTCTTACAAAGTCTGCACACTTCATCGCTATTAGAGAGTAGTTCTCTCTGGATCAGCTTCCCCTGATATATGTGAAGGAAGTGGTAAGATTTCATGGAGCACCACTTTCTATTTTATCTAATCGGGATCCGAGGTTTACCTAAAATTTCTGGCGAAGTCTTCAGCATACTCTGGATAGAGAGTTGAGTTTCAGCACTGCTTATCATCCTCAGACAGACGGTCAGTCTGAGAGGACGATTCAAACTCTAGAAGATATGTTGAGAGCTTGCTCTATGGATTTCAATGGTGGTTGGGATCAACACCTACCTTTGGTGGAATTTTCTTATAATAATAGCTTTCACTCCAGTATTCAGATGGCTCCTTATGAAGCTCTCTATGGAAAGAAATACAGGACTCCAACTTGCTGGGATGATGTTGGGGAAAGAAACCTATTAGGACCAGATCTTGTTGATGAGATGGCAGAAAAGGTCATATCTATTCAACAACACATAAGAGCAGCTCAAAGTCGACAGAAAAGTTATGCCAACAACTGAAGAAAAGACTTAGAGTTTGAAGTGGGTGATAAAGTGTTCTTACGAATATCTCCTTGGAAGAGAGTAATGAGATTTGGAAAGAAGGGAATGTTGAGCCCTGGCTATATCGGTCCTTTCGAAATACTGGATCGTGTTGGGAAGGTAGCTTACCGACTGGCACTTCCACTGAATCTCTCTCAAGTTCACGATGAGTTCCGTGTATCTCTCTTGATAAATTACATACCTGATCCTTCACATGTACTCAGCTCAGAAGTTGTACCGCTGGAGCAAGATCTTTCTTATGAAGAACAGCCGATAGAGATTTTGGATCGTATCGAAAAAGTCCCACAAAACAAGACCACTCTCTTGGTGAAAGTTTTATGGAGGAACAACCAATTAGAAGAAGCTACATGGGATCTTGAGGATATGATGAGGGATAGGTATCCTCATCTGTTTGTTACAAAGTGACGAATTTCAAGGGAGAAATTCATTTTAAGGGGGGTAGAATGTAACACCCGAGACTTTTATGAGAAATATTTTTGTTTTTATAAAACCTAAAAGGAATCTTTCACTACACACAACACTATCCTGGCTTGCTTTACACGCAATTGCGACCTTCCTCGATAGCTTGCGTCGTACGCAATACCGAGTTTCACTAAACAATGATATGCTATTAAAATATTATTAATACTAGCCGTTATGAATAGTAATAACCACTTTTTGAAATTTTATAAATTTTATTTTTCGAAATGGACTTCATTTTTTGATTCGGAATATCGAAATTAGCTTAGGGTGAAATTTTGGTATTTTTCTGAAAACATTAAATTTTGATGAATAGTGAAACCACTAAGTAGTAGTTAAAAAAATTGAATTTTTCATAAAACATAATTTTACCGCTTCTGTGAGTGTAATTTCAAAAATACGAGAGACACAGTTGATGTCAGTAAGTAAAATGTGGTTCAATGAGATGAAAATAATTTTTGGTGAATAGTAACTTTTTTACTTTTATTTATCACGGTTAAAAGTAAATAGGGTAATTAAGGGTAAAAATGATATTATTATTACCCTAACACATGTCCTAATTCTATTGGATAAGTGTAATTCGACCAAAAACAAACTTAGTAATAAAATATGACCATTTATACCCACTAGGATTAGATTAGGACATTTATTATTAATTTATTTAAAGAAGGGTTAAAATAATTAAAATCAAAGTTTAATAAGTAAATAATTTTTAATATAAGGTTATACATAAGATAAATCCGACTATAAAAATTAATTAGAAAGCTAAATAGTTTTCCCACTTAATGGTATTTTATTTGTAATTTTTAGACTTTAAATAATTTAATTTATTTATGACACAAAGATGATGCAGTAATTATCTTATTAATGAAATATTGACATAATTGATGTTATAAATACCAAAATAAATGTAATTTGAGACTTTTTATGAATTAAACAAATTTTATAGGTTAATATGACATGTTAGTATTGATTTAATTAACTTTTTTAGAACTAATCATTCTATTATGAGTTTCACAAAAATCAATTACTAAATAGTGTCAAAATTGACATAAAATAGTTTTTTAAAAAAATATTTTATTATTAATTGTTATTTTATTCCTAAAAATATACGGTTCTCCCAAATGACTTAGATATCGTTATACATATTAATAATAAACAACTTGGGGTTCTTTTGGCTTCTTATTGTAAGTTTATTAACCTTATAGTATAATAACAGAAGAAGACACGGTAAAAGTAAAATTATTTAATTTAATGTTAAATCTAAATGATAAGGTTAAAATAGGAACATAAACTTGTCTAAATTCTATTGGATGATATGATTTCGACCCATACCCACCTTATCTTCGAAATAAATCAATTTGGAGCTATTTAAAACCGAACTTGACTTTATAATAAAATAATATTTTTAGTTTTTCCAAAGGAGCCCCTCTCCTCCCTTATAAAAGGGAACCTCCTCCCCCTCTTCCTCACACCACTTTGAGCCTTCAAGCTTGGCCAACCCCTGATACTTTATCCTCTCCACTTCCCTAGAGACATCCTAGAGGTCCTGGTATTCTTTAAAGACCAATTTTAGTGCCCTATAAGGAGGTCTCAAAGAAGCACTTCAAAGAAGAGGTAATTTCTGTTACCGATTCTTTCATCTTTATTTATTCTTCCACTTCTTCTTCTTTAGTTGTTTCATTATGAAGTAAAAACATCAGTATCACTCATATACTGATATGTTATTATAAGTATGAAACAACCCTATTTCAACATCTATCCATCCTACGGAAAATGAAATCACCGCGCGTGCATACGTACGGAATACCGTCTCCATGCCATGGTGTAAACTATTTTCCACCACCACCTTACTTGGATGGGTATAATGGTGTAAATAATTACTATATATAATTATTGTAAAGTGATATTGATTCTAAAATAGTATACATACACTCCAATACAATTCCATGATCATGGGAACGATATCATCGCTCGTGTGTACGTACGGAATACCGTCTCCATGATGTGATGCGACTCATTCTACATGATCTTCATTGCATAATGATTATATAAATGAATTGAATGAATGAATATGATATATATTACACTAATAACATTCTCTAAATGATGTATCTATAACCTAAATAGAAGAATGAGAATTTATTCGACAGAACATGCATAAGAACAAAAAGTAATAAACAACCGAATAACAAGTTGCAATGAAATATTACTAATAAGAAGCTAAGAATATGACCATATGTGATATCATAACAATGATTATGATTCTGGAATAAGTCAATAACATTATTTAAATCATTATACAGGAGTTGCGGACACGTGCAATGCATAGCGGACCTAAGGTAAGGGGAAATATCACAATCTCATTTTTATCCGAGATTGTTTATACTTTGAAATTTACTGGGGTGTATTTTATCATCCACATCCATGTTTCCTCAATATGTAATATTTATATCCTTCTACAATTGATTATATCCAATTTTACCCTTTGGTGAGTTTTTTAGTAAAACATATGAAAGGAATCTTTTGTCGTTTTTCATACGAGGTACTTTTTCACTTTTCCGAAAAAACGATGAGAAGAATGTTTTTTTAACTTATACGGAATGAATGGATTTTTAAAACATTATTTCCCAGAAGATTCCCTTACAAGTTTTCATGTTTATTTTTAATCATATTCTTTTAGTTTATAATTTTATGACATGTTAAGAAAGGAAAAGTGTTTTTTGAAGTAGAAAGGATATTTTCCTCAAGAATGGAGTTCAAGTGTTTTATCAAAATTATTTTCCATCTAAGATAATAAAGGGTTCTGTTTCTATCCATATTATTACATTGATTTGATTATGTTGTGATGGAAGTATTTTTATGTATTCCCTTATTTTATATGAATTTTTTTATGATGTCACGATGTTTAAGATTCCCATTTTTATTACATGGATTATGCTATGATGTATGGTTTATGATTTTGTGGCACACATAAGAATGGTATCATTATGAGATGGGTGGGACCTATATCTCACTCCAATGCATTTGGTAAAGATTTTATATCTCATGAGATAGACATGGCTGGAACGGCAGGTTAAACCGGTTCAGTGAAATAGGACTGAAACGAGGAGTGAACTGGGTTCAGAAATGGACTTTGTCCACTAAGATAGTCTTAGCAATGAGCCTTGACTAATAAGAAATGATTCTCTATGATTATGTGTGTATTCCACAAAGTTTCATGTTTTATGTTATGATTATTGGGATTACATTTCACTACTATTATTTATCCCATGTTATGAGATTATGATTTCTTTTGCAGGTTAATATTTCCAAAAGTTATGTTCTTATGTATATGATGTGATTGATATTTCTTTTGTTTACCCTTATTGAGCATTTGATCTCACCCTTCTGTATGTTTTCTTTCCCCAAGTCAGGAAGAAGGTTATTAAGTAATATATTCCAAGAGGGACTATAGATATGATGAAATAAATGGGAGACAGTGTAGATGCTTTATGAACCAGTTGTTTATGTTTTCCCAGTTTCTAAAGACACTATACCTATACGATCATTTCCTGGTTTTGTTATATGTTGTAATAAGTGTGATTCAATTCTGAAGTAATAACAATGTATGTAAAGTATGGGTTGTTATAAGCAGGGGGAAGGTAGAGGTGGTGAGTGGGTGCCAGATCGCGGCAGGTAGAAAGGGTGGAAAGTGAGGGGGTGGGGTCTCTAGGCGAGTGCGGAAGGGTGAGGGCGAGCGGACGAGGCGGCTGGTGAGCGGGTCCTGGTGCGCTGAGGAAGGAAACGAAGGGGGGGTAGGGGCTTGCAGGTGGCAAGGGCAGAAGGCAAGCGTGGCGCTAGAGGCGGCGAGGTGTTGGGAAGCTCGATGCTGGAGCTTGAGGGAGGAGAGTTAGGCGGCGGGGGAGGGCTCGCGCAGTGGCCAAAGGGAAAGGGGAAGGAGGGGGGGGGAGACCCATGGGTAGATTAGGGTTTAGATGGGGGTTTTATTTCATTTTAATATAATAACAAGAATAATAATAACTAATACCATAATAATAATATGAATAATAATAATAATAATAATAATAATAATAATAAAATTAACAATAACAAAGATAGTAATAATTAAAATTACCTACAATAAAAATAATAACTATTTCGATAATAATAAAATAACAATGACGATGAGAAATTAATCATAATATCTTTAATACAATAATAATAATAATAATAATAATAATAATAACAATACCAAAAATAGTAATATAATAAATGAGAAATTTCATGACACGGGCCAGCTGCGTGGCTACCGCCAACGGTGCGGTGACCACGCACGGGTCCGAACCCAAATGCAAACATTAAACACCAACAATTTTGACCCGGAACCCCACACAGACCTTGGCGAGAGAACTCAAGGCCAAGAATTAAATAAATAAGAAGAATTAAATGTCGGGGAGTGACATGTAAAATATCTTTAGCATCATGATCAGCTGTAACATTACTCTCATAACCAATATTATGATCAATAATACACTAGTGACAACAAACATTTATTGAACTATCTCCCTTTAATATATGTGTAGTTTCTCCAAAATCATTGGGAGTTTTACACACTCAAATATGGACATTCTACTTCAAAATTTTAATCTCCCACTCATCAATTTCTTAATTTGACCATCATTAAACATAAAAATTAATAGGATTCAACCTGAATTCATAAGAAATATCGTTATATCACAACATATGTGTTATTATTTAAATTTATAGAAATATCATCTAAAATCTCAAAAATCCTTAATGATTACCGAATAAATAAAGTTTTATCTAAACATCATAAAAATTATTAATTTTTTGAGAAATTCATTGAGAGCTTCCATCTATTAATAATGTAAGAATCATAATAACTCGTATATATGAGAAAAAATTCATCTTTTGCTCCTTAATATATTCATTGGAAATATAAATATACATTCAGAATACATTTACTCATATTCAATAACATCATTATCTGATGTATCAATTTGATCATCCCCTTGAATATATTTCAATATACTTTCAAAAGGATCTACCTTGATTTGACAGTTAATTAGTTGATTTTTAGTTTTTATACATCTGATGAGACCTAAAAAATATTATATTCTCATAATAAGTAATAAATTAATACAACTCCATCAAATGAATTTGGAATACTCATCCTAGTGTCTTTGTAACACTTTGTCTGATGTAACTATTTTAAAACCTCAATAAACTCATTTCATTGATCATTAATGGAAACTATAGTTGGATGAATATGAATATTAATCCTTTATCCCATTACTTTATATGAATACTTCATTATTTTATTATATTCAGACATTTATAGTAATTGTTAACATTATTAATAAACTTATTCTTTATTATTCAATAAATTATACATGATAGACTCTATCGAACAACTCAATAATTTTGGCATACAAACAGCATACTTCCATTCATTTGGTATAACATTATCAATAATTAATTTATATATTATTACTACTTCTTTACAGTACATTACAACATATTTTATATTCCATTTTATAAACATCATACAACTCCTCGTTAAAGTTCAATCAACACTTCACATTGTTTAGGAACCAAAGATCCGCTGATATCCACCAAACAATTAATATCTTCATGAATTGAACATTTCAAAACCGATACTCAATCTGTCATTTGGACATAAGTCTTTTTCAAAATCATTTAAATACTTTTCTCTTATTCTAATCATTTCCATGAATCATAGCCACAATGTAGTATGATGTTTTATCATTATGTTCACATCACATAACTATGTATGGTAATTTTTGTTCGATCATTATATATCTGAGGTAATAACTAATTTAATTAGAAAAATATTCATTTCAACATTTCATTTGATTGACATATACAATTATCATTAGTACACTTTCAATGTGAACATTAACGTAGTAGTCTCTATAACTTTTCTTTATTTTATTGGTAATTACTTTATTTTTAGTCTTGTAGACATTGAAATGGTGAAATTATAAAATATTATACATTGTAAACTCTATTAGATAAAGCTATTAGGAAAACTATGCCTGATAGAGCTACTTGGAATACTCTGTATGATGGAGATACTAGAAAAACTACATCAAATACACTCAGTCTAATCCACTACCTCTGATCACCTTTGTATTATATCCTCCACCTTCATTGAATCTGGTCTTATTTTTATTCCCTTATTTTTATATACATCTCTATCTTTTCGGTACCACCTTCTCAATTATATAACAACTAGTTGGAATTTTTTTAGGGAACCACCTTGAGAAAAATTCTCAAAATTCACATCTTTATAAGAAAACATGTTTATCCAATCCTCAATTTTTTTTTACATTAGGATCATCTCATCAAATTTCAAAAGAAAAATCAAACACTTAAATAAACATTAGCCTTTTATATAATCAATAGTATTTATATCCACTAATGAAAGAAAACCATTAAAATGGATCATTATATAATAATAATTTAGGGAACTATTTTTTTTCATCCATTCAACCATGTTATATCAACTTAGTTACCAATATTAGACACATTAACAAAAATTTATAGATGCTTTTTCATTATAACTTTTTCAACATATTGACATCAATAATATAATTCTATTTATTTTACTACCACTGAAAAAATGAAATACATCAAATATTTTTATTTCATTGAAAACCATTGAAATCCAATAATATCTATTAATAATAAATACAACTAAAAAACAATTTGGGATCCTCAAAAAACAACAACGCCTCAATAGAGAAGAAGATGTTGTCAATAGTGTAATATATGGATAAATTACTAACATATCTAAAGAGAATAAATGTGACTTTTTACAAAGATCAAGCATATTTAATATATCACTTATCAAAAAAGTTACAAAAATAGGACTGGTATAATTGATTTTTAAAGATAATTTATTTAGTGATTAAGGATTATGATGGACGTATAAATCATGTTCATGATTATAATTTAATATTATAATCAATGAATGAAAAAATAATCATCCTATCAATGGAAAATGTCATGACAAAAAACTATTTTCAATTTCAAAAAAATGTGTCCCTAGTCACTCTTAGTTTTCTAAATAATTATTTATATAGAAAACCCATAGGGAATGGATTAGAATGAAAAAGTGGTTTTAGGAAAATTTTATATAATTAATGTAGGTGGGTACATATTTATACATGAGTGGTTCTTATGGAATTGATATAAGATTTGTTTAAGATAGTGTGATGGTGTATATTCTCGATCATTGACACACACTACAATGTGATTTAAAATGTTAAAATCTCAATATATCACCAATTAAATCCCAAATGTTTTCTTCTAGAACAAATTATTTAGATATGAAAGAAAATATTTTAAGAACATTGAAAACAATAATATGATATGATATGTGTGTAAGAGGTTGGAGATTCTATAAAAACCCATTTTATAAATTTTAACTATTACTGTATGGGGATTGTACATCATTAGACAATTCCAAAAAATTTATTTGAATGAGTATATCATGGTGGAGGTTAACTATGTATCCAAATGGGTTTAATCCACTACCCTTATAGACAATATGGGATTTTTTATGTTGATTTTTTGATGAAAAATATATTATGTAGATATGAATTTCTTAAGGGGTATCATCATTTATACTTGAATAAATTTTGAAATTTATCAGTTAAGAGTGCTCATGGGGAAATATCGATGAAATATGTGAAAAAATATAATATCATCCTTAACATAGAGAATTATTTGAGATGAAAAAAATATCTAAATGAAATTAGAGAAAATATAGTTAAAAATTAATGAAGTATTTGTTTTATAAGCATGAGGATGTATTGTAGGCATATATAACTACGTATAAAAATCAAAATGGGATATCACCTTAAAAACTGGTTCTTGTAAAAAACATTTCATCTTTCATTGGATTTGTAATATAAGGAATTATAGGATTTGAAGTTAATTAAATTTAAAAACATAGATATCTTAATAATTATTTTTTCAATTGAATGAGTTGAACAAAATAATATCATATTAAAATTGGAATGTTATGATTAATAAATGGAATGAAATGTTTTTCCATGAAATGTTTATTTATAATAAATAATTACATGAAGGATAAATTTTCATCCTATTCTCCAAAATTATGATTCTTTTCCTAGAGAAAAAAAATTATTTATAGCCTAGATGATTTAATCCACTTGACGGGAACTCAAATTAAATTATAAAGATAATAAAAGAATACTATGATACATTCACTAGGAATAGTCAAATACTAAATTTTTTACATTAAATTGATTTGGAGGAGAGATCTACTAAATTTAAAATTATTGACTGAAAGACTAAAATGATAGATTGATGGATAAATATAAAGGGTTATTTATATGTATTACATTTTCTTTTTTCCTTTATTAATAATATTTTTTTAAAAATGGTAAAGGAAAATACTTTTTTATTAAAATGAAAATGGAGAGACAAAGAGAATATGGATGGGGTCATACAAACAATTATTCCCTCATGCAAATTAAATATAAAATATTATAATATAATTGAAAGAAAGAATCATACTCAGAACATGAATCTAATTTAGAGTCTATTGGTCAATGAGACCTAGTAAGCATGGTTTTCTTAATATACGTGTAGTCTTCCCTTGGTCAAGAATTCTTAGTTAGTACGTGTATATACCCATGCATAACATACATGGATATTACATCATTTTAGATTAATATTCATCACATTGAAAAAAACATGCCCAACGATAGTAATAGTTTAGTATCTTCGGGAACTTGGTAAAAAACATATAAATTAGTGAAAGATCTTCAATGCCCCCAAAAAATCAGTAATTATATATAAAACAATTCTTCATAACCTAGGGAAAGGAAACATAATAAATGGGTGAGACATTATACTCAGTAAGGGTAAAAATATATATATATATAAGAATACATGAACATAAGGGTATGAGAATATGAAAATAACATTTAAAGATCATAACCTATATATCCAATATCATATACATGATTTATAGAATAAATATTTATATTTCATAAGACATGAATCTTGAGAGAATCCAGAACATTATCCATGAGATGATAACATAGTAATCAGTCTTAGAATTTATGGTAAGAACCTAAAAATATAAAAGTATTTCCATAGTAGTCAAGTAATCAATGAAAATTCCATCATAGTAGTTTGGATTCACTCCCATACGATCTTGATAGTAACAGTTCACTCCCATGAATATCTTAGTAGTAATGGTTCACTCCTAATACCCTCTTAGCAGATAGAGTCCTTTACTGAACCTTGTTAACTCCCCATTCCATCCATTTTTATCTCACGAGATATAAATCTTTACCAATGCATTAAAGTTAGATATTTTACTCCCCAATAGCATAATGAAATAATACACACATGTTCTACAAGATCATAAAAATTCATCATATCATAACCCATGAAATTAAATGGGTATCATAAACATGTAATCATATCATAACCTTTTAAAAGGAGAAAAGTTTCATAATCATATCATTAAACGTAAATCGTGAAATGAAGCGGGGTCTTTAAGAATTTAATCCATCAATGAGAAATGGGTTTATTAAACATATAACCTCTGAAATAGAAATGGGTTTCATAAACATCATTCCATCAATTCATAAACAATTCAGAAAAATAATATGAATGAAACTATTGGATAATTTCCCTAGAAAGGCATGATTAACACAAAAAATGGTCATCTTATATGAGAAAAAATTTGGAATGATCTTTAAAAAACATTTCATAATGAAATTATCCTTTCCTCTTTGAAAAATTATTTTTAAAACATAAAACCCATTGAAAATAATTTTCCTTAAATTAATATTGATAACTTATAAAGAAGATTTGAAAATGTTTTTGAAATGTTTTTCTACGAAATATTATAAAGATATCTTGTAAACCTTTGAAAAGTTAATATCCTAGTAAACATATAAATGAGGCTTGAAAATATTTTGAAATCCTTTTTCATTGAAAACATATAAATAAATCTTAAAAATGTTATGAAAATAATATTACATGATAATATATAAAATAATCTTTAAAATATTTTGAAATGAATTTAATTGAAAATAATTTCAAAAAAAATAATGATAAATGGAAAACATTTTGAAAATAATTTCATTGATAATAATATAAAAACTTATTAATAATGCTCTATTTTTAAAAAAAATATTTCATTGAAAATAATTAGAAAACATATAACGAAATCAGGAGAAAATTTTGATATAAATTTCATTGAAAATACATTGAAAATTTATTTATAAATCTTGAAATCGTTTTTAAAACCATTTCATTAAAAAAAATATAACATATATTGAAATTTTGAAAACATTTCTAATACATTTTTCATTAAAAAAACATTTAAATTTTTTAATGAAATATAAAAACAATTTGAAATCCTTTTTTCATTGAAATTAATGTGAAAAGAGTGAATGCTTAGAAAATTCAGAAACCCATTTTTATCTTAAAAATGAATCTTTAAATGTTTCAAAGGAATCTTCAAAGGAAGGATGG
Organism: Viscum album; assembly: GCA_963277665.1. Lineage (NCBI taxonomy): Eukaryota > Viridiplantae > Streptophyta > Magnoliopsida > Santalales > Viscaceae > Viscum > Viscum album. The sequence goes on along the minus strand of OY728160.1, from coordinate 585,885,791 downwards.
CCATGATGGTAGATAAATCCGTACAATCTAAACATTCATTTTTCTCCGTAAAATGTTTACAAAAGTGCCTCATTCAGAAAATAACAAGAAGATTATTTTGAAAAACATTTGGTTTAAACGATAAAACAAGGGAACAAATTTCTATTAAAGATAATTGGATAATGATAGAACATTTTTGATGTCATTTTAAAAAAACATATTTTTGAAGAAACATAGATTTATTACCGAAGAGAGTGGTAAATTTAGACTGTCTTAAAAATAATTTTTTAATAATATTATATACTATAGAGTCGGATAATGTTACAAGTAAATAAAGATATCACAAATAAACATATGATAATTAACTACCTTATATTTTTGACATATGTGTCATACTATTTCCTCAATAAACGCGTAAACATAGTTAATCCTGATAAATAATGAGATTGTTTCAATAAACTCTTACATGTTTGTAACATTAAATACAACTCCCCATATTAGAAAATGACATTACATGAAATTTAAAATATTTTAAAAATAATGAGATTTAGGATATTACATTTCCTATGGATGTATAAAAAACTCAGAAAATAATATTGGTTCATAGAAAAACATGTTTTTCAAGGGAGGAAAATAGAGAAAAAATTACTTTACCGAATTGGTATATATTGAAACAAAACCCTATGAAAGAAATATCATAAAATAGATATTTAAATACCAATAAATTCAAGGGAAATAATCATAGAATATTTTCATGGGTAGTATATGCACCACAAAATAGAAATGAGTGGTGAATAAGGCATAAATCTCATAGAAATAAAAGGGGTGGGGAGAGAAAAACCCTTACCTTAGGTCTTGAATTTTATTGTAAACATTAAAATCTCTTGTATAATAAATAGATGTTTATTATACATCTAATAAAGAATAGTATTACTATATATATAACCATATATTATTTAATTATAAATTTATGTCACCCATTTATTAATTATCCCATGTTAAATGAACATTTTGGGTAATAACTGCTTTGTTTATCATACATGATTTGACTTGTTACAATTGATCCTCTTATATAGATCATGATATAATTATTAAAATAATGAGTAACATGATATTTATATTATTTATATTTATTAGATAAATATTCATATCATTCTATAAATGTTAGATATATGAAATGGATTACACTATTCATGGAGACGGTAGGTCATACGTATGCATGAACAATATTTCTATTTTATTATCATATTGAATAAAAGGAAAATAACATATATATATTGGTATATGTTTGTATATATATATGTGTATATATATGTATATATTGGTATATATATATGTATATATATATATGTGTGTGTGTATATATATACTAATTAATGTAGAATTATTATATCATATATATCAAATATGTTTACTAAACCCATCATTAATACATTTTATGTAGACTATGAACAAATCAAATTTCTTCGAGGAGGAGGTACTCCACACTTCCACAAACAAAGTTATCATATTTACAAAAAATGGAAGGCATGAATGTATGTGTTATATAATAATTTAAAAAGTATAAATAAATAATAAATATAATATATATCATATATATCATAAAAATTTTTAGTTTTCATCATAATTCTAAACCATTATATGTGGTAAATGAAAAATGAACAACATTATTTTGTGAGGCGGTAGTTCACCGTACAAAAATAGGGTAAATTCATTACCCATTAGATTGATGTTTTTACGAGTGTTGGAAGAACATCTAGAATAAAAACATCTCTGTATTTTTTGGATACTAAGGATGATATATAATCATGGAATGTTAAGTGTTTAGGTGTGGAAAAATTCATATAAAAAATTTATATTGAGGAAGGAGTTTCCACTTTTTGGGCAACTCCTATGGATTTGCACAAAAGGGATTCCTTGGTTGGATTTATGACCAAAGGGAGGATTATATTTCAATGGTAGTGATTTTTGGAAGTTATTTATGAAAGGTTTTTCTAATTCAAATTGGATTGAGATGTGTAAGGAAGTGATGGAGGTGAGTTCTCTTTTATAAAGATGGATGATATTCTTATAAATACAAAAGTTAAATACTATTGAGATGTCTTTATTACAACATGATCGTCAATAATTGTTAAAATTCAATAAAATAGGGTGTATTATTGAAATATGTCCATAAAATGGATTTTTTACATGTGTATAGGTCATTTGGGCTCTTAAAATTAATATTTATCCATTAAGTAATCTTTGTTTTACAAAAATTGATGTAATTAATTTTACTTACTTCCACTAATGTTTTTCTTTAAAAAGTATGTTTAAATTATCATAAATTATAAATTATAAATTATTATTATTCTAAATATGGAATAAAATTTTCTAAAATATAATCATATATGTTTCATAAAATAATCTAATGTAAATCCACAAGCTGCACGCAAAGCGAGGTTTTGAATTAAAATTTTTAAAACATTTTCTAATTTTTAATATATAAATTTAATGTGAATTTTTATCCAATGAACTAAATTTATTTAAGTGCTATAAAATTGTTCTAATTATTCTTAAAACCCCATTAATACATTATTTAACTATATAAATAAATTTTTTGAGAATAATGTTTTAAACTAATATTCATTTTAAATCATTATACATTAAAATATGAAAGTTATCAAAAAAAACCATAAAAAACCATAAAAAACCAAAATAAATTTTGTTATTTATATTTCTAAAATAAGTTTTTATTGTAAAATAAAAATTTTAAAAGGGTCAAAAATTATTTTTAAAATCGGTTCTCCATTAAAAGGTGGTAAAATTACCTTTTAGAAAAAATACATCTTCTTAGTCATAACATTGTATTTATTCTTATCTTTTTTCTATTAAATCTATTGGATGAGTATCAAAAATATTTATTGAGTATATACTATATAAATTCTTTTTAAAACATTAATAAAAAGTGTTTAGTTTAATTTATTGAGATAAAATTGTTTTCGTATGTTGAAAATATGTTGGTTTGAAAAGGAATTTATTTATTTTTAAATTGTTATAACATTCAATTATACTAATTGATAACCAAAGGATTAATTTTATAAAAATATTTAAATTATATTTTCACAATTTAATTAATATTATTTATAACAGCCATTGCAATGGCTAAGTGGTAGCTATAATAATATTTTAATAATCATATTAATAGTATATTGTAGTTCGGTAAAAACTTACCCTTTCACGTTATGAATTCTATCAAAGGGGCTGGTTATTTTCTGTAACACAATACAAAAATAGTGTTGTGTGTACCTTTGTATAATATAAGTGTTTCATGTTGTAAATGATTAAAATGGCGTTGCTTATAATTTTATACAAATACAGTTCTTTAAAAAACCATATTTAGTGTTTTGTGAAATGAAAAATAACAAAAATATTAAAAAAAATCATGAAATTTCATGGTGTTACATTATACCCCCCCTTAAAATAAATCTCTCCCTCAAAATTCAACTAGGTTATTAATGTTTTAATAAATGTATTTTCCATTTATATAAACCAACATAATACTGACTTACACAATGTAACTCATAACTAGGTTTTGACATAAGATAACATAGGCTAGGAGTAAAGATTTTAAATGGATAAAAACCACTAATAACTATAGAGAGTGATAAAGAACATTCATCACCTATAATTTAATGATTAATGGAATGTTTAGGGACTCTAAAGCATAAATCTATAATGATTTATATAACCATCAGTTCAAAAGGAACTGATGTATTAGGATAAATATTTTTCAATATCCTTTTCATAAAGTTGATTATTTTTTTACAAGAATATATTCTAACTTGATTTCCTTTAATTTCATATGCACAATCTCACCCTTTGGGTTTTAATTGATCAATTCCCACTTTAAATCTTAACCCATAGAATGAAAGTAAATTTTTTATTCCTAAAAAATAACAGATATCGAGATCCATAAATATAATGATAAGTCATTCCATATATAGTTAGTTAACATGACATAAAAAATGGTTATAACAGGTTATCCAACATGAAAATAACCTCATATAGTAAAATAATACCTTAATCTTACAAAATTCATCTGATGTTTAACTTAAACTTACCATAAATGGTTAACATTGTAATCCTTCAAAAAATGTAAGTAGAAAACCTTTGAAATAATGTCACTAAATTTATCAAATAAATCATTTCATTGATCCCTCATATATAAAAAATTATCTCTTAGTTCTCGCATACCAAACACATAAATACATTCATCATTTATTCTCTTGAAACATGTTAATAAGCTAAATTATCATAAATCTTTATTGAAAACATGCATGTTTTCTAATTCCAATGTTTATTTGATATATTCCCTAAATCCAATAATGTTGTCAACTCCATCCATGATAGCACAAATACTTTTTCAAAAAATCCGTACTCATTTATGAGATAATTAGTATTGTACAATTTACTTATTCATATCTTACTCATCATTATACAAAAATCATTATCTCATTATTAGTAACATATTTAGGGATATCAATCCCTTAATCTTGTGTTTCCCATAAAAATTACATTTCCATTAATTCACTTTTCTAGTCTATCAGAACCATTCAATGCATTATATTAAAAACTTAGCGAAGAACATAAACAAGAAAAATCATTATATATTTCACAATTCATCATTCTAGAATCCAAATACATGAACACATAAATTATTTTACTTTATAATTGTTTCATTAATAAGGATACCTCATATGATTACTTAATACCTCTATCCTGTCACATTAAATTTGATGTATCTTCATCAGAACCAATATTACCATTGCTCATAACACCTCGCTGATTATCTTCTTGATATTTCCACTGAGGAAATCGGTTTTCATAAATCCTATTCATTCCATACATAAATAATTTATCCTTCAAAAATTAATTTGAGAGGGAAATATTATTATCCATTACATTAACGAAAACCTTCATATTTCCTTTTCAAATACTTTCTTTGTGATCCTTTTTTCCACAGTCAAAACATTTTCTTTTTTCCTTTAAATCGTTCACTTAGGAAATTCTTTCCATATTAATGGTAAATATATAAGTAAATCATCATTTATTCATGGTCTCCATTACCTGAAATATTAGAAAAATCATTTCTTCTCATATTTGGTATTTTCAGTAGTTTTTTAAGGTAAAAATTTTTATTCATGTTCCATGAAAACTGATTAAGCATGATTGCAACATCATTCCATCCATTGATCATTGCATTTGAAAGATCGTTATAAAATTTACCATCATATTAAGTGTTAACCCAGTTCATTCTTGCTCCCTCCATTGACAAAAATTATAAAGAATAGTGTGAGAAACAATAATCACAGAGAGAAGCCATATAATCATGAATAATAAATTCTAGGATGTCCAAATTATGACACCTTCCTATGAAACCATAGGATTATCATTAGAGACATCCCTATACATATACTTCAATATATCCCTAAGGATCTCACTAATGTTTTCTCATCCTAGTTTCCAAATGTTAAATAATCCCTTCGTTTTATTTAAACTATTGTAAACATGGATTAAAATCCTTAGATATAACATCATTTTAGATGAATATTCAACATATTAAAAAAATACATGACTGAGGATCGTAATAGTATAGTTTTTTTGAAACATAGAACAAAAAATTCTAATGTAGTGAAAGATATTCAATGTTTCCCAAAATGTTCTTCCCCTTTAGTACTTCAACTTAAAAATGCTCCTCACAACATGGAGAATGGAAATATAATAAAGGGGTGATCTTAGATGCTTAGTAAGTTTAAAAAATAGATATATAAGAAAAAAATGAGCATAAGTATATGATAACTTGAGAATAACATCTAGATATAATACCCTACATATATAAGATCATATACATGTGTAATGGAATATATATTATCATTTCATTAGACATTAATCATAATGGAATTAAGAGCATAAAACATGAAATAATAACATATGAATAATACATAGAATTTGTGGTAGACAGAGAATAGTAATATTATTTCCATAGTAGTCGAGAAATCATTTCTAAGGCCATTTTAGTAGTATGGCTTCACTCCTCATATCATCTTAGTAGTAGTGGTTCACTCCCATGGACATCTTAGTTGTAATGGTTCACTACCAAAACAATTTTAGTGGACATTGTCCTTTTATGAAACGAGTTTGATCCCTATTCCTGACATATCAATCTCATAAGATATACATCTTTACCCAATTCATTTTAGGGAGATATAGGTTCTACCCATCTCATAATGAAATCATATATAGGTGTACCATAAGGTCATTAAATGTTATCATATAATTACCCATGAAATAAAATGGGTATCATAATCAAGTAACAATATCATAACATATGTTAAAGAGATAGGTTTTATAATCATTTAATAAAACCATAACCCATGAAAAGAAATGAGTTTCCTAACTATATAACCCATGGAATTTAAATGGATTTCATAAACATATATCCCGTGAAGGAGAAAGGTATTTCATATGCATCATCCCATCAACACCTAAACCATTATGAGAAATAATATGAATGGAAAAATTTTATCATTTCCAAATAAATGAATTTCTAACACCAATTGATGTAATCGTTTGTTGGATGATAATTAGAAAGAACTATTAAAAAAAATTCCTCAAGAAATTATCCTTTCTTCTTTGAAAAATTAATTTGAAAAAAAACATTTATAACCAATTTTAAAAAAAATAAATTTGAAAACATATAAAGAAATATTGGAAAGAAATATGACAAAAATATTCATTGAAATTATATAAACAAACATTTAAAACATTTTGAAATCAGTTTTACTTGAAAAATTTAAAAAAAATATTTGAAACATTTTGAAAAATATTTTCATTGGAAACATAAAAATATTTGTTGAAAAAACCATTAAAAACATTTTCCTTGAATATTTATAAATGAATCATGAAAACATTTTTAAACCCATTTCATTAAAAATAATTTGAAAACATATAAATAAAGATTGAATTTTTTATAACCATTTTTCTGAAAATAAATTGAAAACATACAAATGAATCCAATTTTTTTTATAAATTATTTCATTGAATATACATTTAGAACATATAAAGAAGTATTGATTTCTTTTAAAACCATTTAATTGAAAATATTTTGAAACAATATAAAAAAAATATTGAATAAAAATAGAAAACAATTTCTTTAAAAATAAATTGACATATAATAAATAAATATTGAAGAAATTTTAAATATAATTTTCTTGGAAAATAATTTGAAGTATTATAAATAAAACATGAAATTTTTATGAAAACTTTTTCATTAAAAATAATTTGGAAATAATCAATATATATAATTTTATAAATTTTTTTATAAAAAATATTATTTTTATCATTCAAAGTAAGATTAAAATGAAGTATAGCAATGATGGAAGATAAATTAGAACATACTGAACATTCCTTTTTCACTGTAAAAAGGTTAGAAAAGATCCTATTGGGGAAAATGATAATAAGATTATTTTTAATTTTTTTTAAATTCTGAGACATGGATAAAAATTATTTTAATGATTTTAGGATAATGGTAAAAAAAATTGACAACCTTTTTTTAACATTTGGTTTTGAAGGATCACAAATTTCTAACCGAAGAGAGAGGTAAGGTCAAACTTTCTTAAAAGAACCTTCTTAATCTTGTTATGTATCGAGGAGTGAAAAAATGGTTCCAATACATGAAAATATGAGGAAAAACTAGTGGGGGAGAAAATTAAAGAGTTATCATGATATTTGGATCATAATATTTCATTAATGAAAGCACAATCCCAACCAATCCTAATAAACAATGAGATTGTTGCAATAAACTCTTACCACTTTGTAACTTTGAATAAAACACTCCATATAAGAAAATTAAATTACATGATGTTGAAAATATAAAGAAAAATTTTATTCATGATACAACCCATTAAATTTAATTTTATATACCTCATAAAATAATAATGGTGCATAACAAAACATGTGTCTCAAGGAAGGAAAATCGGGTCAAAATTAATTTACCAATTTGGTAACTGTTGTAACATAAACCCTATAAAAAAAGATAATAAAATGGATATTTAAATACACATAAATTTAAGGATAATAATATTATAATATGGTAATGTGAATTATGTTAACCACATAAAATAAATAAGTATTGAAAAGGCATAAATATCCTAGAAATAAACATGAGATGATAAAAACCATTACCTTAGGTCTTGAATTTTTTATACACATTCAATACCCCTCTATAACAAACGAAAGATTATTATATGTATACGAAAAACCATATTACTATATAAAATACCATATATGATAAAAGTTTCATATTATATTACCCAATTATTAGCAATTCAAGGTCAAAGAAAAGTTTCAAGTAACAACCACTTTGTTTATCATACATGTTTAGACTTGTTTTTCTTGACAATCTTCTATATATCAGAAATTACTTATTTAAATAATGTAAAACAAGATATATATATCATATATATTAGGTATCTAAATATTTATAATAATATATAAAATATATTTATATTAAATGAAATATACTATTCATGGACTGGTAGGTCGTACGTACGTGTGAAGGATTCTTCCATTTTATTATCGTATTGAAAGAAATGTAAGTAACATATCTGTGTGTGTATATATATGTATGTCTGTGTGTGTGTGTGTGTGTGTAAAAACTAATTCCAGAATCATTATTATTTTATATACATCATATATTTTTACTAAACTCATCCTTAATAGATTCCATGTAGAGTGTGAAGGAATCATATCTTTTTGAGGAGGCTATTGTACAAAATTCCACAAATGATCTAATCAAATTAACAAAAAATGTAAAAAATGATGTTATATGTTATATAATAATTCCATAATAAAAAATAAATCTTAAATATAATATATTTCATATAGAAACATGTTTTCCATCATAATTTATAACTAAGACAGGTGGTAAAGGAAAAAGGAACAACATCATTTCGTGAGGCGGTATTTATCCATACAAACAAATGGGATGTCTGTTATAAATTAGATGAAAGTGTGTTTAAGGGTAGGTAAAAAACGTATAATAATAACATATTATTATATTTAGGATTTTTTTGTTTTTATATATGAATGTAATGGAATTTTTTGTTATGGTGGTTAATTAAAATAAAACAATGTAGTACTCAGAAGTATGTTACCTATTCTTTGGGTAAAACCACTTAGTTTGAACTAATGGGATTATTTGGTCAGATTTATTAACAAATAGAGGATTCTAGGTCAAAGGTAGGGATTTTAGAGGATATTTGGGAAGGTTTCTAACTAGAAAAATTTGCTTGAGGGGTTTATGGATGTTAGGGGGTGAGTTCCCTTTTATAGAGGAGGATGACTGAAATTCTTGTAAATATAAAAAGGTAAAACTATTTATATGTAACCCTTTCATAATGTGCCAAAAATAATTTTTATAATTAAATAAAATATGATAATTTGTTGAAATATTACAATCCAATGGATTTTGGACATGTGTTATAGTCATTTAGTGTCTTAAAATAAATTTTTAACCCTTAGGTAATCATGTTTTTAACATTATTGATGTAATTAATTTTAATTAAATTCATTAATAAATTTTTACATAAACTAAGTTAATTATATTAGATGTTATAAATTATTTATATTCAAAATATTAGATTTGTTTTTCAAAATTCTAATAATATAAGGTGTAGAAATTAATTTTATTTTAACGACAAAGATAAGATGACAAAGCGGGGTTTTAAAGTAAAAATGTTCCAAAGTTTGATATGTTTTTATATCTAAATTTAATGTATTTTTTTTCTAATGACCTAAATTGGTTTAAATGATTTAAAATTAATCTAATGATACTTAATACTCGACAAAAACCATTATTTATGTATATAAATAATGTGGATAAAAATGTAGTTTTGAACATAAATTCATTAATATTCACTTATCATCTAAATATGAAAGTTATTATAAAATACCAAAAATCACCCAACATAAATTTATATATTTTTCTTTAATAAATGAAGTTTATTTTTGCAAATGAATATTATAAAGCTTTAAAAAATACATATAAAATGGTTTTTCCATTAAATGGTTCTAAAATTACCTTTTACAAAAATACATATTTTTTCATAAATTTGGATTAATTATTATCTTATACCAATAAAATATATTGGATGATTACAAAAAATATTTGTAAAATTTATAATATAGAAATTTTTTGAAAAATTTAATCAAAATTTATTTGTTTAATTTGGTGATATAAAATTATGTCTGTACATAGGAAAATAGTTTTCTTAGAAAAGTAATTTATTTATTTTCAAAGATTTCTTACATTATCATCTACTAATTAATAACCAAAGTATTTATTTTATACACATTTATAATTATTATTTCCAGAATTTAAATAATCTTATTTGTAACATCAAATCCAAATACAAGGTGGTATTTATAATAATTTTTTTTAATAATCATATTAATTGTATATTTTAGTATGGTAAAAACTCGGCATTACATGTTACGAAAGTTAATAGGGGGATTTGGTATTGTGTGTAACACAATAAAAAAATAGTGTTACCTGTACAATAAGATAATATAATTCTTTCATGTTATCAAATTAAACATGGTTTTTTGTATAAATTAATAAGAACAAAGTGCTTCTATAAAAAAACAATATTCAGTGTTGCTTGAAATGAAAAATACCAAAAAGATTAAAATAAATATTTCAATGAATCTCGGTGTGTTATAGGATAGCTTGGAAACCCCAATCATCAGAATGAATATTTTTTCCTCTTGAAAATTTGTAGTTAAATGAATGATATTTGGGAGAATCATCCCTTATATCCTCTCATTTCCCATGAATTCCCTATGTTTCGCTAAATTTATTGATTTCATCCCAGATCTTTCAAAGCATGTCATTGTCACTTAATTTCTAATTCTTCTTAGTTGCAAGTTTGATGTCTTATTTAAAATAGTCTTTAGTATTCAGGTTTACCACCTACGTCTGGACTTGCTCATGTGTTTTGAAATTACCCTAAGCCTCTATAGTAACCTATGCCCAAATCGAAGAAAATCCCTCATGAATTTCTAATTCATCGACACTAATATCTTCATTTCCCCTCTCAATATAGGTTTTATCAGAAATATTAGAAACCTTATTTTTTATTGTTTTCCTCTTGAATTGATTCCCAAAATAAGCCTCATTATTTCCTTTTAATGAAAAAAAAAATAAAAATCATATTCTTTCTACAGTTATCTGTGACATTTCCAATAATTTATCAATATAGATAGAAATCAGGATGCCTTTAATACTCCACTTTTAAAGAGATGTCATCATCCTGTGCCAACATAACTATTTTAAAAATCCAGAAAGATATTATGTAGGTATCCACAATGAAACTAGCATAGTGATCAAATTTGGAAACCTCTATGTTCATATACATTTTGATCATAATTATCATAGTAGAGGAAATATTAAACAAAGAATTAGGATACCATAACATCTAGTCGAGACAAATATTTTTCCTCCAAACCATAGCCTTAGTATTTTTTTGTAAAATGGATTAAACCAAAAATCCAATTCTTGAAATAAGACCATATCTGGATTAAAAGCCAATAAATTTATCCCCCATGCCATTACCTTCAAACCCTATGATGGTAAAAAAAAATTAAATAATCCTCGACCCATGGGAATATATCATCAATCAGAAAACCCCATATTGTTTCCTCTGTCAGAACTAAATCATTGATTTTAAAAATCATTATTTTAGTGAAAAGAAAGAGCCTAGAAATAAAAGAGATCTCAAAAATTTTTAATCTATTAAAAATCAAATCTCTATCAAAAATCACATGGTCAGTGTTTCCCTTCTTTATGATCAGTTATAAAGAAATATTTTTTGAAATGAAAAATTCCTTCTTTATATTCCTCATTCATTTTATCTATGACAATAATGTAAGAAATTATTCTCTCTATAGTCCTAAAAATCCCTCCAAATAATAGAATGATTCACCATAGTTGTTTTTTGGAATTTTAATTCCGTAGTGGTGGCACCCTGTTGATACAGTCTTCCCGCTTCATCAACTAAACCTATAGAACATCAATTCACCACAGTCACCTGATTTATGGTTGATTGAAATTCTCCAAATCCAATTTATTTTTTAACAAATATAATTTCTCTAACTAAGTGTGCCTCTTAAATTTTACCTCCTTGATTAATGAAATAAAATTAATGACTAATGGAAGGTACATTATCCACATAAAAAAATATTTCTTTTTAGGGGGTATTCAACTTACCAAATATCATATATTTGAGGTTATAGTTTATAAACATGTTATATTTACCTTAATATGTATATATTGATTTTATAGAAATACCATGTGTGTTGGGGATTTTTGGATGAACATTTATGAGATTTCATGTAATAATTCTATCATTAACTCTTATAAAGATATATCACTTTTAGAACATTGATTTTCTAATTTATAAACATGATCAATGATGTTTGAAATGAAAATTTTACGGGGAAATTATAATTTCATTTGACTAATTAGAATTTATTCTTTAATTTTGGTTAATTAACATATATAAGGGAATTAAACTTCTATAGTACAACCTAAATTATAATCATATAAGTACGTTGAAAATTGACAAAAATGGAAAATTTGGATCCCATTATATTTTTTAGATTATTAGGTAGATGATTTGTTGGTGAAAAAGAAAATTGATAAATAATTGTGAAATGGAATCATAAAAATGGGATAACATTTTATAATTATAGGACATGGTTATTAAAAATAACCTTAGGGCATTTCTTTTATAAATAAATATTTATTTCTAGATTAGTCGCACTCAATTGACATTTTATTAGTACATGAAATATATTTAAAAAATAAAAATATTATAGTTATTATTTTTAAATGACTCGATAATGAAGGGAATATCGAACCCAAATGAATATGGGGTAAATTTAATTATGAGATTGTTATTTTTATTGTATCAATAAAGAGAGGAAACAAAAATTGAATGAGAAAGATGAAGAAGAGGGTTTTTTGAATGTGGATAATATTAAGATATTATTTTATATAATTATATTCATTTAATTTTTAATGAATCAAGAATATAAATCATGATTATTTTAGATATTTTTGAACAATTATGAGAGAATATAATTGAGGACTAGTAATCCCTCAAGAGTAGGAGAATGTACATTGAAAAAAATCATTATTTTTGTTTATTTTCATTGTGTATTTAGTGTATTTTTCTATAATAGTTGGATATTAAATGATCATATATATAATTATATTAAATTTACAAACATGATTAAGATATGAAAAATTCATATATTAAATTAAATTAAATAAAAATTTAATTTGAACATAATGTGTTAAGAGAAGAGTCATTGATGTTTGAATTTGATTTTATATAAGGGGATGTGGTATAAAATAAGGAATAAATTTCAGAAGAAGATGTATTTAATTCACAATTTAATGTAAATATCATATTTGTAGAAATTCATTCCATATGGTAAACTATAATAATTCTTCTCATTGACAACATAATCTTTTATTGGAGCTATACTATTTCATAGAAACCTATGTAATACTGCAGCCCATCTATAAACAGCATATGGGTTCCAATATAACACTGTAGAGATCCATGGCCATCTGTTAAATCCAATAGATCCTCACATAAAATAATGATATAATTCTAATGCTGAAAAAATATATTTTATTCATCATCAAGAGCCTGTGTATAACCACCAATAGATGTTGTTTTTTACTTTTAAGTACTATATTCCCCACAATGTAGTGTGGGGGGACACTTGAGATATCATTTCCCAGAAAATTTTCTAATGGATCACAATATAGGATATTATTTTCACATGGTATTATATAATGATCCAATATAAACTATGAACATAAGGCAATAACATATGAAGTAAAACACCATAATTTATATAATTAAAATTTTATGTAGGTAGAGAATATAATTACAAACCAATATAATCCATGTCATAGCCCAAGGATACACCCAAACAAATTCAATAAAAATCATATTCCTATGATAAGTTCACAATTTAAAATAATTCCATGAACTTACACATGATACACCAAAACACTAATTTATCCTAGACCACAAAAACTCAATACTATATTTTCAATGAAACAGAACATTGAGCTTCAAAAAAAGATATGTTCTATCTAGCATATCTTTAGGCATTTAATTTTATAAAATATAACATTTTAACTTGTAATGTATAATAAGAGTCATAAATGGAATAGTTCTTCATAAAATCACCACAAAACTAATTTAACAGCTTAGATTATATTATAGTAATGTATCTCCATCATTGGATGAAATTAATCAATTGGAACCCCATATTGGGTATACACACTAGTTGTGGGGACTAATAGAATATATATACAAATATTACATTCCAACTTAAGTAATAGTTAAATAAAATGATAAATGAATCTCAATCCAAAAAAGAGAGAAAGAAAGACACATGGGAATGGGAAAAATATTGATTCTTTCTTTCCCATGTTGTATGATCACAAAAAGTAAAAGATTTAATAAAGAGTTATCTCATTCAGGGGGAAGGGGTTTTAACATGTAATTTTGGGATAGGAATATTGAAAGACATTCAAGATATGATTGATGAATCTAGTAGATAGAGTTTCACATAGGATTAAAAATATAGATTCATTTTCATAGTCTGTCAAATTACCATTAAATTGTATATATATATGTGGATAAGCACATTATGGGGACTAGGTGAGGTGTATTTATGCACTATTACCCATCCTTGAATTAATCATATTGTTCTATCTTATTATTATTTTCCTGATTATTTGAAAACATAACCACCTTATTATAGAATGTATTGGATTGGTGAAGAAACAATAGCTTAAATCTAATCCTATCGATATGAATTAAATATTTGTTCCTCTAAATAAAAATATTTTACTAACATACTTGGAAAATATAAGTCATATAACTGTTATAACATAATAATCTTAGTATTGTTAGTAGAGTCAACCACATATGGACATGTGATTATAAATGGAATATGAAGAGTATCTCAAAAATTATCTTGGAGGCACTGAGTTTTGATTATAAAAAGGATATGGTGAATTAAATCATATGTATTAATAAATAGTGAATTAATCAAGATTACCCTACTACTATTTATGTATTCATGAAAAACTATCATCATTTATCTTATTCCAATACCAAACATACCTTGTTACTGTTTATCTCTATGTTACTTGGTTACACTTGTAAAAACATGCACACCACAGCACTTCTCACTCACTTTCTCAAACAAGTAGTCATAATATTTGAATAACAGTAGTTACCTATTTTTAAATGATCTAGGGAATCTCCATGATAATAAATCATAACAATTATTTCAATTAAAAGAATTATATATAACAAAAATTACATCAAAATAAATCAAATAAAAATCTATTTAGATATTTTTACTCTAACTCAATGAGTTTTCCATCTAATATGAAAACTATTTTCATGTAATTATACAATTATAGAATGTTTACTTCATTCAACTTTTCATTCTCAATTATTTATCTCTTTGTCTATTTGGATGGATATGTATCCAATTATCTATATCAAAATCTTTTATCAGATGAGTATCATGGTTAGTATTCATTTAAAATAGAAATTATTAAATTTCCCCCAATAAAATGATTACCCTTTTGAAATTCCATTATATGCATTACATGTTCATCGTATACATTTTACTATGTAATGAGACGAATTTGGTTTTTATCTTATCAATTAGGTATTTAAAAAGAAATTTTCAATGTAATTTCATATATGAATCTTGGATAATATAGAGAATAAAAGTAGTACTATCTATCAAATATATAAACTCATATCTTTTACCATAATATCCCAACTCATAGTATTTCTAAATTATTTATTACCCAAATCAGACGTAAAATATGGGATGCTAAATCATTGGTTCACCCATAAATTTTTTTAACTAATGTATTATAATCCATAAGCACCCAACCATACCATGAAAATACCCAGTTTGATGAACATGATCATGTAGTTTTTCTATTAAAGTAATCATTAACTTTTTATTTTTATGTGGATTTAAATATCACTATACTATATCATGTGTTTCATTTCTTTTATTAATTAATTTAGTGTTTTAGTTTTGAATCCATATTATTTCCCCCAAATCAATATGTTTAAACTATATTTTTGTCTTACCCCTTTCACAATTCATATATTATATTACAATCCAAAAATAACAGTCAAATACAACAACAAATATCTGAACACATCATGAGAATAAGGTACATAAAATCCATTCAATTTCATATAAACATATGAAAACAGTAATCCCTAAAAAATTAATCATGGAGTGAAACATAGACCACACAAACTTTTCTAAAGGATGCATATGCTCTAATTCTATTGAGTACTCTAAACAAAGTCCTACTACCCCTGATAATTTACTTAAGTGATAGCTCAATTATTTTATAATCATTATATGCAATATATATAAATTATAATAAAACATCAAATTAAAACTCATAACACAAGGCCAAGACAATATTAATGTAGAAGGTAATTGAATAAAATATCATACATTTCATACAAATTCTTAAATAAAATATTAAAAATTAAAAAAAGTGTTTTAAATATTTTAAACTAATAAATTCATATGTTCAAAATATAACATTTATTTTCTCAAATAATAAAATAATATATAAATTAAATAAATGATCATTTTATAAAATTTGACATGAGAAAATATAAAAATAAATCTTTTATCAATATAGATATTATAAACTCATTTTTTTAACTTGAGGTCCCACAATATACACCCTAAAATGGCGTTAGATAAGTGTTATTTGATAATTTTATAATGTTTTTTAAATAGTGTCCTTTCATTGTGTGAAAACTATTAAATTGAATATATCACAATGGACACAAATAAGAAAAACAAAATAGAGAAGAATAATGAAGCTCAGGCATTGGGATTTTTATAACATTCACTTTCCTTTTTCTATATCCAAGGGGAAAATATTAATATTTTTTATTCATATTATTATCTAGGTAATAAAAATCATGTTTTTTGTAACTATTTGATAGGTAGAATAAATAAATCAAAATTTGTATTATAAGAGAGATAAATATACCTTGATGTATTACCCTATTAAGCTTATAGTCCAATATTCTTTTTAAATTATGGTTATTAGAGGAATCATTGAAGTAAATTACACATATTTTTTTGTTTAAGGAATATATAATACTTATTAATATATAAATTTCATGTCATGGAAGAATTAATTAAATGTTTTATGTGACAAGAAAATCTTCTGATCCTACCCCATGAATTCATTTGATAGTAAATATTAGATATCAGAATTTTAAAGTAACACTAAAATGATCACCTAATAATCATGATACAGTTCATGATTTTCATCACTAGGTCAATAAGAAAAATAAACAATACTACATGGATAAATAAGTAGTACCCCAACATCTAATCTAAAAAGGAAAAGGAAAATAGTTATTCCCAAGAGAGATAGTTAACCTCAACTAAAAAATTATTAAAATAAGTTAATAAATATTATATAAAATTAAATATTCTTTATATTGTGACAAAATAGTATCAATGTATCATTCTAGTGCATCTATCTATAAGATAATTGGTTTTATTTATATAGGTATTGTGGGTACTTGATAATGCAATACAAAATATCTTTCGATTTCAAAATAATTCAATCATTGATAACCAATTGGTTAATATTGAACTAATTATTTAATTTTTGGAAGGAAATAAATTTTAAAAAATAGATAATATTTATCCAAGTCATATAGATAATATTTTATAAGAATCATTTAATATCTCTGAAATTTTTAGGATGATTTATTCAAATAATTACTTAGGTTTTTTTAGTTTCAAATTCAACTCCACTATATCAATATAATAATCTAGTAAGCATTATTATCGTGAATATAAATACATATTTCTTGGGTTTTATCAGTTATGGTGTCTTAAAGTCACAGTAAAAACATCATCAAGAATACTTAAATAATTATAACATTGTAAATATTTAAAAAATAATCATTAAAATAACACTTTATATATATTTTTAATGATTGACTCAAAATATTGAACATAGAGTGTTGGTTAGTTGGATCATCATTCTATATATAGAGAGGTATCACTTGGTAATATTAAAATATTTTATGTTCTACAAATGTAATAGAATCATCATATTTTGTGGACATATAGTATTTACTGAACCCTTGATAGAAATACATTATGTAGAGATTTTTATAACATTATATCACATCAATCAAATGTTTTGTGATCATGAAATAGAAATAATAATTATTAAAATTTTTATTCAGGTTTTGAAAGTAAATATAGACCGTTATGTGTCTATTTTTCTTCTTAAATAAGTAAATATTATCTATAAATTTATAGTATTACAATTACCTTGTTATTTTGGGTTTACTAGATATATCTACCTATTTTTCCACCATAGTACAACGAGTCTAGTTCGTTCTTCATAACACTTTGTTGTAAACAATGTGATTATCCAATAAGCCTACATTATATATTTCCACATCTAGGCCATAAATTTATTATCTATATGTAGTTACATTAAATACAATTCTATTGTATCTTATGGAATATAATTTATATATACCAAAAATCATGATTTATGGTTTTCACAATTAATGTTTGTCATGAAACATTAACATTCTATAATTTGAACTTCATTCGGTTATCTACCATAAGAGAAGTTCCGTATTCAAAATAAAGGGGATTATTACCCATTACTTTTCCATCTAAATTTTTTTAAGAGATTAATTATTGGATTTATCTACAAAATTTTATCATTCATCCAATCTAACAACTTATTTGAAAGAGCCATGATCATTTAGAGGGAATTTTTAACCCTCAATATTCAGTAACACAATATTGATGATTGTAACAGTCTCTATGCCCTATTAATTTTCCTTTTAATTGTATTTTTTAATATTAATATTTATTGGTTATTTTAATTCAATATGAAAAAACACTACTTTTATACAAATTCGTGAAGTATATCTTAAAACATATGGGGATAAACTTATTTCCATCTAAAAGTGAATGTAATTTCTGGAGAATATTAGGTTTTACATTAATTAAGATAATTTTATTTGTGGAATAACAATATGTTTTTTAGCATTATATTAATTTATAAATCAGATGAATTTTATTCAATCTATTTCAATTTTAATTTTATGTTTTTTATACTATTTGAATAATTAATTAGTTTAATAGCCAATTGTTTTGGGGTTTCCACCTATATAGTACACTATACTAGTTATTTATTTCTTTCTTACATGAAATAACAAACATCAATGTTGGATGATTCATAGTAATATAAAGGAACATTATCACAACATAGTATATTAATATTTTATACCTAAAAATGAAGGAATAATGATGTGATTGTTTTACATAAATATAACCATGTTATACTAATAAAAGAATTTAATGTGGTGTCCCTACATGCCACTGTGAATTTGATGTAAGTTAAAGGATCCCCAAAATTGGTATTCAATTAAATAATCCCTAATGTAATCCACTCACTTTAATCATAACCCAAGATTATCATATTTGATAGGTATAATTGATTTTCTATATATTATAGGTGATAGTATGTTCTCAACTAAATAACAGTGAATTAAATGAAATTATCCACTTGGAACATATTGATTGTAACAAAATTATTCTTCCAAAATGTATAGAGAGGCTGTATATATCCTTATATAGAAAATCCATCATGATCTAGAATAAAAATGTTTAAATGAAATAAAATAATAACAATTTAAACATTACGATAAGTTTTAGTCTTAGCGAACAATTTTTCAAAATTATGAGGATTAGTTAAAGATTTGGTAAGATTATGCCCGTGATCCTATAAAAGGGTAGAGTTTCAACCACTTAGAGTTATTCTAGAATATCTATGGGGTTCTAATATATTATAATTTTATGGACATGTTTAATGTCTCTCAACATGTTAAATCCATTTGAATTGATGTGTAGATGTTCCATGTTTTACATATGATGATCCACCCATAGATTGTTGTTTGGATATTTTCAATCATTCTAGGAAAGGAGGGACAAACCTTGTAGAAGTGTGGGACTAGATGGAAGATTATATTTTATCCAATATATTAAATAGTTATATTAATATTGGAAAATAAATAAATTTAACAAGATCAAATAGTCTTTCACTATGATCAGTAAAAAATAATTGCATCCTAATTTCAATTTCATAAATGATGTTTTTGGGAGTGGCTACATGACTGTGGCATATAATAAGAGAATAAACTCTTATATAATGATATTTCAATGATAAGTGTTAGATGATATTGGTTTATACATTAGATTTTAAATCTTTATATAATAATTTAATAGATAAAAAATAATTTTATTTTAAAACTATAATCTCACATCCCCTTGTTGTTGGGGAGAGGGAATTTCCATTGATTATTATCAATTCCATGGAGGTTTCACCCATAGTTTTACCCCCCTTTAACAAACCTCATTAAATTACCATTTTCCATAAAAATATTTTTATGTAATGTTTTAGGGGTTTTCAACATTCACCCATCATTATTTTGTTTCTACCCTTGAGTATATTGAAGTGTCATCTCATCTCATCTTCTTTCTGGTTTTGAGATTTAGGAATCATATAACCATTATCATTTATTTTTTAAAGTTAATTAATTATAATGATTTATTAAATTATTGTAGTAATGCTTAGGTATTACCATTATATCCTTGTTTTATTTTTTAATAATGATTATTTGGTGGAAGCGTGGTAAAAAAATTTATAGTGATTCAACTTATTAATGATCACCTTTTATATAATTTCTTTAAATTATAGATTAAAGAATGAGATGATTAATTAATAACTATAATTATTTATTTGAGTTCTCCTAATTAATTTTTGAAACCACTATCTTCATATATTATTGAGAAAATTCATAGTCAGGTACCACTATTATGATTGAAGAACACATACTATGTGTTATTTATTACTCATTGTATTTGTGTAAATTCAAAATATAAATGTCTCTTATAGTTTTTAATTTAAATTGATGAATAATATCTCTATAAATATATTTTTATCATTGAGTAATGGGAAAACATACATTTCTATTGAAATATATAAGGCCATTTATACCAATAATTTCATTAGAATTGACCTACTATTAATGGTACCTTTACTATAGAATATTATAGTATGAAAAATAAACTAAATATTGATTAATCGTGTTTAAGTATTTCAATTCAATTAATGAATTGTAAATTAGTAAAACACATAATCAAGATATTGATTCATAAATTAAATCATGTTTTAACATATAAGTTTGTACAACAATAATATTATCTTAAGCCAGTCTAGTTATTTTATGTACTTTTTAATAATCTATTGAATATAGATTACATGAGATAATATTTTAAACATTTTCAATTTCATCTTATTGATCCAATGAATGATTATTTGGACTTTATTATTTCTATGATTTATTGTAATATAGAATATATTCAAATCATAGATCATAAATTAAATGTAATGATATACCTTTCTGGAATAATATAGTAATTTATACTTCATTTAAACATTGTCAAGATTGTGAAACTTTTTATAAATATAGTAGAGTTTGTTTATGTATACTATTAAATAATAATTTTTCTTGTGAGAATCCATTATTTACTATAAGTAATGAGATGACGTAAAATAGTTATACAATGGATATTTTTAAAAAATTTTGGGTAATGATATCCTTTTAAAAAATATCTACATAAATTATATTCCATTTTATTTAACAGAAAATGTGTTATAAATATAATTATAACAAATATAATAAACTTATGGGTTTCAAGGATCATCTATTAATGATGGTGTGATGATCAATAGATCTTCTGTTACTTATATAGTATCTAATATATTTAATTTTAATGGTACTATAATTACTATATCTTACATTGTTCATGGAAATAATAATATGGATGATTTAATTTTTAGTGAGAAAAAATAAAAACCCAAAAATTAATAGTTTTAGGAATTTTAGTGTTCACTGAAGACATTAAATTATAAGTATCTAAGTATATTTTGACCAAAATTTCAATAAATACTGATGAGGTGTTATTACAGTAGCAAAAAAATTTTTAAGGCTAACTATGTACATCTGTACCCAAATTTAAAATGAGAAATATTTTTAGAATATTGATCAAAAAGGAGAGAAATTTTAATCTAAAGGAGATTTTTAAAAAATCTACAGTAAGAAGAACGATAAGAAAAGATGTACAATGATAATATACCTAATTAATTCATATCTACATTATTGTGGTATTTGAATCAGTAAATTAATAACAAATTGGCCAAATGTGTGGAATTTTATTTTTACTAACGATATTATGACTTTCTAGTGAAGAATTATATATACTTAGAAAATTTCATTTTATATTATTTTTTAATATTTATATTTATACCAAGGTGGGAACTAATGTTAATAGTTATTCATAATAAATAATTAATTTTTTTTATAAGAAAAATTTATATGAAGAGTATATTGTTGAACGATCCATAATATTTCTTACCAATGTTAGGGGTATAAAGTATAGAAGGGTTGTAGCCTTTTTAGGTATCTATAGATGTTTTACCTCTTTGATACGAGGTTTTTGATTTAGATTGTATCCTATTTTATAGGATTTTGATATTAATGGACTTTTGGAAGATTTTAGTGGGGGAACCATTGTTGTTCATTGATTATTGGGAATGGAAAACATAATCCCATGAATATGAATGACTAAATTTTAGTTCACACAGTCATCAATTGTTTATAAATATTTATTAGGATTGCATTTCAGATCTTCTCACTACCATATTCTTATATAATAAGGGGATTTCATTACACATAACCCTCATATATTTTTAGTTAATAAAAATACGAAATATTCTAACACATCATTATCTAAATCAAATCCTTAATTATAAAAAATCCCCAGATCATATGTCATATAAATTAATGGAATGGAATTAATTCACTATATAATTCAATTTTAACTCTATATTTTCTAGATCTCTATAATATTTAGTAAATACATTTTTATGGAATTTATGAAAATACTTGAAAAATGAAATAGCTGGAAAGGATTCGCCTAATATTTCATAAATTAAAAATATTTAGGACATTGTTCGTTGCACCCATCTAGTGTTGGTGAGTTGGGAAATGTATAATGAAATTGTTTTTTATGTGATTAATCATCTTGAATAATCAATGATTTAGGGGTTGGAGATGTGTATACATTAGTTATCTCTACTTTTATTGTTATTCAAAATTATATAGTTGAAATGTTATGGTATTATCTCATGGTTTGGAAAAGCGAAATTCCATAAATTATTAATACATACGGGGCATCAAAAATTCACCAGGGTATTTTAAGGGAATATATATTTGATCAAAATCCTCTTTATATTTCTCTACTTAGATTTATATTATATTATTCTATGGTTTCTTTATTTTCTTGATGTATGTATAACACTTTTATTAAAGTATGAATTTACGTACTAATTATTTCACTTATTGATTAAATTATGTAAGATATCATATGATCATATAATTCATAATATAATCAAACAATTATATAAACTTCTAATGAAGATATTTCCTACATCTAATTAATTAAGATCCCATATTATAATTCCAGAGAAATAGAATTCCCCTAAATGTTTATAAAACTATTTTTAATGGCCCACATTTTTATGTGTCAGTGGAATGAATGAAAGATGAACTTTAATGAAACAGAAGTTGGGTTTATTTTAAATATTTGAATTATATTACGGATTCATTATATTAACACCTATAATATCGTCAAATTGGGGTATTGAACATGGATGGGATTGTGGAATAATATGAAAGATATGTTTAGTTATATGAGAGAAAAATCTAGTTTATTTATAAGAGATAGATTCCAAAAAAATCATTAGTGGAAGACCATTTGAGGTCTCTTGAGTTATGAAGTTGGACATCCCCAGTTTCACCCCTATTGAAATCCTAGTATAATCCCAAGAGAACTGTTTTGGAAAACCATAATTCTCCTAGAGCTCTACTAATAATTCCATAGTGTTTTATAACCCTTAATTTTGGTGGGTAAATATTACATATTTTAGGTTTTTTTCTTTATAATACCCTTTTGAGTATTGGAATATTTATCTGAATAAAATATATGGGATGAAAATCACTATTTTTCCTTTTATCCACCTTCTTATTCCCTTGGTACATGGTAATTTGAAAGGTTAATGTTCCCCAATTTCATATAATTATCACCTTCACATTTATCTTTCTTATTCTCCAACCCTAATTACTGAATTCGATGACTCCCATTAGTGATTCGAAATGAGATTCCACTTATTTATGGAAGAATCATATGATATTGATAGAGATTCAATAAACTATGTTAAAAAAAGTAAATAGTGGATAAAAAAATTTCATATCTCTTCATTTCTATAAACTTACAGTTCATTACAAGTTCTTTTTTAAATTTTCAAAAATTTGGGATAAATCAGTGATTAGTTTCAGTTTATATTTTGATTAATTTGAGCTATATTGGTCATGGTTTTGATGTTGTTTCAGTATAAGGTGTGAATTAAATTTTTCAGAAATTATGAAATTTTATAAAAAAAATCCCTATGATTTTGGTTTTTATTAATGTTATTGTTGCTTATGGAGTTGTTGATTATTTATATAATCATTATTGATTAAATATAAAATTTGAAAAATTTTCTTGGAATATACTCATTGATTTTCATTACATTACAACATGTGATGGAATTTATTCTAGTTATTTTATGATGTTATGATTCTTAACATTATGATCATCAACATTTTTGGTCTTTGTATGAAATAATAAAATGGTATTAACTCATAAAAATTTAATTTTCATTAAAGGATCACATACCATAACTGAATAAATCATTCCATGTCCCTATATTTAAGTAGGTTTCATGACCCAATTTACAATTTTCATGGACATTATGAGTTAAGGATTTTAATTTTTCATAGACAAAACGAATTTAACATTGAAATTGCATTTTAATAGAAAATTGTGGTTCTAAAATTGTATTATAAATACAAAAGGATGTTCTTTTAAAAACTACATGGAATTAATATTTCAAAACAAATTTTATATGTCTACAAAGAGGAATCTCAATGGATTTTGTAAATGGGATGTTGGTTCATAAATTATACATTAAATTTCTATTCAATAGTAAATAAAAAGAGTTATTTTTTTGGTATCTTATGATTGGAAAATGAGATCTTCATTTAATAAAATGGTCTATGTAATTAATCGTTTGTGAATAATTCTCAATTTTCAATATATATGTTCTTATGTGTTAATTATATTGTAAATGTGAATATCATTGTATGTATTATTGAATTTATTGATGATGTGTAATTTTATATTGAACATCCCTTATATTAATTGGTTATTTAGGCGACATAGTTTGAATGTATTGAATCCCTTTTAGTAAACTTGTCTTTTAGGAAAATAACAACTTTTTGTTGGGTGGTGAGAGAATATAAGACTTTTAGAATAACGTAATTCTTTGAGATAAAATTTTATATCCCACTGATAATTTATATTTATTCAAATAATTGTTGAAATTAGGTTTTACAATAAACATGGAAATGTGTGGAAAACCTTTGGGAGATTAAGTGATGGTGACAGATTTCACTATTATCATTGATGGAAATATCTTACTTGTTTTAGATTAAACCTTGTAATATTTTGATTGAAAAGAGATATATAATTAGGGAGATGGTCCCATGTTTTTAATCATCCTAGTGGGGACTATGTTAGTAGGATGGGATATAATAAGGTTCCCTTCAGGAAGTTTTTTATTTTTTCTTTGTGAGATAGAGAGATAGAGCATTTAACATGCAAGTCTAAGACTAGTGTAGCGATGTACATGAAACATAAATGAAATATCATATAAGTCCATATTCCTCATGTTATTTTATATATTGGGAGACATATATAGAAATAGCCTCATTCATTATGATCAACATGGATTAGATCATGGATTATTTCTTCAGAGGGAATTCACATAGATGATGATACACATAGTTATTAATAATGTATCTACATTAGTTCTATTATAAATTGTTCATTACCCATAGTGTGATAGAATATTTTCCATCATGGTTGAAGGGTCAGACTATTAATGTATGTTAACATGCCTAAAATAGAGAATTTTTTATTCTTTCAGGATTTGTATGTTTAGGACCATGTCCATAGAGAATGAAATGTTATATTTAGTGATATTTTATATTCCATTCAAGGGATTATTTATTAATCAAGGTTGAATGTTACTATTCAGTGGGATTAAACAACTCTGATGACCTATGAATGATAGGATAAATGATAAGGTGATCTAAAAATAGTCTGGTTGATATATACAATGAGATCTGATCTAGTGTGATAATGCATTATGTAATAAATGTTATTTTTATTTCATTTAATTGGGCCCAATTTTTTCAATTTTTTCAAGTAATTATTATTATATTTTTATTTTTATCAATTTTTCATCCTTGACATGCCTTATTTAGTTTTTTCTAATTTTATTTTTCTCACTAACGATTGGTCCTAAATTTTATTTCTTGTATTCAGTTTTATTTTTTTTATCATTATCTCACATGATATTTTACGGTTTTTCTGATGAGTGGTGGGATTACTAGTCATTCATGTGGATATCTAGTTTGCGGGCCACACTGTATGATAGAGGATACAACTTGATGATTTAATCATATAAAATAATAATAACTATGTGGTATACCTTATTAGGACATGTGGGAGTACTTATCTTTATTTATAGATAGATATGACTTATACTATCATAGAAGTAACTATATTTATCATCAAATTGTGCATAAAATATTTTCCTTGAGGTCATGAAGGTATGGTTTTTTCTATGTTCATTCAAGAGATATTTTTTTTTCTTTGTATGAATGATACTTACACATTTTTTAATATGAATCAACATATCTCTATAAACTCATTGGGTTGAGTTATATAGGGGATTCCTCTACTTCATTAGACTCACATCCAACTAAGGTATAAAAACTTTTATTCATTATACGTGGGAAAAAATTAATGGTTTACTAAATTTTTAGGTATTAATAGGTATCTTCATATATATATTTTGATGATCACTAATACAAACATTGAAAATTACGAATGTGGTTGTCTAGTGAGCAGGGTTATATTCAATTAAATTTTATATACATTTCTAGACTATATATATATATATATTAGTTAAGTGGATGGTGAGATTATTTATATTTAATGTTTATTGCGTATTTCAGTTTCATGGTTCCCTTTAATGGATTATTCATGTTTTAATCTATTAATTTACTTTTATTTATTATTCTAATAGATTAAACTATATTCTACCATTTGTAATAGTAAAACTATTTAGGATTATAAGTTGTATTGAATTTTTATAATTTTTTATTATATTTGGGTGTGACCAATAGAGGTTATCACATGAGTAAATGTCTCCCCCAAAAATTTATTTTGATACCCCTTCAAGTCATCATCATATTACAAACTAGGAGGTTCACCTTAGGCTATGTGGTTACATAGCTCGAACACTATTTTGGAAAACCAAGATTACGAAATTATAAAATGTATTCAAAACAATTTTTCACCTAGATGATTTTTTGGAGAAAAAGGTAAGATTCAATGACATTGGATGTAGAATATGAGAATTATTGGAATTCATAGAATTGATTAAAATTAATGTTCGTACGGGATGTATAGTGTTTGGATTACACACTCAATGTAATAGTGAGACTTTTATTCATAAATATAGTTATGAGATAGATATGATAAAAAAAAATATTATAGGATTCAATAGACAAATGGTCTTTATATAATTCAAGAAATATGATAGTGGCATTCTTCATGAGTGGTACATTTCACTAGAAAATATTGACTGAAAAAGTGAATTGGAAAGAATTAATATTAATTTAAAATAAATTATAATCACTTTTTTGTTATCGTAAATATATTATTAGGGATGAATTCATTAATATTGATCATAGGGGTTTAATTTCTATTTTTATTGTTTACTACGGTATTTTTTCCACCATAGTGAAATTATTTGGGTATTTTTTAAAATTTTAATTTTGAAAACAGATCACATGAAGTGGAAAAAACCATTCATAAAATTGTTTTATAAGTATTTTACACTTTAAACATCTTTTTTGTTATGTGGTTTTGTAATAGAATTAAATGTTTGGAGAAAAATATTTTAGAATCATGGTTTTGTGTAATTATGTTGTTTTTTAAGACAATTTTCATAGTGTAGTTTTTTTATAATTACTATTATAGATTTGAATTTAAAAATGTTCATGTTTTGGAAAATTATAGGAAATTTATTTTTAGGTTATATCTCACTTTTTTATAAGTATAAAGTTACCTATTGATAAATATTTACTGGGATGAATAATTTATAGAATCTCTATTTTAATATGATTCCATTTATCCCCAAAGGGTATTTTAAAAATGGGGTCAGTTTTTGTGTGAGTGTGTATTGAGTGTTTTTAATGGGTTTCAATAAAATTAATTTATGTATTCAAAGTGATAATTATTTTATTTTAGTGTTTATACCATAACTATTTTTTTAATTAATTTATTTTTTTCAAATTAATAACATGTCTAGGTTGAGATTCTGAAGTTATTTAGGTTAAATAAATAAGTGTTAGAAGTAAGTCCTTGGTTTTTAGGTATATGATTTTATAGCCTCATTAATTGAACTACATGAGATGTTTTTTCAGTTATCAATTCCCATAGATGGGATAAGTATAATAAGACATATGTATTCAAATAAAAAACATTATAGTAGGATGATCTATATGTAACTATATGGATTTAATAAGAGTAAATTAGTATTGAGATATATGTTTATATTGATAATTATAATTATGTAAGATAATGGAAGAATAATTCTATGGATAATTTTTTTTAAGAGTAGAGATGGGAAATTTATAGTAAAATTATTCCATGTAATGTGATAATAAACAAATATAATTGTTTTGAATCTTGGTAATTAGATAACATGGAATTTGGAAGGAGTTATGCTATGGTGGTTAATGTTATACCACATTATTTTGATAATATTTATGTGATAAAATGTAAAAAATACGTAATTATTAAAAATTTGGAATTGGTTGAGTGATTTGGGAAATATGTTATAGTTTTTTGGTGGAAAATAATTATAATTATATAGGTATTTTAATGACCTACATTATTAACTGTTAGTTGGATATATAATGGATTGAATGTAATGAAACGAGAGGTAATTTTGAAACATTATTTTGGAATTAGATCAAGGGATTAATCATGTCAACATAATTAATGAGGTAAAATAGTGATATATAAAATGAAAAACCATTAATAATTGGATAAAAATGGAGTTTTATCATGTTATGCAGAGAAAAACTGTTTGATGGGAAGTCACAAACTTCAAATAGAATACCGGTATTAGTCCACTAGAGGTAAAGTGACATAAAAATTGAGATAGACTATGTGAAACCATTGGTTTCATGTTTTGGAATATAATTTATTTTTTATTTTTTATTTCTTTTATTCTTTTATAATAAAAATTTTAAGGTTATGTGGAATTTAATTGATTTCACAGTCAATTTTCACAATCCGTTAATCATATATGATGACTGTGTATGTCAACTTTTTTATGAAAATTGTTTCATCGTATTCTTTTCATGGCCTAAATGAATAACCATATAAAATTTAAATCCATTTTAAAAACAGTATAATTTATGTTTACGAATACTAAATTAATTTTTTTATCATTCATTGAACCACATTATTTTTTAAGAAGCCTCCATGAGCTCCCCCTCATTCCTCCCTCTCTAGTATTTGAAATATATATTATTTTATTCTTAAATAACCGTGAAATAAAAATATAAACCATATATCTCCATCCTATTATTACTTTATTTTTCATTTTCATCTCTCTTTATAGCCATCGTGGCCTAGGGTTCTTTTTTATATGAATTAAATTGTGATTTTCTATTGTTGGTCTTATCATTGCATCGTAAGGGATTCCACTCATTATATTAAAAAGAAAAGCATCTATCTAATGTTGATTCAATTATTCCTAGTATGTGGACCTATATTATCCAACTTACTCTATTAACCGTAGATGATTTAATTATTTAATTGTTTTTTTGAGAAAAAATATTCTATATTTATATCATTTATTATTTATATATATTTAACTTTATTCATATCGGTTTATATATGTTATATAAGGGAGGATGGATAAATTTATAATATTTTTTTTATATAAAATGGCCCCATAAGGTGTTTATTGAAATGAAGATAAAAATATTTTCCATAAATTAAATGGAATTGTTATCAAGAGAAGATTACTATTTATTTTTAGTTATTTACTAATGTTTTTTTGTCAAAAAAATTATACAGTTTATGTGGTTCTTGAAATCCTTTTATTGATTTTACATTAACAATCCATTTATTATAATTATTTCTTTTAATTATGAAATTAATTTGGTTTTCTACTTTGATGGGTTATGAATATTCATATAGAAAGGTGAATTAATATATTTTATTTTTTTTATTTAATAATATTGAAATAAAATTAATAATTCATTGGGAAATAACTTTGGTAGTGGGTGTTTTCCTTGAAAAAACACTAGGATAATTTATTATAATGTACTATTACTTTAACAACCCCAAAATATGTGTTTAAAAGCATTCATTTCATATTTTTTATGATTCCATGATATTTTGGGTTTATATATTTCAATAATTTAGAGAAACATTATTTAAAAAAGTTGAAACCTCCATAAAATGTACATTTTATTCAATTAAAAAATGGTTTTATGTTTACACCCCTATTTCATATGAGACACTATTATATCATTTATGATGATACCAAATTAGAAAATTTTACCTTTATATAGTTCCAACCATTCCTTATATTCTACCAAATACCCCTCAAATTTTTGGATGATTTGAAAAAAATCTTTAAGGGACCTAAAATAAAGGAATCATTTTCGTCTACTAATAACATAAAAACATATGATTTTTTCCTTTTTTCCAGTAAAAAATTAACCACATAGATAAAATATTTTCACAAAGTAAAATAATCAATTACTCAAATAAAATATGTCATAACCCATTATTATGACTAGGAAAACAAGGAATGAATCATTAGGCACATGGGATGTAATGAAAACATTTATTTCAAAAATAACCCTTTCACCTTTATAAGTTAATTAATATTCCTTACTTCATGGAATCAAAATATTCTTACACAAATATATTGAAGAAAAATATTATAACTATGATGGTGAATAAAATTAATAATTCATTTTCAGTCATTTTAATTCCATTAAAAAATTACTGAGTCCAAGATAATTCCAATAGAGTAACCAATATGTTATTCTCCCTCATTTTAACCATTGAAGACTAAATCATTACCCATTACAATACAGAGTTATATCATAGACACTAATCATCATGAGATATATCTTGCTCTCACATAACCATTTATAATTCTCAAGTACCATATAATCTATGAAAAGTTCTAAAATATCAATTTTTTATCTAAAAATTCTTGAATATATCATTTGAACATATAAGGAAAATAATTTCTAGTTTTTCATAATCATTAGGAGAAATATCAATTTTCCTTAAAAACATATGAAAATTAAAAATTCCTAGTATAGTGTAGAAATATGATCAACATTAAAAAAAATTAACTTTTTGGGGAATATTGATAATTAATAATGACTAAAATAGTGGGAAATGTTGACCAAGTATTATACATTTCAAACACATTTGTCTTCCACTATCGAAAAAGTTGAAAATTTCCTATATAGAAAACATTAATAAAATTTATTTTTAAAACATTAAATTTTTTATAAAATTGTTAAAATTATGTTTATAATTATTTTATGCATAAATTATAAAATTCATGACATATTTAACAAAAAATCCTAAGTAGAATAAAAAGATATGGAAGGACAACATTGAAACATGATTTTTAAAAGAATATCCCATATATCTTTGTACATTATATATATATTAAATAATAAAATTTTAAATATTATTTACATTATTAATAACATTAAAAAATTTCAATAAATTATCATCATTATTATTTATTTATTTTATTATAATGATTTTTTTTACAAAATCTGTTAAGTTCACATTCAACATTTTGGTGCCGTTCATTTTAAAACATGAAAACAACATCAGTGTGTTGACTATAGTCAAAAAGGTTATATTTCAATTAATAATTTAATATTAAAAAAGTATAATTATCATATATATAAATTAACAAAACTCTTAAAACCATCCATTTAATGTTTTTAGGAAAAATTAATCACATCATTTCATAAAGAAGGTAATTTACATGTGTGCATGAGTGACGTTATTACTTTTCTAACAGTTGGAAAGTAAATAATGTAGATAATATTTTACTTTTATATAATCATAAATATTTTATAAATGTAATATTTATTAATTATTTCTATCCTTATTACCTTCCTTGATGATGGAAATGAAAATCAAATCACATTAGTTCCTGGAGGTGGTAGTTACCTGAAATGCATGAATGTCAATATCATTTTCCAATAGATGGTATGGTTAGAAGATATGTAATATATTAAATTTAATGAAACAAAATTATTTAATAAAAATATTTTCAAATATGTGGTCGATCACTTTATCTATCCATAAGATCTGATGATGAAAAATGAAACAAAACACATTATAGAGGTGGTAATCCATAAGTACACACGAGTGAAGTTTTAATTTTCATTAGGATAGAAAATATGATGAAAAAGGTTTCATTATTCAAAATAATAACATTTAAGCATACGTAATATACTTATTTTTATTATTCTAACATGGACTAAGAATATTTGAATGAGGTAAAAAAATAAATATAAAAAGAAACACTCAATTCTCTATGGTACAACTTCTTAGAAAAAACCCATTGTATTTCTCTTAAATAATTATTAGGTTAGTATTTTGGTGATATTGGAACCTCTAGGATCTGTGTTAAGAATGTTAAAAGGGATATGAGTTTTTATAGGTTGAGAAAATTAGATCAATGTGTATGAATAAGTAAGGGGAGGTGGTTCCCTTTTATATGTGATAGAAGTAGCATAGTAGTAAATACTTAAAACTTTTAAAAATATTATATGTATTTATCAAATGAATGCTGAACCAAATCAACATAATTAAAATTAATTATGAGTATGAGTTGAAATAAACTAATATTTTTAATGTGAAATATATTTTTATAATATCTTTAACCTTATCCCATTGTTTTAACATCTTCGTTAACTCTCTCAACCATTGTAACGGTGAAAAAGTTTTACAAAGGGCTCTATTTATAATGAATAAAAATGAAATTGACCTTAATAAAATATTCGAACCTCATAACACAAAATTTGAAATACATTTTATCACATTAAATTTTCTTATTTTTAAAATAATAATTTTAAAATAAATATGAACATAACAATATAATTTTATTTCAAAAAAATTATCTTAAAATAATAAGAATTATTTTATTCAAAACCATGTCTAATATTTTAAATGCGGCATTAAATTTAATATTTTCGGTATAAGGATCTAATTTAACTTCAAATAATTAAAAATAAATTGTCAAATTAATAGAAACTAAATCACCGTTATAATATAAGTCTGTATTTTTCTTTATTCATATAAAAATAAACCATTTCAAAAAAATAAAAAATATTCACTCTAAAATAAATTAGTTATTAAGAGTCTAAAAATTGATTTATTTTTATAAAATAGATATTTTCAATTTATAAAATTTATTTTTTTAATTAAAAATATTTAATAATTTAAAAACAATATAGTTAAACAAAAATATTCCATTTTTTGATAAAAAAATTATATAGTCATCAATAATTTATTTAATATGAATAAATAAAAATAAATACATATAATTCATATGATTGATTTATTTTTATCAATAACTCAGTTTTCACATTCTTCCCCCCATTTAGAAATTATAAACTTATTATTTTAATCCATACATAAACAACTTTGGATTTTCTCCCCATTATATTTTAATGATTCCCATATCACATCCTTAATTATGTGGTTATTACATAAAACCTAATCATAGGGAAGAACATTGTATCATATTAATTTCTATCTATAAACAAGATCATAAATTGTATTTCCCTCATAAAAAATATTATCTCCCAAATAAATTAGTTTAGGGAAATATATATGATAATTTTCTAGTATATATTTTATTAATAATGAAATTTTTAACATATCATGTACCTTATATAAACACAATGGTTGGTCTAGTTAGTATACATATAATCCCAAATATTATAAAATATTATATGGAACAATATAATATGGACATTATTTTATTTTCTTTAAAAAAAGAATAAAAAATTTTCAAGGAGATAATTTATGAAGCGTATGATCTCTTACCTTAATTAGGAGATATTTTTGTTGATTTTATACAAAGATTCCCCTCCAAATTTTAGCTTCCCCCACAAGGTGCTAAATAATTTTCACCTTCTAAACTATATCTTCAATGAACTATGGTCCATATGACATCCTTTCACCAACTTCATTCTAGCATGATAGAGTTTCATACCTCATTCCATATAAATCATCAAATTGTGTTATTTTTTTATAAAGGAGTGAAAACTATTATTAGCAGGAAATTTCATCAATGAAAGGCGTTGCATTCTGGTTAATAGTATATAGGGAAATACTGAAACATATCATCCATTTTTTGAATTGTTTTCTTTAAATATTTATAATATTTAAGGAAAAAACGTGTTACGAAAATTTAATTTCATACCTAATAAATTTTTATGCCATTTAATAAAATTTAAAGAAAATATGGGATCAAAATTCAATATAATATAGAGACAGAATCGATGTAATATAATTATGTCATTAAGATAAATTATCAAATGTTCATTCTAAAACGTACTATATTTAATAGAGTGAAAATTCATAGATTTATTCAAGTGATCTAAAATAACCAAAATAATATTATTATGGTGAGATGAATTTTCTAATCCCACTAAGAAATATATGGATAAATTTACCAATTTAAATTCATGCACTGTAAATTGTTATAGAATCCCACTTAGTAGTTTTTTATAAACATAAACCTATTTAAAATTACCAAATTTCAAAGTAAAAGTAGTAAATAATATCTTAATTCCACCTCACCAATAATATCCTTGATGGTATCATTACTTATAATTGATTCCAATTCCGATACAAAATAGGGAGTGATGAGATTCAAATGTCATTTCATTATTCAAACAAAAATCACATGGAACCCACAAAATATTTTAAAATATCATAACACTTGGTAAACCATTAATTTCATGGAGTTAATAACTAATTAATTAATTTAATAAATTTTGACATGTTTTTAGATCCTAATAATTTTAGATGAAAAAATATTATTTTATATGGGAAGTAGTGTTGTGAATGTTTTTGATACTATTATAAGTAACCAGGAACCGACCATGCATGATGGGTCTACCTTTGATAGTGTCGAATTAGATAACTTGATCATGGTTTTATAATTCAAGTTACCAACTGGGAGAAACTTTACATGTTCCCTATGCTTTTTTATTAGGAACAACACGGTTGACACACTATTTAAAAAATCATGTACATAAACTATGCGATATGTCCATGTTAAAAAATATATATTTTGACTTAATTATTTTTATTAATTTTATTCCCTTTATCTTCTCTCATCTTCCCATTATATCAAATGACACCCAACCCTATCCAATATTTTACATTTTCTCCTTCCTCCAGTGAGCACCCTCTCTTCCTATGATTTCACTAGAACTTAGGGAATTTCATACCTGAACCATCTAGGTATGAATTTTTTTATCCCCATCCCTTCTTCCAGTGGTTTCCTCTCTTTTATCCCATATTTATTTGGTTGAACCCTAAAATAAAAATGGGTTGTTCTTTTTCTAAATTATGGGTCTTTAGGGTCCATAAGGGTTGATTTGAAGCATTTTCTTATAGTTTCAATCAATGTTGATGAGCTGCGACTCTATGAAGGTGATATACATATATATTCATATATATACATAAGAATAAGTATGAACTTTGTTTGGATTCACTCAGGCTTGTGTGAATATATACATTTTAGATAGGTTTAATTATATGTATGTGCGTGAATATGCATAATTGTGTAAGTGTAAAGGGAGATTTTGGATACTACAAGGTTCTATACAATCCTAATTACTTCCATAGACCTTTTTGACGTAGATTATACTGGTACTAGTCAAAGGTGACATGTTTAGAGGTACGTGATTCAATGTAACATACTTCTATTTCATATGGGAAATTTCATAGGAAATTTTAAATGAAATTTTATAAATTTAAAAATTTTATACATCAAATTATTTTATATTGGTTTTCAACCCTTATTATGGGCCTTAGGTTCATTTAATGTAATTTAAAATTTTATTGAAAGGATTTTTAATAATTATTTCCAGCATTTGGGATATTCTCTTGTGATGTTAAAAGTGTCTGGAATTTCTATTTATTTTTCATGTGGTCTTCCGAATATTATAAAACATGACATGGATATTAGTCACATCCCAAGGGTTGTATTAAATGCATAATTGGATTTTATAAAGGGATTTGGATATTCTTAATATATATATGAATCTAGTTTTTTAAAAATTGTGTGGTTATGTTTAAAGGGATTTTTTTATATAAAAGTTGGGAGACCAAATTTTTTGAAATACAGTGGTGATTACATTGAATTTTTTTTATGTTTTACATTCACTATGTGTTCTCTAGGACTCATGTTAGGATCCAATTTATTTTAGAAATGGATTTGTAAAATGCACATATTATGTACTATATGATAAAGAATCAGTTATCAAATTATGGTGTGTTGATTAGTGAATGTTAACTTGTTAAACCCTATTATTTATTGATGATGTTTATCATATCTTTGTT
Source organism: Viscum album (assembly GCA_963277665.1). Taxonomy (NCBI): domain Eukaryota; kingdom Viridiplantae; phylum Streptophyta; class Magnoliopsida; order Santalales; family Viscaceae; genus Viscum; species Viscum album. Next base: position 585,848,660 of record OY728160.1, on the reverse strand, counting down.
ACAGTTATTTTATATGATTCATGATCCTCAAATAGATTGGGGATATTTCATGGAGAATTGGGAGGTGGTAAGAAACTGATTTTGGTGCTATCATTTGGGATATTTTCTTTAATGTAAATAAATTACAGTTTTTAGCCCACCACCATGAATTAATCCTTGAGGAACTGATGTAAATATATGGTAATTATTGGGAAACTATATGGCTAGATTATATATGTGGATTGGCTAGTTGCCCCTAGTTAATATTCACAGACTAGCTAGTGGGGTGTCATTGATGAGGCTAGTTTAGAGTGATTGGATATAATGATGTATGCATGTTTACATAATGTCATTTTCTCCACTTTTTCATGTCGTGGGTTATCCCATTAGTACATGAGTTGTTTCCTAATGATATATATGGTATGTTGTGCTTTATTTAATTTATATTGATCATGTGAGTTTTGTAATGGACCGGATCCACCTAGTCCATTACTTTTCCAAAACATGGCTCCACTGAAACGGTGGAACCGGTCACGGGGGCACCAGTTAGGGTGGCACCGTGACAGACGCACACCAGTGAAAGTGCCACCATGATGGTGGCACCGGTGACGGTGGCACCGTGTCCTCACCAAGCGGTCTTCGTTCTTTTTCCAGTTCTCAACTTTTCCAGACCCGCAACATAACTTTTAGCGTAAAGATGATTTAATTCCCCCTTTCAAATACATTTAATGTTCATAAATAATATCTAAAATCCCCCAAGGTTTAGGTAACCCTTAACTTACCAAAACGTGTGGTTTTTCCTCAGTGTCACGCCCTTCCCCGTACCTTCATGTTCTGCCCCTGTCATGCATTTCCTTATGGTTAAAGAAAACTATATAATGTTTAGCCATTATGACCACCCCCTGAGGAGAATTGATAAATGAAAATTACTTCTATCATGCGTAACTTCCCAACCGCATGGTGAAACCACGGTCCGACTTTATATATCATTAGGAAACAACTCATGTACTAATGGGATAACCCACGACATGAAAAAGTGGAGAAAATGACATTATGTAAACATGCATACATCATTATATCCAATCACTCTAAACTAGCCTCATCAATGACACCCTGCTAGCTAGTCTGTGAATATTAACTAGGAGCACCTCTTGCCTTGGGATGGGGAAATCCAAACACACAAAGAAGAAAAGGAGACTAGAAAAGAATAAGAAGAAGAAGAAAATCCCATGTGGAGAAATGGTGTAAATGGAGAATTAAATTTGGGAATGAGTTCTGACTTGGCCCTTAGTGCTATTATTTTCTTTTATGAATGAATAATAACGAGGGTGTTTGTGCATAGGTTGGTTTGAAAGCCCTAGGTTGGGATGAGTTCTTCTTACCTATATATATAATTGTAGTTCTTATGTTTCTTATCTGCACCCCACACAAGTTGAGCACTTAGTGCCGAATAACCCCATTTCATGGGGGAGGTTTTTTTTCAAACATTCCAATGAGTGAATGGTTATTAGCTCCTTTTTTACTCCCTTTCATGAATATCCCAAGACTTCTTGGGAAGGTTGTGATGACCTGAGGTCCATTATAGCCAAAGATTCTTCGGGCATGGTAGTGGTGGTGGTTAGCCCAGGTGTGTGCAGGCAGGTTGTTTCCCAACAGTCTTCGGGATAATTCCCAGATGTCTTCAGGCATGGCAGTAGTTGTTCTGGCCCAGGTGTTTGCGGGCATGGTTACACGTGGTGGTTGTGGAGAAGGTGTTTGTGGCCGGGATGTGAGGTTGTGGCCCAGGTGTGTGTGGGTAGGGTGTGGCAGTGGAAATGCGGTGAGAATGGAGAGAGAGGTTTGATGCATAAGATGTCTTCAATAACTAGTGGTAAAGAGGGGAGGGGTATCCAAATATCTATGTTCTATTACTATATATTACCTGACTTGCGTTATATGGTGAGTGTGCCTTTGTGAGGATTGGGTGGACCGTTTTCCTTGCTAGGTGCTTTGTTTACCTCCTTTCTCATAGGGCTTTAGAATGCCTTCCCACTTGTGCACGAAAGTCTTTGGTTTTCCCTATAAAGTATACTTGAATCCTCACCCTACATATATAAACTACTTTCAGGTTCCCTGGAGGACTTCAGGGATCGTGCAAGGCTGAAATTTCTTGGGCGTTGGGACAGTTGCGGTTGCTGTTTTTCTTTTCTTTTGGTACTTTACCTTGGTAGTCTCCTTGTACTTTGTGGAATTTACTTTTGTAACATGCATATGAGAATGGTTTTCTTTGGCTTTACTTTTATCCCCCCCCAGTTTTAGTATTGTTGGGATTTACTATCTTATCTCCCGACCCTATTAAGGAAAAATGGTAATGCCTTCCATATTGTGTTTGATTCTATACCCTTGGTTCTATTTGCCTCTCCGGGACCGATTGAAGGCAGGTCTAGGGGTCATTATCTCTCCTTCAACATGAAGAAGTAACAGTATGGAAATCTACTCTCCCCTCTCTCATCTTGGTGAAGGCGGGTCGTGACAGAATGGTATCAGAGGTGGAGGTTGAGAGATAGGATGGAGTCTAGAGTTAAGAATAGTGAGGATTGCATGAGATGCTAGGGAAACCGTGTTGGGTGATATTGGTGCATGAAATAGGCCAGTGAAGACCAGCTAGGACACGGGAATTTAGGAGCCCTCGTGATCGGATGTAAGGACTTTGGGCCAACTGAACGACCAACTGAGGCTACACTGATTGTAGGGTAGAGAACCCAGGGAAGGTACATGCATCATAATGACTTGTGTTCTCGTGTTTCATGGGTAATTTTTTTGGGGATTTAAAAATGAATAAGAAGTCTGAGACAATTTAAGAATAATATTCTACGCTACTCGGGCTTAGGCATTCCTTGTTTACCTTGCAGCTATAGAGTCTGGGAGACGACCACGAGTAGTGCGGGCGATCGAGGCCCAGGAGGTTAACTTGGCTGATTGACAGAGGGCTGAATGAGAGGAGGAGGATGATCAGTGGTAGAAGACTCCTTATATCTTTCAGTGGAATACCCTTGTAAAGTACGAGGGTAACATCTCTGACGTGGAGATAGAGAGCTGGCTAGAGGAGCTAGTGATAGATTTAAGCTTGATCCGGGCTCTGACGGAGTACTAGGTTTCTCTATGTAATGACCCAATGTTTCACGAATGGAAATCCCTCTTGATCTAGTCAAATGTCTCTTTATGTAAAAAGTTTATATAAAATGTCATCTTATTTGGTTTTATGTTAAGAATTGTGACCATTACTTTTATAGTCATTTAACAGGGATCACATGATTAGTATAAATATAGGGCTTTAAAAAATCCAATTTACTCAGACAATAGAAGTGATGGAATCATCCAGAATAATTGCTCCATATAAATCCCATTTGTCAGATCTTGGAAAAGAGGTGGCGTCCTTAGGCTTCGTTCTTGACCAAGCCCAAGTTTGGCTTCATCATGTCAAGCTCGAACGATACCATCTACGGGAAAAGAGGAAGTTGATAGAGATTACCACTCGAGCGATGTTATCTAAGCCACCCCAAGAGTCTATCTGCATCGCACACCTTACCCTCAGGTCTTATGCAGCTGTTTTAAGGGGTTATTTAACATATCGCTAGTAATATGTTCATGTATATTTTTTTGAATATAATAAGTAATGTACCATCTTGTCATTGTTGATACAATGTAAATTGTTTTTAAAGTACAGATAGTGTTTTTAGTTATTATTTAATTATTAGAACTATTTTATTAAATTAAGGGATTTTTTAATTAAATAATATTTTAATAAAATAATAATATTATAGTTAAATTAATTTTATTATATATAAATGGTCATATAATTTTATGAATGCAATTATAATTTTTATTAAGGTTTGAAAGCCATTTCTGTCAAAACCCATGAATTTTCGATAAATGTCGGTTTTTATTTTAAAAGTGAAAATTATCATATTTAGAAAATTATTTAGATAAAAAAATTATATTTCTTGAATCACGATGTTGAAATTATCCAACAGGGAACTTTTCATAATTTTCTGAGGCGGTCAAATTTTTGGGTAAAAATTAAATACCATTTAAATATATAATGTGTTTTAGGACAACATAATGACCCAATAGTGATGTAATAAAATACATTAAGCATCATTTTCGGATAATATATGTTTTAACATTAAAATAATGTGATTTTGGGTTTGTTTGACTTACTTTTAAAAGCATTAATGGACCCCTTAAGGCTTATTAAACAAGTTGTCTTTTTAAATTATTTTCCATGGGAGTGTTAATCACCTCCACATAAGCAACCCCATTATTTTATGAATTTAGGACATTGGCCTTATAAAATATTGTTTTCCTCTCCCCTTTCCCAAAAACCATTTTCAAAAACCCTGAGCTGATTTGTGGTTTGGATTAGTTTAATGTAAGGGGTCCCAAACCTAAATAATAAAGAAATCACTCACCTTTTCTATATACAACCACCCAAGATCCCACTTCCTCCTCACTAAAAGCCTTTGGAGTTCATCCATCCTCTTCCCTACTCTCTCTATAATCCTTCCAAGGTTCCCCAAGCTCCCAAGAAGCCTCTCTCAATGCTCTCTCAAGCCTTTGGAAGCACACTTCCAAGTAAGGGTTTTTTCTTCCTTTCTCATTTTTGTCCAATTTTCATTAAGTTGTTTTTCCCTTTTAGTTTCAATTATGAATGTTGGGGTATGGTTTCGCACCTCTCCCATACTGCCCTCTTATTTTTTGAATCATGGGAGAACCCTTTCTCTCTCATTAAATTCCTCCCATTTACACCTGTTACTATGCTGAAATGCCGAAAAGAACTTCTCTCTCTTCATTTACATTTAAGAAATACTTTTTTATCATGAATCTAAATTCCATTACAATTGTTGGGACATGTATCTATATGAACCACTTACTATCAATTTCATGTAGAAATTATGAGACACCCATTTTTCTCTCATCAACCGTTTTTATGAATTCTTATATCACGCCGTTACGCTACCGAAATTGCACCGATTTTCTAATCCAATGACATTGTGTAGTGAATACCATGACCATTTCTCCATCAAGGGTATTCACCTTTATGAAAATTTACGTATTGATTATAAAGTTTCATGTAGTAATTCCACATTACTTTATCATAGAATAAATTATTATGTTTAATGAATCCATGTTTTATGTTCCATGTGGCTCACTTATGCATGAAATGAAATGTTTAAGATGGGTGCACCCTTATAGTGCTCCAATGCATTGGGTAAAGTCTGGTATCATGATACTTCATGTGAAATGAGTATTGACTCATGACAATTCAAGTGCAACGAGGGTTTACTTGTGCTTCATGTGCAATGATGATTTACTCATGGTCCATGTGCAATGAGCTTTGGCTCATGCTAATTCCATGTTATGTGTTGTTGCCACATTTCCATGTTATGATTATCATGATTTATCATGCCTTTATGTTCATGTTTCTCTTGTTCTCTATTGATATTCCTATTATCTAACATGTATTATACTCCTCATGTATTCCTTGTTTATTCCCTTACTGGGCTTTATAGCTCACCCTTTTCTTATGAATGTCCTCAGGTTATCCCATGCAATACTAAGTACGACGGAATGTAGTGGTCATGTAAAGGAAGTTTTCAATAAAGATGTTGTATTTAATGATTTAAGTTGTTATGTAATGATCATAAGCCCCAAAGACACTATACCTCTCGATCTCCCATGTTGTATCAAGTGAATAGTTTATGTAATAAATCATGTTTAAATTTGTAATAAAATCAGGGTTGTCATAGTTGGTATCAGAAGACAGGTTTAGTTATTTTTGGGATTAGGATTAGAAAACCCTAGTAAATACTTAGATACAAGACTAAGTATAATAAGAACATCCCTAAGTTTTGGTAAGTACTGAGTTAGTGGTTTATCAAACAAATACATCCCTGTCTGGATATGAGCAGGTAGAGGTGGCTCTGACACAGATGTTTCCTAGGGGTAAAACCCAAAAACACCGCTTTGAGCTAGACTTGAACGGGAACTGGTGCACGACAATGGGCCTTGCTGTACTCTTAGTTATGACACTCCTGGGGGATATGTTTTCATAAATTCACAAGCTTAGTATGAACCCTTCTTAGGGGAATAAAAAAATGCCCCTAAGAATATATGTTCGAAAGAAGATCATGAAAAGCCTAGATTGAAGCTTATAGAATCACAAGTTAAGGAGATAAAAGATTATTTATTAGTCATCAACTTTTGTCTTTGGATTACCCTTTATGTGTTACACCATAATTTTCCTTTTATTCCAGCCAATGACTGGTAATAGGAGGACTCGGGCTAACAACTGATGTGAAGATTAGTGTGCTGACTGTACTAATGAGATGCCCAATCCAATGGGAGCGAGAATTGTGACCTTTTTCACTCTTCTCTATCAGATAAATCGATATTTGAATAGAAAAATGGATCAAGAGGAACGTCCAAACCCCCCTAATAAGGAACAAGCCTTTATCGAGAGCTTCATGAGACAAAGGCCTCCTACTTTTAGTGGATCATCCTATCCCACGATCACTGAACAGTGGACCAACACCATTGAAACGATCTTATCCATCCTTCAATATTTGGAACAAGAGAAGGTTCTCCTAGAGGATTATTGTATAGAGGGTGATGCTTATCAGTGGTGGACTTTGATAAAAAATACAAACCCTGACGAGGAGTTCAAGGCATTGGAATGGAAGGATTTCCGGAAGTTGTTTTTTGATAAATATTTTCCGCGTACCCTCTAGATTAAGATGGAAAGGGTCTTCCTTTCCCTCAAACAAAAAGACGAAAAATATGTGAGAGTGTATGAGGAAAAATTCACATAGCTTACATGATACACTTCTAGCTTTGTTGTTTCCCCTGAATGCAAGGTTGACCATTTCATTGGTGGGCTGAAGCCCAGCCTGCGAAAATCATTAGCGATCCGTGACTTCGACAGCTGTGAGGAAATTATCCGATGTGACGTCAAGGTCGAAATGGAGATCAGGTAATCACAGGGGTATCATGGGGACAAGAAGCGTATGGTGGAATTCAATACTGGTGGTCATATGGATAAATACCACGGTGCTATGAAGATCCATCACCCCACTTGCCAAAAGTGCGGAAAGAAGCACCCTGTAAATTTGTTCAAGGGGACGAGGAAATGCTTTAGGTGTGGAAGGTAAGGGAAGCTAGTTGTTAACTGTCAGCAAGAAAGACCTGTGGCTGTGACAGAGCAGATGAACACTTAGTTTGAACCTCAACGCGTTGTTCATTGCTTCAACTTCAAAGAACAAGGGAATTTTTCATATCAGTGCCCTAAACTAAGGGTTTTCGGAGGCAACCAACAACCTCCAAGGCAGTAAGGAAGAGATTTTTCTATCACTTCAACCGAAGAAAACCCCAAAAATGAAGTGGTGATAGGTATGATAGTTATTCATTCAAGAATAGAGAATGTACTTTTTGATTCTGGTTCCACGCATTCTTTTATATCTCGAAAGTTTAGTAGAACAATCCTAGCACCACCACAAATCATGGAAGTGAAGATGTCGGTGAGTATGGTAAATGGGGAAATCATTGAATCCCATGAATATAAGTCCTCTCCTGTTATAATCTGTGGATTGATTTTTCTAGCGAACCTCATCATACTCCCTCTGGTGGAATTTGACGTAATTATTCACATGGATTGGCTTTCCTTATATAGAGCCAACATAAATTTTCAGGAGAGGGAAATCATAATCCATATTGAGAATCAACTTCCGATTCTTTACAACTGTAAGAAGGAAGAAGAATCTCCTTTAGCACCATCATCTCAAGCATGGATATTACTACCCTATGAGCATGCGTATCTGGCTCAAATGATTGAGTCCAAGGAAGAAACCTTCTGTGAAGAAATTCTTATTGTGAGGGAATTCGCTGAACTGTTTCCCGAGGAACTTCCTGGTCTTCCTCCAAGAAGAGATGTTAAATTCTAAATTAAAATTATACCAGGGGCGCTACCAATATCTAACACTCCATATAGAATGGCTGTCATGGAGCGTGAAGAGCTGAACAAACAGCTACAGGAGAATCTAGATAAAGTGTTTATACACCCAAGTGCTTCACCATGGGGTGAACCAGTCCTCTTCATCAAGAAGAAGGATGGGTCAATGTGGCTTTGCATCGATTATCATGAACTTAAGAAAATCACGATAAAGAACAAGTATCATCTGCCACAGATCGATGACTTGTTTTATCAGATGTGTGGAGCACAATACTTCTCCAAGGTAGGTTTGCGGTCGGGATATTATCAAGTAAGGGTGAAGAAGGAAGATGTCCCCAAGACTGCTTTTCGTATATGATACAGGCACTATGAATTCATAGAAATGCCTTTTGGACTCACTAATGCTCCAACAATCTTCATGGACTTGATGATATTACCTTGAAAATTTTTTGGTAGTCTTTATAGATGATATTTTAATATACCTCAAAACCAAGGAGGATCATGAGGATCATTTAAGAACTGTACTAGAGACTTTGCACAAGGAGAAAATCTATGAAAAGTACAACATGTGTGAGTTCTGGGTGAAGGAGGTGTCATTCTTTTCCATATCATCACAAGAAATTCAATATCTATGGATCCCTCCAAAATAGATGCAATTGAGGGATAGGTGAGGCCAACATCGGTAACAGATATTCGTAGCTTCTTGGGGTTAGCTGGATATTATCGACGATTTGTGATAAATTTTTCACGATTGTCCAACCCTCTTACCAAGATAACTCAAAAGGGAGTAATGTTTTCTTGGAGTGATGAATTAAAAGAAAGATTCAAGTCTTATCACTGTGCCCATACTCACTTTACCCACAAGTGGGGAAATTTTTGTGGTATTCAGTGATGCTTAAAAGAAGGTTTTAGGTTGTGTGCTGATGTAGAATGATAAATTGATATCATATTCCTCAAGGTAGTTGAAAATAAATTTGAGAAACTATCCAACACATGATCTGGCGTTGGAAGCGGTGATCTTTGCCTTGAAAATCTGGCAGCATTATCTCTATGGGGAGAAATGTGAGATATATACTGACCACAAGAGTCCTAAATATATATTCACATAGAAAGAGATTAATATGAGCAAGAGAAGATGGATAGAGATCATCAAGTATTATGACTTTTCAAAACATTACCACCCTGGGAAAGCGAACAAGGTGGAAGATGCCCTAAGTAGAAAGGTCCTAGTGATTCTATCAATGATGAGAATTGAGAGGGATCCAATCTCCTTAGACTTGATGAATATGGACATGGGAATCATAAAGAAGGGAACATCATCAATCCTTTCACAAATTATTTCTCAACCATATCTTTTGGAAAGGTTAAAAATGCTCAAAAGGATGATGTGGGAATTCAAGAGAAGGTGGAAGCTATCAAAAAGGTGAAATCCTCAGATTTTAATGTTAATGAAGAAGTAATTGTGTGATTTGGGAAAAGACCATGTGTTCCATCAAGTCTGGAGCTGAAGAAGGAACTGTTGGATGATGCACATAGTTCAAATTTCTCTATTCACCTAGGAAGCACAATGATTTATCGAGATCTCTGAGAAAACTTCTGATGGGATAATATGAAAAAGGTGATTGTTGAATATACATCAAAGTGCCTGGTATGCCAGCAAGTGAAGGCAGAGAGGCGAAAGTGTAAGGGGATGATGCAACCATTGCCCATACCAGAATTGAAATTTGAGAACATCGCCATAAACTTTGTCACCATACTTCAAAGGACATCCAAAGGAAATAATGCAATATGGGTTGTTGTGGATCATCTTACAAAGACTGCACACTTAACTGCAATTCAGGAGGATTTCTCATTGGAACAACTGGCCCAGATATATATCAGGTAAGTGGTAAGGATTCATGGAGTTCCACTATCTATTGTGTCTAACTGAGATCCAAGATTCACCTCTATGTTTTGGAAGTGTCTTCAACATGCTATGAATACTGAACTGAACTTCAGTATGGCCTATCATCCTCAAACTGATGGCCAATCTGAGTGGACTATCCAAACACTTGAGGACATGTTGAGAGCATTCTCAATGGAATTTAAAGGAGGATGGGATCAACATCTTTCTCTGGTTGAGTTCTCTTATAATAACAGTTTCCACTCGAGCATCCAAATGGCACCATATGAATCCCTTTATGGGAAAAGGTGCAGAGCACTGGCGTGTTTGGATGAGGTTGATGAACGTAAGCTACTTGGACCAGAAATGGTCGAGGAAATGGTGGAGAAGGTGAAAACCATTCAACAGCATATCAAGGCATCCCAGAGTTGACAGAAGAGTTATGCAGATAATTGTCAATGAGACCATGAGTTTAAAGTTGGAGACATGGTTTTTCAATGCATATCTCCGTGGAAGAAGGTCATGAGGTTTGGAAATAAAGGGAATTTAAGTCCAAGGTACATCGGCCCCTTCGAGATTCTTGATCATGTCGGGGCTGTGGCCTATCGACTAGAACTTCCACCTACCATTGCCAAAGTACATGATGTCTTTCATGAATCCCTCTTAAGTAAGAACGTACCAGACCCTTCACATGTACTCTCTTCTGAAGTGGTGCAGTTGGAGGATGATCTATCTTATGAGGAGCAACCATTGAAGATCTTAGATCGTAGAGAAAAAGATCTATAAAATAAAAAAAAACCCCTTGTAAAGGTGTTGTGGAGAAACCACAAGTTTGAAGAAGCGACTTGGGAATCAGAGGAAATGATGAAGCTAAGTTACCCACATCTGTTTTAGTGTGGGAAAAGGAAATATCAAGGGTGAATTTTCTTAAGGGGGAAATATTGCAACGAACCAATGTTTCACTAATGGAAATCCCTCTTGATCTAGTTAAATGACTCTTTATGTAAAACATTTTTATAAAATGTCAACTTCTTTGGTTTTATGTTAAGAATTGTGACCGTTACTTTTATAGTCGTTGAACAGTGATCACATGATTAATATAAATATAGGGCTTTATCAAATCCAATTTACTCAGACAGAAGAAGCGATGGCCTCATCCAGTAGAATTTATCCATATGAAGCCTATTTTTTGGAGCTCAGAAAAGAGGTGGCGTCCTTGGGCTTCTCTCTTGACCGAGCCCAAGCTGAGCTTCATCATGTCAAGCTTAAACGGGACCGTCTATAGAAAAGGTGGAAGTTGATAGAGATTACCACTCGAGCAATGTTATATGAGCCACCCCAAGAGTCTTTCACCATCGCACACCTTACCCTTTGGTCTTATGTGGATGTTCTAAGGGGTTATGTAATTGATCCCTAGTAATATGTTCATGTATATTATAATTTTTTTATATAATAATGAATATACCTTCTTGTCACTATTGATACATTGTAAATAGTTTTTAAAGTACAAATAGTGTTTTTAGTTATTATTTAATTAAGAAATCTATTTTATTAAATTAAGGGATTTTTTACATAAATAATATTTTAATAAAATATTATTATTATTATTATTAAATTAATTTTATTATATATAAACGATCATATAATTTTATGAATGTAATTATAATTTTTATTATGGTTTGAAAGCCATTTCTATCAAAACCTGTGAATTTTTTATAAACATCGGTTTTTATTTTAAAAGAGAAAATTAAAATATTTAGAAAATTATTTAGATAAAATAAATGATATTCCTGGAATCAGGGCATCCAAAATTATCCAACAGTGAATTTTTCATAATTTTCTGAGACAGTAAAATTTTTGGGTAAAAATTAAATACCGTTTAAATATATAATGTGTTTTATGACATTATAATGACCCAATAGTGGTGCAATAAAATACTATAAGCATCATTTTCGGCCAATATATGTATTTCTGTTAAAATAATGTGATTTTGGGTTTTTTTGACTTACTTTTCAAAACATTAATGGACCCCTCAAGACTTATTAAACATCTTGTCTTTTTAAATTATTTTCCACGGGAGTGTGACTCACCTCCACATAAGAAACCCCATTATTTTAAGATGTTCTGACTTTTCCCTTATAAAATATTATTTTCCGCTCCCCTTTTCCAAAAACCATGGGCAAAAACCATGATTTAATTTGTGGTTTGGAGTAGTTTAATGTTAGGGGTCCAAACCTAAATAATAAAGAATTCACTCACCTTTCCTATATAAACACACCCAAGATCCCACTTCCTCCTCACTCAATGCCTTTGTAGTTTGTCAGACCTCTTTTCTACTCTCTCTAGAATCCTCCCAAGTTGACCCAAGATCCCAAGAATCCTATCTCAGGCCTCTCTCAATCCTTTGGAAGCACACTTCCAAGTAAGGGTTTTTTCCTCCTTTCTCATTTTTTTCCAATTTTCTTTAAGTTGTTTTCCCTTTTAATTTCAATTATGAATGTTGGGGTATTGTTTATCACCTCCCCCATACTTCTCTATTAATTTTTGAATTATTGGAGAACCCTTTCTCTCTCATTAAATGCCTCCCATGTACACCCGTTACTATGCTGAAATGCCGAAAGGAACTTCTCTCTCCTCATTTACATTCAAGCAATACTTTTGTATCATGAATCTAAATTCCATTATAATTGTTGGGAAATGTATATATATGACACCTTAATGTCCATTTATTTTAAATATGATGAGACACCCCTTTCTCTCACATCAACCGTTTTTATGAATTCTTATATCATGCCTTTACGCTGCCGAAATTACACCGATATTCTAAGACAATGCCTTTGTGTAGTGAATACCATGCCCATTTCTCCATCAAGGGTATTCACCTTTATTCACATTTACATATTGATTATAAAGTTCCATTTATGAATTCCACATTCCTTTATCATGGAATAAATGATTATGTTTATTGAATCCATGTTTTATGATCCATGTGGCACACATATACTTGAAATGAAATGTTTAAGAAGGGTGCGCCCTTATAGCACTCCAATGAATTGGGTAAAGTATAGTATCATGATATTTCATGTGCAATGATTATTGAATCATGCTAATTCATGTGAAATGAGGGTTTACTTGTGATTTATGTGCAATGAGTATTTACTCATTCTCCATGTGCATTGAGCCTTGGCTCATGCTAATACCATGTTACGTGTTGTTGCCACATTTCCATGTTATGATTATCATGCTTTGTCATCCCTTTATGTTCATGATTCTCTTGTGCTCTATTGATATTATTATTTTCTAACATGTATTATACTCCTCATGTATTCCATGTTTATTCCGTTACTGGGTTTTATAGCTAAACCTTTTCTTATGCATGTCCTTAGGTTATCCCATGCAATTCTAAGTACGAGTGAATGTAGTGGTCATGTAAAGTAAGTTTTAAATAAATATGTTGTATTTCATGTTTTAAATTGTTATGTAATGATCCTAATCCCCAAGGACACTAGACCTCTCAATCTTCCATGTTGTATCAAGTGAATAGTTTATGTAATAAATCATGTTTAAGTGTGTAATACAAGAAGGGTTGTCATACTATGGCTTTAAGCCAGATGCGTGGTGTAGCACGTCAGTGGTGGATGCTTTATCTTGGGTAGAAGAGGGAGACCCAGGTGATGTGGAATGAATTCAAGAAGAAGTTCCGAGTGGAATTCCTATCTTCCACAATGAAGGTTGAGAAGAGGCAGGAGCTACTCTCACTTCAGCAGGGGAGAATGACAGTGAGAGAGTTGGGTATCAAGTTCAAGGATCTCCTTCGCTTTGTTCCCGACCTCTTTTCGGAAGAGGAGTCTTGGTTAAGACGTTTGGAGGAGGCACTTCAACCTTCTCTCCAGTATGATGTTACTCCCTTCACCCTACAAACGTACTTGTAGGTCCAGAAGAAGGCAGAAGTGGTGGAAAGGATGCCCACGCTGGGAGGTGTATCGCGAGAGGGAATCCAGTTGGGCTCTTAGAAGGGGAAAGTCATCCGCAACAGGCCTCCAGTATCATGACAATATAGGTTTTGACTAGTAGGAATCATGACTCAGTAGTTCCAGTTCCGATCTCCTGGCCCTCTCCATTTCCTTTATGGCCCTGGGCTGAGATGCTTCATCTTCAGAAGCCATGGGAACCTTCGGAATCTGTGACCGGGCAGAGTGTAGTACAATGGGGGTGGGCCAATGTAGCACCCACCCCAGCTGCAGCAATTCCAGATAGGCCCTTTCAGCAGTAGTATCAAGGGTAGCAAGCTTCCGCTCCTCCGAGGGTAGGCGTTGCAGGAGGAGGATGACCTCAGGGCGCTGCTCAGGGACCTCGAAAAGGGCGCGGTTGGGGAGTTGGCTGATAGCCGAGGGGCAGGGGAGCTGGGCATGAACAGTTACACACAGTGGAGACAACAGTTCCAGCAAGGTCAGAAGTTATTCGAGGTACTATCAGCTTTTCTAGTACTCTTGCCTATGCCTTGTTTGATATAGGAGCCCCACACTCCTTTGTTGTTCCCAGTCTGGCTCGTGTTCTGGGTCTAAATGCTGAGAGACTTCCAGTGCCACTGGTGTTGAGCATAGTAGTCGGAGGTCAGACTTACTTGTTTTATGTTTGCCGAGGGTGTAGACTGATGATAAGGCCACATCAGTCTATCAGGGGTCTTTTACTATTGCACATACAACCTTAAGATGTCATCCTAGGCATTTCCTGGCTGTTCTTTGTATGTGCCATCTTTGACTGCTTCCAAGGAAGGGTCTTGTTTTCAGGTTTGGGCGGCTGATGTGTAACTTTCATCAGCAAGTGGGGTGTCCAGAAAAGTAGCAGGTGAGAGGAGCCCCTCCTTTCCTTATTAGCTAAGCTATCAGTTGAGTAGGTGGATATAGAAATGGTGGAAGTCCCAGGGATTGTCAGTGAGTTTATGGACGTCTTCCCTGAGTAGGTGGCAACTCTACCACCTCAACGTAATGTTGAGCTCGGGATAGACCTGCAACCGGGTTCCCATCTGATTTTCATGGATCCCTACCAGATGGAACATTATGAGATACGGGAGTTGCAGATTCAGATTGATGATCTGATGAAGAAGTGTTTTGTTTGACCAAGTGCATCACAATGGGGTGCTCTAGTCTTGTTCGAAAAGAAGACAAATGGTTGTCTGAGGATGTGCATAGACTACAGGAGACTGAATCAAGTGGCAGTTAAGAATCTCTACACTCTTCTGAGCATAGATGATCTCTTTGACTAGTTGATGGGAGTAGGTTGGTTCATTAAGATCAATCTGTGGTCTAGATATCACCAGTTGAGGGTGAAGGAGGATGAAATCTTGAAGACTAACTTCAATAGTACATATGGGCACTTTGAGTTTGTGGTCATGACGTTCGGAATTACTAACACTCTAGATGCTTCATGGGGCTCATGAAAATTGTCTTTCGGGAATACCTGGTTTGGTTTTTAGTCGTGTTTATTGACGATATCCTGATCTATTGAAGATCAGTGGAGGATCACGGTGAGCACCTGAGAATGGTTTTAGAGGTCATCCGACAACACCAAATTTATGGGAATTTGTACAAGTGCAAGTTCTGGGCACGATATGTGCACATCCTTGGTCATGTTGTGTCTGAGAAAGGAATAGTGGTGGACCCATTGATGGTTGAGGTGGTTATTTCTTGCGCAACACCCAAGAATGTGGCAGAGGTTCGTAGTTTCCTTGGACTAGCAGGCTACTAATAGAGGTTCGTGTGCATATTCTCCCAAGTTGCAGCACCTTTGACACCTTTGACCAAGAAGGACCAGACTTTCATTTGGAATGGGATGTGCGAGGTAGCCTTTAGCTATCTGAAGGAGAAATTGGTAAGTGCACCAGTGCTGAGATTTCCGGAAGAAGGTGTGGCATATGACGTGTTCTGTGATGCTTCAGGAAAGGGCCTCGGGAGTGTTATGATGCAACATCAAGGGGTGATCTTTTATGGGTCTATACAGTTACGTCCTCATGAGCGTAATTATTCCACCCATGATCTAGAGCTTGTGAAAGTCATGTTCACACTAAAGATGTGGCGGCATTACCTCACCGGGGAGTGCTTCGTGGACTTCACAGATCAGAAAATGTTGAAGTATATCTTCTCCCAGTGGGACCTGAACTTACTACAAGAAATGTGGATGGAGTTCCTTTAGGAATACAACATAGATATTTCCTACATCTTAGAAAAAGGGAATGTGGTGGCCGATGCCTTGAGCAGGAAGTCACAGAAGGATGTGGTTCGAGAGTCGGCAGATGCTTGGGAGGCTATGGAAGAGTTGGATGCCCTGCACCTAGATGCGAGGATGGATGGTTCTAGAGGTTGCATGTATCAGATGACAGTGCAGTCTTCACTACTATGGCAGGTGGAGGAGTCTCAGTGGGGAGACATATAGAGTGATGTAATGCGTGACCGGGTTAACCAGGTGATGCTCAGGAAGGGTGGACGGAGGATGGTCAGAATCAGATTCTTTTCCGAGGGAAGTTGTTTGTTCAAGAGTTGATGCACAAGAGGGTTCTTGGTGAGTTCCAAAACTCACACCTATTAGTGCGACCAGGAATTTCCTAGATGTACCAGTATCTAAGGAGTATGTTTTGGTGGTCTGGGGTAAAGCGGGCGGCGACGGAGTTCGTTGCCAGGTTCCTAGTGTGTCAGCAGTGAAGGAGGAACACCGTGTTCTAGGTGGCTTGTTACATCCTTTATATGTCCCCGAGTGGAAGTGGGATGACATGTCGATGGATTTTTTCACAGGGCTACCCAAGGTTCAAGGAGGCTGCGACGCTATCTGGGTAATGGTGGACCGGATGACGAAATCAGCTCACTTTCTAGCGATCAAGGTGTCAGGTGAAGTGGATGCCTTAGCACGATGTTACATGGATGAGGTGGTGTGATTGAATGGATTTCCATGGTTTATAGTCTCAGATAGGGATGCACGGTTTACCTCATGAATCTGGAGTGGATTGTAGCATGCTTTTGGCACCCAACTACGTCTTAGGACTTCTTTCCATCCCCAGACAGATGGACAGATAGAGCGCACCATCCAGACGTTGGAGGATATGATACGATCATGTATTCTAGATTTTGGGGGACCATGGGTGGGACACATGCCTCTAGTAGAGTTTTCCTACAATAATATCTATCACTAAACCATTGGAATGACTCCGTTCGAATCTTTGTGCAGAAGGCCATGTCTCTCACCCGTGTGTTGGACCGAGGTTGGGGAAGCAGGTGTTCTTTGCCCGAAAGTGGTGCAGAGCATGATGGAGAAGGATCAGCATATACGGGAGAGGATGAAGGCGGCCCAGGACTAGCAAAAATCATATTCCGATAATAGGAGGAAACCCTTGGAGTTCGAGGTCGGGGACCACGTTTTCTTGAAGATCTCCCCTCAGCGTGGGAAACAGTGGTTCGACAGGGGGAGTAAGCTTTCTCTCAGGTTCGTTGGACCGTTCGAAGTGTTGTAGCTGGTCGGTGAAGTGTCTTATCAGCTAGCACTACCACTGCCACTACAGATATTTCATGATGTCTTCAATGTGTCTCAGCTCTGACGATATCTACACGACAATTCACATTTCCTCGACTGGGGAAAGTTGGATGTTGAGGAAGACGTGACTTTTGTGGAATGACCAGTGAGGATTGAGGATCATGAGGAGAAGATGCTCCATGGAAAGACCATTACTTTGGTTCGTGTGTTATGGAGGCATGGTGGGCAAGATGAAAGTACCTAGGAACGGGAGACGTAGATGCGCACCCAGTACCAAGAGCTGTTTTGAGTTTTCTTCTATTTTGTTTTTACATGTTTGTGATGGAACGCTTTACCTTGTTCACTATGGAACACACGGTTTTTCTTATTCTGTGGATGTGCGTAAAGAGTCCTGACTATGGTGAGGGGAGGACCTGATCCCTAATCAAGATTCATTAAGGTGGACGCGATTAAACCCGTGCGGGTGATTCAGTGCCACCCAATGCGGATAGTATCTTGACATGGAGGAAGAAACTCCCTAACCCATATGACTTGATAGTTTGAACATTGAATGTTTCCTAGTTACTTGAAGGAGATGTGTGCCTAGATTTATATGAGGTTTACTTCTAAGAGGTATCATTCGAGGTGGTTGTTCATAACCCCTCTTTCTTCAGGTCTAGTTTTGATTCTCAAAGGTGAGAATAGTTTGAGAGGTATCTGATGTAATGTCTTCGACCCACCTGGTCCATTACTTTTCCAAAACACAGCTCCATCAAAATGGTGGCACCGGTCATGGGGGAACCGGTTATAGTGGCACCATGATGGACGCACACTATTCACGGTGGCACCAGTCACGGTGGAACCATGACGGTCGCACACCAGTCACAGTGGCACCGTGACGGTGGCACCATAAGGGTGAAACCATGACGATGGAACCTTATGGGTGAAACCTTGACAATGACACCTTAAGGGTGACACCGTGACAGTGGCACTATGAGGGTGGCACTGTGACGATGGCACCATCTCCTCACCAAGTGGTCTTCGTTCTTTTTCCTATTCCCGACTTTTCCGCTCCCACAACATTTCTTTTAGCGTAATGATGATTTAATTCCCCCTTTAAAATCCATTTAATGTCCATAAATAATATCTAAAATCCCCCAAGGGTCAGGGAACCCTTAACTTACCAAAACTTGTGGTTTTTCCACGGTGTCATGCCCTTCCCCGTACCTTCTAGTTCTTCCGCTGTTACACGTTTCATTATGGTTAAAGAAAACTATTTATCATATAGCCATTATGACCCCCATGAGGAGAATTGTTAAATGAAAATTAATTCCATCATGCGTAACTACCCAACTGCGTGGTGAAACCACGATCCGACTTTATAGTCATTCAAAATTCCATATCCCGTAACAACAGGATCTCATCCTTATATCACACAGGAATTCCTTCTTCTTATTCCTATTGGCTAGTATCCTTTTCTTCTTTGTGGGTTTGGAGTTCCCCATCCCGAGGCAAGAGGTTTGCATGTGCTAGAGCCTTTCTTCTCACCCTTGGAGTCCCCGATGTTCCTCCCTTTCAATTCGTGCATCCCTAGTTCATGGAGCGTGGAGAAGAACTTTGATCCTTGATCAACCAAGTAGGGATTTTCCTACTTCTCTCCTTACTGTGTATCGTGCGGGGCGGGTATGCTACTATTTTTTTGGGAATGGATGAAACAAAAACATAAAAAATATAATAAACGGACTGTTAATGAATGATGGGGTACGTTTGACATTTCTGCTATACTCTTTTATAATTGCTATATGTTGTGAACTTCATGGGATTATGCTTACTGAAAATCATGGACGTTGGTGGTCTTTCCTTGTGCAATAATAAACCATTGTCTTATGTGATGACTAAATAACTGTAACATAGAAATTGGTTAATCACCTAAACGCAGTTGGTTAAATGGATACCCAGTGAAAATCAATCCTTGTGTGGTCACCCCGGTTAACCAATAGAAAGAAGAACCTAATGAAAGATGTTCTTGAACCTAGAAGTTTCCCTACTCAGTTTTGGTAGTAGGTGTGTTGTTCAGTTTGATGCTTATGGGGTGATGTGGATGAGGATGGGATCCTCTGTTGTGGCACAGTTGTTGGTTGTGAATCTGAAGCTGTGTGGGGCTGTATCTCGAGACTTAGTTTGGTTCCAGTACTTTGAGAGATCTCAATGATCCCTTTGTTGTTGTGACTTCACAAGAGAACCACGTGTGAAATCTTAAATTATTGTTTGACTGTTTCTCTTTCTCTGGATTGTGGTTATGCTTGTTAGTTGCCTAGTAGTGCCAAATTCACCTAAATGGGATCACTTGAACATGAAAGCAGAAATGGTTTAAATGGGGAATTGGATTTGAGAATGAGTTGTGACTTGGCCGTGAGTATTGTGCTTTTATTTTATGAATTAATAGTAATGAGGGTGTTTGTGCCTAAGGTGGTTTGGAAGCCCTATGTTGGGATGAGTTCTTGTTACATATATATATATATAATTGTAGTTCTTATGTTTCTTATTTTCTCCCCACCCAAGTTGAGCACTTATTGCTGAACCCCCCATTTTTTGGGGGAGGGTGATTTTCCCAACACTCCTATGAGTGGCTGGTTATTATCTCCTTTTCTGCTCCCTTTCCCAAATAGACCAAGAATCTTCTGGTAGGCTGTGATGGCATGAGGTCTATTATAGCCGATTATTCTTTGGTCAGGGTAGTGGTGGTGGTTGGCCCAAGTGTGTGTGGGCAGGTTGTTTCCCAAGAGTCTTCGAGATGAGGCCTAGGTGTCTTCGGGTGTGGAAATAGTTGTTCTGGCCTAGGTGTTTTCGGTCATGGTTATGTGTAGCGGTTCTGGACAAGGTGTTTGCGGGCGGGATGGTGGTCGTGGCCCAAGAGTTTTCGGGTGGGATAGTGGTTGTGGACAAGGTGTTTGTGGGCAGGATGCGTGGTTGTGGCCCATGTGTGTGTGGGCGGGGTGTGGCAGTGGGACTATAGTGAGAATGGAGGGAGAGGTTCGATGTGTATGATGTCTTCAACAACCAGTGGGAAAGTGGCATGAGGTACCCAAATATCGGTGTTCTATTACTATATATTACTTGACTTTGCTTTATTTGGGGAGTGTTCTTTAGTGAGGCTTGGGTGGATAGTTTTCATTTCTAGGTGCTTTGGTTACCTATTTTCTCACAAGGATTTAGAATGCCTCCCCACTTATGCACATGAGTATTTGTTTATCCCTACTGAGTATATTTTTATGATTACCCTACGTATATAAACTGCATTCAGGTTTCTAGGAGGACTTCCGGGATCGTGCAGGGCTGTACTAGCTCAGGGGTTGGGATAGTTGCAGTTGCTGGTTTTCTTTTCTTTTGGTACTTTACATTTTTAGTCTCCTTGTACTTTGTGGAATTTACTTGTGTAACATGCATATGGTAATGGTTTTCTTTGGATTTACTTTTACCCCCAGTTTTGGTGTTGTTGGGATTTACAATATTATCTTCTGGTCCTATTAAAGAAAAATGGTAATGCCTTCTATATTGTGTGTGATTCTATACCCTTGGTGCTAATCGCCACTCCGGGACCTATTGAAGGCGGGTCTCGGGGGTCATTATATCTCTTTCAACTTGAAGAAGGAAGGGTATAGAAATATGTTGTCCCTTCTCTCATCTTGGTGAAGGCGGGGCGTGAGAAGTTTCTTAATAGTCATTATACATTTATTGACATGTCGGTTTTTTTAGAATAGATCTTTGAAACTATGTGTGTTACCTTGGGATAGTATATTTTCTACTTTTTACTCGTATGAAATCACTTTTTCTATTTTTAATAAAATATCAATTCTTTTTAAAAGGATTTAATTTATGATTTTAAAAGTTAAATTATTTTTGTATTTCTTTAATATTTTTAATGGGATACAATCTTCCCTGAAATTATTTATGAAAATTATATTTGCCACATATGGTTTATAAAAACAAGAAAAGTGATTGACTTATATTCCTTGGATAAATTTTTTAATTTAAAATGATTACTTACCCTTGTTTTGAATTTATAAAAAGGATTTTTGTTTGGAATATGTACTTATGTTTTTGTTTTACCAAGAATATAAAAAACCAAAATGGTAATGTATGTTAAAACAATCCTTTTATAGAATATTTTAATAACCTAATTTAATAGTTTCGGTAAGTAGTTGTGGAATACTTAGTTCTTATGTTCTCTTTCATATTTTATAATTGTTAGTTTTAGTATCTTTTCAATTTTAGTTTTCTCATGCAGTTAATTTGGTTACATGGTTGATGGCCACCCAAGATGACAAATAAATGTATATATAGTTCTTTTTCTTTTCATATACTGGTTTATTTTCTGTTAATCTTCTATCTCATTGAATAAATCATTCCCAATTACTAATTGAACTATTTCGGACTCTTTATAATAGTTTATGGACATAGATATCAAGAATTCCACTTGAGTAATTTCTCAAATGACTTGGGTGACTAGTTTGGGGCCAAAATGGGTTGGTTCTTTACAAAATTTTATCAGAGGCCTTGGGTTTTTTTCATTAGGAGACCACATTTTTAGAACATCCTCTTTTATTTTTGACATCTTTTTTTGGAGATAACATTGTGGGAAATTAAGAGAGAGGTGAGGGGAGAGATTCACGATCTCTTTCTCACACTAATCCTTGAGTTTATATTGGTAGTTGGTAATTTTCCATTGAATCATGTTTAATGATTTGATGGAATTGTTGGATTATAGTTTATGTATATAATCATGGTATTTTTAAACCCATCGGTATTATTTTAGTTTCCTTGGTGGTCATATGTGATGTTTTAGGATGGTGATAAAAATGGATTTCAATATGCGAGGTTGGTTCGTAGGGCCTAAAAAATGATATGATAATCTATCTTTTCATTCCAAACATACATTGAGAATAGTTTTATTATTGGAATATAGATATCCACAATCTCTTTTAATAATATATGGTTTCACATCCCATTTCATTTTATATTTATATTTCTTGAAACTTGGGTTTCTTAGTGTGATTTAGTGTAATGTGATAGGGGGTAATGCATGGTCTTCTGATATTTTGATAGCTTTGGATTTATTTTGAATCTTGTTTGATGCATGTTTTATATAGGTTTTATATGTTGTGTGAAATTTATTTTAGGTTGGTGAAAAAGTATTTCACAAGAATTTTTTTTTGGATTTAAAACAAGGCCCTATGGTTTGTTTGTAAAATAAGGTTAGATTCCTAAAATATTTGGAAACAGTTGATTTAATTTTTTGAAATTGTTTTATTTTTAATTTTTTATATATAGGATGGGTTTCTCTAATCAAGGGAACATTGTGTTTTATAAGGTGTTTTTTTTATTTATATGGAAATTAGATTTTTCCAATTTTAATTTTGACCATTTATGTGTGTATTTAAAAATATTTATTGGATTAGATAACTATTTCAAATGAAAAGTGTGTGTTTCTTATTGAAAAATAGAAAAATATTTTGTTTTTCAAGAACATTGGTGCATTTTTAAAACAAATTTCATTTTATTAATTAAACAACTCAATTATTGGATTGGGGTTTGAATATTAGAAATAGTTTAAATTTTGTTTTAAATAGAGGAGGGTATAATTTTATTAGAACCTTGGCATTCAAAATAGGGTTCTGTAAAAAAAATCTTCTTTATAATCCATAAGTTTTGTTTTTCCACTTATGTGTTTTGTAAATATTATTGCCATTTTTGGGACATGACCATGTGGGGGTTGATCTCTTGCGAATATTTTGTGATAAACCTTGAAATTTATACAATGTGAATGTATATTTTGTTATCATATGGTCTCTTCCTATAGTTTAATATTGTCAAACATTAATTGATGTGGCGGGTGTGTTTCATTTTCAATGTGATGGACTCTTTTTTTAATTATGGGGATGCTTTTATAGTTAATTTTTTTTGTGATTTTTAGGTATAGTTTTGTCAACCCATGAATTATAGTTTATAGACATATTAGTGAGGTTTTTTATTTGATTCTATCTTATGACCTCTAAATTGGGATGTTTCCTTGGTATTTCATGGGGACATTCTATGTTTGATGGGTGAAAAGATATCGTTTAGTGTATCCTTCTAATTTTGGGCTATGTATATTTTCGAGGATATAAATTTTTTTGTTTTTACTATGTGTGTCTAGAGTTGTTTTGGATTCAATATTCTGGGAATAAGTTTTTTATTGGGATCTTCTTTGGTTCTCATTGTATCCAGTGTTCCTTCCAAAATCTTCTTACCATTTTCTTGTTTTTTGTTTCTATTTCATGGTTTAAATCATTGTCTATTTTTTCAGGTTTGATTGAATGTGGGTATATAATAAAATGAGTATATGGATACTACGGTTTTATTTTATTTCTGTTTGGGTTGTGGATGCCACTGGGTTGTAATTTCCATCAGAATTATTTTTAAATGGATTTATGTGGAATTGGATCTACGCACCCTCATATTCTAGATGTGGACCATAGGTATGATCCATGTCATTTCTTCATAATTATTTCTTCATATTGTTAATATTATTGTTTAAATAGCATATGTTTTTGTGGTTTAGTTTTTTGATCTTTTTGGACGTTTCTTGGAGAAATTGTTTCCTTGTGGTATTGGAAATTTTTTTTCCATGGATAGCAATGTTTTTTGATTCACTATTGATATTATTGGAATGTTGTTTCTTTGTGATGCTCATATGTTTTATTGGAAAATATTATTAGTTTTTCTACCTTCTTTTTTAATATAACAACGGTGTACAGATAAATGGTTGTTCTCTTTCTCGTGTATTTTTTTATTCCTTGATCGATGTGTGATTGAATTTTGTTTTTAGATTTCATTCTCATAGAAAAGTTTCTTAAATATAGATTCCTTGTATGAAAATTACTTGGACCTAAAGAAATTTTGTGAGAAGAATGTGGAATAGTTCAATTTTTTTGACACCCATAATGTTACAATGGTATTAATTATTTAATTATTTAAATTATTTTTCATCCATTTTTAGTTCAGGGGGATTTTGGGTCGGAATTTCAAATCATTTTTGGGATGTAGTGATGCGCACAATGTGCACATGTATATGAGTAATTGTGCACTAAATGTGCATAAGGATTATATTTTTTAATTTATTTTTATCTCTTTTTTTTATTATGGATTTTTCAACCATATGAATATATAGGGTCATCCATAAGATTTCATTGTTTTTAACTAGTAGGGACAACATGCTTTACAAAACAATGCACTAAATATGTATACTATGAACATTTTTTTCTCATTTTTTTTTTATTTTTTTATTCTCTGTCAGGATTATTTTTCCTTATCTCCTTCCCTCAAGTATTGAGTCACACCCATTCCCCTCATATCTATGGATCAAGATCCCTACTATAGTGAGATCCCTCTCCTAAAGTCTTTTCACCTTGATTCTTGTAATTTCATTGACCAACCATCAAGGTATGACCTCTGTTTCCCCAATCCCCCATTATTCAATCATTTTCACCTCATTTTTAACCCCTATTTGTTTGGTAAAACTATAACCCAAAAGTGGTTGGTTGTTTTTTTAATATTTCTCATTAGGCTTCGTGAGGTTTGATTTGAAGAATGTTCTTATTATTTTTATTGAAGGAAATGTAACACCTTGAGATTTTGTGATTTTTTTTTTAAAAAAATCAGGTAGTTTTTCAGGGAAATGTAACACCCTGAAATTTTTGGAAATATTTTTTTGAAATAATATTTTCTTTTTTGATATTTTTCATTTCGTGCAACAATGAATACATATTTTTTATATTAATGAACTATGTTTTTTTGTGATATACACAAAAAAATGTTATTATTTCATTAAACACAATACATAGATTATATTTTGGTACAAGTAACACTATGTTTTCTTGTATTATACACAATACGGAGTCCCTTATATAGATTGTGTTACACAAAGTCCAACTTTTTTACCAAACTATAATATACTATTAGTATAAGTAAAAAATATTATTATACATAGCACCAATATATTGGAATGGATGTTATGAATAAGACTAAATAAATTTTGAGATATTATTTGAACATGTATATAAAATTAATCAGTTAGTTATCAGTTTTTATAAGTGAATGAATAAACTACAGGAAAATGAGGAAATTACTTTTCTACGAAAACCAATTTTCTATGTACAAACATAATTTTATCTCCATAAAATATTTTGAAAAATTGTTGGTTAATGTTATAAATTTTTTTTATATATTACTTATTCAATAAATATTTTTGATACACATCCAATATATTTTATAGGTATAAGATGACAGAAAAACTAATTTATGAATAAAAATATGTATATTTTTTGAAAGGTAATTTTACCCCCTTTTAATGGAGAACACATTTTAAATTCTGTTTTTTTTAACTTTTTTTTATTTTTACTGGAAAAAATATAATCTGTTTTGAAAATTAGAATATCAAAATTTACTTGGGATGAATTTTGTTTATTTTTATAAGATGTTAAATTTTTTGATGAAAAGTAAAAAATATTGATTGTTTATTCAAAACTATTTTTTATCAAATTTATTTATGTAGTTAAATTATATTTTAATTGGTTTTAAAATTATAATTAGATTAATTATACCTAATTTTACATAATTCAAGTCTTTGGAACTAATTTTAAAATGAAATTGGATATAATAACATTTGAATATTTTGGTCATTTTCGCTTTAAAAACTCGTATTATCATCCTATATGCAGGATTAATTTTAAAATAATTTCTACCACTTATGTGACTTCAATTTAAAAAAATGAATTCAATAATTTGAATAATAACAATTCATAATTTCCAATAAGGTTAATTTTTTTACCAATAATATTAGTGAAATATATTAAAATTAATTATTGGGATTAGGAGAAAAAGTAGCTTAACAATGGACTAAGCCTTAAACATAAGGCCCAAAATTACCTAGAATCATTTAAAAATAAATATTATATTAATATTTCTACCTTATACTCAATTTTATATAATATGGAACATTATTGGATCACATTTACTTGGGGAAATGTGTGAGGAATCCCCTTTTTACATATTTACAAGAATGTCACTCCCCTTCCACTATAAAAAGGAAATCATCCTCCTAGTTATTGAGTCATATAAATAACTTTATATCACAAAAAATTGATCTAATAAGCTCTAAAAATACCTACCTTAGTCATAGAATTATACCTTTAGGAATAAATCCAACAAAGGAATCCCTTTGGTGAAAACCAAGGGGAGTTACCCAAAGAAGAGGCAACATCCTTCCAAAAGATGCTTTGATTGATTTTCTTTATACACCAATAAAATATAATTATTACTGGATTATATAAAAACTTCATTATCCTAAATATAATAATATTTTATTTAATATAAAGGTTTTCCCTAAACCTACACATACTTCTATCTAATGGGTAATGAACATACCATTCTTGTGTACGGTGAACTACTACCACACGAAATGATGTTATTTGTTTTTCTACTTTACCACCTCTCATGGATGGGAATTATGATGTCAAATATGATTTTATATGATATATATTACATTTATTATTCCTTAATTATTTTATATTTATTTTATAATTATTACATTACACATACTTTCTTCCTTTTTATTTTGTGAAAATATGATAACTTCGTTTGTGGATGTGTGGACTACAGCATCCTCAATGCGATGTGATTCATTCACATTTTACATGGAATTTATTAAGGGCAGGTTTATTGAAATTATATAAAATATATGAAATATTAATTACACTATAATTGTATTAAATATTTATCATATACTTTCAATAATTCCATACAACAATAAAACGGAAACAACATTCATGTGTACGTATGGTCCAACGTATCTATCAACAGTGTATTCCATTTAATATTTATATATTTTTTAGATTATTATTAATAAATATATAATTAATATATATGATATTTATATCATTTTTTATATTATATTAATAATTTAATCATTATCTATTTAAGATGATCAATAACAACAAGCCAAAACATATATTAAAAACAAAGTAGATATTACCCTAAACGTAAAATTAACATGAAGTTGTTAATAAACAGGTAATATAAAGTGATAGAAAAATAATATATGGTATTAAATATAACAATATTTATATGTGGTAGATTTATAATAAACTTAAATTTATTATGTAGTAGTATTGAATGTGTATGAAGAGAGTCAAGACCTGAAGTAAGGGTTTTCTAGTCTCACATTTGTTTCTGCCAAACTTAAGCCATATTTACTACTAATTTCATTTCTGTGTTCTATAAATAAACCATGAATGTATGATATTATTATTATCATTATATTTATGGGTATTTACAAATATATTTGATGATATATATTTTATATATCTTATAGTTCAAAGGTTATAAAATTAGTAGATTAATTTTGACTCAATTGGTCTTCTTTGAGACACATGTTTCGTAATCCACCTATATTCTTTTATGAGATGTATATAATTCCATTTAACATGCTATATAATAAATATAACTCTTTTAATACAATTTTATGATTCATTAAGTTTCATATTCTTATATGGGGATTATGATCCAATGTCATGTGATAAGAGGTTTTTTCAACAATCACACCATTTATCAAGATAATTTATGATTATGCATCAATTGATGAAATATAATGATCCATATCTCAATAAAACTATTGAAATTTTATATAATATGGCTATTAATGATGTATTCAAGTATTAATACCATTTTTCGGCTCTTATTTACTTATGATAATTAGTAAATTGTTTTAAATAAAATCTAACCTCTTTTCACTTTTCCTTCAAAAAGCTATTTTATTCAAAAACCACGATATCAATAAAAAAAATTATTTTAAAATGATATTTTTAGATCATTTTCAAGGGAAAATGATTTTAAATATTTTTTATGTGTTTAAAATTTTCCTTTAGAAGTTTATAAATCAATTTTGAATGAAAAATGGTTTCAAACATGATTGATGTTTTCGAATGTGTTTTTCAAAAAAAAAGATAATTTCATTAAGAAATCTATTGAAAGGATATTTCCAAATTATTTTCCATATAAGATGAATTATATTGTTCTTAATTATTCCCCTATGAGGATATGATATGATGGATCCATTCATACTCTTTATATGAATGGTTTATGAATTGATGGGTTTATTTTATAAAACTCATTTCTCTTTCATGAGTGACATGCTTATGAAACCCACTTATATTCATGGGTTATATGATTATGAAACCCACTTCCATTCATGGGATATTCTGGGGTGAAATTGTTATAAAACATATATATTTTATATTTTTTATGAAATTATTAAATGTTTGTGATACCCATTTCATTTATTTTGTTCAGAAATAATTTTTATGAAACCCATCTCTTTTTTTGTGGTCATGATAAGATGAATGTTTTATGGAACACGTATGTATGACTTAATTATTAGATGGGTGGGACCTATTCTCCCCCTAATTCATTAGGTATTGATTTTTATCTCATGAGATTGAAATGGTAGGAAAGAGGAGTGAACTCAGTTCAGAAATACAAGGCTGGATTGAGGAGTAAAATTGGTTTAGTAATATAGGGATTGAATGAGACATGAACACGATTTAGTAATACACATATATAATGAGGATTGAACTCAGTTCCCTAATTCTAGGATGGAGTAGTATGTGAAACAATTTTCATAATACATGGATCGAATGAGGAGTGGACTTGATTTAGAAATACGAGGCTAGAATGAGGAGTGAATTTGGTTCTATAATACTGGACTGGATGGTGACGTGAACCCGATTCAGGAATACATGGATTGAAAAATGAGTGTACTCGACTCAGTAATAAAAAACTAGAAGATTCACTAATACAAGGCCAGAATGGGGATTGAACCCGATTTAGTAATGAACCTTGTCTTCCAAGATAGTGTTGGGAGTAAACCATGACTACTAAGATGGTTTATGGAGGTAACCTATTCCAGTAAGATAATGATTTAATTATACCTTTACTACCATAAAAAACATTTTTAATGATATTTTGTTAGCAAAAAATTCTCTGTTTTATTCCCATCTTATGATATCATGGATAATTCTCTTGACTCCCTTATGATTCTTGTATTATAAATTGCCAATATTTAGGCCACAATTCATGTTTATATTCTCTGATATGCAGGGTATGATTTTTACAATGTTATTCACATGTTCTCATTCCCCTATGTTTTTGTTTTTCTTCTATATCCTCATTTATTACCCTTATTGAGCATCATAAATCCCCCTTTCTTATGTTTCATTTCCCAGGTAATGAATAATAGTTTTAAGTAGGTGTACTATAGAGGAATATCCTTATGTGTGTTTTTGAAGATATTTCACCAAGATTTATGATTATTTTTATATGTTTCCAAATACACTAAACTATTACTTTCTTTGGGAATGTATTTTTTTAATGTATTGAATATTCATATAAAATGATGTAATATATGTGTATGTTAATACTGGGTTTCTATCAATTGTATTAAAAGAAATTTTTAGCCAATCATTAGAATGTATGATGAGAAAACCATAATGAGATACCTAGGGATATTTCTATGGATGTTTATCGGTATGTCCCTAAGGACAATCATAATTTATCATATTAAGGTGTTATAATTTTGACATCCTATAAGTGATTTTTCATGATTTTGTTGTTTTATACTATTATTAGTGATTATAAAACAATGATTTATGGTTTTGGTCAATAGATGGAATTGTGTTAATGCTGAATGTGTTGGAGAATTTATTGATGCGTGGAAAATGGGATGATCACTAGAGTGAAGGATGTTGTCATAATTCCTAACCAGTTCACATGGAACATGATTAAATATGTATACCTAAAGTCAATAATGTTAAATCAATCACTTAACTCAATTCCTTATAGGATCAATAATATTAATTCAACGTGAAAAATAAGGGCACAAGGCAAGCAGTCATAAAGTAAAAATTTAGTGTTTGGTTAATGAAGTATTTGGGAACATTATCCTCCCTAGGAAATCATTAATGGTTAAATGTTTTATCTATGGAATGAATGATAATTATAAAAATTAATGTACCAAGTTGAAATTTCATGATGATAATTAGCAAGGTTGTATGAGTAATTATTATATTGAAAATGAAGATGACTCCATTGGGGAAATATGAATGGAAAGAGGTGTTATTTAATATAAAGAGGCATCAATGTTAATATAAAAAGGATGAAGACTGATAATCAATTTTTTTTATGTATTTGTATTCATGAATTATTTTATATGAATAGTGAAATATATAAGGATTGTTTTGATAATGTTTTTTCCCTAAGGATTTACAAAAATATGTTGAATGGTTCTGATGGACATGAAATGTTATTTAATGGCATGTTTTTGTTCATGGGAAGCACATGAATAAGGAAAATATAACCCTTAATATTCTCGTTATGTTAAGATAATGATGTTTGGATAATGATACATTAGATATGAGTAATTAAATTGGATATACTTTTCATCGTAGATCAAATTGATGATTTATTGAAAAGTGGTTTATGCAATCATTGGTGATGTTTACAACACTTTTTATATTTAAGGAATATATCAAACAAACATTGGAATAAGGAAACATTACCATTTAAAATAATTATTAGTTATAATCTTTTTTTATAATATTTCAAGAGAATAGATGGTGAAGGTATTCACATGTTTTCTATATGAAAAACAATAGTTAGTCTAAGATATATAGGGAATCAATGAGATGTTGTTTTTGAGAAAAAATTTGACCTTATTTCTGATGTTTTAGACCTACATCTTTTACAAGGGTTATAAGTTTAAACATTTAAGGAATTTTTTATGTTATAAGTCATATTAGGTTTTAGATATTTAAGTATTATCACTCGATATGAGGATTTATGCATATTGGATAACCTGTGCTAATTATTTTTTTGTGAGGGTAACTAATGACTGATGGATTGACTTATCATTCTATTTAGGGATATCATGATATATTAATGATTCATGAATGAAAAATCCAACATCATTTATTGGAATTAGAGATGAAGTTGAAGTTTATTAAGGCCCAATAGAGGGTAATGTTGTCCTAAAATCATCTAAGTATATCTTTTCAGGAATATTATTCAATTTTATAATAAAAGGTCTTGATACAAAATGTATTCAAGTTATCATCATTTTTATGGTATCAATGACCTTTTTCAAGCCTCTTTGGGTTATGTATTTGTGACTGTTAACTTTATCCTAACCATGATCTCTATAACATTCCATCAGAACTTAATAGTTATATTTCTCTTCAAATTCCATGTTTTCACTTGCCACCTAGGTTCTAAAATGTGGAAACCTAAAAATGATTTACTTTGGGAAACTTTTATGTTTCCAACATTCAATTATTAATTTAAGTTTTAGTATTTATTTTTATGATGTAGGATTATATTAAGATATATTTCAAATAGTAAATAAATAAAAAAGAAGAAGAATTTTGAGTGATAAATTCATATTAATGTGGGTATAATGGAACGCCCTAAGATATTGCGAAATATTTTTTTCAAATAAATTTAACCTTTTTGACATCTTTCACATTATAGAACAATCAATATATATTCATTACATATATTCACTATGTTTGTCTTGCGTTATATGAAACATGAAGCTAATATTTAACAACGCGAAAAACATAGATTATCTTGAGATACATTCCAAACTATATTTGGTTTGTATTACACACAATACTAACTACCTTCGATAACTTGTGTTACACAAGGCAGATTATTTATGGAACTAAATATACTATTAATATGATAAAGAAAATATTATTATAGCTTCCACCAAGATATTGGAATTAAAATTATGAATAAAATTAATTAAAATTTGATGATATTGTTTAGACATGTATATAAAATGATTCCTTTATTTTTCAATTAATATAGGGGAATGAAATATCTCCTTTAAAAATAGAAATTACTTTTCTATGAAAAATATTTTTTTATATATAAACACAATTTTATCTCAATAAATTATACATAAAAATTTTGGTTAATGATTTCAAAAATTAATATATATATATATATAATATTCTGTCAATATTTTTTATTCTCAACCAATATATTTTATAATATTAAGATAAGAATAAATCCAATTTAATGAATTAATATATGTATTTCTTCTAAAATGTAATTTTACAACCTTTTAATGAAAATCCATTATATATATATTTTTTGACAATTTAATAACATTTATTTTTCCAAATTAACTTCTTTTATGAAATCAAAATATCAAAATTTACTTTTGTTTAGTTATTAATATTTTTTGAGATGTTTCATTTTTTTGATGAATAGTTAAAACACCAAATTTTAATTAAATTTTTTTTCATCTAATTTATTTATATTAATGATTTTCTAAAGAATAATATTTACATTTTTAATAAATGATATACAATTTTTTTCATTGGAACCAATTTCAAAGTCAAATTGGATAAAAAATATTTCAATCTTTTATACATTTTTTCTTTTAAAATAGGTTTGGTCATCTTGTCTATGCAGTTAATTTGAAATTAATTTCTGCCACTTCTATGATTGGACTTTATAAAAATGAATTAAATATTTGGAAAAACAATAATTTATAATTCATAATAAGGACAATTAATTTTTTTCTAAAAATATTAGTGAAAGTGATCAAAATTCATTACAAAGATTAAAAGAAAAATTACCTTAACAAAGTTCTATACCTTAAAATTTTATCCCAAATTTACCTAGAAACATTTTAAAAATCAATTTTTTGTTCCTATTTATACTCTATCATACAATTTCTTAAATTTTCAACATTATTGGATCCACATGACATTGGGAAAATGTGGATGGAATTCCCATTTTTAAAATTTACAAGATTTCCACTCCATCTCCACTATAAAAAGGCACTCACCCCTCCAAATTATTCACACATATAAAGACCTTTGAATAAACCATAATATTCTAAAATAAACTTTATAAATCCATCCCTTAATACTATATTCCTAACTCAAGGAATAAATCCAACCAAGAAAACCCTTTTGCTTAATCCAAGAGAAGATACCCAAAGAAGAAGTAGCATCCTTCCTCAAGCTCATTTGTTTGAATTTCCTTCTACACCACATAAAGTATTATGAATAAATGATAATATATAAACCTCATAATCCAAAATATCATGATATTTTTTATTCTATGAGTTATACATACACATACACACACTTCAATTTAATGGGTAATGAACTTTCTATTCATGTGAACAATGAACACCCGCCTTACAAAACAATATTGTTTTTTCCTTTTCCACCTCTCATGGTTGAGAATTATGATTTAAAATAAATTTTATATTATATATGTTATATTTTTGGTTTATTTATGATTATAAAATTATTATATAACACATACCTTCATTCATTCCTTTTTGTGTAAATATGATTACTTCGTTTTTGGACATGTGGAGTAATGCCTTTTTAATGCGATGTGATTCATTCAAAATTAACATGTAATGTATTAAGAAT
The DNA here is from genome assembly GCA_963277665.1 of Viscum album. NCBI lineage: Eukaryota > Viridiplantae > Streptophyta > Magnoliopsida > Santalales > Viscaceae > Viscum > Viscum album. The sequence goes on along the minus strand of OY728160.1, from coordinate 585,814,759 downwards.
GGTTTTAGTGAAATTATATGATATTTAGGACATAATAATTTTACTTAAATTTTATTATATATTTCATTTACTTTCATTCTTTCAGTAGAATAGTAACACAGAAACAACATTCATGCGTACGTAGAACCTACCATCTCCTTGAACAATGTATTCCATTTCATGTTTATATATTTTATAGATTATAATAAATACAGAAATACTGACTATATATGATATTTATACATTGTTTTAAATTAAATATATAAAAAAATAAAGATATGATTAATAGGATCAAGAATAACTAGCCAAAACAAATAATAAATTCAAAGTGTATATTACCCAAAACGTAACGTTAACATGAAGTTGTTAATAAAAGGGTTATATAAAGTCAAAAAAAAAATATGTCATTAGATATAATAATATTTTTTTATGTTAGATTTATAAAAAATATTATATTTATTATACATTGTGTTTTAATGTGTACTAAAAAAGTTAATACTTAAGGTAAGAGTTTTCTCTTCTCACTTTTATTTCTATGAGACTTATTCCATATTCACCACGCATTTATTTTATCTGGTGTATATACTTAACATAAATGTATTATATGAATATAATTTATAATTATATGGGTATTTAAAAATTTATTTTATTATCTCTATTTCATGGGGTTTATGGTTCAAAAATTACAAAATCGGTAAAGTAATTTTGTTTAAATTTTAATTCTTTTAGACATATGTTTTGTTATGAACCCGTATTATTTTACGGTATGTATATACTACAATTTTTCATTTTTTATCATTAATGTAATTATTTTTATTATATTTTTATATTCCTTTGATTTCATTTTCTTACATGGGAAGCATGATTATTAGTTACCAAGTGGAATGAGCTGGTTCAAACAATGACATCATTTATCAGGATAGTTTATGATTATTTTAAATTGATTATATATCATGATCAATATCTATATAACTCCCATGTTTTTCTTTATCATATGGTTATTCATGATTTCTTCAAGTAATATTACTAGTTTTCCAATATTCAGTACCTATGATAATTATGAAAATGTTTTTATAAAAATATTACCTGGTTTCTCTTTTCGGATGAAAATCTATATTTTTCAAAAACCATGCTTTCAAAAATATTTTTAATCGATATATTTTAATTATTTTAAAGGAAAATTATTTTAAAAATGTTTTATAATTTTCAAAGATTGATTTATATGTTTTTAGATCTATTTTCAAAGAAAATGGGTTTCAAAAATGATTCCTATTTGAAAAATATATTTTTAAAAGAACAATGGATATTTTGCACAAATTTTTTAATGATATGTACAAAATATTTTTAATCTAAGATTAAATATATTAATGTTACTCATTCCCATTTGGTGAAATTATCCAAGGGTACCGTTTATATTCTTTCTATGAATGGTCTATGTATTGTTGGAATGATGAATATGAAACTTGATTCTCTTTCACCTCTTATATTCCTATGAATACAACTTTTTTTTCACAAGTTATATGATTATGAAACCCTCATACATTCATGTGTCATTTTAGGATGTAATGTTTATGAAAATTATCTATATTATATAGGTTATGATTTGATTGAATTTTTATGATACCCATTTCATTTCATGGGTTATGATACAATGTTAATGAAACCAAACTATTTTTATGGTTCATGATATGAAGAATTTTTTATGTCACACATATGTATGATTTAATTATGAGATGAGTTGGAATAATATCTCCCTCAAATGATTTGGGTAAATATTTAGATATAATGAGGTAGAAATGGAAGAAATGAGTAGTTAACATGATTCATAAAATTAGTTTTTCAATTAGGAGTGAACTCAGTTTAGTAATACATGGATGGAATGAGATGTGAAACTGGTTCATTAATACATGGTTAGAAAGATGAGTGAAATTGGTTAAATAATACAAGTCTCCAAAGGGATGTGAACCCACTTCAACAATACATGGATGGAATGAGGAGTGATCTCACTTTAGAAATATTGGGAAAGAATGAGGACTAAACTTGGTTAAGTAATATAATTCTGGAATGGGATGTGAACCCGGTTTTGTAATACATGGATGGAATGAGGTTTGAACTCAGTTCAGTAATACATGTCTAAAACAAGAAATTAACCTCGTTCAGTAAAACATTTCTGGAATGGGGAGTGAACATGGTTCAGTAAAGGAACATATTCACTAAGATGCTATTGGGAGTGATACTTGAATAATATGATTGTTGGGGCGGGGGGGGGGGGGGGGGGGGTTAACCCATTCTACTAAGATGGACTTGACATTAATCCTTGACTAATATATAAATCAATTTTACATGATTATATGTACGGAAAAATTTCAATGTATTATTCCTACGTTATGATGTCATGGAAAATTATCTTGATTATAGTGTGATTCATGTCTTATGAACTACCAATATTTATTCCATGATTCGGGTTTATGTTTTTTGATATGATGAGTATGATTTTTTCAATGCCATGAACATGCTCTCATACCCCAATGATTGTTTTATACTTACATATCTTCTTCATTTACCCTTATTGAGCATCTGAGTTCACCCATTTCTTATGATTCTTTAACCATGGTTATGAAGAAAGGTTTTATGTTTTATTACTAAAAGGGAAGACCATTATGAGAGGTGTGTAATAAATTCCATGATGTTAATAGATTATGTTCTCACGTTTCCAAGGGCACTAAACTATTATGGAAATCATGCATTTATTTTTATAATATGTTGATTATTCATCTAAAATTATGTATTATCCATGTATGTTAATCCTTGGTACTTAAAGGAAACCTTTTTTATTAACTATTAAAAATTTCATTGGTTATTTAAAATGTATTTTTATTAATTTGAAAGATTATTATGTTCCATTGTATGATTGAAATTATTTTGTACTAGTTTTTAGTACTTGGCATGTTTTTTTTCTATATGGTTTGTAATTTCAAAATTACTCAAAGGGTTCTTTATAATTATTTCATGAATTTGAAATATTTTCTTATGAAGATAAAACTATCCAGAATTTCAATTTTATTTCCATGTAGTATTCTAAAGACTAAAAAACTTGGCATAGACCTTGGTCACAAGCCTAGTGTAACATCCCAGGTAAACAAAGAATATATGACTTTTATATTTATTAATATTTTTGAATTAAATATTAATTTCTCTTTAAATGTGTTTCTATGTTCGATAGAATACCTGATATGAAACAACGGGCTTCTTTGAAATCTTACGTTGCACACTAATAATAAAATATTATTATTTTAAATGGAAGTTAATTCCTAGTTGTTGTATTGGAAAAAATGTTCAAAACTAACAAAAATATTATTATACATGTTTGTTAAAAGTATTTACTTTTATCAAATAAACGTTAGAGGCTTAAAATGTGAATGAATCTAATTTTATGCATAATTTACGTTAAAATGCCGATTTAACACCTTTTAATGGAGAACCCTATTTAAATATAGTTTTGGTCACTCTAATACATTCTATTTGACCAAATAAAATCCTTTTTTAGAATGGGAACATCATAATTTACTATGTGAAATTTTTGGGAATTTTTCCAAAAAAGTTGATTTTTTAATGAATAATGAAAAATATTGTATTTGAAATCAAAACAGCATTTTACTCTAATTTATTTATATGGTTATATTATATTTATAATTTGTTTTAAACTGTAAGTAGAATATATTTTTACCATTTAATCCAATTTTTTTCATCATAATTAATTTCACTTTGAATTTGGACATAAATAAGTGTCAATCTTTAGACAGTTATTGTTTCTTAAAAACACACTATTTGTTTTAACAACTGAAATTAATTTTAAATTAATTAATGCAACTTCTATGTTTAGAATTTTGAAAAATAATCATCATTTTCTAATAAAAAATATCAAATATATCTTAGGCTTAATTTTTTGTATTTTTCTGAAAAACTTCCATTTTTTGATGAATAGTAAAACCACTTAGTATTAGTTAAAAAAACCAAATTTTCCATTTAAAAGAAATTTTAAAACTTCTGGGAATTGAATTTCCAAAATCTGACATACATAGTTGTTATTAGTATGTAAAATGCAGTTCAAAAAGAAGAAAATAATTTTTTTGGTGAATAGTAATTTTTAACTTTTATTTACCACGGTTAAAGGTAAATAAGGCAATTCAAGGTAAAAAGATTATTATAATAATTCAAAATTACTATAACACTTCTCCTAACCTTATTGGATTATTAATGGCTGACCATGGGAATCCTTGGGTTGATTTTGGGACCCCATGGAGCCACTTATGAATGATAACGACACATTAGATTAATTAATTTAAAGTAAAAAAAATGACATAAACAAAAATCTTTTAGTAAATTAATTTTTATATGGTGTTTATAAGTAATATTTTTTACTATAAATATTCAATGGAAATATAAATAGATTTACTACATCATGGTATATTTTTTATAATTTTTAGACATCTAATAAATTAAATTATTTATCACACAATAATGATATAGTGATTACCTCATTAATAAATGATTTAAATAAATAAGAATATAACGACTAAAATGTTATCCAAAACCTGTCCAATTACTATTGGATGATATTATTTAGACTACGAGTCATCATATCTTTGACAATAATTATTTTTGGACCTTTATAAACTGAATATTGTTATATAATAAAATAATATTTTTACACTTTCTTAAAGAGCCCATCCTCCCCATTATAAAAAAATACCATTTATATCCAATTCCTCACACCCCTCAAGCCTTTTGGCTCAACCAAACTCTACCAAATTAATCTCCCTACATCATTATATTTCACCTAGAAGCCTTACCTTAGGCAGAATTCACTTCAATAATTCTTTTTGGTTCAAACCAAAGGAAGTAAGCCAAATAAAAGGTATCAGTTTTACTTAAATTCTTTTGTTTTATTTTGTTTAATTTTACTCAAAACACATAAATTCATTTTATTAAATTACATTATAATAAAACCAGTATCCTCAATATACTAGGATTTTTTAATGATAATTATTCGAACTACACTTACACACACCTCCATTTAAGGGGTGAAGAACATATTGTTTATCTGGATGGAAAACTAACGCCTCAGGAGACAATGATTGTTGGATTATCTCCTATCACCTATCATTGTGGAAATTAATATGACACTATATTTATATATGATATATATTATGTTAATGTATTCTTTATGATTCTGTATTTCTCTTTTATAGCATACCTTTATGGTTTCCATTTTGGGTTAACATGATAATTTCATTTGAGGAAGTGTGGACTATCGCCCCCTCAAAGTGATATGATTTGTTCATGCCATATGTGGGATGTATAAATGATATATTTAATTGTATTATATATGATATTATAATTTAATTATAATATTCTTATGTGTCATTATGTTTTAATTCCATTAAAATAAGAAATAGAAAGGGAAGCAGCATTCATGCGTACGTACGACTTACCATCTCCAGGAACGGTGCATTTCATTTCTTACCTCCAAATGATATGTACAATTATAAATACATGAATATACTTGATATATATGATATACATGTTATCTAAAAAATTTATATCATTATGTATATAAAGAAAATTTGACCATGTGAACAACTTGTAACTATATGGTGTTCATTTGTGACTCAAGCACCAAATATCGACAAAACGACCATTATTAACTTGAATGATTACATAATGATTATAACATGGTAATAAGTGATATAAAAGGAATAATAAAATTGAAAAAGGTTCTTAAGAAAGTATGAATTAACTTTAGTTTATTATTCAGGATATTTAAGAACAAACGGGTCATGTCGGACACGAGGTTAGGGACTTCTTCTCAATCTACTTTCATTGAGCCGTACTTTGTTTTACATTATTTTATAAGTTGTATAAACACCTATAACTTTTAAAAAGGGATATTTTTCTATAAATCATTTTACTAAACGACAAAAATTAATATTTCTTTTAACATAAGCAGTGACAATGACCTTTCCACTATTGTGAGTATTATTTCTTCTTTGGATTCCTTAACAAGCCGTAATGTTTTTTTTAAGAAAAATATATACCATATACTCATTTATGTATTTTGGTATTAAAAATGGTTTTTATAATGGATTTTTTATGTCAATATATTTTAAGTGATATATTGTGATTGAAATGTGGAAATGGTTTCTCACCTTTAAATTTGTTTTATGAGTTATGATTTTATAATGGTACTAGGACATTTGACGGGTGGTTACGTGATAAACCAAATGACAGGTGGTGCTGTGACAAAACATGATGGGTTGTTGTGTTATAAACTCCAATGAATTGGGTTGAATTCGGCCGTATGGCTATTCCATTTAGTGATATTTGTGGAAGTCGACCGTATGGTTATTGTATTTATGTATGTTTATGTCCCAACATACCTTTATATGTTTTTGTTCTTTATATGAGTTTTATGGTAATATTTTGGTAATAAAAGAGTAAGTAGTGATATTTTATTCAGTGAAGAGTATTTAATACTTCATTAAGGTGAAAAGTATTACTTATGTTAATGCATTCATGGTTTACATTTTGTTTTGAAAAAATAACAGTTTTCCTTCTTTGTGTATCCCTTAATGAGGTTTTTATGCTCATCCCATGTTTTTGAAATGTTTTTCACAGAAAGTAATGTAGAATAGGGTCATGGATGGGATCAATGAAAATTCATGATGTCTTAAACATGGAACTAGACATGACTATTGTTTTCAAAAGTTCATATTTTGGGAAAAAATGGAAACTGAGTAGAAGTGTCTACTTTGTATTTTTTTTGAAATGAAATGTAATAGTTATAGCCTAATAATCTATGACTCTAATCCTGGAAATATATTTATTGTGAATTATTCATTTAATTCATGATTATGTAATGTTTTTTGGCCATGTGCTTATAGTTGTTATCAATAGTCAGTTTAGAAAACTTTAGGAGTTAAGGAATTGTAAAATAAATGTACATAAATTAATTTATGGTAATATTGAAATGATATATCATTTATAGATTACCATGTCGCTTCACCTAAGATATTTATGTGTTCAAAATGTTTTTCTGCAGAGGAAACTGGAAAGCTATGTTGGGATGACATTAGGAGGAAGTAAACCTTCCAAATCAGCAACCTGATTTGGTTGGAATCAGAACTGAACAGTTTTTTGCAGTGAGGAAATAGTTGAATCATGTTATAAATGGTGGCGGTATCCATTTACAAGATCATCCATATCAACCACAGAGGAACATGTCAGTAGTGGATCATTTCATGAGGCAACATCCCCCATAATTCAGAGGATCATATGACCCTGTGCTAGCTAAAGAGTGGATTAAAGCACTGATAAGATTTTTGATGTCATGGGGTGTTTAGAACATCAAAAGGTTAGTCTCACTGTTTACTGTTTTGAAGGTGAAGCTTATTAGTGGTGGTCGATGGTGAAAAATATCAGGGATGGTGAGTAGATTTCTTCTCTTCATTGGGATGAAATCAAAGGAATGTTTCTTGAGAATTATTTTCCTATGGTGGTTCATCTTAGGATAGAAAAAACAATTACTGGAATTAATGTAGGAAGATGAATCAGTGGCTAATTATGAAGAAAAACGCACTCGACTGGAAATGTATGCTCCAAATTTCATCTGAGATCTTGATAGTATGATAAATCGATTTTACATATGACTGAAGCCATGATATCGAATAGAATTAGCCTCTTATGAGTTCAAAAGTTATGAAAAAATTGTTCGATGTGTGGAGAAGGTGGAAATGGAGTTTTTTTATGATCCGGTGTTGTTTGAAAAACAACAGAATAAGAGGTCTAGTTGGCAGGCAAAGGGAAATAATTCATCAAAAACAGTGTCTGTAAGAAAATTAAATATCCAACATGTGAGAAGTGTGGTAAAAAGAATACTGGAGAATGTTTATCAATGTCTGGAAAGTGATTTTGGTGTGGTAAGTATGGTCATATTGCACATAACTATAAGTAAAATGATCAATAAGGAAATGAAAATCCATCAGTAAGATGTTTTAATTGTAATGAAATGGGTTATTATGAATATTATTGTCTAGTGAAGAACTCAACTAAGGTAAAGTAGCAAAACTACATGCATAAATGGGTGGTGAATTCTTTTTCATTTACTTCAGCAGATGTTGGGCCATCAAACGAAGTAGTATCAGGTACACTGTTTGTTTATTCAGATTATTCCATGTGTTGTTTGATTCAGGGTCTACACACAATTTCATTATTGAGAATTTTTCAAGTAAATTGGGGATTCTATCTCAAGATATGAATATGGAACTTATGGTAAAAACACATGGAGGAAATTTTGAGACAAAATGAAAACATAAGAACCTTCTTGTCCTTGTGTGTGGGAAGAATCTACCTGCAAACCTTATTCTTTTCCTCTAGTAGAGTTTTTTGTTATTTTGGGCATGGATTCGCTATCTGTTTACCATGCTATGATTGAATGTAGAGCTAAATAGGTTTAATTTTAGAAAGATTTATAGTCTGTGTACATGAATGAACCCTTTCTTTTTCTAACATATCAGGAAGTTGAGAAACTAGTAAAAGTTGGAAATGAATGTTACCTTGCACATATTGTTGAAAATAAAGGAACTGTTCAGATTAATGACGTGCTAGTGGTAAATGATTATCTTGATTTTTTTACTGATGATTAACCTAGTATTATACCTAATCAGGAATTTTAATTTACTATTCACATTATTCCTGATGCTAAGACAATTTCAAAACAACCTTATCGAATGGCTCAAATTGAGCAGTTAGAGTTAAAGAAGCAATTATAGGTGTTATTAGATAAAGTTTTAATTCGACCAAGCACATCACCATGGGTTGCTTCTATCTATTTTGTTAAAAAGAATGATGGTTCAATGAGACTTTGCATTGATTATAGAAAATTTAATTACATCACTGTTAAGAACATGTATCCTTTTCCTTATAACGATGATTTGTTTCATCAGCTCTAGGGAGCTTAGTATTTTTCGAAGATTGACTTGAGATCGGGGTACCATCAGTTGAAAGTGAAAGAAGAAGACATTACGAAGACCATGTTTCGTAATAGTTATACCCATTATGAATTTATAGTTATGCCTTTTGGTTTAACTAATGCACCTACTATATTCATGGATCATATGAATAGAATTTTCCATGAGTTCTTGGATAAGTTTTTGGTTATGTTCATTGATGATATCTTGGTTTATTCTAAAAGAGAAGAGGAACATGAAAGTTATTTAAGGGTTGTCTTGAAAACCGTAAATGAAAAGAAACTGTTTGGGAAATTCAGCAAGTGTGAGTTTTGGTTACAAAAAATTTATTTCCATGGTCACATTGTTTCAAAAAACTACATAACTGTTGATCCTTCTAAAAAAGTTGTTGAAGAGTGGCCAAGAACCACAAATATAACCAAGATCTATAGTTTTATTGGTTTGGTAGGTTATTACTAGAGGTTTGTTTAGAATATTTAACAGTTACCTAGTACAATGAATAAGTTAACTCGAAAAGGTGTTAATATCATTTGGAAAAAAGAATTTGATGATTATTTTGAGGAATTGAAAATAATATTGGTGAATGATTCAGTTTTGGTACGACCTTCCAGAAATGGTGAATTTTTTATTTACAGTGATGCTTTATTGAAAGGACTTGGTTGTGTCCTTATACATAATGATTAGTTAATTTCTTATGCTTCACGTCTGTTGAAACCTCATGAGTTAAATTACCCTACACATGATTTGGAATTTGCTGTTATTGTTTTTGATTTAAAAATTTGGAGGAATCATTTGTATGGAGTAAAATATGGAATATACACTAACCACAAAATATTAAATTATATATTCACACAAAAATAATTGAACTTGAGACAGAGGATATGGATGGAATTAATCAAATATTATGATTAATTGATCCATTACCATCTAGGAAAATAAAATAAAGTGGTTGATGCTTTGATTCAAAAAGGTAAGGTCTCATTAACCATGATACTTTTGGAACAAGATCCTTTGGTTTTTGATTTGATGAACTTTGGCAAAGAAGTTGTTGGTGTATGAAATTCTTCTGTTTTGTTTCAGGTGTAAGTGATATCATCTCTACTATATAGAATAAAGAAAGCACAGAAAGAAGAGAGTGACATGCAGAAAAAGGAAGAGTTGGTTTAGAAGGGTAATTTGCCTGATTTTAACATCGAAAATTATTATGTTTTGAGGATTGGGAAGAGATTATGTGTGCCTTGTGATTCACAGTTTATGAATGAGTTGTTATGTGAAGATAATATTTCTCCATTATCAGTTCATCCTGGTAGTACGATGATATACAGAGATCTTTGAGAGTATTACTGGTGGGATGGAATGAAAAGAGATATTGTTGATTTTACTATGAAGTTTATGACTTGTCAGCAGGTTAAAGCTGAGTGGATGTTACCGAAAGGGATTCTTCAGTCTTTACTGGTTCCAGAGTGGAAATGGGAAAATTTATCAATGGACTTTGTTGTGGGATTACCAAAGATATCTTGAGGTAATAATGCAATCTGGGTTATAGTTGATCAATTCACAAAATCTGCTAATTTCCTTCCAATTCGAGATACTTTGTCTCTAGATTAACTTGCATGGTTGTATATTAAAGAGATAGTCAGGTTTCATTGAGGTCCCCTCTCAATTTTATTTGATCTTCATCCTAGGTTTACTTATAACTTTTGGAAATGCCTTCAGAAGTTGTTGGGTACTGAATTAAAATTTAGTACATCATTTCATCTGCAATCAGATGGACAGTCAAAATGAACAATTCAGACCATGGAGGACATGTTACGTGCTTTTTCACTGGATTTCCAGGGATTTTGGGACCAACATATATCTTTGGTGTAATTTTCTTATAATAACAGTTTCCATTCTAGTATACAGATTTCTCCATTTGAGGAATTATATGGAAAGCATTGTCAAACTCTAGCTTTTTGGGATGAAGTAGGTGAAAGAAATATGGTGGGACCAAAATTAGAAGAAGAGATGGTAGAGAAATTTCAGTCGATTGATAATCACATGAGAACATCTCAGAGTAGATAGAAAAGTTATGCGGATAACCGGAAGAAGGATCTGTCTTTTGAGGTAGGTGATCATGTCTTTCTCAAAGTTTCTCTATGGAAACGTGTGATGTGTTTTTGTAAGAAGGGAATGTTGAGTCCGAGGTTCATTGGACCTTATAAAATCCTAGAGAAACATGGATCAATTTCATAAAGAGTGGATTTATGTTCATTTTTATCCTAGGTACACAATGTTTGTCATGTTTCAATGTTGAGAAAGTATATACCAGATCCATCTCATGTTTTGAGTCCAGAGGTAATTTAGTTGGAAGATAATCTCTCTAATGAAGAACAACCAGTCCAGATTCTTGACCATAGAGAGAAAGTTTTTTGGAATAAGGTAAATCACCAGGTAAAGGTTTTTTGAAAAAACAATATGGTTTAAGAGGCAACATGGGAATTTGAAAATGCTATGAGGGATAAATATCCCCACTTATTTTTATAAGTGAATAAAAATTGCGAGGATGCAATTTCCTAAAGGGGGAAGGATGTAACATCCCAGGTAAGAGATAAATAAGATATTTTCATATTTATTAATATTTGTGATTTAAATAATAATTTTACTTTATTGGGGTTTCTATGTTTGATAGCGTACCCGATACGCAACAACGGGTTTCTTTGAAATCTTACTTTGCACACTAATAGTATTATATTATTATTTTAAATGGACGTTAACTCCTCATTGTTGTATTGGAAGGAATGAACAAAATTAACTAAAATATTATTATACATGTTTATTAGATGTATTTACTTTTATCCAATACAAGTTAGAGGCTTAAAATGTGAATTAATCTAATTTTAAGCATAATTTACATTAAATGTTTGATTTACCACCTTTTAATGAGGAACCCTCTTTAAATCTTGGTTTTGTCACTTTAATACATTCTATTTGACCAAATAAAATTCTTCTTTATAATGGGGATGTCAAAATTTACTTTGTGTAATTTTTTGGAATTTTTTCAAAAAAGTTCATTTTTAATGAATAGTGAAAATATTGTATTTTAATTAAAAAATGTGTTTTAATTTAATTTATTTATATGGACAGACTATTATTTTTAATTGGTTCTAAAGTTTAATTAGAATATATTTTTACCATTTAATACAATTTTTTTCATTGGAATTAATTTCACTTTGAATTTTTACATAAACAAGTGTCAATCTTTTGATAATTATTGTTTTTTAGAAACACGCTATTTGTTTTAACAACGGAAATTAATTTTAAATTAATTAATTCAAATTATATTTTTAGAATTTGGTAAAATATATAAAATTTTTCAATTCGTAATATCTAATATATCTTAGGTGGAATTTTTTGTAATTTTTTGAAAAACATCAATTTTTGATGAATAGTGAAACCAATTAGTAGTAGTTAAAAAAACTGAATTTTTCATTTAAATGAAATTTTAACAATTATGTAAAATGAATTTTAAAAATCCGACATACATGGTTGTTATTAGTAAGTAAAATGTGGTTCAATAAGATGAAAATAATTTTTGGTGAATAGTAACAGTTGACTTTTACTTACCGTGGTTAAAGGTAAAAATGGTAATTTAAGATGAAAAGAATATTATAATAATTCAAAATTACCTTAACACTTGTCCTAACCATATTGGATGATTAATGGAAGACCATGGGTGTCCATGGGTCTATTTTGGGACCCCATGGAGCCACTTATGAATGATAATGACAATATAGATTAATTAATTTAAAATAATGGCAAAAATGACATAAACAAAATTCTTTTAGTAAATTAACTTTTATACGGGGTTATATAAGTAATATTTTTTAATATAAATATTAATTGGAAATCTAAAAATATTTCATACATCATGGTATTTTATATAATTTTTAGACATCAAATAAGTTAAATTATTTATGACACAATAATGACGCAGTTTTTACCTCATTAATAAAAGATTTAAATAAATAAGATTATAATGATTAAAATTTTATCCAAAACCTATCCAATTCTTACTGGATGATATTATTTCTACTATGAGTCATCTTATCATCGTCCTTAATTATTTTTGGCTATTTAGAAACCGAATATAATTATATAATAAAATAATATTTTCAGACTTTCCTAAAGAGCCCTTCCTCCCCCTTATAAAAGGAGACCATTTATAACTAATTCTTCAAACCTCTCAAGCATTATGGATCATCCAAACTCTACCCAATTAAACTCCCTACATCACTCTGTTCCTCCTATAATCCTTACCTTAGTCATAAGGTATTTCTAGAATTCCTTTTGGTTCAAACCAAAGAAAGTTATCCAAATTAAATGTAAGAGTTTCTCTTAAATTATTTTGTTTTATTTTGTTTTATTTTACTTCTCCAACCCCTAAAATATTTTTATTCATTTATTTTATAAAAACAACAGCATCCTCAATATACTAGGATGTTTTATAAGAAATATTCGAACTAAACTTACAGACACCTCCATCTAATGGGTGAAGAACATACTGTTTATGTGGATGGTAAACAAACACCTCACGAAATGATGATTGTTCGATTATCTCCTACCGCCTCTAATGGAGTCCATTAAGATGAAACTATAGTTATATTTGATATATATTATGTTTATGTTTTCTTTATGATTATGTATTTTTCTTTTATAGCATACCTTTATGGTTTCCATTATCGGTAAACTCAATAATTTTATTTGTGGAAGTGCGGACTACCGCCCCCTCAAAGTGTTATGACATTTTCATGCCATACATGGGACATGTAAAAGATAGATTTAATGGTATTATATTTGATATTATAATAGAATTATAATATACCTTTGTATCATTATGATTTAATTCCATTAAAATAAGAAATAGAAATTGAAGTAGCATTCATGCGTACGTACAACTTACCGTCTCCATGAATGGTGCATTTCATTTATTACCTCCAAATGTTATATAATATTATAAATACACGTATATAATGGGTATATATGATATAAATGATATCAAAATCATGAATATAATTATTTATATAATGAAATTTTGACCATGTGAACAACTTGTAACTATATGGTGTTCTTTTGTGACTCAAGTACCAAATATCAACAAAACGAACATTATTAACTTAAATGATTAAATAATGTTTATAACATGGTAATAAGTAATATAAAAGGAATAATAAACAATAAAGTCATTATTAAGTAATTATAAATTAACTTTAGTTTATTATTCAGGATATTAAATAACGAACGGGTCACGTCGGACATGAGGCAGGGGACTTTGTCTCAATCTCTTTTAATTGAGGAATATTTTGTTTTAATACACAACTTTCTTTTATATTCTGTATAAAAACCCTTGAATTTTCAAATATAATATTTTTCTCTATGAATTTTACTAAATGGCAAAAAGGAATGTTTCTTTTAATGTAAGCAGTGACAAAGACTTTTCTGCCGCCGTGAGTATTATTTGTTCTTTGGCTTCCACAACTAGCCGTAATGTTTTTTCAAAGAAAATAAATACCATATACTCTTTTATGTAATTTGGTATTGAAAATGGGTTTGATAATGGATATGTATGTCAATATATTTAATTGATATATTGTGATTGAAATGAGGAATTTTTTACTTTCTTTTATATTTGTATTATGTGTTATGATTTTATAATAGTACTTGGACATGTGACTGGTGGTTACATGAAAAACCAAATGCTGGGTGGTGCCATGATAAACCATGATGGGTGGTAACATTATAACCTCCAATGCATTGGGTATGAAAGTGGTCCGTATGGCTATTCTATTTAGTGATATGTGTGGAAGTTGACCATATGGTTATTCTATTTAAGTATGTTTGTGTCCCAAGTTACCTTTATATGGTATGTGTCCTTTATATGGGATTTATGGTAATTTTTTGGTTACAAAAGGGTAAGTAGTGATCTTTTATTCATTAAATAGTATTTACTACTTCATAAGGATGAAAATTATAACTTATGTTAAATTATTCATGGTTTACTTGTTTTTTTAAAAAACTAACAGTTTTACTTCATTGTGTATCCCTTACTGAGCTTTATATGCTTATCCCGTGTTTTTGAATTGTTTTTCACAGGACATAATGTGGAATAGGGTCAATGATGGGATCAAGGAAAATTCATGATGTCCTAAACATGGAACTAGAAATGAATCTTTTTTTTCAATAGTTCTAGTTTTGTGAAAAAAATGGAATCTTAGTAGAAGTGTCTACTTCGTATTTTTATGAAATGAAATGTAATAGTTATGGCCTAATTATCTAAAACTCTAAACCAGAAAAGATCCTTGATGTGAATTATTAATTTAATTCATGATTATGTAATGTTTTAAGGCCGAGTCCTTATAACAAGTGTGCTATTAAATTCCTTTTTGGGTTTCCTAATGGGATGTAGATATTTTAAACATTTATTTGATGTCATTTTTATTTTTTAAAAATTTGTGAGATTATTTTTAAAGGGATTATTTTATAAAAATTGAGAGGTTGAACCTTTTTGTAATGAAGTAGATACTTTATCAAGTTGTTTGGATTCATTTTTAATTGGTTACGTTTTCACTGAGATTCAGGATTGATTTAAAAATTATTTCATTTTGTGGTTTCCAAAATGTATATATTATGTATGATAAAATAGAGTATCAGTTAAAAATTTATGATGTGTTGGTTATTTTTTATTCCCTTAATGAGACCACGTGTTTTTTGATGATATTTTTATAATCCATGTAAATAATATTTTTATATGATTGATGTGGTTCTAATGGATTGGGGATCCTTCTAACAGATATGTGAATTTTAGGTGATGAAATTGTAAATTCGTGGCCTACATCCATGAATTATTCCTTGAAGAAACAATGTAACTAAGTGGGAAGTAGTGATACATATCTAGGATAGTTTATATATAAACACTACATACTAACCCCTATATAAAATTCACTTGAATTCTTGTGGGATGTCATAGATGAGGCTATTGAGAGCGATTTGGTTGAAAAATGTGCAACTGTTTATATGTTGATGGTTAGGTCCCCATTTTCATTTCATGGGATACTTTTTTTGTACTTGGGATGTTTTCTCATGATATGTATTGTATTTTATTAATTTTTTATTTTATTTTTAGAATTTTATTTTTGTACTAGTTATATTATTTATGTTTTGGCATGTTGGTGGTTTTATGATTATGCATTGACACTATGGTGTTTTCTTTATGATAGCATTGATTCTATTTATAACTGGTAAGAAATAACATATTTGGTGTTTAACTAACCATAAAATGAGTTGTTTTTTATACAGTTTATATGTAATATTTTTAGAGGAAAATGTTTTCGTTATGTCTTTAAGAGTTTTAAAAAAATTGGATCTTCCATAAAATGGTTTACAAAAATAATTTTTTTATGGTATGGTTTGGAAATTCAATAAAAGTGCTTAGATTAGTAAAAATAGTCTAAAAGTTTAATATTTAATGTTTAATTATCCTTATATTTATTTTATAAAATATATAGTCATTTGGAATCTCTAATTTTGTTTTTATTTTTCTGAACACGTAAAAATCCTTCTTTAATACTATATTTTCAATGTTATATATTATAAACATTTTTAGAAAGGTATTTCTGTATTTTTTTGTGTTCTTAGGTCCCTACTAAGATCTTAAGGCCTTATTACTATTTTATCATTTATAGTTTTACGTCATATAAAGCTCCAGTTTTCTCATTGTGTGAATATGGTTCATTGGTTGATGAATAAACATGAGGTAAAATGGATGTATGAATATTTGGTTTCCTTCTGTATTCTAGTGTTTAATATATGTACCTATTAATTTTTGGGATATGTTTTTTCCAATTGAGATATTCCTAAGGCCCAAAAATATTTTCCCTATCGAGAGGATTTGAAATGCCTCTTGGGTATGTGGTGAGCTAGTTTGGTTCACTAGATCAGGATCAACCTAGGATAATTACTTACAACACTATCTTTGTGAATGTTAAATTCTGAAAACATACACTTCTTGAAAAATATAATATTTCACATGAACTTTTTTTGGGTATTCTTAATTATATCTGAAAATAATTCCCATACTATCAACTGAACCAAAATGGAGGGAGCTTCTACGGGAATTATTTCATGGCTAACATTCCTAAAATCTATAACCATGATTTCAAATTCAAAAAATTACATGGTTAATTATATATTATCTTTTTGACTCAAGGTTTACACTACCTTATTTTCTTTACATGAATGAATGTGAATCATTAAATCATAATAATTTATCAAGAAAAACCATTTTATCTGCATCATATTCAACTCTTTTTTAGTAAATACTTACATTATAAATTTATTATTAATATATACTACACATTTACCCCGTATAAATTATTCAACTGATTTTTAATGAAAAAGATACCATTGTAACCACATGATCATGTAGAGGGTAGTTATTTTCATTTAATTTTAATTTATTTAAAGAATATTAAATTACAAGATCATATTATATCAGGACATAACTAATTCCTGTCAATGAAGAATTTCTGTAAATAAAAAATTCAAATATTCATTTTACCAAGAAAAATAGTTGATCTTTATCCAATATTCATTTCAATTCCTAAAAATATTTATCAAATTATTTTATCCAATGTAATTTATCTCATTTTCCTAATACCATAATTTGTGGGAAGGATAACCAAAATTAGTTTTTCTAAAGTATGATTGTAGTATACATATAATAAAAGAAATCTTCAAATCATATTGAAATTTTTATTTCTTATATAATCTTAAACCACTTTATATATGGTAGGATCAATAGCTAAGAATCATTATAAATTTTTTTCAAATATAATGAATTGTTTTTTTACCAACATTCATTTTTAATAAATTTTATATACAATTTATTTCATTTAATTTATATAGAATAATCATTATTTTTCATTCATGATCCCAATAAATCTTATAATAAACTATAATATAATATATGCAAACTAAAAAAGTTTTCCAAATACTAATGGAGACACTATTTGTATGATCCAAAATTATTGTTTGTAAATACCAAGACCCTTGTAACTTTGAGCCAGAGTCTTAATTTAGTTCATTGTCCTCGATACAAGATTTGAATTCCAAAGGAATGAATTGTTTAGTAGTCTTTTTAACACTAGATTTATTCCAAATACCCATTTTACCCATATACTATAAAATAAAACATTATAGATAACAAATTATAATAAACTACCTCCTTGAAAAATCATTCAGAGTTCTCTTATTCAGCACCAGTGGTACGGAAAAAAATAAGGGTGAGATGAGATTCATAGTAAGGATTATTTATAATGGAATACATAATGAATCAATGAACATAATCAATATGGAACTGTAAATCACGAAAAAACATTCCATTTAATCAATAAACTGATAATGAAATTCATCCATATATTCAATAATATTGAAAATACCATGTATAATAATAAATAAATGTTGAATTATGGAAATGATTAATCATTGGAGGAAATATATCTATCCCATGATCCATTACCTTCATGACCTTTCACAAGACATTATAATCATTATGGGTAAACCCCATTTGTTGATATCTTAACTGATTCATCCCATGAGACTGTTGATGCATCGAGTTGTTATCTATAACTAGGACCCACTAGTATCTTCCAGTCAAAATAATTCCTCATATATTTAATAATGGATTTAAATAACGTAAATTTTTCACAATAATCAAATATTTTTATTGAATAATGGATACAAATTTAACAATATATAATCAGTTAGTATAACATATTTCAATGTAAACACTATATGTCAAAATTCTATATGACATAGATAATAATAAAATCCATGATACGAGAAATATGTATATTTAAATGAAATTAATTTTTTAATGAATGATGATCATAAATAAATCCAACAGGAAGTATATACACCAAAGAAAATAAATTAGGAGCTTAATATTAAAATATCCCTCTATGAAGTGAAATTGAGATGAAGTACCATAAAAATTTTATATCATTTATAAAATGAAATTATTATTTTTATTTTATGTAAATGAACCAATAGAATTTTAAATATAAAATAATATAGTCAAAATTCATTTCACACATAATCTTAGCATGACATAATCAATAAATTAGATGTTTTAACCCAATGAAATGAAATTGAGTTTAGAAATACATTAACAATTTGTTATTAGTCTAATCATATGACCCATAAAATTAATAATAATCAAATGAAACACAGAATAAAATGATTATAAATAGATTCATTATATGATATATCATAGGGGTAGTACACCAGGGAAAGGAAATAAGTGCTGAATAAGGCATTAATATCACAAAAGTAAATATGAGATGAGAAACCATTACCATTCACTTATTTTTGGTAAAAATTTCATTAAAATCATGAATAATATATTGAAAAATATTCTTAATTTATACCATAATATTATGATGTAATATATTATCATATTATATCATGTTATCATCCATTTTTTAATAACATTTCATTATTACCCTTATTTCAGGTGTTACCTTCATCATTTTCCTATGCATGTTTCTTCATATAAATCAATGTTATTAGGAATAAGATATAATTATATAATATAAATAATGATATTAAGTTCATATATATCATATTTATTCATTATAAACATTTTTAGTATCATTCATGAATAGTGAACACAGAAAACGAATCACATCACACTTTGGAGACAGTAGGTCGTATGTATGCACAAATGACAATATAATTCCATTAATGATAAAATGGTAAGGAAGATGATGGTATATTAATAATTTAAGAATAAATATTATGTAATAATTATTAAATATATCCATTATTTCCATAATTATACATATCCATATAAAGTGGATATGAAAAAAATACACCCCAATATAGAGACGGTAAGTCGTACTTACGCACACATTGTGCTTTTGTTTTTTAAAGGATGGATAAAAGGTTGAATATTGTGGTAAAATATCCATAAAAATATAAAAATATATATTTTACAATATTTTTTAATTTAATAAGTATAAAGAATGTTAAAAATATGTATAAGAAGAAATGAACTTGAATGAGTTGATAAAAATGATCACCTCTTCTTCCGTAGACTTCCTTTAAATATCTTCTTAATGTATATGGGATTGGTATTTATGGAAACACATTAACTCAAATTATTTTCTAAGGATTTTGATAAGATAAATTTTCATGTTTTGTTCAATCAATAAGGATCAACATAGCGTGAAGTTGTGAGGTAGGAGGTTCACGTTTATAATTGAGGTGAGGGGGACTTTTGGGAACTACCCAAATATAAAATTAATATAAAATAACATTCTTCTCCAAATAAATTAAAATGATTAACTTAAAATTTTAGATATGTATGGGAATAAATTATCTCATCCATTATATTTTATACTATTCTAGGTCACATTATTACAATTATGTTTTGGTATTAAGCTTCATTTTATCCCATTAACTCTTAGCGCGACGACATGGATTTTTACTCCTTGAGGGTCAATATAGTTACTATAAAATGTAAAAAGAGAAATAAATCGAACATAAAATAATTTTTCATCAATTTGAAGATAATTTGGATGAATTTATGATCATTACAAATTTTATATCATTTAAAAAAATATTATTTTTTCTCAAATGTCATTAATGTCAATTTTTACAACACTCATTACATTGAATTTTAAAAATATAAATACAATAATTAGTATCAAAAAAAATATTTTAGTATATCCCTAACTTGTTTAGGAAATCTATAAAAATTTTGGACGAAATTAATTATCTCAAATTATATTTAATTTAATATCTTTAATATCTTTTATTTGACAATACCATTAATAAAACAATTACAGTATCAATGTTCTGCAATCATTTAATGAAACTATTTCTTCATTAAATTTTAGATAAATTACTAGGATGTAGATAGTTATTTAAGAATAAAAAATTCTATTTATAGTATAATATATATTCTAAATGAACCTATATAAAAATTGTTATATTTATTAAAAAGATGAGAACTGTATCATTGAATTTTAATTAAATAAAATATTTTAAATGTCATAATCTAATATAAGTGGATTTAAAAGGACATAATTTATATCATTGGATTATTATCATAGAACATAAATCATATAATAATATTAGGGAAATTTGAAGGATAAATTTCTAACCCTTATCACATTATTTTTAATATAAATTAACATGTTTACTCTTTATTATGCTGATAAAAATTAACAATGTTCCTATTCATATTGGTAAAAAATTATAGGGGAATATTTAATAAATTTATAAATTCTAAATAAAATTTTAGAATTTTTTTTTCAAAATAAAAAACATATAATTTTATTTATTTAATTAAAAATTAATCACGCAATATAGAACAAAAATATTCATTCTTGAAAAAATGAATTTTTGAACCTAAAAATATACTAAAACCAAAAGAATAAATAATAATAATAATAATAAAATTAATCAAATTATTTATAAATATATATTATATAAGTTACATTGATAAAAAATTCAAATCATAATTGGTCTTTAAATAAAAATAAATTGATAGTTTATAAAAATGAGTATTTTCACTATTCATTGAAAAATTAATATTCTAAGAAAAATAAAAAAAATCATCATAAACTAATTTAATGATTAATATTTTTAATATAAAGTTTAATATATCAAATATAATTTATAAAAGATTCAAAATTTAGTTTTAAAATAAGTACCCTATAAAAATACGACATAACTACCTTTACCAAAAATATAACTTTTAAGCATGAAATAGGATTTATTTTTATCATATGCCTATCAAATATATTGAATAAATGTAAAAACAATTGATTGCATATATAATCTATAAATTTCATAATGGGGTTTATACTATTCATTTCCTCTAATTTAATGGAAAGATTATTTTGATAACATTATAATATTTTATTATTCTTTTAAGTTGGGTGTTGCATGCAATTTAAGCTATCGAAAAGATTAAATGTAAAAGAGACATACCATAAAATATTGTGGGTGTTACATTCTCCCCTAATTCAATATATTTCAAAATTACAATTTCATATTAAACATTTAAATTCAATGTTTGATTCTTAACAATTTCTTTGTGGGAATCATATATTATAAAATGGATTAATAAAACATCCTATTAATAAGGGGAAGGGGAAATGTAAAGGTAACCAAAAAATTTGTCTTTATAATAAGAAGAAATTAGTTGGATGTTAAATCATTGACATGGAATAGAAATCTAGTTGTCATGTTCTGATGGAGAGTGATAGAAAACATTGTCATTAAAATGTTAACCATCACAAAATTTTATATTTTTGATCAGTTTAAATACAATTGATTTATCAAATGAAAAGTAAATGGATAATGTCTTTGTTCCCCAATAAGCTTTCCTAATGTTAATGTATAATTTTACAATTAAAATAATCAATTGAGAAAATAAATTTAATTGATTACTTTATATGTTATACGAATAATCTCATCCTTTGGCCATGCTTCGATCGATTTTCACTGCATTCCTTATATAAGGAAATGAATGTTCATGATGAATTTTTTTAATCACTATTTACTTTAATTAATCATTAGATTCACATTTCATTAATTTTACCATTAAATCTTTACTAAAAATTAAATTTTTAGCACAAGATATCCAATATAATAAATCATACTTTAATAAAAAAACAATAATGTCCTATGTTCTTCTTAATCCATTATATACGTAGTTAAATTTAAGACTCTTCTTAAACATGTCTATCCAAATTCAAAGATAAAAAAATTTATAAGGATGGTCAATAAATTTCAAAAATCAACATAAAATTATATTTTTCTTAAAAACATATTATTTCCTTTATTTTTACAAACCCAATATTTTAGTACCTTGATCATTATTAACCGTTAATTACGAAAAACAAGTTTCTAAAAATAAAATCATCGACATATTTCTTAAATCAAACATGTAATATACCCAGTAAATATAATATAAACCATCAAATAATTAACCACTTTATTAGTCACCAATATATCCCATAAATATCATATTTTCATTATTATATCTACATTAAGAATATATTAAGGGTTATATACCCTCAATAATTTGTTTTATAAAAGATAAAATTGAAATAAAATAACTTTTCATGGTTACTGGTACTATTCATTACCTACTACCAAATTCTAAAAGAAATATTGTGTCTTAGTTCTTATAAATATCATGTTTTTTGCTACAAAAAAATCATTGATAAAATAACTCTTCAATCCCAATACAAAATAAATATAACCACTCTACATCATTCTTAAACCATTAACTATTCTTCATCATCATATTCTTCAATACCTCATTCTTTTCATTTTTCTGGTGAAGTCTCTTTATCAATAATAGTATAACCATTATTAGTCTAACCATTATATTTTTCTTCATTATTTCCCTTATAATACATAGGTTTATATAATTCCCATATTGTATACACCTAAAACATTCACAATCAATAACAAATTATGGAGACCATTATTCCAAACATTTCATTTTTCCTCAAAAACTAATTTCTTTATATCCTTCTTTTATACACCCAAAACATATTATCCATCCTCTAAGACCTTAAAATGGACGTTTTTTCTCATATACTCAATATATGGGAAACTGAATCTTCATTCTTCCATGGTCTTTACCACCTGAGGTATCAATAAACTATATCAATCTCTTATTTAGTGAGTTCGAGAGTTAGTTAAGGTGTATATTGTTAATCTAATATTGTGGCAAATGATAATAAATAATCACAATATAATTTAGTTTATAAATCATTTGATTTAGTTTCTCATCAATAAATTTTCTGTCACATTGAATGTTATCTCAATACCTCATAATTCTCCCCATTGACAAAAACCCAAATCACAATTTGAGAAACACTAATCAAAGCGATATAGTCAAGAAGATTCATTTATAGGACTTCTAAATCATTCAACATTATCAATATATGAATCCATAGGTTTATCCTTGGTTATTCAGGGTCACTAACAAAGCTATACGTCGCTATCTGAAACTTATACAGATTCTCAATTCCATCCAACAGCTATACTCCCTAATATATGTTTTCATAAACATAGTTCAGAAGGTTTCTACAAAAATATATCAAATACCAAATGTATTGACCCTGACCCTAGAAGCCCCAATCCGGTTTTGTACTTTATTTTATTTTAATAGATACATGATTAATATTCCGAAGGACTGAATGATTTAGATGTTTTATAAAACTATATTACATACATGATACACATTTTATATTGGGAATAAAAAATAAAAAATAATATATAAAATAAGTTAATAAACAAAATCCTTGAAAAAAATTCCAATATAACTTATTCGTAACCTAGGGAAATGAAACAAAATAAGGATGAGCTCAAATGATCAGTAAGGGTTAATTTCATTAGAAGATGTCCTGAATAAATTATCTCAATCATCATGGAATGGTAGATTACTGAACACCCATTCCATTTAGTCAATAAATTGGGAATACAATGCATCCATATATTTTATCATAGTAAAAATATCATGAATAATAATAATTGAATGATGAATTAAGGAAATGATTAATTATTGGATATCCTGTATCTAGAATGTGAATAATTTTTTCCAAGACCATTCACATGATGGTTTAATCATTATGGGTGAAACCCATTTGATGATAGCTTAACTAATTCTTCCCATGAGACTACTAATTCCTCAAGGGGATATCTATAATCATAACCAACCCATTTATTTTAGTCCAATAAAGTCATCATATATCCAATAATATATTTAATTATCAAACAATGTAACTTATAATTAAATATCAATGTTTTTTAATTGATATAAATTTAACATTATTTCCCCTGTTAATAAAATAACAGTCAAAGTAAACACCATATATAAAAATGGTATACAACATAGATAATAATAATATCCATGATACATGAAATATGGATTTTAAAAATAAATTAAATTTTCAATGAATGATTAATGTAAATAAATCCTTGGGGGATTATATAAATCATATAAAATAAATTAGGTGAATAGTATTGAAATATTCCTTCATGAAATGAAATTGAGGCGAAGTCCAAGAGAAAGATAATATCATTAATCAAATGGAAAAATTATGGGTATCCACTAAAAACGACATAAAAAAGTTTAAATACAACATAATATACTTAAATATAACTTTATTCATAATCATAGTGCAAAAAAATCAATAAATTGTAAGTTTTAGCCTAATAAATGAAAATTCAGTTAAACAAATACCATAACACTTTGTAATAATATAAATCATGTGCACCAAAAAATTAATAATAATAAAATGAATCATTTAATACAATTATGATAAATATGTTAATGATATTATATATCAAAATTTAAGTACACCATACAAATGAAATTAGTGGTCAATAAGGCATGTATCTCCTAGAAGATAAAGTGAGATGATAAACCCTTACCTTTCACTTCTTTTTGGTCAAAAGATATTTAAACTCATGTATAATGGTTTAAATAATGTTATGAATTCATAAAATAATATTTTTGAGATCATATATGATCCTATTATATCTAATTATAAAATTTTTAATAATAATATTTCATTATCACCCATGTTTCAGGTGCTAACTACTTCACTTTCCAATGTATATTTTTTCATATAAGTCAGGGTTCTTATGAATAGGATATAGTTTTTTAAAATAATGATTTATATCAAGGGAATATATATCATATTTAATAATTATATACATTTTTAGAATCATTCCTGAATGGTGAACATGGAAAATGAATTTCATCATGTTGTGAAGATGATAGGACACATATACACATGGACAACAATATCATTTTCTAATGGTAAAATGGTAAGGGAGTGGATGACATATTAATTTTTAAAAAATAAATATTATTTCATAATTATAATATATATCCATTATTACTATGGTTTACCATATAAAAAAATTATTGATTGAAAATAAATTACACTATATCTTGGACACATTAATTTGTACGTACACACATGTGGTGCTTTAATTTTTCATAAGACTTATTAAAGGTAGAATATTGTTTTACCATAATAATAATAACACATCATAATATAGATGATTATTTATTTATCATTTTATTATTGTAAAATCACAGGAAAAGTAAGTAGAGGAAGAAATGAAGTTGAATGAGTTGGTAAAATCAAATACATTTTATTTGGGAGACTTCTGTTAGATCTCTTCTAAATGTATGTAGGGTTGGTATTTTTGGATGAACATGAACGATAGAACTTGGATAAGGATTTTTATAAGAAATGCGGTAGTTTTTTTTAGATAAAATTCTCATGTTTTTTTTTGAATAAGTTAGGGTGGAGGTTACCTTCTATAATTGAAGTGAGGGACTCTTTTGAAATCTCGAAAAATATTAAAGTAATGGAAATTGATTTTGATTTTAAATTGGCTAAAAATGATTTATTTTAAAGATAAGATGACTATGTGTAGAAATAATCTCATAAAATAATTTTCTTTGACATGTATAGGATACATTATTACCGTTATATATTGATTTTAACAGTTATTTAATCCCTTTGTCTCTTACCATGAAAAAATATATTTTTACTATTTGAGGGTTAATATAGTTAATATAAATTTCAAAATGACTAATAAACAGTTAATTGATGAAATATTTAACATTATTCAAAAAAATTAGCAAATTAACATTTTTTATTAATTTTATAGCATTTAATAAAATATTATTTATCTTAAAATATAAATAATGTCAATTTTGACACTACCAATAACAACTATTATTAAAAATATCAATACAATAATATATATTAAAAAAACTATTTTTATACATCCTTAAAATTCCAAGGTAATATATAAAATTTTTGGAGGAGATTAATCATCTTAAATTATTATTTTTCTATTATTTTTATTATTATTTATTTGACATTTCCACTATTAAAATAATTAATGTATAAGTGTTCTGAAATCATATAATGTAAATGTTTCGTTTCTAAATTTTCTCAAACAATTACAATAATTAAGATAAATCTTTAATATTTTCAATGAATATTTATAATAGAATAAATACTTTTAATAACCCATTATAAGAAATGTTATAGTTATTAAAACCAAGAGTATGACATCTTTGTGTTTTCATTAAATAAAATATTATAATTTTCCAAATATCACCCAAGTGGCTCAAAAATGTTATAATTTAGATCCATATATGCTTAATGTTTAACATAACTATTAAAATAAATTTTTATCATGTCTTGTAGCCTATTTATAATCCATATCACATTATTTTTAACATATATTACCGTATTCACCCTTTTCTATGGTAATAAAAATTACCAAAGTTACTATTCATATTATCCAAAAAATGGACTAGTTTTATAAATGTTTAAATTTATAATGAAAATATAGAAAAAAAATTCAAAATTTAAAACCTATAATTTTTATGATTTTATTTCAAATTAATCACTCAAAATGGAACAAAAAACATTTTTCTAGAAAAATGCATTTTAAACAAATGTACATATACCAAAATAATGTATATGAATGATTAAAATGGAAATAAATAGATTATTTTTAACAAAGTATTAAATATGTTACATTGAGAACAAATTAAAAAATAAGTATAATTTTAATATAAATAAATTAATGGTTATATAGAAATCGATATTTTTCACCATTCACTAGAAAATCAATCATTTAATAAAAATACAGAAAATTCAACCTTGGATAATTTTATCATTAATATTTTAAAAATAACATTTTTTTCTCAAATTTAATTGATTAAATTTTCAGAATTATGTTTTAAATTAACTGGACCATTAAAAGGCGATAAAAGTGCCTTTCGAAAAAATATTGATTTTATGTGTAAAATTGGATTTATTATTTTTTTAGGTCTATCAAATATATTGGTTGAATTAAAAATAATTTGGTTGAATATATAATATATATATTTATTAATGTGGTAATATAATTAATTCTCTCTAATATAATGATTGGTTTATAATGATCACATAATAATATTTTATTATTCATTTATGCTCGGTGTTGCATGAAACGTTAGATATGAAAGAAAATTAATTTAAAAAAAAATACATACCAAGAAATATTTGTGTTTTACGAAGTTAATAAAATAGTCAACTCAAATCTAATAAATAAAAATTCATAATTCGCATGCATTGAAAAAAATTCTATCATTGAAGTTTCTTCCTCCATCACCATTTTCTAATGATAACTAAAATTGAGATCAATCATTAGAAAATATTGATCACATTAATAAAAGTAAAAAATAATAATTTATATGATGCAATGGATATATGTTATAATGGTTATTTTAATGAATAATCTATAAGCAAATCAAATCTTCAGGGAAAAATAATTCTTTTCAAAAAATAGAATTAGAGTTCCCAAGGTGATCTGATAAGGTAGTTGAAACCCATGTCACAAAATAGTTGTAACTTCATTATCAATTGAAAAATTTGTACTATATCCTTTCAATAAGGGGGTTTTAACTTTTCATAGTATATGCAAATAATTAAATAGTAAATGTTTTTCCTAACGAGGAATAAAAATATAGAAGTCACTAAGAAATTCATCCAGATATTCAATTATTACTAGAGAATCACTAATTTTAATAGTTCATTTATTTTCAGAAATATATTCAAGATAACATTCACATACATATTTTATCAATTTCATTACTTCTTGATATATTTTAATTGGTTTTAATTCATCTTATATAAAAACCTAAACTCATATATAGAAATAACATCATTATCCCATAAATACATCTATGGATACTGAAAATAATAATAATTTATAATCATGATAACATATAACATTATAATGGGAAATAATTTCTTTTCTAGAAAAAAAATTATATATATGATAACATAATTATTTATATAAATTATTTTTCCCTTTATACCATGTTGATCCCACACTCTTTGAGTAGTATTCTTTGTATATGTGAATTAAATATCATTTGAAGAATAATCTTGTTGAAGAAGAGTGGATCCCAATAATTTTATGTATCAAGGATTTGCTTCATGATTGTAATGTGAAATAGGCAGGCTGGGATGGAGCGGGCCAAGCCCACGTGGGATTCTGCCCATGCGGTTTTGTTTTTAAAATCACGCATATAATGAGAAAAAAACTCAAACCCACCCTTCCCCGTTTAAGCCTGCAAGTTTCCCGCATTTTAAAAAATATATACTATTTATAATCATTTAAATATCTTATTTTTTATCATTCATAATGGTTTTTGTTTGGAGAAGTATGGTTTGACAATACCTAGAGTTTTAAAGGATGACACGATGAAACATTTTTCTATCGGTTAATGGTTCCATGTGGTGATGTCGATCTGGTGGAAAATAGTTGCGATGAAAAGTACGTGCGTGATCAGTGAGGGTTAACGAATTATAATATTGGTCATGTGGTGATGTAAATGGTTCGAATGAATGATGAATGATGAATGAATGGTGAATTAGTATGATAATTATGATGATAAATCAGGTGTCATGGATTAATCTTATTTTTTTATTGGAAAAACTCAATTATTAAAAAAATATATTTAGTAAAAAAAATTTTTTTAAATTAGGCTTGTGGGTAAACTCGCACTAGCGTGGGCTCAACCCACCTTAGCCTACACCCACATGGGATGAACCTCTATTAGCCTGTGCTCTAAATGTTCACAATTTTTAGGTCTGCCCTACCCCGCATCCACCCCATACCTGGGAAGCCCATTGGCTGCGAGCCATTTTTGCATAAGTATTTCAGGATAATCAAATATCTTGGATGATTTTTTTAAAAATTGTTTATTTAGATATTTTTTCCTTGGTTATGTATCTTATATTATGGATAATGAATAATACTTAAAGTCTAATTGAATTTTAGTTTCTCTCATATAATACTAAATTATTTTTGTAATATCCTTTTTAACAGAGTAGTAAAAATATTTCCAGTTGTAAAAAATGGGCCAACAAAATTGGACATATGGGTGATGTGGTCAACAACTACCATCCCACCAATATTGCCTTACTGAGGGGTTATAAATGTATATCATCTTCACTAGTAGGATAGAGGGTTTACACTATGCGCACAAGTGTGGGTGGCACAATCATGTGGGGTGGAACAATGAAAGAGGTAGAGGAAGATCATAGCATACATCGATACTCTAAACTAGATGTGTGATGATGTGGGAAATTTTATTAATATGAGAAATAAAGTAAATGTATTTTTTGTATATAAACTTATTTTTTTGACACTCTTTCACCATTAAATGATAAGGATAAAACATGCCAGGGACTTTTGTCACACTAAATGACGTTGTTTGAGACTTACCGAATCATCTTTCTCCATGAAAAATCAATGTACTAGAATAACTATTCGAAATTAAGAGTCAATAAAATTTTCATTCTTATTTATGTATGAGAAACATAAATCACAAGCTTTCATGAATTAAACATTTTACTATGAAGTAGACATGCTGCCATAAGAGGCATGCATTTGTAAGGAAGAAAACTCTGACCGTTTTTTGGAGTTTGTGAACATGTAATTGATTAAGTCAACATGGGGGGATTGTGAAACCTTAAACTATATAGTGTGACATTATTATAGATATTTGTTTTGGGGTGTGATCGTGCGATGGTAAAAGGTTTTATTGTGACCTTCGTAAATAATGTTTATCTACTATGACCTTCACTTGGTAGGAGGTACTAACAAAAAATTGTACAATATGATGTGTTATCATGATAATTTCATGGTTGGATGTTATACCATGGTTTTTACATGGTAAGTGGTTCTACTATTAAATTTGTACTATAGAAGTTGTGAATGGAAGAGATATAGTGACTGAGACATTATAAGAAAATGGAATGAGTTTTGATTGAGCCGATTCAAAACTATATTTTACAAAGATGAAATATTGTTATATGTATAACCCTATATATTTAGAGGTGGTCAATTCATTGGGTCTAAAATTTGTTAGGCTACGAATAATGATGATAATGGATCCTGATTTTTGAAATGGATGTGATAGAAGATATAGATCATATGTTTAGTATTCCCTAATTCATTAAAGATGAATGGAATTAACTAAAGAGAACCACATCAAGGGTTTATCCCTTATCATTCACTTTTTTTGATGCATGCACTTATTTTCACAAAATGTTAGAGTCATGTAATAAATTATCCACACATTAATTAAAGTGGCCTATCTAATTCGACATGAATGAATTGAGGATCTCATAAGGCATTATATAGGTGTGTAAGAAAAAAATTAGGGCATGTGTGACCTTACCTAGATCATTCTATAGAACACCTTTTATAAATGTGTGAATGGTGATGATGGAAAAATGATTTATGAAGATAGTTAATCGATATAAAAAATATGTAGTTTTAAGAAAACCATATGAATTCTGATGGTGAATTCATGAAAATAATATGATTATATTGATGGGAGAATACCCAAGTATTTAAGGTATATAAAATATGACTTATGGAAGAGTAAATATGATGATGAAATTAATCTACACATTCTAGGAATAATTACATGATATGTAGATCCCAATTTATGAAGTATTAATGATGATTAATTCATTTATATTAAATGAAAAAAAATTATTTAGAATTAATGATAATATAATGTGGGTTTCATTGTGAGGAAATTAAATTAGAAATAACTAAATTATTAGTATATATATTTATAAATAAGAAATCATGGCGAAAAATCTAAAAGATAATAATGTGTGATGAATTTACTAATGATTTCATTATTATTATTTTTATATATAAAAATTTCAAGTATTCAAATAAATCTTTTTGTTGGAAACTATTATTCATAGAAAGTTTTCTTCAGTTTCAAGAAGATGAATATCCAAATATATTGTTATTATAATTCATTATACGGGTTGAATCAAAGAAGAATAGAAACATTGATGGTCATAGGCACCATAGAAGAAGATGAATCGAAGAGAAAAGGGAAAACAAAGAAAAAGGGGAGAGAGTATTGTGAAAATCAATTTTCACAGGAATAAGAAGAGGAATAGAGGATTATAGAAGAGTATTGTGTAGTTATATTTCATAAAATTATTTTTAATAAGATTGGGATATATTTTTCAAGAATATATGGAAGGAGAAAAACTCATATAGGTTGTTATAATAATGTTTGCACCATTATGAATACAAAAAAGTTTAACATGTATAATTTTGTTAGTAATGCGAAATGGGGGGGTAGGGCGGGGTGGGCCAAGCCCATGTGGGTTTGATCCCACATGGAATTGTTTGCAAAATCCTGCATATAATGTGAACAAAAAAATTCAAACCCACCCTGCCCCACATAAGTCCATGTGTTTCCCACATTTTAAAAAATATATAATATTTATAATCATTTAAGTATTGTATTTTTTTCACATTCTTAATGGTTATTGTTGGGAAAAGTATGGGTTGACTATACCATTATTTTTAAAGGATGATGTAATGAAACATTTATCTG
The DNA here is from genome assembly GCA_963277665.1 of Viscum album. NCBI lineage: Eukaryota > Viridiplantae > Streptophyta > Magnoliopsida > Santalales > Viscaceae > Viscum > Viscum album. The sequence goes on along the minus strand of OY728160.1, from coordinate 585,782,212 downwards.
TCAGTTAATGGTGTCATGTGGTGATGATGATGTGGTGATGATGATGTGGTGGAAAATAGTTGTGATGCTATGTATGTGGGTGATTAGTGAGGGGTATAGAATGATAATGTTGGTCATGTGGTGATGCGAATGGTTGGAATGAGCACTGAATTTCCAAATAATCAGTTTCAAAGGAGGCTATTAGGGTTCCCATGAGATCCTTTCCTATTTTCTCAATAAAAAAATAACATTAAGTAATAAAAAATTCAAATCGACCCAAAAAATATTATTACTATAAAAACTCAGTTAGAATTAAAACCATGTTAAGGAGAGATGAGTTACATTTTTAGAGAGGTGGGATGATACATCCTGTGAATATGATAATAATAAATTTTGCGCTGTGTTCCTCTTTCATTGTAGTACCCCATTTTTTAAATATTATAAAATCATATTAAAACAATTAATATAAAACTATATAAAATTATCAGGTGAATGAATAGTGAATTAGTATGATAATTATGGCAATAAATAATATGTCAGGGTTTAATCATAATTTTTTATTAAAATGATAAAAATATTAAAGAATCATATATAATAAAATAAATAAATTAGGCCCATGTGTAAGAACAAACCCGCGATGGCTCAACCCTCCTTAGCCCGTATCCATGTGAGCTCAAACCACAATAGGCCACACTCTAATTGGTCAAATTTTTGAGATCCACCCGGCATCCACCCCATACCCACGAAGCCCACGGGTCGTGAGCCCATTTTTCATCAGTAGATATTGTTCAAGAAGGAAATAAATCAGAGGACTCTAGAAGAATATCAATAACTATCTTTAGGTGTAATACAATCTTATGTGTTAATAAGAACTATTTCATTATCAAAAAGAATATAGTACAACATTGGTTCCAAGAATATATCGTACCTTTATATAACTCAAATAATTATTTCTAGTGGGTTGTGTGTTTAGGGATTACTTCCTAGTTTCAACAAGTACTAGACTTTCTTATTAGGAGGTGAACTTCATTTTAATTCCTTTTATTTTATATGGTGATGTCTTTTTTTGGTGAGGAATTATCAATATTAGATCAAAAATTTAGTTTATGTCAAATTATGTTAAATCGGAGGAAGAAAGAGAAAATGAGTTTTTTGATTTTCACCTTATTATCAAGGGAAGTTGAATTTTCATGCTTTCAATGTGAGTAATATTAATAAGTAATTTGTTGTTTAGAATGTTATGAATTCTTGATTCAGAATTAAACAAAAGAAATGTACTTCCAATCAACCTCAAAAAGTTTAGATAATAATTTGGTATGTAAAAAATCATTTTATATATGTACACATGAATAAAGAACAAAAATAAATGTTGATAATGAATTATACAGTAATTATAAGGAAATTTTGGTTAGTGGACTAAAAAATAATCAACATTATTTTCCAATGAAATATTATATTTCATTAGTGGAGTTTTTGAATTATTTTAGGAAGAGATCATCCATATTTAAGTTAAAAAACAACACAAATACATTTTTATAATAAATGGTTCTTGAAAGCATAAGTATATCTGTGAAAGTTAGATAGACTGAGAAATAAAATTTAAATATTGTAATATGTTCCACGATATTTAAAAAAATGGGTTAATGAGGATGATGAGAATGATGGATTGAAGATGGATTATGACCAAATAACCTTTCTCTCTAAGAAAAAAAATGAAAAATAACACTGATAAATAAAATAAAAAAATTAGGTATTAAATTCAAGAAGAACAAGGATCTTGATACATTACTATAAGATATAACCATTATGATAGAAAAATAGATTGAAAAGTTAAATATGGGTTTCAAGGGGAGAATTTTGTTGAATGGTGATCCAAAGAATGGTCTCATTATGGAATGTAAAGTATTGGAGATTGAACATACCAATCTTGAGATGAAAGAATTATATATTTATATCCAAAAAATGAATATATTTATACTATGACAGAATGTTCATTATAAGATTATATTGACAAAAGATATAAATCATATGGAAAGAATATAATTATATAACATTATGATTTTTCTTAAGAATCTATGAAGAAAGAGGTACCATCATCATATATTTGTATTGATTTATCGAAATTAATTTCTATTATCATTGTTCACGTAAAAAAAATATAATTATAGAAGATTAATTGTTATTAGAAAAATGAAACCATGTTCATGGTGTATAGAAGAAGAAATATTTATGATGGTTTTTCTAGGATATTGCAACAGGTGGTAATTAAGGCCCAAAATTAGTATGCTTCTTAAAATGAAAATTATGGATGACATGAAACTGATAAATAAATATAATGGGTTATGGATTGATGTTATAATTTTAATAGATTTGGAAATTGCATATCATACTATTGGAACAACCCACTAAATATTAAAGAGCATGGGATTCCCATGTCATGGTGGAGATACTTATTAAAGAAGAATCATAATTTATAGAAAAATAATAATATTTATACATAAAATAGTTTTTATGATCTCAATTATTCGTAGAATACTAGATGTGTTTTTGGTCACAAAATGGTTTAAGATCATATATTTTTGTATCAAAATCAGATGAGAAAAAAACAAATTTATTGGTGAGTTAAAAGGAAGCATCCTTGGGAATGTTACACAAGAAAATCTATAATTATAAACTATAATACACCCAATAATGTATCAAATAATATAAGTAATAGACCTCTAGGAAATTATTTGAACTACTCTTAGATTCAGATCTTGTCTAGGATGACTGGGATGAGTTTCACACCTAAATGGTCTAAAGTGGAGATCACTCCAAAGATTCCATGTGAGGACTCTAAGAAGTATTCCAATATCACCAATGGCATTATATTCATTTGGAGAATATATCTAGAGAGATCAAAAAAATTATGAGGAATATTAAAAGGATATTTCAATAGTAAATGGGAGTATTCAATGAGAAGAAGGAAAATTTTATAATATTTTTTCATCAATAGAATGTAGTTTTATTGAAATAGTTTTGTATAAGAAATGTAATACTATTGGCCAAAATACAAATGGTTATTTTACTATTCCACCCAAACAATAAGGGTCCTTATGAAACATATGATATCTAATAAATAAAAAGGTTTATATCGAAAAATACTTCGATGAAAATGATGGTGAAAGTGAATAGATCCATACTACAAATAGATTAATCAAAATTAAGGTTCAAATGTGTAGGAATTAAGGATGGATAAAATAAAGTAACATGGCTAAGAAAGTCTCCACCTTGTTGTTCACAATGATGAAGATCCACCTTATTCAATATTATTCATTTTGTATTTTAATTTTTATAAAAAAAATTCAAATTAAAGGTATAGCATGATCTCCGAGGAGAACAGAAGATAATGTTATTGCTATCAATCATAGAAACCCTAGAGGTTGGATCCATTATTTTATATTGATTTATAAATTGGTACACTAAATAAATTTATTGAGAGGAACATATTAAATGAAAATTAAGTGGGTTATCTCAACAAATAATTTTAAGATGATGAAGATTCCATCTTTTTTAGCTTAATTTTTGTATTCTACACAATATGTTTGAAATATGATCATCCTTGGTGGAGTTGTGGAAGCTATCAAATGTTGAAATCCACAATTTGATGATCCATAATGGAGTTTCCCCAATATAAAATCTCAAGTGATATATATAGATAAGACATCCACCATTAAGAAGATAATTTGGATTCTCTCTATAGTGAACCAAATATTACTAATACAAAAACAACATTCTATTAGTAAATATTTCATTGCATATCAATATTATCCACATGAAAAAAATAGAATGGATTAGCTCCTTTGGTAAAAATAGATATATAAAAAACTATTACACAAAAAAAATAATTATTTCCTATTAATTTATTCACTACGAGAACCCTTCATAGAAATATCATACTTCAATCCTTTCTTAATAACCTATCGGAAGGAAACATAAGAACGGGTGGGATTAGATTCTCAATAGGGGAAAACATAATACATATCAATAAATGGTCATATGTGAGATTAAGTGAAGGATTAAGTAATGAGAACATTTTAAATAGGTAAAATAATCACATATAATTAATCAAAAATCATTAAATGTGAATCATGTCATAATGTGGCTTTAATCAATATACATAATACATTAGAGTTCAAAATCAACGATATTCAACCGTGATCTAATAGAATAGACTATAAGAATAATAAAAATGTTTTTGGAATTCACATAATCCTTATAAATCATATACTTGGTAAAGGATCACTCCCAAGATTATCATAGTACATAAAATATAGAAATCCCTACCTGGTTATTTTGGATAATCTCTTAAGTGTAACATCCATCTAGTTAACTATGTCATCAATTATGATTTTATGAACTGTATCGTATAATAAGACTATCTCAAGCTTGACAATAATACCTAATGCAATGGAGGGATATAATGGATCCACCATCGATTTGTTTTTAACATAACCACCCATCCTTGGTTTATAGTATAATAACCCATCACATAATCATAATATTTACATATGTATGCCAAAAGATCATGAAAACATTTTCCAATACATCAAAGCCAAATTGATGGAAGGGAAAGGGGTTTTAAAAAAATTATCACCATAATAATAAAACATAAATATAATGAATAATGATTTTAACATTGGATCATATCATATGTAAATCATAAGAAGAATCAAAGAATATCATTATAGATGAAAAGACCTTTATAATGTTACTGAAACATTTCTGTAGTATTATAATATTTTTATTTTTGAATCAATTATTTAATATCTAGTTTTTTTTAGTAATAGTTTTATTTAAAAATAATTAAGTAAAATTATAATGTAAGGATCAAATAAATTAATATTAATAATGGTGGGTAAACTCATTGAAGCATTCTACATTAAAATAATATATTCACCTTTTCAGAAAAAGTAAAAATTTCAAAATTTTGATAAATGTATAAGAATAATTTAATAAAATTTTATATAATATAAAAAATGGGTAAAAATAAAAATAAATTTTTTTTAGAATATTTTAAAAATTCCAGAATTTTTTTTAAGAAAATATGGATATTAAAGGGAAATTATTTCTAACTAATGAGAGAAAAAATGCAATTTTCCATACAAACATACATTATGTATCTTGAGTAGTTAAATAGAGTAAAATTAAATAAAAACAATAAATCTAAAAAATAACCATTGGGGTATAAAATGAAAATGATTTTTGAGAGATATATAAAATAATTTCATGATCATATATTTCTACACAAACAATCCTAGTAAAAATTAGATTGTAAAATAAGAAACTTACCTCAAGTATGTTTTCATTTATATTCAATTTATCATCACAAATAATAAATTATAATTACATAATAAAAATATATTCATGTATATAATTGAACACATGGTTTACTTATAATATATTTTCACCTTTTCAATAATAATCATCCATTAGCATTATAATTTTAGGTGTTAACTACATTATTTCTCATGAATGTTTTCATTATACAGTTATTGTCCTTGAATATTGGTTATGGTTTCATCATATATTAATTTTTATTCATGATATATGTATTAAAAAGTTTCATTAAATATATATTAATTACCACTTATATCTAATGGTGATTAATAACTAATTACATCAATTTGTGGAGATGGTATTTTGATCATATGCATGTGTGGCATTTAAAATTTAAGATAGATGGATCAAGATATAAGTAAATATTAATTCACCAATACAATATCAAAACACACAAATAAATATCATATAATCATTTAATATATCAGAATAACCATCCATGAATATTAGTGGGGGAATGAATCGTATCTCTTAGTGGGGGAGGAAGTGCACACATATGAATTAATGATAATTTCATATCATATTTCATGGCAAAGAGTTGGTAAATGGTTGTTTAATCATCGTAATAACATATTATGAAATTTTTAATACACAATTAATATTTTTTAGGGATAAAACTTGTTTATATGAAATTGAAGAAAAACTAAAATATAAGAAGATTAGTTAAGAATTATACCTCGTATTTGTGGGGCCTCTTTTGGAAAACACATTATTCCAAAAATGATTGGTCATAAGAGAATAATAGAAGATCTATAATGAAAAAGAAGAATTATTAGAATATTTTATAGAATGTATTTTCTTAGAAATAATTCCCAAATGGCGTGAATAATAGAGGATAATATCTTCTCTTTTATAAGTGTTGGTTGTGACACATAAGAAATTTCCTAATCGATTTCAGTGATTTTAGGTCACATTCATAGGAATGTGACTCCAAATTGGAATAAATTTTAATTTAGGACGTTATACTATTAAAATAACTTTAAACAAATAAACATATGAAATTTGGAGTTCCAATCCTACCCCTATCACTTAGGTTAATAATGAGTAGATCTGTTTGAACATTATGTGTGGTAGAAATGTTTTTATTTTTTCAATATTAAATATAGTCAAAATTTAATTTTTACATATTAAAAAATATGAAATATTTAATCCATTTGAATATTTTTATTTCAACAATTGGATGAATTTAATTTTAAATAATCACACAAACTATAATGGATATCCATTATAGAAAAATGAATTTTTAGTCATAACACATAATTTAATTTCATTCCATTCATTGTAAATAAATGAATGAATCTTAAAATATATTATTTAATATACAATCAATAAATTTCCTTATATATATTAATAAATAGATATTAATATAATATATTAATATAAAAACACATTGTATGCCCAAAAATAGTATTTTTAGAAAGTTTTTAATGAAAAAATGAACTTATACCAAAAGAAATTATAAGCATGATTTTTTTGTTATTAATTAGATTATTTAAAATTAACAGTGACTTGAATTACATTAACAAAAAATTCAGAAACATAATGGTACATTTACTCAAAAATAAATGACTTTTTACCAAAAATAGAATTTTTAACAATTCATAAAATATATATTTTCTCAGAAATCCAAAAAATTAACCATAAGATTATACTAAAATTTTTATACCAATAATGATATTTATTTTCTAAAATAAAACTTCCAAAATTTCATAAATTATTCATAATGTTCTCATGTAAGAAATTATCTAAATTTTTTAAAAATAAAATGTATATTTAAATAATAAAACCACATTCCAAAAAATTGAGAATTATTTATTATACATAAATCAATTCACATAAACTATTTATAAAACATATAAATATTGTTAATATTTTTGATATTAAAAATCATACAAGTGAATTTAATGTCTTGTTAATAATGATTTATTACATCATGATACATTTTGACTTGTGGTTGCAGGTAAACTAAGATATCGAGTGCCATATGTTTATTTCAAAGGAAGTAAATTTAAAATCATTAGGTGTTATATTTGACAACCAAAATTCTTTTCCCCCTTGTAATTCTTTCATGTTGATATAATATTAAATATTTCTCTATTTCATGTCATCCTTATGTTCCCATGTATGTTGCTCAATTTTTTGATTACTATAAAGATCATTAACCTAAAGAGTTGTATTGTTTCATTGAATATTATCTATATGGTTCATGATTTCTACTAGATTATCTTTTTCTTGGAAATATAATTGTCCTTCAATACAACTTTTTAGATCATTTTAAAGCATGGATTATATATATACTTCCTTAGGATAGATACGTGGAACACCTAATCAAACTGAGAGTGGTTTTGTGGCTGGGACAAGCGATAAGAAACTATCCAGATTCAATTTAGAATCTCAAAAGGACCAGTATATCTTGGGATATGAATTCCCTTATTTTCAAATCAAATATTCTTACTCTATTGATAATTTCATAGGAAAACCTTCTAACCATATTCTAATTCTATATATCAACAATTTATTTTTGGAACTACTCTTATGTCTACTCTAAGATGCCTTATTGTGCTGCTAAATATATCCTACCTTCGGTAATATTTCTTATTATATATTAAGTATATTAACAAAAATTATCCTTATTAATTATAAAATATTAGAGTTATATAATACATTTATAATGGGATTCATGGGTATCCATATGAATTTTTGATAGAAATAAATTGTTATAATAAAGATAAAATAGAGGAAGGTGTTTATCCTGACCACGTTTGAAATCTAGAGAACAAGATATCAAAATATCATCTAGGGTTTAAATTTTTATCTTAATTTTAATATCCATATTAGGATGGTTTGTAGAACTAAAATACAACACTGTATCTAGATCTTACTGAATACATCTTCAGAATAATGAGGCAAGCCATAGATCATGATCATATAAAATATAATGTGGGAATTTATACAACTATAAAACTTACTGAATATATATCATGCAAAGAAGATGAATATTAAAATATTCTTTAATAGGAACAAATTGTGTTTTAATCATAAGTCAGTCGATTACAATTCAAATATCATTATGGACATTAGATGTTTTGGGGGAGTCCAACGATGGAAACCATAGATATTTTCTCGAATATATTATTTGGGTACGGTTAATGGTTATTCCATCTCCTTAGGCTTCTATCTCTCTAAATTTACGTGCAGAAACACTAATCATCGAGAAAAAAAGATTGAAATTCCCCTGTTCATGTTATACCTCTAGAAATACTCTTTCTGATCACTATAAATCATTATACAACCTGTATGAGTAGATGAAAATGATATATCATATTTTTCCCATTTTATCTTTCATAATGCATGGTATTGACAAGATGTATAGTTAGTTCACAATCCTTATAATTCTACCCCAATCATGGTTGAAATCAAGAATATTTACAACATATTTTTTCCAACTCCACGTCCTCTTTATCCACCTCTTTAAAATTCAAATGGATATATGGTTGAAAACTCATTTTAAAATGATAATAGTTATCCCCTTAATTTATGATTTTAATTTCCATCCTTTGGAAAACCATAAATATTGGATATCAAATAATCCTTATCATAGATAAGTTAACATGATCATATTGTATCAAAACAGTATCCACTATGTTCATATTCATAATGTGGTAATGTATTTGGAAGTCGTAATCATTAATCAATTCCAAATATCTTCTCCGGTTCATACTCAACTCCTTCTATGTGAATATAAAATGTAATGTTTTTTGATTAGTATATATGTAAAACATTTTTTCATAAAAATAATTCCTTCAAATATTTTAAAAAAATATTACCATGGATAACTCCAAATTATGAGTTGGGTAATTTCACTCATGAACATTCAATTATTGTAAAGAATATGGTATCACAAAATCATTCCACATGAGAACAAATATCATCCATTATTTTAATTCATCACTATAATTTGCAAACCCTTCTCAATAGAATAGATAGGTTAGCACAAGTTCAATAACTAACTATCTCTTATGCTATTTTAAATTTTTTTAACATTCATTTTCCAAATATAATAATGCCCCCTTCTAATTTAAATTGGATAGTGTATTAAATATCCATGATATATCATTAAAAATCATCAAGGATATACATTATATACATGAAATCTAGTCATAATGTCCATAATAGTTGGTCTAGGCCAATTTTCAATAAATTCTATTTTTAATGGATCCACTAAATTACCCTCACTTGAGATTATATGACAAAAAATGACACATTATATAGGTAAAATTACAAAATGGTAATTTTCTATAAAAATTCTCTTTTTATAGGGTCTTATGTACAATCATCAGGTGATCATTATGTTATTCCATTCCCTTAGAATATATAATAATATTTTTTATAAAGGCTACAAAAAATTTTCATGTTAATCTCTAGATAATATATTCATTAAATCTATGAATATAGAGGTGTAACTAGTTAGACTAAATAGAATGACTATAAATTCATAATCTTTATACATCTAATAGAAGGATACCTTAGGTATTTCATTATTTTGACCCTCAATTGGTAATATCTAGATCCAAAACAACATGGAAGATTATTTTACTCCCCATGAATGACCAAAAAAACCATAAATATGTGGTATAGGATACTTATTTTTTATTGTTATCTTGTTAAGTTATTAATAATAAATGTGGAGTCTCATTGATCCGACATTTTTCTTAAAAAAACAAGCTCTCCCACAAGGTGACATAAATTGATGAATAAATAACTTATCCAGATTCTCATATAGTTTCATAATTAATTATTATAACTAACGGGGGACCATTACATATAGAGTCTTTTAAATAGTTGTATAATTTTGTATGAGTTTTGTTGATAAATGTACTTCACTATTCAGTGGAAGACTTGATAAATATTCTAGAAATACATTAATAAACATCATTATAATAGACACATATATAATATTGATATTCTCTCCAAACATAAAAGATAAATAACTATAATGAATTGTCATCATGATCCATGAAATAAATTTAATTTTTATTAGATGTTAATATTTATACTATCAGCAATACAAATTCATATATTTTTATGGAATATCTAAAGAATTGTACCTTTTTCTAATGTTGATATGGGATATAAATAAATAAATAAAATCACTGCCCAAAATAATATAAAATTATTCAAGAGGCAGAATGATGAGATTTTTAGGAAACATATTCCCACAAATATCAATTGGTTATAAAACATATACTTGAGATGTGATAGTGAAATAATTAAAAGTTTATACTACTAATTAAGAATACAATCATTGAGGATATTAATTAAACTTACTTTTTAGAATTCATGATATAAAAGATATCAAAAAAATTTACTAAAATTGGGTACTTGAAAACTTTATCATACCTCTAATAAACTCAACTTTATGATTCAGCCTTCAATCACTTACTAAAACTAAAATAGTTAGCTTGGTATCATGAATCATTAATAAAAGTGATATATCTATAAATAATAACTATTAATATAATATTTAAATAAAAAGTGTTATTTAACTAAATTTTTTCATGATTGAATGAAATATATTCATGTAGTGATTTCTAAAACAAAAATTTTATTCACATTTTTAGTAAAAATTCAAAAAAAGAACTCGTTCGGAAAATAAAAAGATCTTTTATTTATTAATTTTTTTATTAAATAAATCATGGTTTAAAATTATAGAATTATATATTTTTAAAATATTAAAAACATATTGAATATATTTTTTAGAAACAAGGGTATAGAATATAAATTATTTTTGATCGAAGATATAAATAATGTCCATTTTCCTTAAAAATATACGTTAACTATATTCAGTGCATAAATAGTAGAAAATGAAATAAAAACATGTGATCTTAATAAATAACAATATTAGAACAAAATTTATATTGTTTTGGATATATATATATATATATATATATATATATATATATAATTTCATCACAAAATATTTAAATAAAAAAAATTACTTTAAAAATGAGATTGTAACAAAAAACCATTGCCTCACGATTTTCCAGCCTCATAGGCCCTATAACCTATAGTATAATAAATTATAATTTATTATAATTATATACCACAACCATATTCATACCTATAATAGAGTATAAGGTTTACTAATAACATATTATCTCCCATTCAATAATACTATTTTATTATCATCTTCTTTTTTGGTGAAAACTGATTCATTTTTATTGTATGTTTTGGTTAAAAAAATTTCATTGAACATTGATCCCATTTTATTCATATATATAAATTTACCCATTATATAAATATCTTACATATTCATTATATACATATATAAAACTCTTTATATAAAATGGTGATAAAAATGAATTATTATACCATGTAGAGACAGTTATCCATATGAATGTGCGAGTGATGTTTCCATTTTCTAGTGGAAGGAAAAAAAGATATTTAAATATTAATTTACCATCAAAGAATAAATATTATAACATAATTCATATATAATAACAAAAATATATCATAATAATCATCCTTTAATGATGTTGGGGTACAAAATAATTGAATCTCTACATGATGGAATTTTTACAGACATTGGTACGAGTGATAATTTCATCTCCTATTTGATTGATAAGAGGGGCTAAATAGTTGTGAAATAATCATAATAATATAAAATATATTTATTATTAAAAAAATTCAGCAATTATTTTTAGATTAAACATTTTTAGTTGATTTAGAAGAAGAAATACAATTGAATGGGATTGGTTATGATCTATAGCTCTTATTGGAGAGACCTCCTTTGGATTACAAGTTAATACTTGTGGATTGGAATTATGAAAATAATAAAAGCTCTATGATGAAGAGTATAATTATAGGAGGGTTTTTTAGTATTTACATTTGAATATAAATTGGTTTAATAGCGTGAATATGGGTGGATAAGAGGTGTTGTCCGACAATTGAAGGGAGGGACACACAAGGAATTTCTTAAATGATTGCATTTAAATGTGGTCACATTTATGGGAATGGGAATAAAAATAGAAAATTATTTAATTTCATGAAAATATAAATATTATATTTATTCAATAAATAAATATTAGTCATGTTTGGGCAGCAATCCTACTCTAATTTGTTGATATTGACTCTCTAGGTAAACCGATTTGAACCATAATTAATTTAATAAAATTTTCTTATTTTTACTATTTTCTATGAAAAAAATTAGGATAATTCTATTAAATAATATATATTATCATGATTCTAAATAATTAATCCATTTTACAAAAAAAATTATATAAGTGATATAATTTAATTTTAAATAATCCCACAAACAGCAATGAAAAACCATTATAGAAAAATGAATTCTAAATAATAAAACATAATTTTCTTCCAATTACATCATTATAAGACAAATTAAAAAGTATAAAATATATTATGGAATATATAAAATTTAAATCTCATTAAAAATATATATACTAATTTAATTTTTCGATAATAAAACATTTTATGTGTATAAAAATAGTATTAAGATAAATGTGTTTTTAATCTAAAAATTGAACTAATATCAAAATCAATTATAATGATGGTTTTTATGAAATTATTTATATTTTTTATAATGGAATAATTATTTTGATACTTTAATATCAAATTCTTGAAAAAATATAACTTCAATTTGAAAAAAAATTATACGTTTTACTATAAATCAGTATTTTCCACTTTCCAAAAAAATTAAATCTTCTTATAACATTAATAAAATTAACCCTAAGATGATATTGGTTTATTTATTTAAAAGATGATATTTATTTCATAAAATATATTTTTTATAAATTTATAAATAAATTATAAAGTGCATGTGAAAAAATTGAAAAAATAATAATTTTCTGAAAAACATGGTTTTTAATATAAAATATCATTAATAAAAATTGAGAACGTATTTATTATGAAATAATCAATATAGAAGGAGTTTTGAAAATATTTATAAATATTTTTCATCATTATTTTATTATTATTCATACATACTTGTTCAATTTAATTCATATAATGGAATGTTATATCATTTTTCATTTATACTCGAGGTTTCATTGTAATGAAAGCTATAAAATTCCTCATGTTTATTTCAAAGGAAATACGTATAAAATATTGGGTTTTTATAGACTCCATAAGTGGGAGAAAATGGAAAAATTATGATTATTTCGCTATAACTATTTATATCATACATATCTTTTAGATCAAATGAAATACTATATATAATTGTACATCTCAACTGACCACCCAGTAGCTCGATCACTTAAATGAGAAGAATAAGAATAAAATACATGGAGGATATTATAACACCACCAGGGATCATTAGATTTCTATATTTAAATTCCTTTTCAGTTATTGTAGCCTGATTATGAAATATAGTTCCTACACTATACAAAAACTAGCTATCATGTAGCCAACTTAGGTACTAAATTCCTAGGACATCTGAGTACGTTGTGAGTAAAACTCAGTAAAACACCACAAAAGGTTTTCCAAATGTAAAAAATAAAACAAATATGTGAACAAATGATATAATAATAATAAATAAATGAAACAAGGATGTATAGTTAAATGAACACTATCAGTCCTCAGTTTTTAAGGTTTTACATGGGATTGAACATAGATCCTCTGAATAATATCATTGTGTCTAAGAATAAATCATAAGATAGATACATTCTATCCGTAGATTTTTGGTAATATATGTAGAAAAATTTCTTATTTAATTTATTATGTTAGCCTAAAAAAGTCATTATATTAATAATTTATTTAACAAATTCATATGAATTAATGATGGAATTAAAGTAAAAAATATGATGAATTAATTTTTTGGAGATTAATATCAGGAGACAACAGAAGAATGAACATGGATATATAAAAACAATATCTATAAAACATAGGTTAAACCATGAACTATGATTAATGATATGAAACCAATATATAAGTTCCAATGAAGAGATACATCAATTTCATTCTATTCATGAACACACTATTCATGGTGTTAATTGTTTTAGTGTAAGATGTTTTAAATGAGGAACTATAACATTCTTTTCATGAATCTATAGTAAACATCAAATTCCAAAAAACATTATTTATTTAGAATATGTGAGTTGAATTAAAAATAATTTATTTTGGGTCTCTATACATGAAATTGGATATTTGATTGGGATATTTTTTAAATCAATTATATCCCTTACAGATTCTACTTGGCTGTAAATAATTTTTTTCAAACCTATGATATACAGGTGGACCTTTTCCTAGGTGTGACGTGATGCTACTATAGATTCTTCTTATTGTTATGGTGGATGAGGAATTTATATTGAAATAGTACTCGCCTATGCCATTGCATGTCGTATTTGATTACTAGTTTTTCTTTTAATATGATATTTTCATTTATAAAATTTGACAACAAACAATAATATTGATAATTTTTAATTAGAATATAATGGTGTATTATAATGTAATATGAGTGAATAGAATATAAAGACACCATTAAAATAAATTACAAAGAAAACAGATAGAGCAGAAGTATATGGATTCTAAAATTTTGAGGTAGAATTGAATCCATTTTTAATTTAGATCACAATAAGTGTAATGAGGGAACTGAAATAAATAATGATAGATAAATCAAAGATAGGATAGTTGTTGTAATAATAAAAATGAGAATTGTGAAGAAAAAATGAAACATCAAAAAATTGAATTAATGGGCTATTTTAAGACACTTCAATACTTAGTTTTGGTGGCCGCTACTTACGACTGACCACCGCTAAATATGCCGACACCATGACCATTGTCTAATAATAAGGGGAACCTTATCTAGAAGAAAGCCATTAAAAACAAGTAAAAATCTGGATCATCAATTATAAATTCATAAATTTTTTTATGGAATCGGTTATTATAAATGTCAGATGTAATAAGATTTTTTCGATTAGTTCTCTAAAACATAACAAGAAGAGTAGGGGAGTGCACCACCCAAAGATATATCTACCTAAATAGTCTATGAAATGTCTATTATGAAGATAAATAAATCCCATATAGGAAAATAGTGATCAGAAAACCTTCTCATTAAATGTCTTTAAAGAAACCTTCATAATAAATGGGCAATGTCTCGTATATACATAATAGAAGATTGTGGAAACCATAAAATACATTGAAAAAAAATAAAAGCAGGAACTTGGATGTTTTTTTATGCTTCTAACAATAGTATAGTTCATTCTTCAATAGGTGCTTGGGGTGCTGTTCAGTTTTCATCTAGCCCATAAAACATGTATTTTTTTATTAAGTATCAAAATAAATAAAGGAAATAAAATTAAATAAAAGTGATAAGATATTTTGGGTTTAAATCCCCAAACAAGTGATGTAGTTAACCTGTCCATAGCTGGACAGTTCCTACAGGTCAACCCCAGTCTATTAGCAGGTGTGGTCTTTAGAGTAGGAACCACAACATCCTGGTATGCACCCCCTTCACATGCACTGAAATGATGAGAAACTGAAAAATAATAGTTCAAAACACCAATATATCCTATAATATAATTGAACATGATCAAATCAGAACCCAATTAAAAAAAATTAATGTGTTTTTCTAAATATAGATCATATTTTACTTATTAACAGTGGATTTGTTTCATGGGATTGATTAAATTTGGCATAATAAAATCATGCAATACAACATGAAAACTATTTCACATGAGAAAACATAATGTGGAAAAAATTGTGTGATCTGAAATGGTAAAACATAACAACTAACAGAGATGAAAATATATGAAGTAGGTTCAGCTTTAGCTGGTTCGAAATGCCAGGAAGCTGGGTAGAGTCCCACCTCTCAGCAGTCTTACTTGTGGGGTTTATCCCATTCATGTTTAGGTATCACTCAATATCAAACATGTCACGTGGGAGATCAATCTCACATATGAGATGCTTAATTTCATCATCCACCTCGATGATCAAAAGTAAATACACATGTAGGTGAAAATATAACTAACATAACCTGCTAATTTTGAAACTCAAGTGAACCCATATATGATGAACTAGTTTTCTCATTCATAATTAGATAAAGGATGTGTATGTATTTAAAGTAATATGGTGACTTGCATGTGGGTGGGGGGGGGGGTACATAACACATGGTATGTTATCATTAAATATTAACTTCATTAATACAAATTAGGTAACAGAGTGATCCAACAGAGGATATATTTAGCTACGTATTCTCTGAAAGGTACATTATAGAGATGACTAAATCAAATCTTGGATAGCAGTGACATGAAAACTTCACATTAAATGTTTTTTAGAGATACGTTAACATTAAATAAAAAAATTCCTTGCATACACTTTAAATAGGATGGAGGAAACCATCAAATACATTAAAACCCAAGTAAAAACAAGAACCTGGATATCTGTTACTACTCTAAACAACACTATGATTTGATCATCGATAGGTGCATGAGGTTCTGTCAAGCTGTTTTCCTAACCAGAAAACAGAAATAAAATGTTATTAAATTGTAAAAAAACACCTTATGCATGTCAGTAATACTCTAGGTGATCACATCCATCAAGACATTGTATTCACTGAGACTTAAAGTGTTATAAAAAGATTCAATTTGTTAGACTAAGGCATTAGATATGCTGCCCTCAATAATAATGATCAAAGTTTTAGTGTACTAGTATTTTATACTAACAAAAACTAAAGAAATTTAAGGTATGAAACATGATATTGAAAATACATATACTATTGACTAAAATGTTGATGGTATATTAGAAACAGTATTTGAATGTATTTGATCTAAAAATTATAATATTTAGGTGATGTTGTAATCCAATAAAATCATGAAGTAATTGTAACTATTTACTATTATATTCATCAAATATATTCAAATATATTTGAATATTTATATAAAAACAATAATTTATTTTCCCACAGCAGTGATTTTCATGAGAAATTTGTGAATATAAAAAACTCACTGGAAACACATCAACTATGGGTTTACTGGATAATGTAAACTAAAGGGAGATATACATACCAGTATTGAAGTCATTCAATGTTTCCATAGAGTTATGATAATGAAAATATTAGAAATTACCTAAAAAATTATGTTGAAGACAACGATTCAGACCCTAGATATATATTCATAACAAACTTGTCCCTCAAAGACAAGACATAGCCAGAAATTAATGTACACATTTCCTGGTTTAATAAAGACATATATCCTTCCATGGATAGATAATCTTGAAAAAAATGTCACTGGAGGTGCCCTGAGGTTTAACATTGATCCAAAGGATGTTTGTATAGAGGTCCTATTTGAGTTTTCGCCTTCTACAAAGATAAAACCACAATCCCCAAGTCACTCCAAAAGTTGTTGAATTGCAATGAACATATGAAAAATGAAAAAAATTTACAATAGTACCATCTACATGACAATAAATTAATGATACAGAAAAGCGAGTGTCTTGAATTTTCATATTTAATTCAGAAAAATTCAAACACAAATTTCCTGCAAGCATATGATGGTCAAAATGAAGGTTAACTACCTGATTTTATGACACAATACATGCATTCCTTAATAATTATGGATATTATATTCAAAATTACCAGTAAAACAATTAGATAATGGTGAATCAACGCAGTAAACATTTAATGATGAGTTGAAGGGAAAATGTGTCATTAAATGCATAACATCCACCCAAAAAACCATCCATAAACTTAAAAAACCTAATATAGAACAAAACTCCATGTTATTACTGATCCTTAGAATGAGTAAAAAACTAAACAATCTACATTGAAGCATCAAGCATCAAAAACCTCCACCATTTTCTTATTTCATAATAAGTAACATCCATCTTAATGATAAAAAATCAAGCAAGAAAAACTGATAAAAAAAGGACTTTCATGAATACCCTCTAGAATGTTATAACAACCATCTAGTATGTCATGAAAACCATCCAAAATTAAATGCGTGCTTCATGAAAATAGTCTTACATGTAAAATTTATAATCAACCTGTAGATAATTCAATCTGAAAGGTCCTCCATGATAAATTCCAAATACAACAATCTGTAGAATAGTAATTATTGAACATAAGGTGTCACAAAAAAGTAATGAAAACCAATTAAATAACCAATAATTATTATTACTAAAACATTAGGTTTGAACATCTTAGTCTTCTTTCTCATTTTTCTTGTTCAAATTTCCTAGCATTCAACTTTCTTATTGAGTACAATGAGTAATTGTACCCAAACTGTTGTGACTAGTCTAAAGAACACGTTGCATCTCATCCTCCATATCAAACTCACATGAATGGTTTTTCTATTTACAGAATATAGTTTAAAGAATTTTAAGCTAGTAGTTAAAGTTGAAATCAATGAAAAACATATATGATTGTTAGCAGTTTCCAATAATAGATTTAATGAATTTTATGTTAGATATATTAAAAACATTGAATTAATATGTTAATCATGCAAGTATTTTTACAGAAATGGAAATAAATTAATATTCACTTAAGATAATTGTTACACACTTGAGTAGATCACATATTATATGTACAAGCATCAAACCTATTGGAAGTGTTTAAACATGATGGAGAAGAGCTACTAGTTTTATGCTCTTATTATGCAAGGTTGGAAGGAAAATTACAGTAACATGACTTATATCTATATTAAAGAAAATTGAAAATTAAATGAAGCACATTTTACCTTGTTATATTAAATTCCAATACTAACTTGTGAAGACCCACTAGTTTGAAGACCCTGTAGAGTAAAATAAATAAAAAAGTAAAGTGATGTAATTTTAAGTTATCTTTGGAAAATAAAAAAACCCAATAATTTAATACCTAATTGTTTTCAAAGCTGTCAGTAAAGTTGTTAATGTAGTTATCATTATCACTAATAAATAGTACGCTAAATCTGTTTTGTTCAAATGAACAATGATGGTTTTTAATATTGTAATTGTTTACATAAATTGATAATAGAACATTTTTAATTTTTAAAATGTTCAACTATAGAGGAAAACCAAACTCATCATCATCCTAAATTACAAATTATAAGTAGTGTTAGGAAAAATATTTGAATTTTTTTGAGGTCATAAAAGAATTTTTTGTACCTGTATCATAGCAGTTCTAAACTCCACAACTATTTTATGTAAGAATTTGATGACTTGTTTGTCAAATAAAACAATTGAACATGAGTTTTTCCTATCAGTAACCCATAGTTTCACTCTGAATCTGTTAGATTAAATATTGGGGTTACATGGTCAGGGATATTAAGTAATATTTTTATTATCATTATAACAACATACTGATAATAAGTAATTTCAAAAATAAAAAATATATAACCTGGAAGTAGTGTTGTTAGTAGATAATTTTCAATTGTGGCACAAAATTTTGTCTTCTAAAACATATACTTATTTCATGCAAATTTTATATTAATTGAAAAACTAGCTGTGAGTACGTTGAATTTTTAGTATTGTAGCTTCTGTTAAGCAATGTGTAGGCTGAAGTAGAGAGATTTCATAATAATAATCTCATTAGTACAGGAAATAGGTGAAGAATTCATAACACATCATATTGAATTTTTGAAAATAAGGATGATTTAGTTACCTCGAGATAGATTTTTACATCTGATATTTTTTTCTTGTTATTCCAATACAGGACTGCTATAGAGGTGTTGGTAATAGATGGTGGTGGGTTATGTAACAATGATGTTATAACAATTTCAGACCAGGTCAATTAAGAATGAAATTCATGAAAATAATTATTAAGAATAGTTGTGTATTAATATTTTGATATAAAGATATTAAACATGTAAAAATAGACAAAAAATAGTACCTATAATGTTACATGCTTCTGAAATTGTCTACTTTAGGAATATAAATATTTTAATGAATTTTTGTTTCATTCATAATATTTGGTACAATAACAGATGGTGAAAGGATTATAAATTTAATGAAATCATAATTATAGAGTTAGGTGTTCATTCAACATATTTTATGAAAGAATTACAAACTGAAAAAGTATCTAATGTAGATAGAAACTGTACTACTCAACAGCTTCACCCGGATGAGTTTTAATATCATAATGGTAGATGACTCTTTTTTATTTTCCATGTATTATGTAATTTAATTTATAAACTAACCACATATACTAAAGGTTAGTTTAAAACCCTTGTTTGAAAATAAAGTAAAAAAATGATAAAATATTTACAGTTTACAATCATAGAATGTAAGTTTACAGAAACATTGACTTATGATCCTCTAGAGTAATCTGCATCTTGCGGTTGGAAGGACCCATAGATTGCACTGGTTTAGTGTATCGTAGATGTCTAATAATTTCTATACGATATACGTCATAAATAGACTTAATTTTAAAATAATATGAATGAAGTATAAAATACTATAATGTATAATTTATTAAACTTTTCTAGACAGGACATTAACATGTTTTTTTCAGTGGCATGTACCTACTAAATGTTCTTCTGGAACCTTCTTTTGAATAATATAATTGTATGAAGTAAAATAAAAACTAAAAATAAGAATGTCTACATCACATGGACAAACAAACGTTGCATATGTGAACATTAGTCTACAGGAATTTCTACATACCAAGTAACTGCCATGTTTTGATTCTATTTGGATGTTTTGTATAATATTATAGTTCCCTTCACGCAATAGATATTTTTACTTAAATATAAGCTGGTAGGTAGTTATTGAACACTAAATTTTGATTCCCATGACATAGAATGTAAAAACATAAGACATTAGATTAAAAAAGTTTATGACATAGGAAATAGAGAAATTATATTTATACAGACAGATGTATAAATCATAACATGAAATTAAAGTGGAAGAAACTGATAGTAATCATTTAAAGTATATTGACCTCTTTAGCGGTAAGTATTAGATCTATTTCAACAACTGCATTAGAGTATATTAGTGATGAATTACACCACATGTTTAAAAAATGTAGCTTAATACTGAGTGTTTCATCATCCTCAGCAGTAATCACATTCAAAAAGGTAATTGATCTTGAAATTTTCTTTTCAATCTATTCAGATTTAATTAGTATTGAAAAAACTGAGATATCAAGAAGTTTCACCCTTCTTGAAGTACACATTCCAAAGTCAACCAGCTATAAAAATTTTGACTTGTTATTTAAAATGGTACCTAAGATAGGTTATCATATATTTCCTTGTACACAATATTTTGTGTGTAATGAGATGATGTGTTATTTTTATCATCAACCACAATTTTTAAACCACATTATTATGTGACCCTAGAAACCAAAACATATAGATAACCATGAGAGAACACATGTTTTTGGAGATATAACCTAAAAAAAGACAATGATTGACCTTGAATTTGATTAATAGTCATTTCATAAGAAACTATCAAATGATATTTTATTCTATGTAATTTTAAAGGACATATAACATCAGAGTGTGTCAAGTTATTCTTGGGATGAATGCTGAATACCCTGATTGAAAACCAGTCAAAACTTTTTCTTTGATGACATGATCTCCTAAGTGTGTAACTACCATACGGGTGCTATTACATAAACCAACAGATTGATCTACCTTTCTTAGTAACATAATGGGGACACAAATCATTTGGGAAATTTTGTGGCCAGCCAAACTGAAGAAGTTTATATCATTTAACATCTTAGAGGTGTATATGTTTTCAACCATATCTATATCAAAACATGCATTGCAGACTAAATCAGAGCTGAAGTGGTCTTTCTTTTCAAAGTTTCTAAGAGAAAAATGTAATCATTTACTTCTTGAACAACATCACGAGTTGGAGATATAATGGCATGGTCTTCTAGATAGGATACTTCACTGTATTTCTCAATGAAATCAGGATAGGTATGCTCCACAATGGAAACCATCACATTTTCAGTGTAGTTAAGAAAATATGTATATGTAATTTGGTTGAGCACTTCACCGTCATTAGTTTATCCAAATAAACCTTCGCCAATATCGAAATTCCATTTAGCAAATTGATAGAACTCATTTTAATCATCGTTGGATGTAGAGGAATGAAATCTCATGTTGATTATTAGATTTAAAACCCGATAGTGCTTCCAAAGATACGATGACTACATACTTGTGAATAAAAGGTCATTTCTCTTACCACATGGTATTAAAGGTAATATTTGTCTGAAATATCCACCCAATACAACTGTTAGATCGCTGAATGGTAAATTTTTTGCATTAATATTTTTTATTATCATAATATCTCTAAGAGTATGGTCTAGAGCCTGAAAATAGTACTTATGAACCATAGAAGCATCATCCCAAATAATCATCTTTGTAGAGTGTAGAAGGTTTTCTACATCACTTCCTTGATGAATATTGAAAAAAGAATGCTCAGTAATGGAGATTTGAATATGGAATTTAGAATGTGCAGTGTGTCCACCTGGTAGCAGCAAGGATAAAATTCCACTTGGAGTGACCGCAAGTACAATAGAAACCTCAGACTGAAGAAATGATGTTATTATTTTCCATATGAATGTTTTACCTTTTCCTCCATATCTGTGCAAGAAGAAGAAACCACAAATATTTGTAGATAGAGAAGACAAAATGACATCCATCACCTCAATCTGTTCATCGGTAAGCATTGTATGTAAATTTCTGTACTCATTTTTTTAGTAATTCTCTATTTTAATGTTGTTCTTATGAAAGTAAATGATTCGTCTGAGTATCAATTTCAAAATCTGGGAAAGGAATGGTAGGATAAAATAGAAGAGATGTTCCATTGCTTCGTAATATCTGCTCTATTTCAAGAAGAGCATACATATGTATTTTATGTTCTGTGAGTGTCAAATATGGTAAATTGAGAAACATGGTCTTACAGTAGTATAAAAGAAAATACATGTAGAAAATATAATATTTTATACTAACTAAAATATACATGCATATCGGTGGAGAAATAACTGATTAGATAGCACAAAATACACATAAAAATAAACAGCCTTTAATTATTATTTAATTTACCAATTTCACTGAATTTTAAGTAAAATTTATCTAACTATATTTTTTGAACAGAATAATAAAGATAAAAAAAACATAAAATAGTTATATATAATGGGATTGAAAATATAATCTAACAAACACATTCAGACTTTTTATTTGTTGCCTATGTCTTTGGACATATAAATTTTATTCAGCTAGAATGTGACATGTTTGTTTCCAAAAAATGTCTGAATGAGAAATGTTATTGGAAAATAACATGCATGCAAGGATCCTGCATATATAATGTCCCATCCCCAATGTTGAAACCTCCTTATTGAATTTGGAGTCATCCACTATTAGTCCCAAAGCATAATAGTCCTCTCAAAATGTTCCATGAGTAACAACATTCACTGTTTGGATATCATCATATGAAGTTGAAATTTTGATTTTTTAAGAAGTATCTGCAAGTAATATAGCTCTCCTATTGTTGGAGGAAAATATTATATCCTGCCAATAGAAAATCTCTAACTTCGATGATGCCATTTCTTATCATTTGAGTGGTAAACAAGTTTTGTTGGGAATTCTGTAAAAGTTAGAGCTATAACCTTTGGGTACACTGTATTTTCTTGAAACCAAGAGGTCAATGTTTTATCATTGACATTACAGTGATTTACAACATCTGCAATATTATCTGTGTCGTTGTAGGTTACAGATTGTTATCTTGGTAAATGGAAACCTAACCTCTCAACTGGGGGATATGTCTAATGGATATCATAAGAAAATATCCTTCAGGAGGCCTCACAAGGAGTTATGTACCGGAAATCATAGTACATTTCTAGTTCATCCCCATTTTTGAATGAGAACTCACTGTTGTTTCTCTCATAGAATGCTGCTATTACACAATAATTTCCTTTTTTAATATATATAAAAATATATTTGAGGGAAGGGAACTCATTGAAAACAGAAATATTAAGATAAGATTAATATTTAATAGAAAAACATTATTGTATAGTACAACAAAACGATTATCTAAAATGATTATATTTTTTAGAAATGTTATTCCATCATCCCTTCTACGATAGAGAACGTAACAATCATCATCAACAGTGGTATGCCCAACAAATTTATTTGGATAAAATTTGATCAGTTTCCATTTCTCATATAGGGTGAAGTACGGTAGGCATCACCATAAGGGTCATGGATCATAAAATTCTTAACAGCTCCATGTATTCTTGGGTAGAAACAATTATTTAGAATTTCATCACATAAAATCTTGTTTACATCTATTGGAGTGTGATAATTATTTCTAAGAAATAGAAATAGAAGGTTATGCACATGAGGCAACCCTCATTTTTGAAACACCATGGTTAGAACAACTACATGGTAAAATAATAGTTTAATAGTTAATAGAAGATGAAAAATTATATAAAAAGGAACTGAAAATATGGAAAAGTAAATAAAAAAATAGTTACCTGCCACTGACATTCCAAAAAAAACCTTATATAAAATCATTCATTAGAAAACCAATATTAATATTGAAAACTCATGATAATATTTGCGGGTAGTCTCGTGATCGGAGTATGCAATTTCTAGGAAATCGAGTTATTTCAGGCCACATTTGGTTACATGTAAATGTTAAAAACAAATCTGGATACCTGTCCCCATTACACATCGACATAGCATATTGGTAATTTTGGATCATATACCTTGGTACACCCATAAAAGAATAAGTTAATATAATACACTTCCCATATGATGTCCCTTCATGGTCACCTCAAAGCAATGAATCTTATAACCCATTGTAAAGTTTGAACCTCAGTTTATTTTGATTGAGGTGAATGAATGATAGTCTTTGAGCCTCAATAATTGTTTAAGCATCAACTATAAAATGTTGGAGTAATCTACTAGAATGTACTAAGATCGATGCATAATTATCATAGAATTCAATGTGGAATGAGAAGTACTCTATCATTGTTACCTTACTGAGTGTAGTACTTTCAGTGAATTGAGTAGCTCAATGAAACACATTGTCACAATATCCATCCTCACCACCTGTGAAAATCAATGTATACTGCAATAGAAGATACAATGGGTGCATCTCATCAATACATTGTAAATCACTGCTTTTGGTTTAAATGGAGATGTCCCATTCATGGTTGAGATCTTCAATATCAATAAATATAAATTTTTCAATTTCAGAAGTATTTGGAAGGTCATATGCCACAAAATGAATTTATATTATTTTAAGTAGTTATAGATTTAATGTTGGAACCTCTTGAAAGTTAAGAACATCTCTTTCATTTATAAATTCCCGAGCCAAAGCATTATTCTCATGAAGATTCTATTGTAGGTTTTGAACAGTATTATAGTTAATAATAGATTGTTGATTTCTATTGTCAATGTTGGAGCAATTATTAACGTTATTATAAAATTTTGAATGGTTAGTTAACATAGTATAAATAATTGAGTATAAAGGATACCACATTCCATGAATTCTATTCTAACACTCATGTGTTGTATCATAGATGTACAATTGTGTGAACCTCAGTGGATGACCATCAAGTGGACATAAACTACCTATGAGATGGTTGTTTTTCCATGTAATCTAAATATACATGGATTAAAACCATTATTGATTGACTTATCTACCTTCCAACTTGTTGATGTGAATGAAAAAATTGTATTGTAAATATGAATGTGGTCTTGGAATTATCGGGATTCAGCAGAATTTCAATCAAACACCATCTTCCTTAGGTATTCATGACATTCTTGTAGTATGTCCAAAGAAAAATTTAACATTGAGAAGCATAGAGAAAAATGTCGGTTTTTCCTACTACTAAATTTCTTGTTTCTCTCAGAACACAAAAAAAAAGATTTACAATGCTGAAATACATTAGAAGGATCTCCAATATCACAATAACCTGATTAAACAAAATTACATTATAGAAAATGTTATTAAAAAAAGATCTCAACCTTATAAACAATGATTTAGTATTAAAGAACGATTAATGCATGTATAGTAAGTGCACAAACCCATGTTCTCGGCAGTTTTAAATTATAGTGACTCTTGTAGTAGCAAGCGATATGTAATTTTAAACTGGCTGAAATAATAAATAACTCATTAATGTTTGAAGTGAAATGTGTACATTTAATTACCTCTATATTTTGTTGCAACATTTATGTAAACATTTATGTGTTTTTGAACTTCATAAGTATTTATTCTAATTGCTTCTCGATGAAATGAATGTTGTCCTGAACCTGAAAGCATTCATAGAAAACAACTAACTTCTAAGCAGGATGTACAGTGCTATATAAATGTGTGTGTGTATACATGTAGTGTACATCATACCTGCACAAGATAAGGAATTGTAGTTCCCATAAATATAAGGAGTAAGAAGTATTTGTTTGTATAGGTCATCATATGAAGTATAACTGAAATAATAGGTATGGTAATGTGTATAAATAGTTGTCATTCTTACTGCGTTGATGTATCAGGTGATGAATCAGGTATAGTATTGTCTTCATCCATTAAAGCTAAGAAAATTGATTAATGAAATGTTGTAATGGGAATACATATGTCATATTACATACAATATTTTCATGGAATATAATTGTTTTGGTAGGTATAGAAAGGTAAAGGAGATTCTGTCAAGCTAGTAGGTCATTGTTTTCGATTGTTAAATCCAACGGACCTCATTGATGTCATCGTAGATGGTTCTTGAACTGTGCACAATGAAGAACTTATTTATTAATAAAATGTGTTACTGTTAAATTTATTGTGTAGTTCAATGGTTTATGAATGTAAATTTAAAAATAACTAACCATTGTTACATAGAGATGATAACGGAATGTATATGACTTCATTTGTGAACGTAATTGTTAGTAGAAGTACATTGTTTCGGGTTCAAGATAGTTTACCATATTCCACATATGAATTGGAAGTAGATGTCACCACTAAAAGTGTGGAAACATAAAATACCATAGAGAAAAATAAATTTTAAATAACTACAATAATTTTTAGTTACGGTATTAGAAAACTCACCATCTCTATGTCATTCCCTCATCAACAGTCTGTGATATATCCTTGCATCTGTATTTTGATGGGAAATAGATGTTTGTATTTGACCGAGTAGAAAACTATTCAGGCCATGTAATAAATTTAAGTATGAATGATTTCTGTTAGTATTAAATGTACTAAGAAACATTTCAAATAGGATACAAGTTAATTCAAATGAAACAATCCATTTATTCATAGAGATGTTAACGGTATGCATGTGACTCCATGTGTGATTCCACCTACTGATACTGATTTACTCGACTGAGTATCATAATGGTTGGTAGATGACATAGAATAGTCTCTAGTACTTGTCAGTACTGATCATGTGGAAAGTTTAATGAGTGAAACTACTTAAATGAGAATAGTAAATAGAACATTTTCAAGGCTACTTAATAGAAAACTCGCAAACAGTTTATCGTTCCTTCATAAGTAGCCTTTGTTGCATCCTTGTATCATTAGATATTGACAAACATTTCATGTTTGTTGGTTTTTTCATTATAGATTACAGTCAAGGTGTTAATAGAGAGAATATAATGCACAAAATACATAACATTTATAGAATTTTACATAATAAACCAAAGGACAAAATCAGGTTTAACAAAAAATAGTAGGAATTTATGTTTAACTAAATAATTTTAATATCATACATCCAGATATGCATGTGGATATCCTCATTAATAATGAGATTTTAGTTGCAACAATCTTAATATAAATTCTAGAAGCAGACTATATTGGATTTTTTTGGGAATCTTGTGCTGTCAACTCAGACAACTAAATATGCAGTTGGATATCAACATGCTTAACCAAAATTAAATTAGAATAAGATTCAAGGAAAATCATATAAGAAACCATTGTAAAAGTATATTTTACTCAAATAATTAAGTAATTTTCATAAAAAGGTAACTGAACACGAACATTTAGAGAATTGAATTGATACTATATATGCTGTTTAAAGGATTTATTTATTTCATTTGGAAGATATGTTTATACCTGAGGAGTGAAGATGATGTGGGTGGGAATACGAATAGCATGAAGGATGTGGATATGGGAAGAATACTTTTGATGAAATTGGAAACCTATTACTCAAATGAATACCATCCAGTAATTCTAAAATTTAGGGGGGAAAGTTATGGACTTCCATTTCCAACAATTAAAAAGTATGGAATTTAATCAAACAGTGTAGAAGAGGATGTGGTTTTTGGATGAACACCTAGACGTAGCATTATCTTGTTGAAAGAGAATCAAAACCTAATTAAGAACCACAAAATTCCGAGTGCGCATTTCAACAGGATGTAGGAATATAATTCAACTGGTGCAATGGATAAGATGAAGTGCAGGGACTTCTCTCCTTAAGAATGCCTTGAGTTAGATGATGAATGCTTTAGGAGTTTGTAGGAACCCTAGGCCGTGAATATTTTTTCCACGACCGGGACCAGGAAAGGATGAAAATGTTGACACTACAGTTGAAATCGAGAGATGGTGGTTGAAGGAGAAATGTGTGGAAATTACAGTCAAAATCAAGAGGTGGTGGTCATAAATACATGGAAGGTAGACCACAACCACAGGGATGGTAGTGGAGGGCGTATGAGGAATCAGTAGGTCAAGACCCACAAGATTCTCAGTGGGAGTGATTATGGGAGGTGAAGAAAAAATTATATTTTACGTGGAGGCACGACATGGAGATATGGAGGATTGGAAAGTATGAAAAAAGTGCTGTGGAAGCATATTGTTTTGACATGTGGTAGCTAGAATTCCAGGATTAGTATATATAGTAGATATCATTTTATTCTCGTATCACCCACTCATAGATAGAATGAGGGGGTGATTTCAATATACATGTGAGAATTTAATGAATGTGAATTGTTGTAATTGATATTTCATTTTAAATGATGATTTCATCATTGGTATTTTTACATTTATATCGGTTCTCATATCTCGTATTATCTCATTGTATGGGTTAATTCCATTGGTTTATAGGTGATTGAGTCTGAACATTATAATTCATTAACCAGTAGAAATTTCATATAATTAGAATTAGAGTTATTATCCATTATATTTGAACAATGTTTTTTGTTTTTAAATTTTTTTTAATTACATGACCATAGGAAAAGTTGATTATTGAGATTGAGAGTGCATACCTAGTACAAAGAACTCACTTGGAATAAATTGTGACACCATTATGATTACACATTAATTATTTTATATCATGTGTCAAAATGTGAAATTATAAAAAAAAATTCTATATTTCCTTCTCCCATTCTCTAAATTCATAATATCTATATTTGATTTACGTATTTAATTATTTTCATATATTTTGGTTTGGAATTTTCTATTGTATATTTGGACATTTCCAC
Source organism: Viscum album (assembly GCA_963277665.1). Taxonomy (NCBI): domain Eukaryota; kingdom Viridiplantae; phylum Streptophyta; class Magnoliopsida; order Santalales; family Viscaceae; genus Viscum; species Viscum album. The sequence continues at coordinate 585,752,504 of OY728160.1, read as the reverse complement.
CTCTTATTTTTTGGTTCGACCATGGGATCCATATTTCATAAATCCACTAGAGTTTTATGTTGTGTGTTTTCATGTTTTATAAATTTATAAACTCATTATAACCTATATTAAATAACAATTCCTTATGTAAAAATCAATTTCTATGTTCGTTTTGGAGGACATACCAAGATATTTCATAAATTTGATTGTTTTGAAAAAAAACCATTTCAACTTTTTCTGTATTTATGTTTTTTTCTATGGTTTTTCTTTTATCATTTTATTTTCAATTTACCACATTGTATTTATAGTTGTGATGAATGGATCATAGTGTATATTAACTGAGAAGTATATGTTCTCTATCTTGATCATGGAACTTTTAAAATATATGAATGAACTCAACGATAATTTCAATATCTTAGACGAAATAAGATCACCATTGTACCTGATCTAGGATGTTGAAATAATCCATACCTTGGAATTTGATATTGGGGAGTCATTTCCACATCTTGAACGTTTTGTGATCAATGAACAGATATGTTTTATTGTTTTTTATGAACATATATCATTCAGAACACCCTAGAAAAATTATTATTGTAGAATGGAATAAAAGGTGGTGAGAACCCATATAATTTTGAAGAAGAATCCAATGAAAAAGATATATCTATTATACATTGGTTGTTAAATGAAATGTTTAGAGTAGGACAACATGTATAATAAGAATAATAAGAATTAGGGACACCAAATGCAAAAAATATTTACATTGATTCATTTAAAATCTTGGATCATAGAAAGAGGAAGAAGTATAGGAATAGAATAAAGCTATTGAAATGAATATTAATTATTCATATTTTGAAAAAAAATGATAATATAAATAATACAAGGTAAAAGATATTAAAGAGATAAATACAAAAATAAAAGTTATAAATACATATTATAGGAAACAAATTTGATGATAAATGATTTGAATAATACTAAAAACTATGTAGAAAATATAACACGCATCTCTAATGTCTCAAACTCTCTTGATTAGTATCTTCCTAATATTTTCATGTCATTTTTAATTAAGAGAAGGATTTTATCAACAAAAAATGCACTAAAAATTAAGAATTTGGTATATTCATTCTGGTTATAAATATATCATATCCCAATATTCTAATGAAGGTAATTGTCAATATTAACAACCAAAAAAAGGTTCTTTTAGGTGGAAACCAAAGATTTTATTATCTTAATAAGATTTTAATGTTGAATATTTTTCTAGGATTTAGTTTTAGTATTATATTATGAATCCTGATAAGAATTTAATTCATATCCAATAACTATTGTTGATATTTAAAGTTGATGGAAATTCACATTTACTTGATTCGTTTAATCATTTAGGATCATGATGGAGACGTAAAAGGAAAGCACTTAGTAGTGAAATGGATAGAGTGTATATAGTTGATGGTCAAGAGTTAAATGGTGAGTTCACAATGTGAATGGATATGGAATGAAACATTCGATATTGATCAATATATTTCTCATCAATGACCGATGAAACCATGATAAAAATGGTTAAAATTTTAAAATCTATTATTTATGAATCCTCTTCATTCACTTGAATCAGGTTTTTCTTTAAATTTGAAAATTACTTTCCCAATATTGATTTCATGTAATATAATGTTATAGAAGGAAAAAATATTGTACTCTAACCATCATTTAATGTTTATAAACTTTTTAATATGGTTAAAAGAATAAATTGAGGGAAAATTTATTATTGATGAACATTTGGGAATGAATTTAATAAATCATGATTTTGTGAAACATGGTAATTTTATATAATATAATTTCACTAGATTTCATATGTTTTTATATTCTTATTTTTTATTATTAATTTATTGGTATTATATATTTCCAATATTGTTTTTACCAATCATATATTCTCATTCATGATGGTTTCATAACCTAATATTTCTAAATCAATATTAAACATATTCCATGAGAGAAACTCATGAATGTTTTATTCAGGAACCTTCACTTAATCCCATCAAATAAATGATTGTAATAAATCAAATTTAAATGGACTGAATTATTTTTTATTAAAACAAAATCCATGAGTCCAAATTTAATATTTATCGTAATTTTACCCCATAAAAACCATGATTTCCCAAATTAGGAAAGAGACACATTACTAGACATATATTTCTTTACTATACTTCACTCTGTATATTTCACGGTATTCAATTGAGAATTTACATGGGAACGGTTTTCCATGGTAGAAGGGATGTTCTTCATTGGGGGAGGGTACATGTGTTGATTTCTTTAAAATTTGGGAAGGAACCATATTTATCAATCATTATACATATTATTTCCCTCTTAAAAAATAAACATAAAATAAGAAAAAATAGAAAAATGGGCTTTGTCATAAGAGTGTGAAAAATCACTAATAAATGAAAACGTAACAATTTATTACTATTGAAAATAGTTTTTTGAGGAGACCATTTGGGGAAATGTGATAGATGAGATACTTTTCTTAATTTCAAATTAAAAAAATGATGAATAATGTTTTTTATTTTTTTGAATAAAATATGGTTTCATTCATTTTGAATTATTTTATTCAAGACCATTAGTTTGATCTTTATAAGGGTGACAATTTCATATAAGAGAGTATAATTTCATTAAACTCAATTGTTGATTATCATGAAATATATATATAAGAATGAAAATTTTTTATATTAAAATATTTTTTTTATCATCACTTCTATACAATAAAACGATAGTGGAATTTGAACATATAATTCCAACTAATTAGGATTATTTATTTTATATTGAAAATATAGGGTAGATATATGAGAAGCATTTATAGATGATGTTATGCCTCATGATTAGAGATATGAGAAAAAACAATTTACATTTTTACATTGAGTGATGAGTGAAATGAATTCAAATATAGGTAAATTATAATTGGATTGCACATTTATAATGAATTTAGATATATAAATAGAAGTTTGGAGGGAAATAGTCGTCCAATAAAGAAAAATTAAAATACATTTTCAACATGATTTCCTTTAAAAGTTAGTATTTTTAGTTCTTTTTTTGTGATATATTGAAATTTATTCGCTAATTAAAATTGTTTTACTTTGTTGTAATTGATATCTAAATATTGATATAATGATAAAACATTTTGATATAAGCTATACTTTTATGCGTGAGGATAATAAGGATTCTATATTTCATGGGATTTGATATAAATATATTATACATATATTTTTGGTAGATAAAATAGATAAATTTACTATTAAATTAGTTAATTTATCTTAAATAGTCATTTTTATTGATTTATTGAAAAGAGTAATTTTAATGAACATTTGAATAAATTTATAAAAAATAACTAAGAATAAAATTTTAGGAGTTTCATGTCATGGTGTGACCTCGAGAAAATAAAACCAAACAGATGTAATGAATCTATGGATTGAATTATTCACTTTGGGAACCCAAATTCATAAAATGAAATAGATATAGAAGTGCCAAGGATGAGAAAGTAAAATATGATTCAGATCAAGAAAATAATATTCAAGAAATGAAATGTTTGAGGAAGTGTTGTTTTGAATATAATGTTCCACTATTCACACCATGAGACACCATTCACATCCTGAAACTACAATTAAAAACATATATAAAACATAGGATTTTTCTAAATCTAAGTGTGTAAATAAAATTATTTGATAAGGGATCTGCTTGCATGACCTGGATATCATTATGGGGGGATTTTCTACATTAAAGGTCAACCTATGTGTCTTTTACTATTCTATAAATTTATGTCTTTGTTAAGGCTATGAGGGGGGTGGGTTTCTCAGCCCTAAGAAAATGTGTTGACACCAATGTCTCCAACTTGGATAGATTTTTACTATTTTTAATAAGATATTATTTTATTCATTTATTTACCTCTCATGAATAAAATAAGAGGATGATTTATTTTTTTTGTTGTGATGTCAATAATATTTTTTTGATTTAATAAGTATTTTATTTTTATTATACAATTAATCATTCAATTTTTACATTCATATCTATTCTCAAATATTATCCTCTCATATTCTCTGAGGAATGACCATTTTTTAAAGGTCAGTGAGTGATTTATTTTTAATGTATTAATTAATATAAATATAAATATATATATTTTATACAATAACCAATTGAATAATAATATTTTGTATTTTAAATTTGTTTTGGTTAATCAATCATTGAATTTTCTAAAGTACATGACCACAGAAAAAGGATCCCCTTAAGCGTGGGAGTGCATATCTAGATCACAAGACCCGATTGGACTGGATTGTGAAAATAATATGACTGTGTGTTCATGATTTAATACTTATTATATAACTAGAATACATTGGTGAATAAATTATATAATTTTTAAACTTTCTTATCTATTTATCTCAGTTCATCTAATCTGTATACATTCCAGTAGTTAATTACTAACAATCATTTAGCTTAGACATTTTTTCTTCAATTATTAGAATTTTACACTTCATCATTATATGTTTCATCTTGGGACACATATTTTATAACTAATTGGTATTTTTAGGTTTTTTGGTTTACTGTTTTATAAATTTCAAAATTACTTCTAAAATAGAGGAACTAATGATGTATCCTAAGAATATGATTTTTTTGAGAAATTTGACAGCTCACGGGCAGTCAATAGTTCCTATATGATTTGAAATTTTTTATATTTATAATAAATTAAAACATATAAATACTAAATAACTAAATGGATTTTGTGGTGATTCTGAGGTCGATCCCATGAGATGGTCTTAGTAGATTTTTTGAAATTCAGTGTTTGAAGTGAGATTAAGAATGATAATAGTTGTTGGGAATCTTAGAGTGAAAATGCACCAAGAGTTTTAAACTCTAGGATCTTGTGTTAGTATAATAAATTGATGATTTTTAATCCATTATATTTTTAAAGTTAGGGAAACATAAGAATTTGGTAATGGTATTTCCCTTATATCTTAAAAAATCCCTCTTTCCCATGATCAGATACTTGGATTGATTAATTTGTATAGTGTATTGATAAAATGTTTAAACAAAATCATTCTAATTAATGAAATGGGAACACATAATTTAACGTGATTAGTTATTAAATTAAACGAGATTCCCAAATTCATATATCAAAGTTATTTTTTTAAGAATACATAAGTGATTTGAATTTAAATATGATTACACGATTAAATAAAAAAATAATATAGAAAATTAATTCATCTAACACAATTCCCATAACTTAAATGACTCCAAACTAGAAATTCATACCCCCTCATAGTATTGAACAGTGGGTACTCAAATCTATAAGAATATGTAAGTACTATAGTTGAAAAATAGGTTCATATGATTTCAACCGCAGAAAATGATTCTCTAGCATAATGCATTCTCTTCCATTCCCCGAACATAGTTCTTTCCCCCTCAAAATGATCATTTTAATCCATTATAGTTGTTCCATGGATAAAAATATCAAACTATCATTCTAATACCATGAATTAATACATGATAAAATCAATTTTTCTATTCATAAAACTATTCATGGCCTGAATACTATTTAATGGAGTGAATCACTATTTCCCCTTTCATAATGTTCTTATTCTTTAACATTTCACTATGTGAACAGTTTCTCTCATGGCATAATGGGTAGACATGTATTTTAGTGTATGTATGATATGACCTATTCATATATTGAACTAAAATTAATTGGGTGAATTGCAATTTTTTAAAATTTTCATCTCTACTCATCTCTGTTCTTATGATTTCATGATGATATACCCTGTTTCATGATAAATAGTTCCTACAATACCTCATTTCAATTCTACCAACCATAAAATTATATAACAACGTATACCACGGAAAAATTATTACCTTATTAACAAGATTTATAAATAAAAATTTTAAAAAAATTATTTATAAAATATAAATTTCAAATCCCTATACACATTGAGTCTTGTTTGTCCTTGAGCACAAAATAATAACATAATAACAATTATAGGTCACCCTTCCAATATTAAACATTCATATTTTGAAAAATTGAACGCTTTTCAATGAAAAAACCCTTAATGATACACATAATGGAACTTTTATAACAACACAATTTTCTAGGAAATTATCCAAAATATATCTTACTTTTCTTGATTTAAACTAACATTCCTTACCTTAATCCCCATTAATATTTTTTTAATTCATCATAAATGTGAAATGAAAATTTATAATACCTCACATTGAATTCATTCCACTTATCACTCAATATAAAAAATTATACATGGATGTGTTAACGTACCTCAAGTACATGTCACTTATCATAGGTTTACAATGTACCTAAAATTTCAACCATATAAATATAAAGACAACAAATAAATAGAACGACTCAGAATTATGGAATAAATTACTATGAGGATTATTGTGGGTTATAAATAGAGTGAAATTTATAATAAGGATCCAAATGGAGGTTTTATTTTAATGTATAATTCATGATATTCAAAAGTAATGTGTAATTAGAATACTCTCCCTAATAAGGAAGAGGAGCTAAACCCACTTACCAAATCTCAAAGTACTTCATAAATATGATAAGTAAGAATAATGATTAATTACACCACTTCTTATTTTAAGTTCTATATTTTTATCAATTTTTAATGATTTACATGGGATAAGTCTCACATCCACCACCTCTTCATAGATTATCTTAAGATAATCAACATGTTTATAGCAATTTTAGACATACCTAAGAGCCAATCCATTTTTCTGTTTATGTTTTGTTTTTTATATTTCCTTTTTCAAGTGGGGGGAATAATAAAGTATTATGAATTATATTTCCTTTACACATTTCTCATGATACACCCCTAGAAGTTTTACTTATTATGAAACATCCCCCATTGCCAAAAATACCCTCTCCCTCACATTTAAAATTTTAAATATCATGAAATAGTAAAAATAGTATGGTAAATGTAAAAAGTATTTTCTTTTAATGTAGATAATTCCACAACATGATCATTTATGGATTACATAGTATATATTGGGATTTAATGTATTGTTGGTCTAAAGGGTTAATGGATTTTTCAATAAAATAGTCTCAAAAATTTTAGAGGTGACTTTCTTCTTTCAATGCATTGAAATATTTCTATGAATGTTATATATGAAAACATGCCTTGAGTATCTATCAATAAAAAATATTATGAATTATTGATATATATATTTTAGAAGCCTACCCGAATTGGGAAATTATTATTGAGATAACCAGTCATGGTGTACATAACTGTAACTAACTAATTAACACAAATTTCATAAATTAAAATTGTGGAATGTATAAGAAATATTCCATTAATATAAATCATATAGTTCCCTTAAATCAGGATTTATTAAATCCCCTCTCCAATGTTATGATTTATTAATTCATTCCCCTATTTTTATCATTTAAGATATTTTATAATGAAATTAAAATTGTTACATGGTGATTATCTTAATTGTTTTTTGTATCCGATATAAAAAAATTAGTAATATTATGAATGATGTAAGAAATTTTATGTTTGTAAACATAAACTTTCAAAAAAAGAGAATAAATGAAATATTTAATTATAATGGTTAATCCCATCTCAATTTGATGTTATTAGATACATAACCACAAAATATGATGATCTTGTGTGTAGGTTCTGTTATGATACTTTCATGTTTTGAACTTGCATTTCTCAGCATGATTTTTTCATACAACCTATTATTTTTAGAAAAATCTACCTTTTCTTATTTTATATTCTTGATGGATATGAAAATAAGAATAATAAATAAAAAAATATCCCCTTTTCAATTTAGATCAAAACATTGAGGGAAAGTGGTCAAGCACAATACAAAATTAAAAACCCGAAAATCATGGGTGGCCTCTTACATGTTATTTCTTATAATTTAATTTTATCAAGAATACCTCATAATAGTACAGTTATTTGGATTATTGATGGAAAAAAATTTCTAGATCAACAAATGGTAATAATTTAACTTATCTTTATAGTTGAGTCATTTTCTATTCTCTAAAATCAGTATAATTCTTCTTATGTCCCCCACCATCTACACTGATAAAAGACCAATCCACCAGGGTTTGGGGATTAAAAACTTTCAGAAGTTGGGTCATGTACTAAAAAAATGTCATATATTTTCAATTATGTTCAATATATTATTATTCTTTATATTATCATATAATTTTTCCAATAAACATATGTCCTTTTTTATCATTTTCTGGTTTTTATAAAAAACAACTAGATTTCTATTTTATTCAAATATATCGACTTATTTAATCATGGTAATGTTTTCCTATTATTGATTATCCTATTTTTTTAATTGGATTCTTCTTCAAACAGGGTATGTGTAAATTGAATTTTTTACCACCAACTCTCATGCACAGTTCACCACATTGAACATCTATCAATGCTTGTCCTATTTCAAAAAATTATATTTCTAAAATAAGTGGTGTACATTATTTATCATATAAATCACAATAAAATACATTAGGAATTAAAACATATCCACATTTATCATAATTTATTAAATAATCCAAGAGGTTATTTCACTGTTGAATCCAATAACTATAGTTAAACACATGTAATAATCATGTATTTTTGTATGAAGTTATTGAATGTGGTATAAAATATTATGTTCAAATTTTAAACAAAATCAAAAAATTTCTCCAAAATTAATTACATCCAAAATAAATATGAATTTAATATTCTAAATGGGTCATGTTAAATCATTTGTAGGTCCCTTCAAAACACATTTAAACAATCATGTGTGAGTAGGAACATGTCTATCTCCTCAACCCTCTTCTTATTAGCCCCAAAAAATATCATTAATTATGAAAATGATTCCATGTTGGCCAAGTATTATGAATAATTAATGAAAATGTTATATATTTTAATATTTTTAATAAATATAATTCATTTTCTTCTATATTTCCTTATATAATAATTTATTGAAAAGGTGGTCATTAATTGAATTGTTGTGGTGGTTCATCTTTTTACCCTTTATATTCCCTTTTCTTATATTGATTTTATTTCCATTTTCCACTTGTTCTTTAACTTTTCTATATATCTCTATGTTAGTATAAATTGTTTTTCCACTTCTCAGGATTATAGAGATCAATTATCCAAATGTGATGAACTCTTTATCATCCGATATCACCCCTATTATCATCTCATTATGCTAGTTTTTATCCTAGTCTATACCGAATTCCTTGTTTCTAAGTGAGTATCATTTGTATTTAGAGTCATCATTCAATTCCTTAATGTAATATCAAATATTTTTTCATGATTATAGCTACAATAACCTTAAATGGGGGGATTTTCTGTTGATGTGATTGTCCCTGAGGTGCTGGATGAAATCCTGGGAAACATTGTTGAAACCCTCCACTTCACATCTATTGTGTCCATTATCCCTAATAGTGATTTTTATTATTATTGTCATCATAATTAACTTCCAAAATATATAAACACTATGTTTGGTGACATTTATAATCCCATCCATCTTCTTGGTCAAGGTGTCATGTTATGTAGTAATCCATCCATTTTTTAAGACCATGTTCACTACACTTCACTACCTTCCTATGGATTTCAATTTAAATAAATTTATAACCATGTCATTATTAGGTATTATCTCTCCTTCAATGACTAAATCTTAATAAAACATCTAATTGTAGTATAAATATTGGAATGATTACCCTGTGACAAACCATTGTAAAATTTATGAATTTAAAGACACATTTCAATTTTATGGTGTCGAAATTTTTTGATTTATTCTTAAATCATCTCTCATGTAGTATAAATTAATTTTTTATTATATTTATTAAAATAAATTTTGTTGAAATACATATTTATATATTTCAAGGGATGGAAGATGCATGTTAAGAATTTTCATTCCAATTAATTCCCATCTGATTATATAATGACTTGGTAATTCTTATATTCATTCCTTCAAACTCTCTCATAAATAAAATCAAAATAATATTAACCTAAGTGCATCAACAGATACATTTTGGAATTGAAATGTTTACAAAATTTCAAGAGACAACCCGAAATATGTTTTTGAATTCTCACGTGGAATCCTAGATAATTGGATGGAGCGGGAAATCATCTGAATATTATCTAGAATGATATCAAAATACTATTATCCACTAGAGGAATGAAAATTCTAGGTTAAATGTTGTAAAGACCTGTAAAAATCAAGGGAAATTTTTTCTTAATTTTCTTTGGAATTTTACAAGAGCGCGGTTTCTGACGGCACCTGATTCCGAGGCCCGGAGTGCCCGGAATCAATTTCCGAAGTTTAGCTCGGGTACGTTCAGTGAACGAACGAGCGGGAATTTCTAACTTTTGAACCGGTGCTCTGAATCGAATTGTGAGGGCACCGATGGAACCGCAACGCCGGTAATTGCTTAGGAACGCCTTTTTCGGAGTTGCGTTTGCATAAGAGGAGTTGTTTAATTTTGCTTTTTCTGGATGAAATGAAGAGTAAAATAAATTTCGAAAAAATATTTATTTTATATCTTTTAAGTGGTTAAAACCTTTTGTTGGAAGTTGGGTGGTAACCACCTAAGAGAGGATTAAGGTGAGGAGGGGCCCACCCGAACCCCACCTTTTCAAATTCCCTAACTCCCCTCTCTCCCTCTTAAAATCTTGTTAACTTAACATCTAATTAATTACACATGACATGTATAATTAATTAAGTGTTATGTTTTTGAATTTGAAATTTTGAATTCCTTGGATTGGTAAATAAAATAAAGAGGAACCTTATTTTATTTGGTTAGTTTTGTTTAGTCATCTTGAGAGGTTTGAGATATTTTCTTTCTTCTTCAAACTTTGATGAAGAACGCTCAAGCTTTGACGAAGAACGCTCAAGCTTTGACGAAGAACGCTCACGCTCCGATGGAGAACGCCGCTCCTCTCTTCTTCATCTTCCGTGTCAACGAAAAGGAACGCCGCTTCCTCCTCGGACTTTCTTCGTCGGCATACGAAGATTCTCCAACGACGTATCTCTTCGGGCGTATCTCTTCGTCAACGGATTTGACGAACGACTACCGCGACGCCCGACCTCCGCGACGTTGTCTTCCGCGGGACGTTGACAAATCTTCGAACATTTACCCAAGGTAGGGGTTGTTGAATTTTGTTTAATTATTTTTTTCTTGTTCGTGGTTCTAGCATGTCTAACGTGAGGATATTAAATTTTTTTTAAGTTGTGTTATCATTTAACGTGAGCGGGCCGGACCGCATGAACACGGCCGAACCCCCTCCATCGTTCTTGTTGATTTATCTTGCGGGTGGAAACAAGGTGGCGTGGTGCCGTCGTACCACGCGGATAATCGTATGATTATATTGTGCGGCGCCGTCGCGTCGCGCCATGGAAGAATCATCAAGAACGCGACGCCGTCGCGCCGCGTCAAGGGGAATCAGAGGCGCGGTGGAGGGACGCAGTGTCGTCGCACCGCGCCGGACGACGAACACCGCGGCCGGTTCCGGGCCGCGGTGGGACGAGAAGACCGGCGGCCGGGCCGCCGGCGTCGGAAGCCGGAAAGGGGGACCGGATTTTCTGGTCCCGTTGGAGAAAACCGGCCGGCAGTTGGCCGGCCGGAAGGTCATAAGGCGGGGGAAATAAATTCCCCCTGCCAGCTTAAAAAACCCCCCCTCATTTATGAGGGGGCGGTTTCCTTGAGGGGGGGCAGGAGGCCCCCCGGTTTCTTCAAGCAGGCCCCCACGTGGGGGGCCGTTTTTTTTTGAAAGGGCGCGGCATAATTTCGTGCCGCCTCTCCAATCAAGCGGGGGCTTGAACCCCCCCCCCCCCCCCCCCCCCGCGCGCTGCCTCCGTGCGGCGCCAGGCCGCCGCGCCGCCGCGCCGCCGCGCCGGCCGGGCCGGGTCGGCCCGGACCCGGACCCCCCGTTTCGAATCAGTTACGGGCTTTTGGCCATAACATGAGCCACGAACCTCCGATTGATGAACCGTCTGCGGAAACGCGATCCTTGGATCGAGACGGTCGTTTCGGTATATCGCACTCATGGTTTCGGAATACTTTGAGTTCGGCCGGGTTGGTTCGTTCACGAAACCAAACGGGCCCTCGGAGCGGAAACGCTCATATCTTGAGCTACGGACGTCCGATTGACATGCCGTCAGCTTTGTTGTGTTCCTCTTAGTGAGACGGATCTTTTGGCATACTCCGCCCGAGGTTTAGATGCAGGTGGAGTACGGTCGGGTTGGTTTTCCCTTAAAAACCAACCGGGCCCCGGGGACGAAAATGCCAATAACTCTCAGACCGAGCGTCCGATCGACGCGCCGTCTGTTGCGTTGAGTTCCTATTGACGATACGGAACTTTTGGATACATAAACTCTGGACTTTGTGACAGTTGATGTATCAGCCTCTCGGCTCGTGGAGCGGACCCTCCGAACGAGCTTGCTGTGTGCGGGAACCCTAGTGCTGGCTGCGATTGTTACTGTGACTACTACTGCTACTACTGCTACTGTGACTGCGACGATGACAGTACAGAGATCCTGTGTGGATTCGACGACGACGACTACAGCACTCAGCGATCCTACGTGGATCAGTGCTACAGGTCCTGTGTGGGCCCGATCCTGTGTGGGTCCGATCCTGTGTGGGTCCTTGCGCTCAGCGGTCCTGTGTGAACCAGCGCCTACAGGTCCTACGTGGGCCCGATCCTGTGTGGGTCTTTTGCGGGGGTTAGTTACCTATCGATCCTTCGTGGGTCCGACGACTTAGATGGATCAGAGATCATCTTTATCGTCCTTTGAAGAAGTATACCTGTATGAGCTGAATCCTGTTGCTTTCCTGTGTGGATTGTGTTGTGCTATCCTGTGTGGATTACGTTTTGCTTTCCTGTGTGGAATACGTTTACTTTCCTGTGTGGACTGAGTTGTACTTGGGCTCGGAGGTTGGAGCGTATTTGAAATTGATGACTTAGGTATATGTATGGGCATATACCTAAGCAGTGTCGGTTGTTACTTCGTGATTGTACCTTTCTTCGTGGTTTATCCTTTGTGGATTTGAGAGACCTCCAGGGGTCTCAGGGTCCCTACTGAGTAGCTTATACTCACTAATGCACGGGCTTTGCCCGCACTACGTTGTGTTGGTTGCAGACAACGGACAACGTTGATCTTAGCTGAGGCTTGCAGAGTAGGACGATACCTGGAGGTGGACCACTGGGCGGGACGTGCTCGGAGCGGACGGCGGGACCCGTGGAGCAGTGGAGCTATCTGTACCCACCCTTCAGGTGGGATTTCCAGTGGACAGCTCGGTGTAGCGGCTTTTACTTTTCAGTTGCTGTTTTCCCTTTCGAGTTGTACTTTACTTTCAGTTTGGGTTTGTATACTGGCCCATTTACTTTTCCGCACTTTCAGTTGTACTCTGCTTTTGCTTAGTGTTTACTTTCCGCTTGCTTACTCTTTGGTGTTTGTTTACTTTACAAAGGCAATGTCTTCCCTTTTACCGGGATTTACACCTTGGTGCTAGTCGCCAGCCCCTGGCCTATGGAAGGCGGGTTTGGGGTAGTCACGGCACGGACCCCGAGGGCGGGTCGTGACACATGTACATATTTAATGGTACACATTTTGATAGGAATTTTTGTGGCCTCAAATATCTTAGTTTGACACATCTAACTGCTTCTGAATATAATATATTTTCTCCATCCATGACTACTTTCTTTTGTTTCTTCCATAAAATTCACTCCAAGACTATATCATAGTTAAGGATTTCAATTCCTTTTTCTTAGTTATAGTGGTCATGCATAAAATGATAGTTCTTAAATGATAGTATGATATAGTATATATAATTGAGAAAACATCATGCAACTACTAGAAAAGAAAAACAATTAAAATCCTAGTTCTACATGGTCACTAGGTCCAATAATGGCACCAATTGTTTTTCACTGATGGGGTGTCCTTATATCTCAAAGAGTTTATCTTTTTAAAATTTATATAATACTCAGACAAATTAATACTAACTACTTGAATTTTTAAAGAGGAATTGTTTCTATTAAACTCATGAGATATTTTTTGTATTTTTTTTTTTAAATTATGTGATTAATGTGGCCTTAATAATGCGAGTGGAATTTTAGTATAAAATGGAGAAAAACCATTAATTTAAAGTCTGAGTTCATTTGTAAGTTGAAAGTGGGGATAATTTCTTCCGCCTTTCTATTATATGTGTCAATACATGGTAACTTCTTTGTGTTGGAACTTATCCTTTATCTTAAAATTCCTCCTTTCTATTGATCAGATACTTAGGATGATTAATGGGTTTGGTGTATCAAAACTACGATTAGACATAATCTTCTTAAACTGTGAAATTGACTTATATAATTCAAGTTGAATAGATATATATTTAAATGGGCTTCCCATATTCGTATTTCAATGGTCATGAGAAAAGAATAAAGATGAGTTCAAAATTTAAATAATATTGTACAATTAAAAGAAACTAAAATATTGAATAAAGTTATAGTAACAAAATTTTACATCCTTACATGCCTCGGAAATTAAAAGACCTAACACCTCATATTTTTCATGGAGTAGTATAAAAATTTAAAATAACATAGAAAGCGTGCAGTAGCATAGTAGATTAGATTTAAATACAAGTAGTATATTCTTCTCTTACATCAGTCTAGGTCTCCCCATCCGCCAGCATACCTCTTTTTTTCAAAAACAACATTTAATACAAAAATATTTCCTTAGATCCCATGGGTAAAAAATCTAGTTAATCAACCAAGTCTCATAAGACAAAATATTTTATTCTTTTATTCATCAAATCATTCATGGGGGAATTATATTTCAAAGTGTAAATCAATATGGACTCTGTCTATGTGCCCTCATCTTGATTAGTTTCCATCGTGAACATATCTAATCACAATGTTAAGGGTAAAAATTAGTTTTTGTGGATTTCTATCGTGATTTTTTTGAAAATTGAATTTATATTCATGGTGTGAATTATGATTTTTCCATATTCTTCATATATTATCATCTATATTCCTTTGATGTAACACTATGACACATTGTGTCATCATATCATGTGTCTATAACTTCTCATTTGAATACACCGTATAATAAAAAAATATACTATTGGAAAAAAAATTCCCTTATTAATAAAATTTTCAATTAAATTTTTCGAAAATTTATTTACAAAATGTCATCACCATCATACCACCCCAAGGTAGAAACATCCTACCCTAAACCTATATAGAATATGACCTATGCGAAGAATCTTTACACTCAAAACACCTCTATATTAAACCAAAGATGAATTATTTCCGACACCCTTACCATAAGTATAACATCCACATATGGGGTTGAATCCCCTGCATAGAATGCTCAAATAAATAAAAACCTATATGTAAATTCGTGTTTTCATAACAATAAAATCATATGTCCAAGGAGTTTAATCCCTTTCACAGAATTAAAAACACCCTACCATTACCCAAGGGGTGTACCCTACTCTGGTGATTTATAACACATATGTATTCTACACATGAGGTCCTTAAATGAACCTAAATCATCAAATTTCATACACCTAAGGGGAATCCCACTATAAAACATCTTATAGAGGAATATTCCCTCTATAGAAAATTATATATAAAATATCTAGAGGGATCAAATCCCTAACAAGGATCCATTACTGGGGCACCATTACCTATGGAGATGCATCACACTCTGGGGTATCAAAACATATTTATAACATAAAGTTAGTGGGTTCTGTAACCTAGCCAGAACATGTATCAATACATTATTAATTGAAGGTCCTATCCTAACTCGATGTGGGAACCATCATTCAAACCCAAATAACATGAATCATGCACTAGAGTCATACACCTTCTAAAAAATAGTACATATCTCTTAGGTTAGCCTCTCAAATTCATAACATGTCTTTGTCACTACTACTTTGATAGACTACCACCATCGATCCTCACATTCTTAGTTGACACCCAAAATTGAAAATACATGCTTCCCAAAACAATCCTTTTTAGCTTCAAAATGAAATCAAGCACTCTCTAAGGCCCCCTAGGTCATATCATAGTTTAGACACTATATTGGGAATCTATCTCTCATTCTTAACCCCTGGGTCAAAGAACATCATTCAGTTGGAATTACATCCCACAACATGATAATGATCACATTATAGAAAACATTAGACTTTTCAGAAATGTAATATAATTATAATACTAAATAAACTACCTAAATCACATATCTCATCTAAACCAAACCCGGTCAGTCTTCTCATGCCCATCCTTCCATCTATTCTACATAGGTTCTACCAACCTACATACTTACATTTCTATGGGGGAGGAACACTTACTCCACATTATTGTTGACTATAAAATGATACATGTCACCTCACGATTATTATACATACTATCCCTATATTAACCATACAAATTAATTAATATTCTCTCTATATAGGGGTATAAGGAAACCATGTATGAGTAATATTATGTTTTTATCTTTTCATTCTATTTAATATCCTAAAAGGTTCATGTATCTGAAAGCATAAATTTAGTATTATTTCTTAATCCATGAGAGGTTGAGGTATCAGGTATTCATTCTGGGTCTATTGTATATGTCACAACCAAACCTTAACAATTTCTGAACCATGACTACCACAAGCATGCGTCCAATAGGTGAGGGGATGGATACCATTTCTAAATAGTCATATCAATCACATGGGAGAAATAATCCAAATTTACCTATACACATGGACACAACATCAATACCATAGAATGATAACATGTAAAAACATTGAAACCAATGCATGAATACATCAATAATCCCACAATCAGTGTATGACAATGAAGTACTACTAGTGATATAAAGTCTAAATAGAAGCCCAACCAAAATCTACAGATAGTCCAACATGCTCAGATGGAGGGGACTACTATCTAATGAAACCACCTAGAAAAGGAATCAATCTTTCTAACTCAAGATATGCTCCACTAACTCTCTATCATCATAGGACACTATGAAATGGGTCATCATCTTCATAAGACATGACATTTGTGAGTAAATCCCATATATGGGTGAGTTTATAAATATATAGTAGGACACACTAAAAATAAAACACATATATAATAAAGAATAGTAGGCTCAAAACAAGGATATAACAATCAAATAAAAACAACCAGATATATACAAGAAGGACACCATGCCCCATGGTGTTCTGAACCAAACTATGAGCCACTAGATTATGTATGAAGATTTAGGTCAATGATTTTTCTAGGAGAACCCACTCCAGGAGACATTTTATCAATGGAGGTACTCATCCAAGAAGTTGTGAACATTAGGGACCACCCAATAAAACTCACTAGTCTTTGAAGACCATGATCCGTAGATAAAGAGGTTACACCATAAATTGCTGGGGGACATGATGAACCCAATCAAGAACATCATACAATTTAAGGGAGCATTTACCAATGATATTGTGAACCCTACTAAAATTGACTTTTTGATGAGGGATAAACACCCTTCTTAAAGAGGTCAAACTGATTCCAAAAACCTTGCATAATGTATAAGATGTAATGACAGAGGATCAAACACGTCTCTCATTACATGACACAACATACTCATTCTAGGACTCATCTTCTATAGAGAATCACAATCAATACCTATGTATGTAATACAACATTATACCTTTAAGGGAATTGATGAATAGATCACAATCTAATGTTATTGTTCCCAAATGAAGATAAAAATGTCTCCAAACTCCCTCATAGTGGTTACATGTTGTGTTCTAGGAAATACATGGAATGTATAAATAAAAACTAATATTCCGGATTTCCATTACCTTACACGGATTGTAAACATCAAAATACATGATATGTAAGTAAGTATAAATAGTGTGTGGAGGTCTATAGGAACCATGACCATGCTGTTATGTTATTCTAGAGTACTTCTGTTCATTCTCGTGTACCAACCTGTGTACTCATAGTCATGCCCACTTGTCATTTCCATGTACATGGATCTTCCCATTTACTATAGTCGTGTCTATGTACCCTAGCATGACCCTGAACATGTCTATGTACCTTAGCGTTTTATAGATTATCCCAAACTATGAGTATCTTTGGACTACACCCCACTTCACATGGGATTTTAGAAAATATATGTATTCTTCCCCAAATTTCAATCTTCAATAATAACACCGTGATTTCATATTGGAATCACATATTTGAGGTCATCAGAAAAATTGTTTCATTGATCATTGTGATATAAAAATCAAACGTTCCATGGAAATTCCCACATGCACTATCCATAGTTGCGTTGTCAACCCAAGATAAACCTAAACCAAAGATCAATACCGATCAACCTATGATCATACTTATTCATCATCACACCTTAATCTCACCATCAATTTCTAGTTGTACCCACAATATCGATATGTTAATATGAATAACAATTGGGCAATGATTAAATACAGAATAATTTGTTGAACATTAGGATAAAATAATTTCCTATAGTGAATGTGTGATGATATGAGGAAGAAATCTATAAAAAAAATGTGACAAATTAACCTCTTCCTTTGTTCAAATTCTTCATTGAACTATTATCAAATCCTTACATGGATGAAGAAATAATAAACAACAAACTGAAATTAATTAACAATAAATAAAATAAATTGTATATGTAAGAATCGATTTTTATTCATGTAATTGATCCATGTTAAACTAGGATAAATAAACAAGATGGAATCACACAAATCAACCATCATAACAAGATTTTTGTTTGATTATTAAATAATGATGGTAATTTTTTTCATCATTGAAAATATATATGAACTCTGAGGGTATAACGGTCCTCGATCTCTACTTGATCTGTAGTGGTTCACTAAGAATGATATTTTCTAATTGTCCTCTAGATCTCCCTATTTAAGTCTAAAAGCTAGAGATCTCATCCGAAACTTATATTTTCATAGAAAAACTGGTCACTATGTCACTATAATTATACAAATAACTATAATTCATTTATTTTATTATTTACACCAATGATTGCTTTAAACCAAATTCCCAATGATAAAAAAGTTTATGTTGTGCCTAGGGTAAAGCCCATACATTGAACTAAACAGTGACTGGATATTTCTGATATGAGCCACCATTTAATAATTATTCCTCATTAAAAATAAAATTAATACATATAATATACATGAAATTAATATTTCTTAAGAAACAATTTTTGTCTCATCGAGCCATGAAATCTCATGTAATCATAGCTCATATATCCAAATATAACCCTTAAAATATTCTAATGTAATACATGAAAAAAAAGATTTGATATATTCTTCCCCACCTTATGTATTTTGATCCAAAAAATATAAGTTCCAAATTTAAAATTTTAGGGTACATAACTCGCATTTGGGTCTCCTTCTCTAAGGTTATCGCCTAATGATTTCTCTATTTTCACTAGAGTCCTACTAGGGGAATCTGTTTCCCATGAAAGATCCTCTCATTCACATCCTTGATCTCCACCAAGTAATCAACCATGGTATCCCCAGCCTCGATTTAATTCTCACCCCAATCAATAACATTTAACAAGTCAAGCACATATCTCCTTAGTTGTGACATGTGGAAGAAATCTTGTACTAAGTCTAAATATGGTAGTAGAGATAATTTGTATTAAATATTTCCTATACTATTCAGTATATGGAATATTCTATTGAATCATGGAGATATCTAGTGACCCCAGCAATATATCCATAATTTACATCATTGTGAGACCCTAACAAAAATATCCTCTCCCTCCTTGACCTCCAGAGGCCACTTTTTTTAGTCTGTATAGAAATTATGGTTGATATGTATAGTTATCATCCAATCCTATATGATCTCTACCTTTTCAATTGTTTCTTGTACTAGATCTATGTCCATGAGTTCTGAATCACCTAGATCATTCCAATAAAGGAGTAACCTATAAGTTTTCCTATTCCTATCCTTGAATGGTGACATACAGATGGTTCAATTCTGGTAGTTGTATTATAAAAATCCTCCAATGGTAAGTGATCCTTCATACTAAATCCAAAGTATAACATGAAAGCTCGATTCATATCCTCAAATACATAAATTTTCAACTTAGTCTTGTTTTCTATATGGGGTGAAATGTCATGATAAAGCATAACAGATTCCCAAAGGCCTCTTATAATCCTCTTCATAAACATGAAATGAAGAGAGAATCATGATATTATATTTTTTTCAAGGGAAATCCTTGGAGCCATAAAATTTCTTATATGTACAATCTTCTCATGCTCTCTACTAAACATTACTCTTGAATGGATGTGAATTAGGTTCACATGGTGATTTAGTATGTGATCAACTAGATAAAATCATGTCCACTGGATTTAATTGGTATCCCTATCACAAATTCCATTAATATATCATCCCACTATGACTCTAGAACCTCAAGGGGTTGACCTAAATCATCTAAGATATAGTTCGTAGCCTTCACTTACTGATAAGTGAAGGATATGGAGAAAAACTCTGCAACACATCTCTTCATGCCTGGAAACCAGAACCAACATCAGAGGTCCTAGTAAATATTTTAAACACCTAGATGTACTTACAAATGGGATTTATGAAATTTAATAACAACATAATTCTACAGGTTCCTAGGTACCATGACCTATTATTTTAAATGGATTTTTTGCTCTCCAGCTTAGGAGAATCTATCTGGAGAAATTCCAGTGGATATCTGAGTACATAAGGTCTAATGGTTGGTATTTCCATGGCGAGCTTCTCTAACACAAAATAAAAGTGGAAGGGTAAAAACAATTGATTAATGATATGAATCATCATATTTTTCTTCTAAAGATAACTATAATGAGGATAACCTCTCTGGCACCTCAGATAACAACTAATAACAAGATCATCTACTAAGAGAATATTCCCCCATTTATACCTTCCCCTGCGTATAAAAAATATCGAAGCTATTGTTTTGGAAGAACTATAGCGGTAACTTCTGACTCCAATTAAGATACTTATGAGAGAATATATACATGAGACTCTTTTGGTAAGTGTATATGATAATACACTTTTATATATGGTAGTGTCGCCACATCTTTAGGACAAAGACAACCACTACTAGCTCAAGATGAAGGGTCATGCAGTTTTTCTCATCTGGTCTCAATAGCTTGGACCCATAGACAATAATTTATTTACTTTTCATCATAAGAAAAATTTCCAATCCTTAAGGAATCATAAAAAACTATAGGTCAAATCCCATCCTCTAAAAATTTCATGATGGGCGTGCTCTTCACCCAATATCTATATTCCTAAAAATACTACTGTAAAAAAAATTTCAACATGAATGGATTTCTATTTTTGGTTAATGTATTCAATGGAGTTTCAAATATATATATATATTAGGTAAAACCTCTATAGTACCATACTATACAAAAGATAAATCACACCATGATAATACTCTTTGGAGGATCCCAAGCTAGCACTACCTCAACATTTACTAGGCCTATTTCCACTTCTCCCTCTGAGATGACATGTCCTAAGAATTAGATCTCTTGAATCCAAAACTAAAACATATAGAGCTTCCCATTAATATGGTTCTTTCAGAGAGTGTCTAATACCATATTCATGTGTACCATGTTCTCCTCCTTGGATACTGAGTAAAGAAAGATATTGTTAACAAAGACCACCAATATATTGTTTAAGAAATGCTAAATGATCTAGTTCATGACTCCCAAGAACACATTTGTGGAATTTTTCATTCCAAATAGAATACCCAAGTACTCACAGTGACTATTAAGTCATCAAAATTTATTCATTGATATATCTTAATCCAATACTCACATTTTTTGATAGCATGACATGAGGACAATCTTAGAGAACCATCACACCCCTATATAATGATCATAGAGATCATTGAACCTTAGAAGTGGATACATATTCATCAGGATAACATCATTAAAGTGCTGGTAATTCTCACATAACCTTAAACTTCTATTCTCATTCTTTGATAATAACAGTGGGGATGCTTAGGGAAAAAAACTAGGTCTCACAAAGACCTTTTGTAATTTCTATAACAACACCATCATCCCTTGAAGCTCTACGAGAGTATAATAACCCTCTTCTTTATAACACATTAATTTATGATTTATTATATAACAGTAAACATAATACAACACATAATATCATTAAGATCAGTGTATTTGGGAATTAGATAAATTATGTAACAAATCAAAATATGAAATACTTTATATTTATTGAAAACATCCTTATCATTCTCATACTTAAACTGCAAGGGATTACCTAGGGACATACATAAGAAAAGGGTGAGTTATAAATCCCAATAAGGGAGTAAATATGGAATAAAATGTTGAATATCGTATATGTTTGACAGTGGGCATATCAATGGGATATAAAAGGATGAGGCATGATATAGCATGATAACATAAAGGCAAAATAGAAAATGTGGTAACAACAAAAAATGTTGCATAATAAACATAGATCAACGAACAATTCCAAGATATATTGAAGGAAAAAGTCTAGTGGTCAATTAGGTTTACTGCCTAATATCATGAATTTCATCTCATGAGACTAAAACAATACCCAATGCATTGGAGAGCTATTTAATTCTGGGCGCGCCTATCGCGTTCATTTCATTCTAATTCTTAAGTGTTCCACGTTGATCATACAACATGGACTCATTCATCATAATATTTTTTTCCAAGATCAAGGACTTTTGAATACATAAATATAAGTCCACATGAAAATAAGTATTAGTTCATAAAGGTGACACCCTTGATTGGAAATGGGTATGATTATTGACTACACAATTGTTTGACATAGAAAATCATGGTGGAATTTTAGATGTATAAAGGGGGCGTTTACATTCTAATGGAATGGACTGATGAGAGTGAAAGGGGTATCTAGTAATTTAGGTAGTAATTGGGATATTTAATAGCTTATAACAACATTAGGAATCAGATAAAAAACTCAAAATATAATGAAGATACTTGATTAAAGAAGAGAAATAACGAACCCATACCTAGATAATGAGACTCTAAATTCGTTGAATGGTCTTATTAAGAGATTGGGGAGACATGGGAGGACTCTAGGGAAAGAAGGTCAATGTAATTACATTCTCAAAGTATTTTTGTTAAATGAAAATGGTGTATTGGGTGGTTTTATATGGGAAATTAGTGGGTAAATCTTTATCATTTGTCAAAATAGGTTTTTGACTATATATAATAATGTAACCAAAAAAACATTCCACAATTTTTTCCCATGATTTCTTCCAAATTGGAGAAGTATTCATTTTTTTATTATAAAAAAGTTCATAAATTATTAAAATATTACCCTTGGGGATTTGCAGGTGAGCCATACTCTTAATGAAATGAAGATAAAACAAAAAAAAATTATAAGTTTTGGAGAATAATGATTTGATTTGTAAAATTAATAAAATTTACTTAAAATAAAATTATTTTAAATTGAAAATATATATTAGCTCATATATACCATTTATATATTTATTACATCCTTTTTGGTCATTAAGTGTCATAATACACACAATATTATTATATTGAATTTATTTTTTACTGAAAAACATGACTATCTTAGAAAATTATGAAAAATTCACCATTATATATTTAATAAGTTATGATTAAAAAAATAATATTTATGTTATCGAAATAATTTTCTAAATATATGAATTTTCATATTTAAAATATAATTGTAATTCATTGATAAATAATGTGTTTTTGACAATCACAGTTTTCGAACAATTATAAAAATTACATTTAACATTATAAAAATTATATTATCAATTAAATTTATAAATAATCACTTAATGATACTATTTTATTAAATTATAATTTATTTATAAAATAAATTAATTAATAAAAACTAATTATTTATTTGAAATTGGATATTACACAAAAACTCATTTTTCTTTTTTTCACATTAAAGAATATTTTTACCAAACTCATAACTGGATTTTTTAAAAAGTAAAAATAATATTGAATAAATATAATATTTATTCCATTTAAAATTAAATATACATATTCAAATTATCAGTTTTAGTGTGTTTTTAATTTTTTTTAAAATTTATAATTCTAATTAACCTATTTTCCTTTTACCAGGGAAATAAATATTTAATATAGGTACTAATCATATTATTAAAAAATATTGTTGGCCATATAAACCTAAGGATTACTTTGATGATAAAAAATATAGAATCCATTTTCTAAAAATAAATTCCAAGTGGTTGAAGAATAGTTTTTAAAATAAAACCCGCAAGCAGGATGGAAAGAAGGGGTCTGAAGAATATATTTGAAGGAAAACATGATTTAACATTAAATATATAACTATTAATGTTAACTATATTAATTTAAATATATATATTTATATTTATATATTTTACCTAAAAATAATATATAAATAATATCTAATTAGGTGTTCTTTAAACTAATTATATCTGAGAAACATTGTTTATTTTAAAACAATTTTCATAAAAATACATTTTTTATTTTAAAAATAAACTTATATAAAAATCCAGTATAGATATTATTTAAATGTAATAAAGTTAATTAAATAAAAATAATAATATATACACAACCCTGAAAAAATTAACAGAATATTGGAACTTTTATATTACTAAATTTATAAAATTAAATGAAAAATTTACCTAAAATGGTATTTTCACTATTCGCTAAAAAATATATAAAACCCTAAAATATCACCCTATGTTAATGTTAATATTTTTATATAAAAATAGATTTATTTTTATCAAATAAATTATATAAATATTCTAAAAATTAATTATAATATTTTTTTAATAAAAAGAAAAAAAATCATTTTGAAGAAAACCCAAATTTTAAAAAAGGAATATCGAAGCATCCACATGGAGGGAGATAAAGGGAATTATAAAGGTCATGATATTACTAGGTTTCCCAGTGGGAAAACATTAGTGGGATGTGAAAACATAGTCCTCAAAGTGAAAATGGGCACCAAAGAACTAATCGACTACGATAGAGAATATGTATTGGAGGAAGTCAATGTCCCCAAAACCATACATCTATTAGGGGTGATAAGACCAAAATTTAAAGAAATGATAAAAAAAGTGATAACTTATAAAAGATTATTATTAATTAACATATGAATTTCCATGCTTCAATCATTTTTATCAGTGATATATATGCAAACATAGACACATGTGGTTATTTTTTATTCCCTTAATAATGGTTCATAATGATATTGTGAATTTTCCAATGCATAGATCCTAGGATTTTCAAACCAAATGTGTTGCAAGGCCCATTTTCGTGCACCAGTTCACAGTTGATTCTAGATCATGGTTTTGTTTTTGGGTTTTAAACCTCTGTACATCAGTTCTAGATCCACATCCCCTTTTAGTATTTATATAGAGATATATTTTCTAAATAAAACAATTAATATATACTTTAAAAAAATTAAAATTCTTTCTTTTACTTTGTTTATCCCAAAGTATTTTGTTAAAATTTTCAAATCATAATCCCAAAAATAACTACACATTTCATTTGATACCAACTATGACGACCTTTCTATTTATTAAACATTAATTCCTCAGTTATAATATAATATTTCACTCAATACAAATTATAAGATCGGTAATTCTAGTGTCTTTGTGAATTAGGTATAATACATGACAACTTATAATAAGAAATACATCATTATTATTGAAAACTTCCATAACATGCTCATTCTTATACTTTATGGGATATCAAGGGACAAATATATATGAAATAGAGGAGCTATGAGGCCTGGTAATGGAATAAACATGCCATATCCTAAATAATATAATACTTGTTATAAAATATCTATATAAATGGGGAATAAATGAACTAAGAATCATAAACATGAAAAATGAGGCATGATATAGCATGATAACATAAAGAAAACCTGGGAAATGTGGCAACAAGATAAGACACTGCATCATGAAAACATGTATAGGATAACTTCCAAGAAATCATTATAGAAAAATTCCCATTGTAGAATATGTACATTACCTAATCATTTTAATGATGTTTCATGAGATTAAAACATCACCCAATGTATTAGAGCACTATATAATTTTGGGTGAACCCATCACTTTCATTTCATTCTCATGCTTAAGTGTTCCATAGAGTTCATAAAACATGGATTCATTCATCATCATATTTTTTTACAATATCATGGATTGTGAAATACATACATGTATGTTCCTATAAAAATTATTGTAATTTCATAATTTTTAACACCATTGATAGGAAATGGGTACGGGTATTCAGTACACAATAGTTTGGCTTGGAAAATTGTGGTGGAATTTTTAAACCATAATGAGGGTGTATAAATAATCATGAAAGGGATTGATAAGAGTCAAAGGTCTATATAATCATTTAGTAAGTATGGGGATATGGAATAGAATATCACAACAATAGGAATCAGAGAAAATGGAATAAGATAATGAAGATACATTAATAAAGAGGAGAAATATAAGAACCCTTGCCATGAGAGTGTGACTCCAAATGCATGGGAGGAGCATCTTAAGAGATTTGGGGAACCATGAGAGGACTATAGAGAAGAGAGGTTAGAGTAGGTAACTTTGGAATTGACTTTTAGTGTGGATAAATGGGATAATTGGTGGGTTTATAAAGGAGATGAGTGGGGAATTATTTATCAATTCTCATACATAGGTTTTGGAGTCTATATAACAAAAAACCGAAACCACAAACCATTCCGTAAGTGTTTTCCCATGGATACTTCTAAAAAGAAGTGGATTTAATTATTTTATTAGTTCAGTGGCTAAAATTATTAAAATATTACCCTTGGTGATGTGTAGGTGAGTCATACTCTTAAAGAAATGATTTTAAAACCTTCAAATATATTATTGGTTTTGGAGGATTTACAATTTCCATATAAAATTATTTAGATAAATGTAAAATTACATTATTTCAAAGGGAACAAATATATTTGGTCTTGGATAACATTAATTTAAAATATTACGTCATTTTGGGTCATTATGTGTCATAATACACATGATATATTTATACTTTATTTAATTTTGACCCAAAAATTCGACTGTCACAGAAAATCATGAAAAATTGATCATTGGATAATTTCGGTGAGATAAATCCAAAAATAAGATGTATTTTCTCAAAAAAGTTTTATATATATATATATATATATATATATTAATTTTTACTTTTATAATATAATTGACATTTCTTGAGAAATGATGAGTTTTTGACAATAATTGTTTTCAAACCATTATATAAATTACATTTGATATTATAAAAATTATATTATTAATTACATTTATCAACCATAATTTAATGATAATATTTTATTAAAATATAACTAATTTCAAAAATATATTAATTCATAAAAAATAATGCCTTATTTTATTTTTCATATTAAATAAAATTCAATTTGACTTTTATCGTATTAAAATCTAATATTTACCAAAATCATTACATAATCACTTACATAGTGAAAAAATAAGGAATTATTATTATTATTATTTAATTTAAAAGGAAATATATATACTTATAGTATTCGGGCCACTTTTTTCTAATCCTTTTAAATTATTATTACCCTTACTTATCATATTTTCCTTTTATTGGGGAATAAATATTTACAACGATTACTATTCATATTGTTCAAAAATTAAGTTGACCATAATAGCAAATTTTAATATTTATTATTCCAACCATTGAATCCATTTTATAAATATTAATTCTTATAGATTGAAGAATAAAATTTAAAATAATTCTTGCAAGCGTGATGGAAAGCTGGTTTTTGAAGAATGCATTTTATCATGGAAAATATGATTTTACGTTAATTCGGTAACTAATAATCCTAATTATATGAATTTTAATTGATATATATAGAAATAAAATATAAAAAATTAATTTAAATATTTTATAATTACTATTTAAATTAATTAATTATAAGGTAGAAACAATATACATTTTGAAATAGTTATCTGAAAAATGTGTTTTTAATCCTAAAAAATATACAAATAGTAAAATACTGTATAAATTTGATTTCAATGTAATTATTTGAATTAAATATAACCAATTAAAGATTATATTTCCTTGAAATAACATAAAAATAATATTTTTACTTTTATATTAATAAATTTATAAAACGAAATGACAATTTAAACTAAAAAGTGTAATTTTCACTATTCAGTGAAAAAATATATATTTTTTTAAAAACCAAAACAAATACCTTATATTAATTTTGATATATTTATATAAAATATGGATTAATTTTTATCAAATAATGTTTGTAATTTTTTTAGAAAATAATTATAATTTTTACTTAATTAAAAGAAATAATAATCATTTTAAAGAAATCATATTTTTAAGAACAAAATGACATTACTAAAAATTGATTATTTATTTACTAATAATTTATCAACATATTTAAGCCATATACACAAACACAAACACATATATATATATATATCATAATGTGTTTATTCAAACTCATATATTAAAATTTAGTAGAAAGGTTAAAATGGTCATATTTAAATAATTATTATTTTTTGGGTTCAGTGTTGCATATCTCAAATTGAATGCATAATTATAACTCTCGGTGGTGAGGTAAGCCAAGATTTTCCTCTGGAAAGACGTCCTCATACTCTACAACCACCCTCGGGAACTGGAATCTCATAACATACACTACTCCAAGATTTATTCTGTCCAACAGGTGATTAATCAAATATACTCCCCAATGCCTAATCCCATAATTCCTTGAAAGGGTTTCCTTTTCACCAAAAAAGGTAAAAATCATCCCACCCCTATGGAAACATGATATCAATCCCAAAAAAACAGTCAATATGGTTATTGAATATGGATAACTAGACCATACCTAAAATTAATTAATACGGCCTCTTCACACTGAAAAAGAAATTCTATAGGTGTATTTCACATCTAATAATGAGATCACACTATCAGGAGTAGTGTGAAATCGGTAAGACACATCCTTTTAGAGTCTACAAGTTCAGGGGTTGATCTAAATGATCACTTGAACTATTAATCCCTAAAAAAGATAAGCGATAAGAAAGGAATGGATTTAACCTATGTCTATTAGTTCTATATATTTGGTTAAAAAGGTATATATCATACATCATATCATACCTAGAGCCTCAAGGCCATAGACCTCTATAGCTTACAGCTGACCTCTTCCCTAACGAAAAAATCATTGTGCTTATTATGGGGCAGATGAGGGTAGTGATGGCAATAGGTCAAACCTCTGACCACATCCTACTTCTCTACATTCCCCTCTAAAAGTATTGTTGCTTGACGAACCACCCATATCCTACCTTTGTTTTTGAATGGGGTGCTACTCAACTATCTCCCAATCAGTTATACGATGGGATGTAAAATCCCTTACAAGATTTCCATGACCATAATAGGAAAAAACATCCTATCAGTCGATAGATTCAAGCCAATATAAGATCCCTACAACAATAATACTATGTCTTTGTATTGTGTCCTAAATTGTATGACATAGCTATATACCTATGAATATTTTCACCTACCTACTACCTAGGTATTAGCTCGTTGGTTCCAAGTACATGGAACCATTATTGGATTCTACTCTTCTAAGAATCTATCCAACACTAAGGTATGCTCAAGAACTCTATAATAAATGGGAATGCAATGATATATCACTAAATACCTAATATTTATGTGTAAGCCCAATTAATAGTTCTATTTATTGAATTATAGATCTCGTACCATAAAAATAATGTACTATGAGATATCTGTAAACTCAACGAATACTCTTCTAGGATTATATGGTCTGGTAGTAGATTTAGAAGCTCTTTAATGTGAACTGATAGAAAAATTTATAGATTAAACTTATCTCTAAAGAGATGCTCAATGTATGACATGGATATTGATTCCTTATCATGTGATTGAGTCACCAGAGTCCACCATCACATTATAGATCCCTAAAAAAATTCCATGAAGAATTCCATCAGAACATCAGGTGTCCTAAAAAGGTGAAAATATCGAATGGATACCTCTTTCCAATCCTCAAACACTTGTGGGTCTAGCACACCCTAAAACCTTGGAGGACACTACCTCTAAAACCCATGCAGTACACTCAGGTTGTGTGCATCCTTATCCAGAAATTCTGGTGATAAATTCTACTCAATGTGTAGTGATATAACTGGTAAACCACAAAAATGTACTATATTTAATATGGTACCCTTTATTAAAGCCTCAACATAAGAAATATCTTCCTCGAGATTATGTAGTGGGATCTTAAATGGCAGACTTATTAGAGGTATCGTGAAATAAAAATTATGTACCACTTTTAAAGAGTATATTTGGGGAGGACACTCAGGAAACACATGGAAGCCACACACAATTCCAATATGATCTATCTTCCAAGGTTTTTTCTGCAACCAATTTCTGCATGTACTAAGTCAAAAGGTATGTGATCAGAGTCCTGGTTTATGGATATGTTGGATACTGTACCAACACTAAAGGCCTTGGCTAGAATTCCGAACTCAAAACACTTAACATTGTTTACAAAAAAAATAAACCAATCTCACAAAATATAGTTGTAAGGTATAACTGAATCCTCTAATATAACGCTATCATAGCCCAGCACTAACGAGCCCTGAAATGTGACTACCTCATGCCCTATTTCAATAGTTCAGGGGCTTCTAACCAGCATTGGTTAGGCATATCACACACAAATAAGGCATTAGCCTAATTTGGCTATACATAGTCATAGATTTCAAATACCATACATTGATGAAATATAAAACAATTTAATCCTATAAATGCATACATATATAATCGCACAATAAAATTACTGTAATAAAGTATATGAAGCGATGAAGGGGAAAAATACGAGCCCAACCAAAAACCACAGGGAGTCCAAACCGCTTAGAATTTGGGTACTGCTATCAATTGTAACCACCTAACAAACACCTCAGTCGATCTAGATCAAAATATACTCCACCAGGTCACTATCCAACTAAGACTCCATTAAATGGGTTGTTGTCTTCATAACACATGAAACATGTGGGTAGATCCCATGTAGGAGTGAGTAAAAAAAATACCATGCAGGACAATACAAAAACAAAAAACACATAGCATCAAGAATAGTCATCTAATTAAAAGGATATAAAAATCAATGTAAAATTTCTAGATATAATTAAGAATGAAATCGTGCCTCTAGGCATTCTTAACCAAATATCAATCAATATAATTCTTCTAGAAGATTCTAGGAAATGATTATTCCTAAATTATCCACTCCATGATCCATGATATCTTCAGATACACTCATCTAAGAGGTCATTATGCTAAGGATACACATAATAAAGCTCAACGATGTCTAAGGAACATAATCCACAGATATGGGAACACACCCAGGACCACTAGGGGACACAACAAACCCAATATAGATCAACTCTCTATGTAGGGGATCATATTCCAATGATATTATGAACCCTACTAAAACAATCTATTAGATGGGGGATCAACTCCCTAAATAAGTAGGTAACAATGATTCTATGAATCTATCATAGGGTATAAGAATGAATGATATAAGATCACAATATGGTCTCATGGTGGGACACCACAGACTCTATCTGAGAATCATAAACTTTAAGCGATCAAAATCCTTATATATGGATGTAATGCTGTAATTTACCCTTGAATAAATGGACCAAGGGAAAAAATCAACTGAAACTAGTCCAATCTAAAGAAAAAATGTCTCTAAATAGACTAAAGGTGGTACATAACATGTACTATGGAATACATGACTTTTTTACACAACCCCTAATTTTCACATGTGTTGTTTCCTAACAAGACATGTAAAACTCAAAATATAATGTTTGTAAGTAAGTATATATAATTTTTAGAGTTATGAAGGCACCTAATCAAATTTTTATTTCCATAGCCATGTACTTTTGGATGTTTCTATTTAACAACCCATGGACACCTTTCTGTTCCCACGTACACCAGGCTGTGTTTGAGTACACGACTATAACCATGTACTCTGACCATGTCCATATATCTAGAATAGAAAATAATTATGTACCCTCAAATATTCTTTTTGATCATCTATCATGGTTCCCACTACATGTGAGAACTATCAGACAACATGTGATATTTGTCTCTTAGAAAAATCCCTTGTTCCACACAGAGGATCCTACTGGTGTGTATTCCCAGAATTCATGCCATGTAACTCTTAATTATCTTAATCATGTGGATTATTCTCCATATAACCATCCACATTTCTTGTACCATGATTCCAATAATTATAATCAAGATTTTTCCAATGAAACTTTTTTGGAAACACAGACACACACCATCTGTAGTTACACGATCAAACTAAGATTAATATGAACCATCAATTTGCATGAACTTCCTATGATCATACTTAGTCATAATTTCATCTTAATATCACTCTCGATCACAGTATTTAACCCTGTTACTGATCTTTTTTGCCAAATAATAGACACACAATGATTTACTACATGGTATTTCATCAAACTGTGGGCCAAAAGAATTGCTTGTTATGAATGTGTGAAGAAATAGGGATGAAATCCAAAAACCATAAAATGTGAGGAATGATCCCCATGATTTTTTTATTTTCATCCTCAATATGTTTTTCATTAAATATATTAATGAAGAGGGAATAAACAAGATGAAAAAAAATAAATCATAAATAAAATAAATCCTTAATGTGCTACCCAATTCTCATTTGTGTTCGACTGGGATAATGAAAGATGCTAAATTACAAAAGTAAAACATCCTACAGTGTTTTTAGATAGATCATTAATGATGAATATCCATGTGTTTCCATTGTTGATGAGATCCATGAACTTCAATGGCCCAATGATCATTGGTCTCAATATGATCCAATATCGTTATCAAATAATGCTATTCTCTAATGGCCCTTTAGATCCCTAGGGATAAGAGACCAATCATGATATCATATAATAAATATATATTTGTAGTGAAAAATAGTTCACTGCATCAATATAATAAGATAAATAAATCTAAATAATTTATTTCATTATTTTTAACAGTGGTGACATTTAACTAAACACGCAATGCTAACATGGATTATGTCACACATAGGTTGAAGTCCAGTCTCTAAAGTCAATAAACAGATTAAATTTATGTTATGAGCGTCCATTTAAGATTTATTCCACTTATTATGGAATATAATGTGTGCATGATATTAATTTTTTTAATATTTTAGAAACATCAATTTCAGGATCATCGGGCAGTAGAATATCATTTCATTTCAGCACCCATCTCTAAAAATAATCTGTATAAAATTCTAAAATAATACATGTAAAATTCAAAGTCCTTCAAATAGAAAATGAATATTAAATTATACCCATTAGAGATAAGAAAAAATTTTCTTAATTAATCGTTGATCACTCATATGTGGATAGTTTTTATATTACATGTATTTACACATGATTCATACACCAAAGGCAGATATTTGAGGAGAACCCTACCACACAAGAAGTTATCCTCATTATTTGAGGATTGAATTTCCTTGACTAATATCATTAAAGTCTCATCCATATATGTGATGACATCCATGCTACTATCAAAATCCATCACTTATAAAATGAATAATTATAACCATTTAAATCTAATTTCAAAATTTAATTCAAAATTTAATTATAACAGAAAATATTATCAATCCATCTCTATACACTATTACCACCACAAATTCCACTTATAAGTTTCATGTCATAACATGACACCATCCCAAGAAAATTACATAACACATGGAACATGGAAAATTACCAATTTCATTCAACATTTAATCAAAACCTTAGAAAAAGACATTGGAAAATGTTCCTCCAATAAAATAGAAATCAAGGAAATGCATTCAATCTCCCAGGATGTCCCATTTCTACATCGATAAAAATCACTATTTTTCTCAACTAATTCCTCCATGATCCAATGCCATTTTCACCACACCCAAAATAAAAACCATATCAAATCACATGCGTCCTAAGTAAAAAAGTCCTAAAAGCGAGATAGAGTTAGAAAATACATAAAATCCATCATGCAATCATCCAATAACCACTACTAAACAGGGAATATTGTGAGTGGAAGGAGAGGGGGAGATCTGGAAGTGAAAAAGGGAATTAAAAGTGGGGGAAATGGGCTAATGAACCATTATGGAAAATTAGGAAACTATTTATACTAAAAAAATTGGTATATTTTAAGTTTGGATGTATGGTTTTCTAAACCATGAAACATCTATACAGTTAGAACTATCCCAAGATGCATAAATTCATATGGGTTGATTATATATTTTTCTAAACCATATTCCCACCATATGCATATCACTCCAATAATTTGTAGCCCTATGTGTGGTTTCCTCATATCAATCTCAATAACTATGTTCAATACATGAACATAGGGCCCAAAATAAGACTTGTATTATGATATTTATTAGAACACCTTACAATTTTCCCTGATAGAATGATAATTTTGTTGTAGAGGAAAACCCTTTTCAAAAATCGGAACATCCACCCCATTCTTTTAATATTCACCTGACCACCCAAAAAACATCTTGGGCCTCAATCCAAATCCAAAAATATTTTCTTGAAATACTAATACTCTCGGAATCCTAATATGAATACCATTTCATAATATATCCCCATCTCTAAAACCAAATAAATTCAAATTATCTCTGAATTTTACGGTAGGTAATTATATATTTAATATAAAATACTAAAGTGGTTGAGGTTCTATAATTACATCATCTTCACGATGAATAATAAATCTTCATCCCTTTTCTTGTGTACAATATACTCCTAACAATCTTGAAGTATATGATATCACACTAATTTACCAAGGGTGGATGAGATAGAACCAATACATATCTCTATGTGGAAAAGGAGCTACTATATACAAATAAATCATTCATAATGAATTATTTTTAACTTTAGGGAAACATAATGAATTTTATATTATCTAATAGATCGAGGTTATGTTCTCATGAAACTATCCCACAAAATATTTAGGCCCTATAACTACTCAGTACTTTCCGTACTCATTCACAATAAAATAAATACTAATGGGTGGACACTAAAGAATAATCTTATAGCCAATTTTAAATCATTTGAATGGGTACTAATTCTAATGTTATAATTTCACATTTAAATTTTTATGGGAATTTATCATCTATGATGAATGTTGTCAACACACACCTTATACAGGATACTCACAATTATCCCTAGATCCACTCATACCATAGTGATTCATGGAAACTAATTTAATTTTATATTAGGTCATGTGAAACAATAAAATCTTTTTTACAAATAGTACGATTCATGGAACAAAAATAATTATCCCTAGATCCATGTATACCATAGTGAATCTTGGAAATTAATTTAATTTTATATTAAGTCATGTGAAACAATAAAATCTTTTTTACAAATAGTACGATTCATGGAACAAAAATAAAAATGTTTTATAAAATTAACGGGCTAATTATCTATGTATAACATAGTCCTACAAATCATTAGTCTTTGTATTATTCATACTTAAATTATTTAAATTAGAAAATCTAAAAACACCCTCCTATGTTAATGATCAACTGGTGATTCATTGTTGAATATTTTTTGAAATAAATGACAAAAGGGGATTTAATTCTTTAATAGTGATGATATCATGGGATCCTTGTGATCCAAAATTGATAAGAAATTAAATCGATCTATCTTGGATGGAGAATAATGTGAGGGGATGAGGATGAAACCCACATCTTCAGTTATTGGAAAAAATAGTAATTATAATCACATATCAAATAATTAAAAGTATAAATTAATTGATTAAAATATTTTATAAAACTAATATGTTGCCCATCAGGTACCCTCTATCTAACCATCGGGTACCCTATGGGAAATGAGAACTATATTTCGAGTAATAAACTACTCAATTGACCACCTATATATAGTATCTTACATACCGTCAAATCCAAGTATTTTATTCTAAAACATCATTCTCCTAGTTGTATCATTCAATGGAATGATGTTTTGACACCTAACATGTTCTCTTAAAATAGGCCCACAATCCCCCACTAACTCCTCCAAAACTAAAGATTGAACAAAGCACACAATTAATTGAAAAATAATAAAACAAATTTAACATGAATATATTTAGGTTTTTACAACCTCCCCACTATATAAGAAATCATCCTAGATACATAATTCAACATGTTATGAAGACTTGATATCAAATACCTCGAGCCACTACACGCACATATCAGAATGACCCTCCTATGTATCATCCTAGATACTCCCATGATATCACAACACCAATATTGTAGGGACTGTATTCCCATGTAAATATTTCCCATTATGATCCACAAAATAAAACAACCATTCTTGAACAACATTACCAACTTGAGATCAACCTTGTTGATTATAGTCACATGAGAAAGGTCCGAATGGTATCTTCAAATCTACGATAAATTGAAAACTTCCTGAAAAACAATATATATCCGAGTAATAATGAACCAATAAACTATGGTATAAATACGATATGAAAATAAAATTGATCCCCTAAACATGGGTACCAGTTTCCTTTACTTATGAATGTTCCTTTGTCCCTAAAAATGAGATATTCTCATGAATAATTAGTCGGTCATCTAAAAATCTGGATTTTGTATTCACTGGTCATCAAATTATATATAATTGATCAAAGTAGTTTTTATAATATTCTTGATAAAATATATATTTTATGATGTCTCTTATATGATACTCAGTATAATAAATATTTTATACCTTTCCTCCAAAAATGAAAAATGTTATATGCACATACATCAATATAAATCCTTAAATGTTTAAATTTGAATTGGTTCATGATAACTATTGTTACATGGGAACTATCATAGTGAAAAATGGTTCTCCCATGAGCCAGCATGCTATTTGATTCATTCTAGTATTATGTCCTCTAACACTTAAATTCCACACTCAGAGTACTATTTTGTCTAAGGATGATAGTTATAGCTCATGTGCACATACATGTCAAATTACTTCTGCAATCCTTATTAGATTTATGATGAAAAATAGACATCCTAATAATAAACGAAGCTCTTATTAACCCCCATGAAGACAAGATAACATTCAAACATATAAACTAAAAAAATGCACACTTCTCATACATGTATATACTATATCTTTTTAGATGAGTAAACATTACATAACAAAATGATACATGCCAAAAATATTTAGGTCTACTGCCGTTGGAAAATGGATATATAAAAAACTCGTTCATAAGTGAACTACACAATCTCTCACTATGTTCTTCATAACTTTCACCATTATTAGAAATATCAAAAATAATACATTTCTTAATATGATTTGGAAAGGAAACATAAGAAAGGGTAAATAAACATTCTTAGTAAGGGTAATCAAGCGAGATATCAATATAACACGAGCATTAAGAAATGAGAATAATAGAATAATATTTTAAAACCATACCCTATATATCATTGATTAAAAAATCTAGTCATAGAATAGATATTCATTATCTATATGACATGAATCCTAAAGGAATCAAATAGAATGATTCATAGAAGAATAACATCTGCATAAGACATAGAATTATGGCATACAACTAAGAATAAAAAATAATTATCATTGTCTTAAATGCGTAACAAATAGGATTATCATAGTGGATTGGGTTCATTCCATAAACTATAACATTAGTCATGGTTCACTCCTAAGAATATCAAAGTGGATTGGGATCAAAATAAAAACCATGGAAGTAGTCACAGTTTACTCCCATGTTTATCATAGTGGATAGAGTCCCTTACTAAAATAGTCTCACTACCCATTCAAGTATATTTTAACTCATGGGATATCAAAAATTACCCAATGCATTAGAGGGAGATATGGAGCCCACTCATCGTGTAATGAAAATCATTCATAACTGTGACACAAGATCACAATTAATTCATTAAATAAAATACCTTGAAAATAAATTGCTTTATAAACATTACATCATAGAATAACCCATGAAAAAATGGGATTAATAAACATTTAATAATTTCATCACAGCATAACCCATGGAAATGAATTATTTTTATAAATATATCTTCATCATAAACATAATCTATCCCATGAAATGATAAATACGGTATCATTGGACCATATACCATTTAAAGGTTATAAAACATTAAAATATGTTATATTATATGGAAAATTATTCTGGAAGATCACATATAACATTTCCTGAGGGAAATAAACCTCTCATTTTCGAATAACATAATTATAATATAATTTTATTCATATATTAACAAAAAAGTATCCATTGATAAATTTCCTTGGAAACATGAATATTATGTATTGGATAATTGATTATTCAGGACATAAGGAAATAAAATTCATTTCACACATGTTATAAACAAATATTCCATTCATATTTTTGGTAAAAATCCAAAGGGGATTAGATTGGTAAAAAATAAAGATTATTTCAAGTTTTTTATAAAAAAAATGGGAAAAAATAACTTTATGCTATAATTGGGTAAAAATAAAAACATTCACTAAAAAATTTAAAAAACAACAACGTGTAAGAAAAATTATTTTAGACCGAATACGGATATAAATTCCATCGTTTATAATAATAGTATTTTGGACTCTTGAGTACAAAATGTGAGGAAAATGGGAGGAAAATATGTTTTTCATGGAATAACTAGTTGATTATAAAATTCATGTGTTTCTTGAGAGTTTTATCATAATATTTCATCATTGGAAACATAATCATAAATAATCCTAATGAATAATGAAATTATAAATAAAACAGTTACCAAATGGTTATCTTATAAATAAATATCCCCATGTAATAATAATATTAACTGAAAAATTAAATATCATTTTAATAATGAAATTAACTATATAACATGTAATAGAGACATTATATGAACCTCATAAATTAATATAGCTGTATAACATATCATTTTTCAGAATATCTAAAATTTGAGTAGATGTTCCCTTAAATTATGTATAGATGTCCTTAATATAAGTTCAAAACACCTATATTTTTAATATAAGATGATTAAAAATATTTTTCATAATCATATGAAATATTATTACACCATATATGATTTACCTATAAACATTTATTACATGTTTTTCGATAATTCCATAGTAAAATTACACTTCATGTATTAACTACTTCACTTTTCATGTATGTTTTGGTTTGGAATTTCTTATCCTATTATTTTGACCATGGTTAAATAATCTCAAAAATGTTAAAAATGATATTAATTCCATATATATTCATTATGCATTTATTTAGAGTATTCCCTAAATTTTAGGGATAGAAAATGAATTACACCGTTCGTGGAGATGATATGTCATATGTACGGATGAATACAATTTCCATTTTATCAACTGATGAGACAAAAGAAAACTAAATAATATATTATCATTAAAAAATAAATTTTATGTTATTTATATCACATTGTTACAATAAAATATTTATATTAACTTCGATGTATAGTATAATTGAAGAATGATTAACATCGCATTGTGTGGCGATAATTCACTATACACATTAGTGATGTTATCATATTCCCAAAAAAATTGAATGTAAGAAGGTATATGTGACATTATAATACCATAAGTGTAATTATGTAATAAATATCATATAAATATGTTAAAATTTTAATTATATATTATTGTGAGAGGTGATGATGGAAATCATATTAAATTGGTTAGTGAAGTGGTAGTCAGTTATATACACGGTTCAAAATTTCATTTACCACATTATGGAAGAGGAGATAAATATTGGTTATTTAATAAAAATAATAAAATCTAAATATATTTTAGATTATGGTGTTATTATATTGGAAAAGCCAGGAAATTAATGAAGGCTGTAATAGAATAATTAAATAAGAAATAGTTCATTGAAAGCAATTTGCATCACATAGTAAAACTATATTTTTATATCTTATTAAGGAACAGGGATTGGTATTATAGGAATAATAGAAGATGTATAATGTGGATAATGATGTTGGGGAGGGATTTTGGTACGGTTTTTTTGAAAACAAATTATTAAGAGTTCGTAAGAAGTGATGGTTGGAGTTCCCCCATTTATAATTGAGGTGGAGAGACATTTATGTAATTACACAAAAATATTCAATATTGGGAGGTAAATCCCATGCCATGTGCCTCAAAATTTTATAAATAACATTGTGTATGGATTTTATGGTTGATCCATAGATCGCCTTAAATCATTTTTTTACTTTTTATTGAATTCGTATGTTTACTCACTTTTACTATATTATTTTTCACCATGGTAACTAGTCTCTTTTTATTTACCTGTTAAATTTATCAGTTAATACTAAAAATAAAATGAGTAATTTTAGATAATTTATACCCAGTGACCCTAAATGTGAAGTACAATTTTTATGTAATGATACTATGTGTGATAAAAATTAGTTTAACAGATGTGTATGTAATGCAAAAAACCATGTTACAACCTTAAACTCATTAATTATCTTTTATAATTTTTACAAATATTCATGACCAAAATTTAATTTGAAATTATTATATAATATAAACTACTCTTATTACAAATATTTAATACAATTTATCAAATTAAATTCATTGAAGTGTAATAATTTAATTTAAAATATAACTCACAGACATAATGAGAAATCTTTTTTCCAAAGCAAATTTTTTTTATAAGTATAAAAAAATTAATATAATAATTCATTATTAAATATACATAAATTAATTAAATTTAATTAATAAATATATAATTAAAATAATGTTACTTTAAAAAAAATTTAAATTTAAATGGGGGTTATAATTTATTTTAATTAAAAAGTAATTTTATGAAAACAAATATTTTTTTACTATTCATAAAAAGTATCATTTTCATAAAGTTATAAAAAATCAACTAAAATTTAATTTTGACTTATAAATTTTAAAGAAAAAATATTTTTTCAAATAAATTCTGTAGAAGTATGTAAAATATTTTTATCATTTTTTCACAAAAAAACATTAGATATTTTTTTGAAAAAATTAGTTTTTTTGAAACATATAAATAATTTACTAATAATTAATTACTATTTATTAATATTATTTATTTATATAATACAATTATAATTAATATTTAAAATTTGGTTATTTCTATTCTTACGGAAAATTTTCACAACTAGGCTATAACTGTCATGTTCAAATAATAATATTAATTATCTATTATGGTCCATTAAAACATGGTGTTGATTGTAACAATTAAAATCAATGAAATTTAATTTATTCAAAAATTATTTATTTTATAAAAAATAATGGTGCTACATTATACTCCAGGTATTGACCTTCAAAATTATTCAGTCTAGTACAAATAAACGAGGATACTTCTTCCTCATGATATCCTCATGTTCCCATATAGCCTTTTCAAATTAGTGGGTTCACTAAAAAATATTGACCAGGTGAGAAATATTGTTTAATATAATATTCTCTATATAATCTTGACTCTCCATTGGTTGTTCCTCCATAGAAATATAATTCTCTACTTGTATGACATTTGATTTTAATACCTTTGATGGATCAGGTATATACTTCATCTTGATAGATAAATATAACCTATTGTAAGCTCGAGAAAGGTTCAGTGGAAGATCAAAGTGATAAGAAACCATCCTTACTCATTAAGAAATATCAAAGGTACCAATATTCCTAGGGATCATATTTCCATTCTTCCTAAATCCCATAACCTTTTTCAATGAGGAAATTAGATGAAAACTATTGTAACCAACATCAAACTAAAAATCACATCATTGATTACAATCATATCTTTTCTTTCCACATTGTGACAGACTTATGTTTTTTTAAATTTCCCTATCCTTCTCTATAATTTCTTCTACAAGACCAGGTCCTAATCTCATTCTTTCTATAAATTCATCCCAGTAAGTTATTTTTTTACACTTTATTCCATAATAGTATTCATAAGGAGCCATATTAATGCTTCAGTGAATGTTATTTTTGGATGATAACTAAACCATTGGAAGGTGTTAATCCCAACCCCCATTCAAGTACATTAAACAATATATCAGTATAACTTCTAGGTTTTTAGTTTTTATCTCAAACTAAAC
This sequence comes from Viscum album, assembly GCA_963277665.1. Taxonomy (NCBI): domain Eukaryota; kingdom Viridiplantae; phylum Streptophyta; class Magnoliopsida; order Santalales; family Viscaceae; genus Viscum; species Viscum album. The sequence continues at coordinate 585,710,421 of OY728160.1, read as the reverse complement.
AACTATTTGGGCATGATATACAGGGATGACGCTCATCTTTGTAACCATATCTTCCTGAATACTTCCTCAAAACATCATGGTAAACCATGGATCTTGATTAGTCATAATAGAATAAAGCAATCCATGTATCCTTTCCTCTTATTTAATTTATATACTAGAAATATAATCCATATAGAATTCTTCTCTAATTTAAATGATGTACATAGTATTTTTATGATCATCGAATACTACCCATACAATATCATTTCATATATATATTTTGGGGAGTCAGAAAAAAAATCCAATGTGATGTTTTCCCATTTCCATTCTAGTATGGGTAATGGTTGTCACATCCCCTTATACATTTGTCTCTCAATGTTAACTTGATGATATACCATGTATCAAGATAAAAAAAAATTAGTATATCCCTTTATTATGTCCCATAATAAATAATTTTTTAATTATGTTTAAATCATTTTACTTCATGGATGAATAGAGAATGAATAAATATGAGTATGCTCGAAAAACAACTTATTAAAACATGTTATGGATATAACACATATATTGTTCTAAAAAATATCATTCTATCATTATTAAATGTAAAATCATGATTATTTCTAATATTATTTTATAGATCTATACATTTTGTTCAGCATCTTTAATCTTCGCCAGTAGAGATGATCAAACACTCATTTGATAAAGATAAGATTTCACCCATTCCTTTAATATTTTCATATCCATCCTTTGAAAATCCATGATTATTGTATATTTTGAGATCTTCATAATGTATAAGTGAACAATTTCCTTTCATCTCAAAGAATCCACCACCATGTTCTCTTCCCCAGAGTGTTAATGTATTGAGCATTCATAATCGTTAATCATGTCTATCCATCTTGTCTGGTGCATGTTCAACTCCTTTTATGTAAACATATACCTTAAATATTTTAGGGTAGTACATATAACCGACCTTTTCCATATAGATAATTCTTCCATATTATTAATGTAAAAATTACCACAATTAACTCAAAATCATGATTTAGGTAATTTGGCTAATGAACCATCAATTATTTTGAGGGATAAGCTTTAACCATGTCATTATGGATGAAAACGCATGAAAATGCTTTTTTAGATATATCACTAGAGATTAATTTTATTTCCATTGTTGGGTAATATAATAATAGGCGTGATGAATAATATTCACTTAATTTCTTTGAAATTTAACTCACATTAAACTATCCATAAGAACATAGATCATTTCTGATTTAACTTGGTGATTATATTATATAGTTACTAGATGTTCTTTACAAACAATTGATAATATCCCTGTAAATTGAGAAAACATTGTATGCCAGTTACAGTAGCTTTTATGGACCAATTTTCAATAAATTCCATCATTGATGGATTCATAGAAATATCATATCTCGATATTATATGACCCAAAAATAAATCATTTAGTTCCAAAACTCACACAGTAAAATTTTCATACAATTTCTCCTTCCCTATGTAATTTACTCAAATTCCCATGTAATATTCATGATCTTCCTTAAACATAGAATATATGATAATATCCTATATAATCACTGCGACAAACTAATTAAGGTAATATCTAAATATTTTATTCACTAAATCCATGAAAATAACTAGTTAATTAGTAAGACCAAATGGTACCACTATATAATCAAATTTTCTATACCATATAAAGAATTTTTTCTTGGGTATATCCACTTTCTTGACACTCGCTTGATGACATCCAAAATAATGATAAATATTGTAAATGTATTTAGGATAGTCTAGTTGATCAAAAATTTACTCAATATGGGGTATATGATACTTTATCATGATGTTTATCTTGATTAGATCCTGATAATCAATATAGAGTTGCATTGACCCATCATTCATTTAAAAAAAGAACAGGTGCACCCCAATGTGAAAAATTTGTCCATATTACGCCTTTGTTAAGTTTCTCTTGGATTTTCTTCTAAAATTACTAAAAATTATCTAGGTAAATTCTATTGGGATTTTTTGAAGTTGGTGTGGAACAATGTATGAGTTCTATTGAGAACTCATCTTCATGATTTAGTGTAATACTATTCATATTTTTAAAAATGACATCATCAAACTCTCAAACTACATGAATATCATCAATGATGAGTTTCAACATAACTATCTTGGATAAAAGTTTCTTTTGAATAGGAATAAAGACCCGTATAATATATTTGATCTCTATCAAATTTTCATATACTTTATCACAGTAATTGATGATCATGGTATATTTTGGAATATCTAATGTGATTTCCCTTCCTCAGCAATTTATGTGGGATTTTTGTATTGAATGATAATTCATGCCTAATATACAAAAAAAATTAAACAATAGAATGAATAAAAGGATTTATAAGAATCACATTCCAACAATCATCTACTGGAGAAGAATAATATACTCAAAATATGATCATTGTACCAGTTGGGATTTTCACTGCTAACTCATCATATAATCATTGAGTATCAGAATAAAAAATCATACCGATTTTTCATGATATAATAGAATTCATATGGATAATCTCAAATAGGTTACATTAGGTGTATAACATATCATTTAGCAACACTACATCATAATTTTAAATCTACTCCTTTAAAAAAACCAAAATGTTTTGTATGACCATAAATAATCGTTAATAAGAGTGATTGATTATCAAAAATCATTCATATAATGTTTAAATTCTAGAAATTTCTTTTCAATATATGAAATAAATGGTTTACACTAGGAAATATATAGTCATTAATCAAATATTTTGTGGTGGTTCATATTGAGTTTATGGATTTCTAAAACATATACCTTGGGAGTGTCAAAATATGTGTGAATAGTGGCCTATTTTCACGGACTATCTGACAATCCAATCCTACTAAATCTATCTTTTTTGATTTATTATCCCTCTGTAATGTTATGAAAGATCCAAATTAACTTTTATTTACTTAATGATATGTAATTTATGTGAAACCACTCCTTCTATACTTTAGTAATATTACAGTAAATTTTCGTATACTTAGACATAGCCTTATGGTTCTCATTAAATTTTAATTTTCCTAGATTCCAGAGGCTAAACTAAACCATTCTTTGATATTAAAAATAATTTCCAAAATTTAACATACATAGAGATATATATAACATATATTTAAAATAAAATTCATTACATAACATAATGATCCATTCTATATTCATTTAGTTATAGAACCTTTAGAAACATCAATACATTAAAAACTTATTCATATGTGAACTACATCATTACAAACATAATTATTCATAACAAGAAACCTTATTTGAAATAACATGTATATTACCTTTATTTATGACATTAGTAAATGAAAAATATGTAAGGTAGATCATAAATACTCAGTAAGGGCAAACAAGGGAGATATCAATATCGATGTACATAAGGGTATGTGAACATGATAACAACATTTGAAAACCTCACCCATTATATCATAGATCATAAAATAGAGTTATGGAAATAATTATAGAATTTTATAATACATAAATCCTAATGGAATCAAATAAAATGTGCTATAAAAAATAACATCAAAATAATATATTGAATTATGTCACACAAATAAGTATATAAAATCATTTCCTTATTAGTCGAAGATTCACTACCAGGACTATCAATGTGAACTAGGTTTACTCTGCAAACCGTCAAAGTATTAAAGGTTCAATCATAATACATTATGATTTGGTTTATTTAACTCCGGAACCTATAGTAGCAGTTATGGTTTACACCCATGACTATAATAGGGGAAAACATGCCTTACTAAACTGGGTTCACACCAAATTCCTGTCCTTCAGATCTCATAATATATTGATCATTACCCAATGAATCAGATATAGATATAGATGAAAACCATAACATAATGAAAAACATACACACATGTTCCATAATATCATAAATCATTCACAATATCTGAATCCTTGAAAAGAAATTGATTTCATAAACATTTTATCATATCATAACCTATTGAAAAGAAGAATGTTTTATAAAAATTTCATTATTTAATCATAGCATAAATTGTGGAAAAGAAAAAAGTTTCTAAAAATATTTTCCACAAAAACATATACCATTCAGAGAAATAATAAAGATGGTATAATTGGATAATATCACTAGTAAAGCTTATGTCAAATCAAAGGAAGTAATCATAGATGAAAATTTATTTTGAAAGTTCACAGAGACCATTTTATAAGGAGAATATATTTTTCATTTTGAAATAACTTTAGAAAAATTTAAACACTTCCAAAATATTAAAGAAAACATTTTCATTGAAAAATACACTATAATAATTTTGAATTTACCTTTAAATCATTGAGAGTTATTGATTATTGGAAATACAGTTCATGTTGTATAAATTAAATGCAAATATTCTATTTATATTTTTGGTAAAAATAAAAAAGGGAAATGTTTTGAAAATGAAAGGAATATTCACATCAAAAAAATTATAAAAATTTAAAAAATAGAAAAAATTTCATTATAAAAACATTTTTTATTTCTAAAAACATTCATTTATCCATTTTTAAAAGACCGTGGAGATAGAAGAAATTGTAATTTTATCAGAAGACAGAAATAAAGGTGATATATATAATGAATTTAATTTTTCAATCTCTAGTACATGAAAGGAAAAAAATTAATGAAAATATTTATTTCCATGAATTAACAATAATTTAATATAATACATGAATTTCTTGACTGGTAGATCATAATATTTCATTATGAGAAACATAATCATAAACAATCTAGATGAATAATGAGATTGTAACATAAAATGTTAACCAATTTTGTATCCCCTAAATATTTTGCCCCGTGAAGTAATAAAACTAAATTTAAATTTAAATATCATTAGTAAAAATTATATTATGATAGAAAATGTAATCAGGAATGTATAAGAACCTCTTAAAAGAGGTTAGGTGAATGAAAAACATATGTCCCAAAGAAGACTATTTGAGATGAATATCCATTACCTTAAGTGTCTATTTATATAATACACATTCAAAAACTCATATATAATAAATATAGGAATACTATAAATAAATTATTGAAACATTATAATTTTTATCATACCCTAGTGGATTTTCCAATATCCTTTTATTACCTGTTTAGTATCAATTCTGTGTTAAAATTATTCATCGTGTAATAACTATTTCATTTTTTGTGTATGTTTTGGTTTTTTATTTTCAATAATTTTATACTGATCACGGTTCATTCATATCTATTATTTAACGATGATATAAATATCATATATATTTATTTTTAGTAATCCATTAATTTTAGATATTGAAAATGAATTACACCATTCATGGAGATGGTAGGATGTATGTACGCCCGAACACTATTTCCATTTTCGGGAACGATGAAATAAAAGAATGGAAACTAATTTATTCACTTTATAAAATCATTTTATATTATATGTACCGTATATGTTTTTTAATCATATCATTTTTACTTTCCTTGTAATGTGTATGTGGAAGAAAAATCACAGTGGATCAAAAGGTGGTAGACCGCCATATACACGAGTGACGTTATCATATTCTAATGGAATTAAAAGAAAGAAGGTATATGTGATATTATAATTCTATAAGGTTAATAATTTCATAAAATAATAAAAATATGTTAAATCCATCAATATACCCATATTTTATTGTTTCTAATTAAAAAAATGACATCAATTTGTGAAGCGGTATTCCTTTGTACAGATGATCGACCATTTCATTTACCACTAGACGGAAGAGGAGAAATATATAGATTACGAAATCAACATAATGATATCTTATTATATTATAAATTCTTTTTTTATTATATTGTAATTAGTAGGACCTGAATAATGGTGAAAATATAATAATTAAAAATAAATAGTTTTGTGAGAGTTGAAGCGTATAAAACCAAAGATATTTCTGTCACACTTCCCTAAAAACATCAATACATCAAGGTACATATCAATAGAGTCTTATCTAATTTTGACCACTATTATAAACCTCCACCCCTTTTTCCTAAGTATTATTACCTAGTTAATCAAAAAAAATCTCCTTCCCATGGGTATAATCCTTCTTTAAATTGAAGGACTAAAGGTCCTAAAAGAACCTCCTCTATCAAAGTACTAGGTTCTTATACAAGAATATACCCATAAGGATCAAATAGTTAATATAATCTAAGAACGACTCACTGTATAAGTGGAGACCCAAAACTTTTTATAACTCGCACCACAACTTTTATCTTCAGGTATTTCTTTAAGAAGTTCCTCTTATGTGGGCATAGTTATTTAGGCCCATAAAAAACCACATGATTTTGTTAAACAATAACTACCCATGGACAGACTCCTAAATCATAAAAATACAATATATAGTCTTTACCTGGATATATTAAGGCTATTCATTATCCCAATATTATAAACTATTTCATCTTCTAAATTTCTCTCTCCTAAGTGTATGACCATATGAATATCACCCCCAGTTTTGTAAAAACCATCATCAACACTACCAAATGGGAGATGGCCTGAAAAAATAATAGACAATAACATTATAATCCTTAAAAAAATTCATATCTATGTTTTTCTTAGACTAGTCTCAGGAAACCAAAACCATGACCTTTTTTATACATTTATTTACCCCTATAGATATCAAATTCACAAATAAATGAAACATTTTAATAAATATTTGACACTCTGGGAGAATATAATATTTCCAATTCTCTTTCAAGATAATAAAAACCACTAAATCGTGAGTGTGATCCTCCATTGACTAAAACTCCTAGATGATATCATCAATAGAGACAACCATGAATGTGTCTATTTAAGGATGGAACACCCTTTTCATTAAGTTTATGAAAACATTATGAAAATTTATTAACATGTACAATATTAGAAGAATGTCATGTTTGTTATAACTTATTTTAAAAGTACTATGAAAAATATCATCTAGCTTCACTAATAACTAATGATATCTGAATCAGAAATCGATCTTATATAACAACATGTATCCCCTAAACTACTAAAGAAATTCATCTATAAAAAGAACAGTAAAATTGTTTTTAACCTCCACCCAATTCAGCCTTTGATAATAGATGCACTATTGCATTCATCTGTCTACCTTCGTAGTGAATAACACATGATCACCCTAAGTGAAAATTCCCAACAGAATTAATCCCTTAACGTCAAAATATTCTAGTTGATCCCATGTTTATCAAAGATCTTCATGATAAATATTATAAGGTTAAATGGATATGTGATCCTTATATAATAATATGAATAATCATAAAATTAATTTCACACATATGCCTAAATTGTGATAAATCATTAAGAAACACAACCTTGAATTAATCACTGATGTGGGGTAAGATTTTCTTTTATATATTCACATCTATCAAAGATAAACTATCCAAATAGTTCATAATGTCCCAAAAATATCCATGTAATGGACCTAAATGTTTTCCCATTAAACCACACTCATCGATGTCGGTATATTAGTTACCCTACATAGATGAGGAAGATACCCTATGGTGATAGCAGTGGACATGTTCCCTAAAATGAGTGAACCAATCCATCCAAAGGATAACATTGAAACTTCATATCACTCACATGAATAAGTACTAGAATAACCTATATCCACTTATCAAATTAACTAACATCATAAATTTCTAGATACCCTATAATTACACACCTATAGAAATATGGATATAAAATTACACATGTAGAAACACTATATAAATTTTTATATCATTGACTAGATAGAAATGACTGTTATAAAACCATGTCAAATAAAACATAGTCTATGGTTGATAACACATTAATCATACCTCTCACAATCGATGGAACTCCACCTTGCACGAACGTAATATTGTAGATTGTGTGAAACTAGCCTAAACCACAAAGATATGGTACCATATCCTAACTCCCTTAAAGAATAACACCATACTAGTCATACTACACCGATCTTAGGGTGAAATAACCTTCTACATGGACCGAATGGTTGGAGGATCCCTAAAGTAATGTTTTTTTGTTGTGATCATGGTGTCACATCTAAACCCCAGGTTCGACTAGAACCATGTCTAAATGATATTAAAGGTTTCATGTGGAAATTCTTGTACACGTCCCCATATCACCTTATTAGTAGATATCCATTAGTTATCTATCAAGATCGAGAAACATATCCCACTATAAACACCGTTAGAAACACAATACTGAGGATAACACTTTAAGTGGAAGAAATGAACCCATGGCCTGACTAATAGATCTTCTTATGCCTCAAATAGGCTCTGAAAAAACTAATAATTACTACCTCAATGACCGACTTATGAATTTAGTAGAATAATATTATTAACTATAAAATCTATACCCAGACTATTTTTTATTATAATATTATGTTGATTTAATAACTATGAAAATGTTGTTAATTTGGAAATATTCACTGTGGAAAAAATATAATTCCATAGGTAATCTAAAAAATGTATGACCCTGATAGTCTCGTCATATGATATTTATGTTTTAATTATTGAATATTTGTAAAAGTGTTTTCATAATCCTTCACATGAATTCTCATTTATACCAGTTTCAAATACTTCCTAGTTGTTTCAATTGTCAGAGTCTCTTTACATTAATTATTGAAGAATAATGAATCAAATAAATTCATAAAAAGCCCAAAATACTAACGTACATTGAAAAAAATATCTCACAATATCTATTGTAGTCCCTATAGAATTTATTCTACAAGATTAACTCACCTCTAAAAAGATGGTCTAAGGTGGTAAAATAGAACTAGAACTCAATAACATAGCATCCACCATCAACAACATAGAGAAATGGATATTGTTTTTTAAACTCATTACACAAGTCTTATATGGTCATCCTAACTCTCATCACCCCATTCCTAATAGACTACATGACCTGATGAAAAATTTCTCTATGATGATAATTATTAGGTGTAATAAGCACAATATGCGTCTCTATTCCACCGCCAATGAGTTATGATCAACTTTGAACTTATAATACTCATTGATAGGTTACCACATTGACATGCCTCTACAAATTCCTGGAACATGACTCAAAATATATTTCCATTATATGTAGAAATGTTATAATACATGAATATAAAATATTATAACATCTCACTCAACCCAATACACACACCATATGATATAAGGGTTTCACAAATCTGAAATCAAATCTAACCAAACCCACCCACTCTCTAGTCCGGTAAAATCGAAAAAAATTTAAAAAAATTTAAAAGTATATCACATTATTTTTCAATAATCATTGATCTTCCATGTTGAGTGTCACCAAGAATATTAATATATATACGAAATCAATATATATGCTTTCTATAACACTTTAAATGACATAAATATTAATGCTAAAAAAAATTTAGTTAATAATATCAATCACATATATGAATATGAAAATCATCTGAGTGTTTTGTGAAAAAGAATGATAGTTTTACACATGCTCTATTTAAATCCATGGATAAGATTAAAAACCAATTAAAAATAGGTTAATATAAAAATTAATTATATTTAATAAGAGTATTTCAATTATATAATAAAAAACCATGAATATAAATCTAATCATTTATTACACAGACTCCCCACATATGTGGGTATAATACTCTTAGGTAAGAAGGTTCATACCATGATCTAAAAATATTTTATATTCTATATTTATTCTTTAAAATAGTAAGAAAGAATTAAAAAAGGATATGAAACCACATTTAATTATCAGTTAATTAGTTCACCTCTATTGGTTTTGAACTAGGTCATTATATAACTTAAGTTCACCTCCATGTACGTTTAAGTGTGTGGAAAATAGGTGAGGATCAGTATTCATAGTTGGTTATATCATACATTCAAGAGTAGGGAACTATATAAAATTTAATAATTCATATAAAAAACAATCTTCATAATTATAAATAGAAAATAGACATACCATCTAATTTTTTTTATAAAAAGTATATAAGAAAATATTTCTATATGAAAATGAAAAAAAAAATTCCATTTTTTAGAAGATATAAATTCATAAAAAATATTTGTCATTTGTAGATTTTATAAAAAATGTCCAGAAATTAATAAATCATTGGATATCCTCCAAATTAGATCTGATATCTTTCTCTATCTCATCTCTTAAATCAGAAAAAAAAAAGATTCCATAAGCTCAATTATCCCTGGTTAAACAGCAATTTCCCTTACTCGATTCGTGTAACAAGAAGTCTCCTCAAGTACCACAACAACTAATATCAGTGTTAGTAAAACTCAATAGTCCACCAATAATAGTGTCAAAATTAAACCTTTTAAATAAACATACATAATCTATATGATGTTCTTATATGGAAAATAAGTTTAAAAACATAACAACCATTATTATTTTCCCTCTAAGTCATGTGTAACCATACTAGATTAAGCTAGTGCTGGAATAGGATGATAAACCCCTTGTCTGAACACACCTTGAGGATGGAAAATGTGTCACTTCTCATTTCATATCATGTTCCAACAATTTTTCATCATCATGATTCATTATTTGAATGATGTATCACTATCAAAATCTATCCAGGTGATAAATCCATCACCAATATTATAAAAAAAATTATGAGTAATCACAAAGTGATTATGGTATTTCCAAATGAAAGTTGATGATACACCAACAATATCCCTGAATAAGTGAAAAATATACCACTCTTCCATGGATCAAAAATAGAAAACACCACTATTAAATCCCAACAAAGCTGGTGACATATCAAATATTCCATAATAATGCTACATAACATCCACTGAGACATGTCTCCATGTTGATAATTCATCCCTGAGATAAACTTAATTGGAAAAAATGAATAAAACATGTTATCCTATATAGAGATGATTCAACACAAATATCACATTATAATTTGTTAATGAACCATCGACATCAAATCTTCGGTGGAAGATATAAAATAAAATATGTCCTCAAGTAAATGATACAAACTTTTACAGTTCTCATAGATGGATGATGATATACCAATTTAAATCCCCATGTGGATGACATTACAATAATACAATATCACAAAGTGCATGAGGTAACACTATTTCATTATCTTTGTTGTGAAATGGTTTCATAGAACCTCTTTAAGTGGATATAATACCATTGACCCTCTCAGAGTTATAAATATAAAACTTAAAACACAAGTGTATATGATATGAAAAAACTAATTATATCTTAGTGGATGATGAACCACCACATAATGAGAAACTATTTAAAATAAAAAAAATTCATTCCAGTCCAAAAATATTCATTTACACTTAATTAACCAAGAATTTATGTCTTTCTGTATAAACTATCCCTCTCATTGTTTAGTGTCTATGTCAGCTCACCACATAAAGTAAATTTATAAATATTGGATCATATTTTAGGTCTATAGTAATAATTGAATTTTCAATTCATATGTTTGATGGTCATCAGTGATTTTTGTTTCAATTAAAACCTATTTCAAACCATTCATAACTTTCCTATCCACTTATCATACCATATGGATAAAAAGAAAAAATAGTATAATCTGGTTTTTATAAATATGTAACAGTGTAGAATTTATCACATTTAATACAATGAATTACATACCTATAAAACATAATTGTAATGGAAAAGAACACATACATAGGTCTATTTGGGTATTTCTCATTAAATATTCTTCACAGATTAACCAAAAAAGAAATAAATAAAAAACCTAACAAAAATCCCCCAATATGAAATTAACTGATTATTGATGGGGTAAATAGTGAATAAAATGAAAAATATATAGAAGTTTAATCATATAATTACCATCAGTGACCTCCCGTGAGAGATAAAATTCAAAAACAGTGATTATTGGAAATGATCTAGATTTTAAGAAGATGAAGTAGAGAAAATTAGGTGGAATGACATGACTAATGATAGAGGAGAAAATGAGAATCATATAATATTTATTAAAAAATAAAAATAATAAAAATAAAAAACTTTAGAAAAACCAATCAATCATCTGCATAATACCTTCTTGATAACAACTTGGTATATATTTTAATATATGTACCCACATTAGGTTCTTTTTCCACCCACTAGACCACTAGGAGCTACCCCCTCCCATCTGTTCCCCATGATGAATTCAGTGAAATTTTTCAATGGATAGATGTCCCATTACCTATCTTTTTCTCTAACAATTAGCCATTTATTCACTATAAAAACTACCAATGTAAAATAATAACCAAAATACATATGGTTTTTCCAAAATTAAATTAAAATACCCCCGGTGGATTAGGAATTTTTTAAACATATGACACAAAAATACCAAACTTATACACACAAAAATCGTCCATGTTCATGGTGAAACTAAAATATTTGATTTCATCATTAATATATATATTTAAACTCTTACAATCTTGATGAAATAAATAAAATTATCATTAAAACATAAAAATAATAATCTCGTCGTTTTATTAACTGAATCATTCCAGATAAATCATAAACATGTTAATGACTAAAATACCAATAAAAACTAGTTTTGATATCCATTTGATATATTTAATAATCATAATGGGGATCTAAATAATGTAATTTTGAAATGGACTTTATCATCCCTACATATGATAGGATCACTCCATAATTGATACCATGATTTATTCATTCAATATTTCCACTAGGAGAATAATATAAAATAAATATCTACAATTTTGTTATATTTCTTATATAATAACCACTATCAACTCATGTATATCACACTTTCAGGATTATCCACCTAATTATAAGCTTTTTAAGTGTGCATTATTTTTCTCATATATCATGGTCTCTAACCATTTCTCATAGTCAGCTGTATTAAAAGAATCTAGGAAGGTAATTAGTCCATTATTTATGAATATTAATTCATAATAATTTTAATTACAAAGTCAATATAGATTTGTTGTCTTATGAATCCTTAAAAAATTAATGTTTTAACCCTAACCATTCAGTTTCAAAAAACACATATAGATTTGACTCATTTTACATCTTAGTAAAAAAAATTATGAAAACATCAATGACCAATAATGTTAAAAAAATCTTCCCATATAGATTTTAAACATTTATATGTTAAAAAATCTTCCCATATAATCCATGACCAATTGGATCATTTTCTATGAGAACCTCATATGGGTTCAAAAATCGTATGAGTTCTGTATGGTTTCAAAATTAATATCCTTTTGTTTCATTGAGATAACCATCAGAAAAGATATTTTCTAATTTAAGAAGATATTTTTCATAAATAAATAATCAAAAAAATTGTTTTCAACAATAAGTAATTTTAAAATACATATTATAAAGCATCAAATTATAAATATTTAAATGTAACAATAATTCATTATCGATTAAACTACATCATAAAATTATTGATTAAACCTCTATAAAACATTAATATAATATGTTTTTTAAAAGTGTGAGTTGCAAAACAATTCCAAATAAATATCAACTGATCAAAAAAATTATAAATCAAATATCATTTCTCCCAATATAATAAAAAAATATTAATACATTTTTTGGGATTATTTTTAACTTTATTATTAATGTTCATAAAATTTTTGAACATTTAAAACCTGTGAGTAATGTAAAAAACGTAATAATTGTAATCAAATTCAACATTAACTTTTACAAATTACTTATACAAACAAATTCTTGTGTTATATTGGTTATATATATTTATATCTATGTGTTCGAAAAAAAATTCCACTAGTTTTCTCACATATTAAACTAAAATTTTATTTGGTTATTTTTTCACAATAAAAAATATTTATATTTTTTAAATTATTAACAATATATTGATTACAATAATTATAATCTATATATTTCTTTGATAAATTATTCATGTATATTCCCTATATGAGAATACAAAAGATAAATAGTGTTAGAATAGACTACAATGAATTTATTATCCTGAATTTTATAAATCTCATTATATATATATCATGTGTGTATAAAATATTCAACATTTTCCAAAATCCATAAAATTTTTCATTATTCTATATAGATTTAATGTTTCTCTTATTTAGGAATATAAATCCATTCTTTTAAAAATAGTGTATATACTAAAAATCACTATTTATGTAAATATCATATTAATAATTCTCTAATTCTCTATATAATCCACTTGGAATATATAAATTTTATGTTCATTCTTCTAATAAAGAATCCCTTACCCTTTACCAACATGTATAACTAAATCTCCCTTTATAAAATATTTCATATTTATAAGTCTATGTTTATCAATTCAAATATGATATACACACAAAATATATATAAAAATGATTGAAAACATAGGGAACTGAATTAGATTACATTTAAATCTTTATTGTTATAACTATTCTCCTTGAGAACACTTATCAAATGTATACATCACTCTATAAAATATAGGTCTAATATATAAAAGAACATTAAAGGATGTCCACAATGTATAAAATAATCTCCAACAAGAGGCATTTATTTTGTGGGTACAATTTTTTATATCAATTTAATATGAAATTGTGTTAGAAATAATCCCACTAAAATAATTTTTTAATTCATCATCATCAATGTTACTTTTTTATTAAGAAAGAAACAATACATCCAATAAAAGAAACATAAGCCAAACCATTTTAAGGAGGTATGAAGTGGTGATGGCCGAGGGAATCCCCTCTAATCAGCTTGACCCCTTCATGTTTCAATTAGAGGATATCCTGTAGACAAACCGAATCATTACCTGGGACATTCAATGATGACTGGTAATCCTCTTCCTTATTACCCTCACTGCAGGAATGCATAACTTTGATGTTGTTATTGATCATGCCTTTTCACATTTGAGTAATATAGATGATAGAGCATGGAAGAGGGAAAATATCATTTTGTACAAGATGGAGAATTTTTTGGTCTGTTTCATCTTTTGATAAGGTTAAACCTTACTGGTGTCAAAGATTGATACCCATGAGCATAGCCGTGGATTTGGCCTGTAGAGAGGAACCATAGACCATACAGGAGGAGAAATCCGTCATGACTGAGCCCCTCGTGTCTCAGACATCCCCAACCGCTCACAAGAATATCTTCCTGAATGAACCATCAATATTGAGTTTTAGTCCCCATGAGGTAGGATTCTATTGCACATAGAGGCCGCAGGAACTACTGTCAACTACCTAGACAACGTGTAAACTAGAATTCATCCACTGAAAGGAGGGGAATCCCTCCAATTTCTAGTGATCCAGGCCAAATCAAGTTAGTTTTTATTAGTCCAATGGATGATATACTTTCTATCAAAATAGACCCCCTTATCTCTAATCTTATTTCTGGCTTCCAAAAAGACCAGCACCCCACCAGAAGGATCACCATGGGAACTGTCTTCTCTGGTCATCTACCTACCAACCCATATAACCACATGTCCAAAAACGGTAGCTCCACCAGGGGAATTTCATAAAGGCCTATGAAATCCTCAATGGAGGACCACATATCATATGACCATCCACCCCAGAAGAGCAGGGGATCAAAAAAATCCTTCCTGAAGACGTTGCAGTTGGAACACGATGAAGTAAGAGGGATGACACAACATTTAATATTTTCACCCCCGGGGATGGCCCAATACTTGATCCTGCATAAAAGAAGTTGTATTTGGATAGATCCAAATTTTAAAAAAGGATTTCATTCCATCGATCATGTTCCGTTGTGATGACCCGAGACTGACAATAATCTAGGGTGGTGAAAGCCCCTAAGGAAGATAGATTGAACACACATTGTTCAGGTTCCTCTGAAAAAGAAATGAGATTGACAAAAGCATGTTGCTCCTCATCCAACATATCCTTAATAATGTCCAGGTGCATACTGGCCTCCCTAAAAGATATAGTGGGAGAAGGGAACCATGGGAAACTGAGCACAGTCCAAGCCTAATTGAGGTGCTAGAAAGAAATGTACCCCCTTTCGATGATCCACTAAGAGTGAAAATGAATCTTCAAAAATAGGTTTGAAAAGTTATACCATTATGAAGAAACACATCCATACACCAGGGCGTGATTACTAAATAATATATGCATAGTTTTCCCCATAACATAATATGTTCCTATTCCTCCCAAGCCAGCCTTGCATGCATGCAACTGAGGGTTGCATTCAAGCTGCGCACATTAATGCCACCCTCCCTAGCAGGCGTCGCAGCCTTACCACATGAATCCATGTGATTTTTATTTTCTATAGGAGGATCCCAAATAAAACTGGCTAGGAGCTTCTCAATACTAGAAATAACACCCCTGGTCTCCATGATTGTAGAAAGAGAGTGTATTGGAGTTTCTAATAGAACACAGTTGATGAGAGCGATGAGACCTCTAAAAGACAGAAACCTATTTTTCTAGTTCTAGATGCAGTCCGCAATCATGATTGAAATAAAGTTACTGTCCTGGATCTGATGTATTATATGGGTGAGGGTTTCCCATTGTAATTCATGGGAAAACAACCCATTTTCATGGAATGGGTGTGCTGATACTCAGAAGACCTTCTAGGGGAGCAGTTATTGGGGATGGAGTAGAGGCTCTTCTCTTTATTGATAAGCTAGACACTCTAAAGGAAGTAATCCTCTAAAATGTTGTTCAGGACTCCCAAATCACAGACGAATCCTACTCATTTTCCAAATTCAGTGTAATAGTTTCTTATAATCCATTATTATAGAAATATAATGGTTTGGGTCACCAAGATAAATGTAACCCAAAACTCACATCAGCTATTAGAACCAAATCATTTGGGAGAACTATTGTATTCTTTCTATACCCATGATAATTAATGGGAACCTAAAATATAGGGTTAATCATACTAAATAATATAGGTTTTTATACGTGTTCACATTAAAATTAACCCCAAATTTAGAATTTCAATGGAATTTCATAGTTTAATTATATATATAAATCACATGTATATTTTTTATCTCATTCAATAATTTTACTTCATGCAATAGAAGTATCTATGAAAGCTTATAAATATTTAGTTTATTTGTCCAATAAATTCAACTAAATTAATTTTTTTTAATATATTAATTTTTAGAACAGTATATAAAACATTATTTTTGTTACATAACAATTTTCATCCAGAAATTATACATGTATATATCCAAATGTATTTCTAGTAATAGTTTTATGAAACACTTTTATACAAATTTATAGAATTATATGAAACCAAAAATACCCATGAAGATGTATTGTGTTAGAATTAAACTTCCCCAATATTTCTAGAACAACACCAATCCTTTTAGACTAGTGGGAAGCCAGAATAATTTTCCAACTATCCATATACCAATACTCAAAAGAGACCTTAATTCTTATACAATTATAAATAAAAATACATTTAAAAATAATTATCCATTGTAATTTAACTCACATATAAATTAAAAAACATAGTATACTTTGAATGAAACTAAAAATTATAAAACAATGAGCTAGTAACTCTTTATATACATAGTATAATAATTTTAAGTAGAAATACAATACTTTATAATTAAATAATATAAAAATTAAAAATTTAAAAAAATTATAGACATTAATATTAAATATTTAAGGTGAGTAATTAAAATATTTATTATGAGATATATCGACATTCTGAAATGTTAAATTATAATTATTATTTTTATATGTTACAATGTCATTTGGATTCCAAAATTTATGAAGGTTTTTTATAACAATATAATTTTTATATGCCTATAAAACCATATTAAAACTATATTGAGGTTTATGTACATAATCAATGTTAGGTTGATAAATTTTCAAGGGTAAAACATGAACCAAATCCTATTTTACCTATGTTAATGTCATGTTTTTCACATTTAATTCCAATTCCCATAACCATGCCCATTTTTTATAACCATGTTTTTAAACATAATTTTTGGAGTTTATGTATATTTTTATAATAAATATGATGGCTTTTTTAACCAATTTTTTTAGAGGTAATCACCATAAGATACAATGGTTTTATCTATACATCATCATGGTTCAGGTAAATCACTAACATGGTTTTTATTTTCCTATATCTATATTATAAATTCATCAATAAGTATTATATAATACCTCTAGATTGTTTTTTAGGACACCACTACTCCCAAATACAGTGGAAGAAATATAGAATCCCAAAATATGATAAAATGGGAGATGAAATTATAAAACAAAATGAAAAGTAATGAAAACAAATATCACTTATGATTATTAATGAGGATTGAAAGATGTTTCTAATTGGGACTTCTTAATGACTATAATATTTCAATTTCAATAATATATATCCTCCAATAAATAAAATCCATGGACATGTTGATGAAACCTATTATCCCTTATAAGGACTACTAGCATTACCACATAGGTTAATGATGATAATTGAGTGAGAGAAATATTTTTCTTATATAATAGGAAGCCCTAATTTTGAAGTGATATCCATGAACTCCTTTAAATATAAATACTTCATTTAATTAATTATTTCACTTGCAGTTCATATTTAACAAACCAAAAAATTTACTTCTATTATTAATGGATCCATGAACTCCTAGTAAATATTTTTATGATTCACAAATAGAATCACATAGAATAAATTTTATTTTTCTTGATAACATTTTTCATTATAGGTTTTGATAAAATTTTAAAACTAGTAATATTAAATAGATGAAAAAATAATTACTAGATAACCGACAATACAATATTCATTTATTCATTTCTGTTAAATTTATTATAAAAAAATACCTATAATTAAAATATATAATACAATGGGAAGAATAAAAAATAATAAATAAATTAAAACATAAAAATTTGGGCCACCTCAATCCCCCTATAATCATCCCACCCATGAAAAATGCTATAGAAAAAACAGAGAGTTAGTAATACAAAATTCATTGTGGAAACGATATAGAAATTGGGAGAATCAAATTGGTTGATGAAGTGTAAGAATGAATTTTTATTTATATGGAAATATTAGCATCAACATTTATTTTTTAAAACATATTAATTTTGTTGGAATTATTTTCAAACAAAAAAGTTCTTTATTATTATTGTTTATTATGTAGATTCATTTCAATATCAGTCATGGTTATTTAATGTTAAAATTAAAAATTTATTATTTTTAGAGAATATAAAATAGTTTCAATTAAAATATATGTAATTGAAAGTATTAAATAAAAATTTAATATATGAAATAATCTTATAAATTATTTTCAAATTATAGTATAACATAATTGCAATGTAATTTTTAGAATGGTGTGAGTGTTGATTTTCTTATTAAATTATTATTATTTATTTAATTAAGGATTTATTTAAAAAATCAAATTTCTCATAATTTGAAAATTATTATTATGAATTAATATTAATTTTTGTACAAAAAAAATCAACTGTTTAATTTATGTTAATTATCTAAAAAAGGTGTTTTTTAGGTAAAAAAGTGAACATAATATTTTTAAGAAATTTTATAACTCTTATGATATAATTTGGGTATGTTAAATATTTAAATTTTTTTGTTACCTATTCTTAATCAAAACAAAATTATATAACAACATGTTGTATAATGTGTTACATATATTAAGACATGCTTAGAATTTTTTAAAACCATGATTTCAAAATTATAACACGATTTTTTAGTTATACATGTTTCACATTAGAATTTATTTTTAAAAATTCTATAAATTTAATTAAGTAAAATTTATTTCATATGTGTTATTAGAAGGTCCAAATTAGTTAATAATTATAATTTCACTTTAAAATATAAAATATTTATCATTGTAAAAAAAAATTTTATCGTGGTATAGTTAAAACAATATAGCAGGTTGAAGTAAGAAAGTAAATCATTAAAAAATCAAGAAACTAAAAAATTAAATGGTTGGTGGATGTTTTTCAAGACCTAAAATATCCTTTAAGACAATAATTTTCTTTAAAATTCATTTTAATTAATTCCACTCAATATTGGTAATCCGTAAATAAAAAATAATAATTTTTATTTAGTTAAAGCCACCCCTCCCCAAGAATAAATACCCCATTCAAATCCCCACCCTCCACTAAAAATTAATATTAAATGTTGTTATACTCTATTTCCTTTAAAAATAGTCTCTCCATTGTATCATCTATGTGTCTCCAAGGGTTTAGTTTCCCCCTTCCTAATTTTTGAATGAACTCCTCAAGGTAAGGGAATCAACCTCCTATACTTTTCATTCAAATGCATTGCTATTATCTGTCTTCTAAGTTTCCATCTTATTTATTTTTATTAACTATAATTTTTTATTCTGTTTAATTATAAAATTTTGTTTTACCAAAGTGATACCTCAAATATTTCTCAATATTATTTTCTCATCATACATGTTGTATATCTCATTTTTTATGAAATCATTCCTTGACTTGTAATATTTTTCCTGAAATATTTTCATATTTTGAGTACCCAAATATATTTCATTTCCATAAAAATTCCATTATAGGTAAAAACAGCTTTTTTATTATGTTATATGCATATATAAAACCCATATTTCTTTTTCATGGATTAAAAATGAGGGTTTTATCAAGACTTTTAAAAACATTATATGCACTATTTTTTTATATGAAACCATTTATTTATTTCCATGTGTTACTGATGACATGATTTAAATTATGCTCAATGTGGATAAAATGATTAAAGACATATGAAGGGTGTTCCTTGATATTAATACAATTCATTTGGTAAATAATTAATCTCTAGAGATATCATTTTCATGTCACCTTGGTGAATAACCTAAATAATTATGATTTATTACACCTTTTTGATAAACATTGGTGATATTATAATAAATGTACTATTTTTAAGTTGTAGCCATATTTCCATTTTGTGATTCATTATATTTATATTATGATATTTGTCTTATGAATATTATCATTCCTTATTCATATGACTCTTCATCATAGTCTAAAGGATTCCTTTGTTTATTCCCCTGATGGCTTTTATGCACAACCCTTTTCTTTTATGTATGCCTTCAAAATTTGGGATTCAATAAGTGTGACCTAGGAAGAACCTATAAAGATCAATAGTAAGTGGATTATAATAATTTTTTGTTTATTTTAAAATTATTTAATACATGTAATATGAACCTAATATAGTATACAGTATAACAAAAATGATCATTCGAGTATATCATTATAATATTTTGATACGAATTTATGTTAAAGTATTGTAATTAAAATGCGGGTTTCCCTAAAAGTTATCAAAAGTTGTTTTAGTTTTTTTTCAAAAATTAGGATTATAAATAATTAATAAAAACCTAATTAATACTATAACTATAATAAAACAAGTTGGTGTTTTTTCTAATTATTTTGTAAGTGGGTTTTAAAATCAATTCTTTATCGGGACATAACAAGTGGTTGTGGATTTGGAAAAGATGTACCTAGGGGAAACACTTGAAAACATGGCATTGAGTCATACTCATTACGTAATTGATGCATGATAATGAGACTTTATACACGCTGGTTTTACACCCCAAGGAATATTCATTGGTTTGTCAGAAGATTATACAAACCATTATAAAAGAAAAAATGATAGCGTAAAATATTTTTTAATATTGAATTATATCATCCTAGAAAAATGATATTAGAAAAAAATTATATTAATATTTACTTTATAATTGTTATGATAATATTCCAAATAATAAATATTTTCTCTGGAAGTTTTTATTATCCTATGAAAAAATGGAATGAAATTGAAGGACTCATGAAAACAATGCATAAAATAGACAATATGATGAAGACCTTCCCAATATATGGGTAGCTGAAGTATTTAATCTCATGTTAATACCAAATAAATTATCATGTATTATTATTAACAACTATAATATAAATGAGTCTTAAAGCATATCAAATAAGATAATGTTGGAACAATATTTTGGGAAGACCACACTCATTTGAATTAAATTTTAAATCATTTGTATAAAATTGTGAGATTGAAATTTCTTTAAGGCATGAAGAATTTAATGACCTGAAAATGTACTTATTTTATTAATAGATCTATACGCTCACAATTTTTTATATTATGTTTTAAAAATAAAGTCACATTGATTTACTTTTATACTTCATGAGATATTTTTTATATTATAGGTTGCGATGAACATTTACAACCATTAAAATTAAATGGATAGAAAGTGCTTACTAAAATTCCAATAAAACATTATTCATTTATTTAATAACAATAAATTAATTATAAAAAAATATTTATTATTAATAAATATAAAAAATGGGAAGAGTAAAAGTGAATAAATAATATGTAATATAATAATTGTCATCAACTTGATCCTTTGGAATAATGCTGCCCATGAAAAGTTATATTGAAATGAATGGGAGAGTCAGTAACACAAAATTTATTATGGAAATGATATTAAACATCAAGGGAATCAAAGTGAATGATGAAGTGTAAGAGTGATGGTGTGTTTATATGGAAATATAAACATTATGATTTATGTTTTTAAATTAATATAGTCGATCGACACTAGTAATCAACCAAACTATTGGTCAATATTATTGAAAGGTATGTACATGCATTTAAATGATTCAAGATGTTGTTTAATTATATAATGAAAAATGTATTAATTGTGGATACCATAAAAAAGTTTATTTTAAAATATATTTTATGTGTATCTATTAAAAAAATTATTTCATAAAATTATCGTATAAAATTGTGTTTAAATAACAATATTTTCTAATCCCAAAATAATTTTTATAATGGGCCAAATGTTGATTTCTCAATTTAATTGGTATGTTTTACTAAAATAATGATTTATTTTAAAATATAAAAATTCCCATACATCGAGAATTATTTGTAATAAATAAAATTAATTAATGGACACATCGCATCAAAATTATCTGAAGTTGAATTTATGAAAATAGTCTAAAAAAGTAGGATTTTGTTTAAAAAGTAAAAATACTATTTTTTATGAAATCTGATAACTCTTATGATATAACTAGGAGAGGAAAAGTATTCAAAATTCTAAAAAAACTTTATTAATAATTTTTTAAGTAAAAATGTGGCCCATAATGTTTTATTATTATAAACACATGCTTAGTATTGCTGAAAACCATGATTTTAACCTAAAAATTAACTTTTATTAGTTATTCATGTGTCACGTTAGAATTTATTTTTACCATTTTTTAAATTAAATTAAGTAATTTTGATTTCATTTTTATAATTATATGGTTCTAATTAGTTAGTAATTTCAATTTAATTTTTATAAATAGAATAGCTACTACTGTACAAATAGAGTTTCCAAAATATAGGTTAAATAAGGTATCGAGTTATAGATAAATATTAAAAGCAGAAAATACATAAAGCATAAAACATTAAATGGGTGTTTGAGGTTTTTAATGACATAATAAATCATTTAAATCATTCTTATTCAACCAAAATATTTGGAATTATTTTCCCCAAATATTGGTTAGGCGTAAATACAAAATAATCATTTTTATTCACATTAAGACAACCCTCCTCGTGTATTAATACCCACTCCCCCAATCCCAAATCCAAATTCAAAATAAATTAATTTATTCTCTTTTAATGTTAAAAATAATCAATCCATGGTTTCTTTATTGTTTCGTAATGGTCATTGGGTTTCCACCTCTATTATTTAGGAAGAAACTCCTCATGGTAATGGAATCCTCCTCCTCTCCTATTTTATTCATGTGTGTCCTTATTATGTATCTTTTAAGAGGCTATATTATTTATTTTCATTATTTCTATTTTTTATTCTAGTTATTTATAAAATGGTGTTTCACCAATGGGATACCTCTATTATATCTAACTATACTTTTCTCTTAATCCTTTTTTTATATCATAATACTGCATAAATTATTTCATGATTTTTTTCTCTTTTTAATAAAATATTTTAATATTGTGAATGAAACAACATATACCATTTCCATTATAATTTACCAAAATGAAAATGAATATTTTCAATGATGGGTATACATATTTATAAAAAACATATTCCTTTTT
Source organism: Viscum album (assembly GCA_963277665.1). Taxonomy (NCBI): domain Eukaryota; kingdom Viridiplantae; phylum Streptophyta; class Magnoliopsida; order Santalales; family Viscaceae; genus Viscum; species Viscum album. The sequence continues at coordinate 585,686,484 of OY728160.1, read as the reverse complement.
AATGTGTTAAAAATGATGTTACTAATCAAAATGCTTAATAACTTTATACACAATGATTTTTATATGAAACTCGATACATATTTCCATGTGTAATTGATGAAATAATTTTCTTTCTGGTCAATGTAGATAAAATTATATAATTCATTTGATGGGTGTGCCCCGATAGTACTTCATTACGTTGGGAAATAATTAATCTCCAAAGATGACATACATTCTACACCTTTTTGAATAACCTCAATAATTTTTATTTATGATACCTTAGTGATAAAACAAGGTGACATTCTTATGAATGTTATATTTTTATGTGTAAAAACATTTCCATGTTTTTATTCATGTTATTTATTTTATTATATGGAAACAATTCATATGATCATTACTTATTCATAAACCTTTTTCTCACATGGAATTTTTTTCTTTATTTATTCACTTGTTGGGATTTATGCCCACCACTTTTATTGGTGGATGTCCTTAGGATCTGAGATTTAGTAAGAGTAACATAGTATGAACATGAGAATTTTTCTAGTATGTCTATTAGAAGAATATTTATTTTTTATGTTATCCTTATGTAATTCATTTAACATGAGCCTAATTTCAAAGACATTGTACCTAAAATTATCAGTCATTTTCGTTAATGTAATATTATGTTAATGATTTATGTAAAATTCATGTTTTTATAAGGAGGGTCTCCATTATTTGTATCAATGTGTGGTTTTGTTATTTGTTGAAATTATGATTAGAATACAATAGAAGAAACATAATTATGAGTCTAAATATAGGAAATAAACCAAGTATTTTGGTGAGTATTAAGTACGTGGTTTTTAAAAAATACATAATTGTCTAGATAACATAAGTGGATGTGGCTTTAGGGTCCCAAGAAGCCAAAAAAGGGACAGAAAAAACTTCCACACCTTGGTTAATGAAAAGAAATATATGTTGAATGGAAATTTGGTATTAAATTTGAAGAAATAAATTTTTTGAAGCGTTTTAAGTGAACCGCGTACCATCACCTTAAAGGGTTGACGGGGCACATGAACCGCGAACCATCACCATGTTGAAAAACTCATGAGGTGAAAACCCATGGGGTGATGGATAAACAACCCAGGATGCCATGAACTATGTTGGCGGTGAAATATAGTGTGTAAATACCTTCTGTATACCATCTCATGTTCTCAGCAGTTCGAGGACGAAGGAAGTTGGAAGGGTTCCGCGAACCAGAAACTACGAGCCATAATACATGCAAACCCTGGATGACCAATTCTTATGTATGTAAAGATATCTCTTCATGGGCTTCCGAAAATGGTGTTGCATGCCCTCAAATTTGATTTCCCCAATGATTTATAAAATGATAATTGGAGGAAGTGAACATGATGGATTAACAAAGCATAGAGTAGATCCTAGAGGATGGAAGAAGGAATTTGGAGGGGATTCTGACTTCGGTTTTGAATCATCAATGAAGTGAAAAATATGAATCACATTTATACAGGTATAACCATCCACGAAACATAAATAGAAATATATTAATAGTAATCAGTGAACCCAGAACCTAATTGGAGCTATTTTAAACCATAAATTCCCCACGGATGGACTCCCCACTTACCACAGGTTCCATGGACCTTCTTTAATATAATGCTCCACATAGTGAATCACATTGTGGATTGAACCCTACACTGCGTATCTCATCATTATGTGGGTGGAACCCAAAGTTTCATGGAAACCCATGTCTAGGACAACATACCCCTTTGGTATGTCGTGGTCCACACCAAAGTCTGCATACTACTTCGGTACACAAATGACCCCTCTACATGCATAGTACTATAGTATCTAGGGCTCCCCCTATTCTGCATGACAAAACTATACATAGAATGGGGAATCTTTAGGTGTCCTTCCCTTAAACAGCAACCTCAAACCTCCATTACCCTCTAGTCCTCCATAGATTCTCCCAAAACGAGTCCCCTAATATCAAATCAAAGCCTCCTCCAAAGACACTGGACATATATGATCAGATCATTGGGAGAATATTTATGCCCATTGAGTCTACATACGCATGGCAAGAAGAGTCATGAAGGCTCTCCCCATAACGGTTTATACTCATAGGATTTCCATAAGTCTACATTCTAATGGTATCCCAGAGTCGAACCTTGATATGCGTACGTGAAACCCCCCATTCTAGTGATTAAGGTTGAACACTTGCTTTTCTATTCAATGGGGAATGATGACCAGTCGAAGTAATCATATTATCTACTCCTTTTTCATAGAGGTGACAATATTCCCCTTTCCCAGAGCATATTATTGCGCACTTCCATAGAGGTATGTCCCTATTCTTCTAAGAGCTATGCCAGATGACCCCCAATGTCATACCACGTTGAAGGGTTCATTACTCCACTCCCTTAGTCACCGTCGCCTCAGTTTCATCTTTCATATGACCACCCTCTACCATTAGTGGGAGAGAATGTTTGTTTTTGGCTGAATCAATCACATCCTCTTGTTTCCCACACCGAGTATGAATCACGTGGGCTTAGAGATTTGTGATGATTACAAAATCCACACAAAATTTTTTGAACAATGAGAACTCTGATTTCTACTCAATCTAGAATATGTGGGACACCTACATGAAGGACCGAGCTCCAAAGGGTGCCCTTCCAAATGAGTCCCCCCAATCATTCCCCTTAAAATGGGAAGCTATTATGTGTAAGACCGAACCCATTTTTGAACTATGAGAACTCTAATTCCTATTCAAATTAAAATACATATGATTCATGATTGAAGTCCCTATATCAAAAGGGTGACCATTTAAAAGGGTCTACCCAATCATGTCCCCTCAAATGGTCCTCTTCTATCTGTATGCGCTAGCTCAATTCTGAAATACGAGAAATTTTATTCCTGTTCATACTAGGAAATGTAGGATGCATGCTTGAAGACTTGAGCTAAAAAGGGATCCCTTTTGAAAAGGGTGAACCAAATCATGTCTACTGAAATGGGAAACTTCCATGTTTAAGCACCATCTCATTTTTGAACTAAGAGAGCTCTGATTCCTATTTAAAGTAGGATACATTTGACACCTACATGAAGGAATGAGGTCAAAAGGGTTCACATCCAAAATTGCCCACACAATCATGTCCCTTCAAATGGGAAGCTCTCATGCGTAAGCCCCAACCCATTTCTAAACTATGAGAACTCAGATTCACTTTCAATCTAGAATACATTGGATTCCTTTGTGAATTTCTATTCTCATATTGGTGCCCATCCAAAAGGGTCCACCCAATCATGTCCCCTCAGATGGGCATCTTCTAGGAATAAGACCTAGATTATTTCTGAACTTCGAGATCACTTATTCCTATTCAAAATAGGATACATAGGATACCTTCTTGATGGACCAAGCTCCAAAGGGTGCACTTCCAAAAGGGTCAACCCAATCATGTCTCCTCCAAAGAGAAACTTCCATGCATCAACCTTATCTCATTATTGAACTATGTGGGCTCTAATTCCTGTATAGAGGATACATTTGTATCCCATATCAGTGGTCTGATACCAATAACAAGCCATCATTCATCCCTCCTAGATGACGATAAACTCGAAAGTGCCTCATTTCATAGCGGAAGTCATCATTCCTCCCTACAACATCAAATATAAGTACATCAATGATGATACTACAAACCAATGGTAGCTCGTGGATACACTCTTAAGGAATGAATCAAAGATTCAAGAATAGTTGATAATGACGTAAATCTATAAGATAGTCATAGAATAGGAAATAATTCCCCCCAAAAGGGTTTGATGGGCCCAACCTCCCATTCTCTTGACCATTAGAGTCCTTAAGTGTCATTGGTCAAATCATCATCTAACGAGTTCCTTCCTTTTGAAAGAAGGTCCATGAATCATTGATTCCAATACCATTGGGTGTTTCTACCTCCACAAAGAAACCTATTTGAGGCCATCTAAGGAAGTCATTTCCTAAGAGGACCGATTACAAAAATACTTAAACCCATGTAATCACCAGTTGGGACCATTTGAATGTGGAACCTTTTTCATAATGCAGAAGGGGTAAACTACCCAGTCCTCATAGTTTCAATCAAATTCCCCCTTAAAGTTAACGATGAGGATTGGGTCAAAATAAATACAGATACTGTAAAGTCTCTATAATAACGAATGAATTCTAATCACCCGTCACACCATTCTTTTTATTTTCTACGAACCCTTAAACGCTCAACCTTGGAGGTGAAGAAAAAATTGTGAATCCTCAACCAGGGATTTTTTAGGGAAACATTCAATCCAAACGGAATCCCAAAAACCAATACAGACGTGGGTCTTAGTGATCCCATAGGTAGTCGTGGCCCCGTTGAAGAGAAGGACCCCCTCACCTCCCCAGTGTCTTCAATGATGGGTATCCAACGAACTGATTAAAGAGTACCATAGAAATGGAACTATCCTCATAGTCTAGGTTACAAGACAAGCTCTCTAGTTTGTGAAATCTTTCAAGATGCCTCTTCAGCCGTGACTTACACCCCCTCATAAGGCAGCCCTGTTGCTCATCTCGAACTATTTTTAGAGCATACCCATGGAGCACGACAACAAGTACCTCCCATATCTTAGGGAGGCAGATGAAGTTTATGGTGAAGGATTCCACTAAGCATCACATGGTTTATACTAAAAGGACCCAACAAGTTACAATTGACACCAACACCGGATAACTAGGAATCATCGTTCAGAAGATGATCTTTTGCTGAGATCACCTACTGAATTCTAAATACATGGGGCCCTTGGGCCACCTGCTAAGGGTGGAAAACAAATAATCAGAAAAAGTCAATCACCTTGATTCTTGAGGAGGTAATCCTCCATAAAAAACAAAAGTACTCAATGTGAATACATATAAATTTTCCCCCTCCACTCATGTCCACTACAGAAATAGGGTGGCACAATATGAACACATGCACATTTCATCCAGTGCTCGTTGGTCACACCGTGCAGACAGTGTTGAAAATTTCAGTAAGATGCATATATCTTATAACACATGAGAATCCAATATTCCAAATTGAATGGACACTATCTATAGGTAGGAAGAAATACCTACTGATGTATATCAATCCCACTATATAAATAAAGAGGAAAGAAAATATGATGAGATTCAAATTCCTACGGATGCATAAAAAGACTGTGAGACAAATATAGGATCAACCATGTAGATTAAAATTCCCATTCATGAATATGAAGCCCACTAGTCAAATATAGTGGGAACCTAAGAAGAAAACTAGTGTTAGACTCGTTCCTCTATCCCAACATAGGATAACTACTAGTATCTACTAGCAACTTATAGGGTTCCAGAGTAGGAAAAAACTCCTACTCCAACATCAGAATATGCCTTATTAGCTATTCCATTCAAATATATGTAACAACATAGCCTAGAAATGATGGAATATCAGACATCAATTCGAGACCACATCCTCCAAACATGCCAAGATATCATTGCATCTGCAGAAAATGTGAAGAACCAGATCCATGAACCATTTTCCCCGAATGGAATGACTTTCTCGCAAAATGGGTTAATCACCCCAGAGAAGTTATGCACCCATAGTCTAGTCTAGTAGAGATGACGACAATATCCCATGATACACAGACAACTAGACCTAGAAAAAATACATGTTTCAACTAGGGTACACCTGTCTAATGTGCTGGACACTCTAGGGTAGGCATATATCCCTACCGAAACACAATATGTTCATCTGCGTATCCTGGAAGCATCACGGTAACCAACAAGTCATGGAACCATATATGAATTATGTTACTAAAAGTAGACAACCCCTGATACCTGCATGAGAGCGTTCAAACAAGAAATGTGCCAAAGGCAACTGGAAAATGAAGTGCACATATAGGATCCCACTTTATTGGATGCATGACTTCTTGAAACCCTCCAACATTATTTAGTAAAGGATCATGAACTAGTATTTCCCTTAACAAATTATGGAAGTGGAAGTAGCAGTTGAGAAGACCCTCCCCAAAATATTGCTACCAGTTGCTCTGAAGTTCCTCTCTAAGCCCCCATGAGGGCTTACTCCGTGGGCCAAGAATGATCAATCATGGGATCATATATCCTGATGTATGCTATGGAAACCCTCCCCATGACCAGAATAGCAAGAAATAGGATGGCCCAACCTTTTTTTTCATCTTCCCTGATAGTCCTCCCAAGGGTATATGCTACAGATATGATTCTACACATAGTTGGATGTCGAATCAAGATGGTTTTCCTTGGCATGATGGTAGTCATTGGGAAGCCCCCCCCCCCCCACAATAGAAGTTGATGTGAATTCCCTCTCCATAGTAACATCAATCAACGAGAAGGTTCTCCCCTCATTTCAGTACATCCTAATGCCCCCATCCCCAAGATTTACACTGTAAGAGAACTCCCTACATCCAAAAATCAAGCTATGATACAGTCCTCCCAATCATAGCATCCATCGAGAAGGTTGTCCCCTCAGTGGCATCAAGTAACCTGACGGTTCCCCTTAATTGTAGCCCACCCTAAAGGTCCTCCCCTGGGTATAACCCATAGATACATTCCCCCTAGTCGTGAATCAAGTGGAAATGGTAGCCCTCACCACTGTACCATCGATTGAGAAGGCCCTCCCCACAATCAAAATTTACACTAGAAATATGGCCCTCCCACTTTGAGGGAAAATGTAAGTAAGCCCTTCTATACCGAGTCACTCAGAATGATGGGTTCAGATATACCAGATACTCTATCGATGAAGATTTATTTACTTTCTCAACCAGAGGATAGTTCGGGGAAACACTCATCTTCTAATCCACCCCGTGCTTCTCAGATATTAATGAGGCTCTTACCATCCCAGATGCTTGGAATGAAAATATTGAGAAGTAGTGAAGATGGGAATATCAAGTAGAGGAGTCCCCAGAAGAACAAAAAATGATATAATTCATGTGAGAGGACAACTAGATAAGGATAATATACTAGTGATTTATTGGCCAATGTCCACTCCTCACTCTAACATACCAAGGGAGTTGTCTGAGGAATGTAAGAATAACATTTTCCCCATCCTTTGGATGATTCTTACCTAGCTAAAAGGGATGTTCTTTCCCTATGAAGGGTATGCAGAACATGTCAACATATTAGGATTGGTTATCAATGTAGTTGACCTAGAAGCCCTCCTATCTTCACGATATCCATGATCAGAGAGGCGTAGGAAAAAACCTTGAACTAACTTTCCTCCATTATCTACACAAGTTGTGTTGCCTCATTGGCGACACCCAGTCTGGAGTTCATAGTTGCTGATGGGGAGAACATGGAGCTTTACAATTCACCCCATGCCCCTTCCAACTGACTTCGTTGGAAATGAAATCCCACAATGTTATTACACAAAGTTAGAAATCAAATGAAATACCTACTCTAGAAATATGGAATACTCAACAATAACCGGCCATAATTAAGTCTCAAAAGCATTAGGCCTAATGAGAACATTCCAACAAAAAACATCTAAGCTAGGAAACTAAGAACATATAGCAGGCTACCCTCCTAATGGAAGCCAACGAGAAAGTTATGCTCATTTTTTGAAAGTAAATAAATCTTGTGGGCATTTAGCACCATACATAGATCACACCTGAATGAGTGAGTATGAAATCAAAAAGGTGGAAATTGTAGTAGCTACCACCACAACACTAGAACAGCTCCACCCCGCAGGGCTGGGGGAATTGTTACCTCATGTTCCCGCACAATGAATGTCTGTATTCTCCAATCTGGGAAGAATGATGACCAGATATTTCACCCGTTCTACCCCATCTCATGGTTCATACATTATAGGATGATGTCACATTAAGATGTCATACAAGACCTCCCTTCAGGTCAATTTCTTCCAAGAAATAGGACTAATTCCACAAAATAGATGGAGAATGTAAAACAAATGATGAAGAATGATATCCTACCATTTTTCATTGGGTACACCTCCCGTAATGCTGTATGCATCAATGAACATGGTAAGCATCAACACCGCAAATCTCAGTGGAAATGATACAAATGGAGAGGATGAAAGAGAAGATGGTTCCCTCTTAGAGGTATCCCAAACCAAACGTGATGGTGTGGATTCCCAGAACTATAGTGTTACCCAAAATTTGGGTTCACCATTAACAAAATACATCACTACCTCCCTCGAGAATCCCCAACAAGTATAAGAATAAATTTTAGGTCATCTATAACCCTCCTCCTCTTCCCCTCGGAATGTGTCCCTCACATTCATGTAAATATTCCCCAAGCATGAGGAAGAATTGAAAGATATAAAGTGAATCAATGTCATGTTGTAACTAGGGAGCTATCATGTTGGATGCATTCGTAAAGAAGAACGCCAGCAGGTGTTCCTAGAGGAGGTTCCCCTACCATAGACACTTATCCTAATAAATAATGTTAAACTCATATTCTCATCCAATTCAGCACCAGGACCATCAATATACTTAAATCCAGACCTATATGGACATAAAAACATTCCTCCACTAGGAATGAAACCAAATTATGTTCTTGATAACCCACAAAGGATACCCTCATCTAGGTATCCACCCCAAATTCTAGCAATAATAGCACATCCATTTATTCCCTTGTTGCACCCACCCAAAATTAAGTCTTTCATTATATGAATCAAGGGATCTTGAATAATATCAAGCAATTGACAAATCAATTAGAATCCATGGTAGGGTGGTGTTCACTAATACAACCAGAGAATGAACCATACACTGATTGGTTGAGTAATGTTCTACCACCACCAAACATCCAGATACTTGTATTCCTATTGTTCAATGGTTCAGAAGACTCCAACATCACGTAATAAACAATGCCTCTTACCGTGATACCATGATGGGAACCCCAAAGAATAAAGAAGAAGTGAAACTTAGGTTCTCTGTGCAAGATGTTCAAGGTTCACCCTTCCTATGGTTTAGTAGCTTTCTAGCTAACTCAATCAAAAGCTAAGAGGACCTTTAGTGATAGTTTCTCATTATATTTATTTCAAAATTACATAAGAAAAAATTCAATGATCTCCTGAATAGAATGTAGTGAGAGAAGGAATGAGTTTTAGACTTTATTTCCAAAAACAAAGGCCTGACATACTCTATGAACCAACTTCTCTCCAAGGATGAAATGTTCGATATGTTCATTGATAACCTCCGTGATAAATTCCAAACACCAGTCATCCCAGTGAAGTACAAAAGTGGATGTTGATATTTCACTGCTTTTTCCAATAGGATAAAATAATCCTTTCAGTGGACCAATCTCAAGTCCCAGGTGGCCCTATCTTCCCAGAGAAAAAGGATGGGAAAAAGTGAAGTGGCTTCTATCACACTTAAGCCACCCCGGCACCAGTTCCAGTTGAGAGGCCCCCACCAAATCGAGCGGGACCCCTGTATGACAACAGCCACCCCCACCTCAGAAATATGGGAGAAGGGGTGCTAAAAAATCTATTCGAGGAACATATTAATATTGTATATTTTTTTTAGATGACCATGTCTACGACTACTTTATAGCTTCCATGAATTCCAACTTGTTACGACTACCAGATCCAAGGAAAGCTGATGAAGTGGGTCTCAATAAATATCCAAATTATAGTCTCTATCACCAGATACTAGGGCACACCATCCAGGGGTGATTTTTCATCAAATACCTCCTAAAAATGATGGTGTATTCTAGTAAAGTAATGTTAGGTCTTCCACTAGCACAAGTGGCGTATGTCTCCATGTTACACTCAAGAGAGGATGAAGAATGAAAAACAAGAACTAGAAAAATTGATAAAAAAATTGATAGATAGATGACTCAGAAAATAGTAAAGAGATCCCATGGAGTCATCCCGCCATAGTTGATGTGACAAATGGTGTCACCAATAGCTCTTGATGCAACAAAACAATCATCCATATCTCCACAATCCTCTGAGGTCATAAAAGGCATAAAGTATAAGCAAGAATATGAGCCTTCACTAAATATTAATCTAGTATTAACACTTTTAGACTTCATGAATACAGACATGAAAGCATAGTTACCACCCCACCAAACTAGACAATGGTAACTTTCCCCACCAAATGGGAAAATGGACACTGCCCCGCCAAACAAGATCATTTGAAAAAGATATCCAAACAAAATCATTTTCTAATCAAGAACTTATCTTCAGATCCATTAAAGTCATTTACTTGATGGTCCCCTTTTCTAAAGGATAATATGTCCATGAACAAAAATTTCTCCATGTTTAACCAGATAGCTTGAGGATGAGGCCGCATAGGTTGAGGGTTTCTAGGAAGGCATGATCGTGGTAGGCAGATCCCTGACCCCACCTTTACTCAAACCGTTAACATTACAGAAACTCACAGAAGGACTCTCCTGAAGACTCAATGATAACTAGAATATTAATCTGCCCCTACTGAAATAAATACAAGCCCAATCTTCAAGGAATAACTATCAGGGAAATAGTATATAGGAAATCCCTCATGGCATGTATGCGGACCAGTTCGACCAAACTCTGAAAGCACAACAACACAATCAACCCCAGTCAAAAATATCGTACCATCTCCCTCCAAATATAACGCCACAAAAGTGCCTAAGAGAGAGCATCCCCATGCCAATAAATTCCAACCTTTAGTGAAAAAATATGATATTGTAAAATATTTATCCTTGATACCATCAAATCTATCGATCCTAGATTATTTGAGTCTATCAAAAGACCTTTGAGAGGCACTCAATGAAGCCTTACAAACTCCCCAGAAATTTGAGGCCAAAGTAGTAGCAATCGAAATCTATCATATAGAGACCATTACTGAAGAATTACATTCATTCATATCCTTCATATATCCGGATAAAAAACCATCATGCACGGACTCATCAAACCCTTAAATTTTTCTGGAATGATAAATGACATTTATTTTCTATGGATTGTAAAAAAAATGGACCTCATGTCAACTTCCTTCCACTGTGAAAAATTCATCATTTAGGCCATGAAGAGGACCATATAACACCTTGCACCACAAATATATTTGGATATAACAAAAGTGAGAAGAAGCTATTGGTACAAGTCAATATTAAAACATGGTTTCATGACCTTGTGTCTTATTTTATTTTTCTGGTAGTGTGACAATGTACAACCTTCAACGTGATATTGGGACAGACCTATATGCGTCAACACACTGTGATTCCCTCATCATACAATCAGTGCTGAATGTACTATGCTAACAAGAAAACATAGAATAATTCATGCCAATAAATCCCTATTTTAATCATGTGAATTGCATTATATCGATATAGGGTTATATGAACTGAAATAGAATCAGTCTTTAGCTGATGATTTTCATTTGGTCCCCACCCAAAATTGATGGAAAATGTCTCATATAGATTCCCTAAAATATCACGGGGAAGAAAATATATTACCCATAAACTAGGTTGAGTGCATTAGTTCAATCTTAGATATAGACTCAACAGTTTGTGTGGTTTCTATTATGGTTGTTAAGTCTAAAGACACTGAAAATTGCACTGGACCCTATGATAATAGGGAAGGACCAAAAAAAGATGATCCCAACCTATCCATAAGACACCATAAAAATCCCACCATACTCACTAAGGAATAATATGATTTCTTGTCACAAAAATAAGGTATTTAACCATCCTCTTCAGAGAAATCCCCGCAGTCAGTCGGAAAAAAAGAGAGTTGTTTTAGCCTCTATAAATCAGTGTTGTGATTCCCCTCCTAACACTTGAATGTTTATTTAAATAAATATCTATCCATTAGATGAGGAAGAAGATGGTTAATAGGGTGAAGTAGAAGAATAATAAAATTAAGAAGACCTCAAATATGCCCCTCTATCATTCGAAGAAGTTGTATCCACTATAATAGATGAACTCAGGGTGATAAAATTGGGCACCAAAGATGACCCAAAACCCACTCTTATTACTGTGGCTATGCCATTTGAGGAGAAATAAGTATATACATCCTTTCTAATGAACAATTGAGATGTTTTTTCCGGAAACTACATAGAAATTTCAGGCCTTTATCTAGAAGTCGCCACTCATGACCTAGGATTACTTGAATACCATTGTGGCTATAACAATGATGCCATAAGGACCCACCTGACACATGATGCCAAAATATAGGCTGATGTTGACAAACTGATCAAGGATATCTTTATTTGGGAAGTCCAATATCCGATCTAGCTAGAAAATATTATCCCTCTCGAAAATAATAATGGATAGATTAGAGTCTGTATAATCTTCATGGACCTTAATCGGCCCAGCCTGAAAGATGATTTCCCAGTCCTGATCATATAATTATTGATCAATGAGGCCACTAGATATTTGGACCTCTCTTTCATGGATGAATATTCTGGATACAACAAGAACTGATTTTTCTAAATAGATTAAGAATTTATTGCTTTCATGACCCCCTTAGGCGTGTTCTTTTATATGGTGATTCCCTTCGGGATGAAACATTTTGGTGCTACATATCAATGCACACTGCATTGCATTTTGAAGCCATTCCTAGGAAAATTCATCTAGTGATAAATCTAAGATCTAGTGGTTATATAATGGGTGCTCTCAAACCACCTAATAGATCATGAAACTATCTTCAACAAACTATGACATCACGGTTTAATGATTAATCCCCTATAGTGTTAATTCGGTGTTACCTCTAGAAAATTATTTGGATTCATTATAAGACATTGATATATCAAAGTCTACCCTAAGAAGTCCAAATCCATCCATGGAATGTCTCCACCTCATAACCACACTGAGTTGGGGTTCTCTTTTAGAACCTAGCCTACATCAAGTGCTTCATAGCCAACCTTGCCGGTAAATTTTTACCTTTCACCAAGTAAATGAAGAAAGAAGTTACATATGATTGCGATAATGATATTCAATAATAATTCAAAAATATAAAAATATATCTACTAAAAACACTTGTGATGATGCAACCAGTTGAGGGGGGACCACTCATTTTGTATGTATTAGCCATATAATGGTCATTAGAAGCTTTCCTTCCATAGAAAAATGATATCAGCACTGACAATAACCACTATTACATCATCTTAATGATGATTTATATCGAGACTCGATATTCAAGAATTGAAAAAGAACTGCCCATCACTAATCTTTGTGGTTCAGAAATTCAAGGTTTACCTGCAACACCACGTGGTCCATCTGGTCTCCCATGAGAACCCATTAAAGTATATTTTCAATCATCCCATGCTAACTAGATACCTATAATAGTGGGAAGCCATCCTAAAACCATTTGACATATGGTATGTTCCCTAAAAATACATCAAAGGGTAGTCATTGGTAGAATTCATGGTGGAGAACCCCTCGGTAGAAACAACCCTGTTGGATGCTGAACTTTGAGATAAAAAGTGTTTCTCCATCCATGAATTCCCCTAGACAAGGGAATTGTACTTCGACGGTTCTTCCACAATCCCAATAAGGAATACGGTAGAGAATCCCAATCCCAACAATATTGGGATGGGAGTCATAATAATATCCCCCTGAGAAGGTCATATTGTCTTACTCCTTCATGAATTTAGAGGGATGCACAAATAATGAAGCATAATACCAATACCTCATTACTGGCCAAGAGCTGGCACTTCATGCATGAGCCAAGCACCAGAAGATAAAAGGTGATTTAGAGATAGTCATCATGAAGTTCAATGGTGACTATTCCATTAAGAAATATTTATTAGTACCTTTAATTAACCATATTCAAGAACTGATGGCAGAATTACCATCAGAACTAACATTGACCTATGTCCCTAGGTCACAAATTACTAAACATTGGAAAATGAAACTACAAACCTGGTTGATCCAAACCAGGATAAAATATTCATTATCATTTCACAAAATTTCATTATCTTTCAATTAATTTTAAAAAAATAAAGAGGAATTCAATGAGATTATCCATGTGTCTAGTCCTTCATGTCACACCTACGGCTGGATGAATCCCATTGAAATTTACCTTTTGAGGGAGGAACTACCACCAGATCGTGTAGGAAGAGAACCGATTTGGAGTCGGGCGGTCAACTTTGTCGTATACAATGATACAAAATTAGAAAAATGTTCTATACAAATGATGCTTTGATAGACTCCTTATTTGGTGCATCGATGGAGAATAGAATACTGCTTTCAAGAAAGAAGTGCACATCGGATCATGTGGAGTGCACCAATCAGTAACCAAGATCTCCCATCAAATTCAAAGTCTTGGATACCATTGGCCCACTATGATACATTATTGTGCCACATTAAACAAGAAGTGTCATTCTTGTCATGTTCATGCTAATTATATTCACCATACCACAAATCTACTTCACATTGATAAGTACTCTTGTCCATTTTCCATATAGGGGATGGATGTTGTGGGACCGTATCCACCCACCACAACTAGATAATTATGCTTCATTCTCAAAGCAACCAACTTCCTCTCCAAATAGGCTGAATCCATTTCCCTTTAGGAGTTTGGGGGAAAAATTGTTATAATTGTGAATTCTAACAACAATACCATATTTTTTGTTCCTCATACAATACTAACGGACAATGGAACCAACTTTTTCTCTACTGAGTCAGAGAATTTAAACTAGGAGTATAGAATCAAATCCAATCATTCATTCTATTACCATGTAGTGTCTAATGGAAAGATAAGGTATTTTGACAATAATCTATCAAATATAATATAGATGATGGTGGAAAAGGATAAGAAATCATCACTAGATAAGCTCCTTCATCCTTTATGGGATTACCAGACCATGACCCGCATGACCACCCGAGATGTCACGACTTGTCCCCCAGGGCTCGTGCCCTGACAACCCCAAGCTTTCCATTCATAGGACAAGGGTTGACCACTGGCACTAGAAATGCATATCCCTAAAACAAGAAGACATTTCCTTTAATCCTATACCAACACACAGTCCAAGAACACAACGAGATGTAGCCATGATGTAAAACTGTAGTAGTAAAAGTGTGTATTGAAAGTAATGGGGTCAGAATACGAACCAAACTGAAATGATACCCGTACAACTAAAATTAAAAATAGTTCTTGAGATCATCAACCCATTATCTTACCTAAATGTTAGGTATATCTTGTCTCCACATCTATCCACATCAACCTGTCACCTTCATGTACCCCCCATTCATGGCTCCTATATTCTCATCCGACATAATCATTGTCTGCACGTGACACAACAAGGTGCGGGTGAATCTTGTGCATGGGTGGGTATAACATTACTCAGTAGGGAAATTGAGACCCCCCAAAAGAATCTCAGAATTCCACAAAGAATAACCACAATCATGATCTCTGTCACACGCGCAAAACAAAAGACTCAACTCAAACCCAGTATAACTTAAGTACATAAGTACAGATGATTAGTTATAAATCTATATCATCATATTCGATCAAGAATTATGCTACTAACCCACACAAGATCATTTGATACTAATCCTCGATGACCCACACATGATCAGAAAATACTAACCCTCACTAACCCACACCAGATCCGACCCGCCCAATATTGATATGTACTAACCCCCGCTAACCCACACAGGATCTGACTCACACAGAATTGGTATGCACTAACCCACAAAGAATCACCAAGTGCTAACCCACACGGGATCTGACCTACACAGAATCGGTAGGTTTTGATCCACATAGGATCTCTAGGTGCTGATCGACACAGGATCACTAGGTACTGATCCACACATGATCTCTATTTATTTCTCACATCATAGCTAGCTACTGGACTCTCGTACATAGTACACTTCATTTTGTGAGGATCTTCCTCTCACGCAATCAGTCATAAATAAAATGGAATGAAGTATCTTGAAGATGTAACCAAATGATCCACCATGTCCTAAGGGTTCCAATGAAATAGATGGAATGTCAATCGGACACCCAGTCTGAGAGTTATAGAAATTTTAGTGACTGGGTCCTGGAAGGATTCGGGTATGATCCAACCCGGTTGTACTTCAAATTTCTCCAAAAGTCAGGAGTAATATGTCAAAAGGACCGTATCATCCCATGTATTACAACACCATAGACGTTTCATCAAACGAACATCTGGTTTGGGTGATAAAACCTTTTGTGGGTATCTCGACTGAAGAGGGTCCAGGTATGCTCTGACCTAGTCCGGGTCCGACCTGACCCACTCCGGGTCCAACCCGGCCTTCTCTAGGACCCAACCATGTTCGACCTGGCTCGACCTAAACTGTCTTGGCTAGCACAATAGGGCTGGGTCGTGGGATCTTGCCAATGGGATGCATGCTCATCCCGCAGGGCTGCCAGCTCAGTCCGCTAGACCATGCACCGGCCCGGCCGCCTTAGTTGGGCGTGGTCCGTCAGCCATGTGGCTTGGAAAATTATCGAATGAAAACATTTATTGGGTGTTTTAATTGGCTGTGCCACATGTTTCAGCCCCTTTTTTTAGTGGAACCTGTGAGGCATGTGTACCCTCTCCTCCTCTATGACATTGAAGCCGAGGCCATGTCTACGCAGTGTGTGACGGTGGGCCTCCTTCATCCAAAATGTTGTCGACCAAGGGTCGGCCCCTATCTAGTCTGTCATGGAGCCAGCCTTCCGAAATGTCCATTAGTGTCATCCATCAGTCTAGCCGCACCGGTGAATCTTCTATGGGGCTTCAGCGATGCTGTAGAGCTGTGTTTCCACTCCCATCTATGCCTACGAGCCTTCTGGGATGCCACTATCACTGCATGACCCTCTGATTTGAATTGCCATCAAATTCAAAATTTTCCCATGAAGAATGCAATGATAAATCATGTAGTGTAGGGTTTGGTCCTTGTTCGTTTGTCATGTTCCCTCAGTGTTAGCATCATAAAAAGTGGGTATCAAATAAAACATCACATAGATAATGATTAAGCCTTGTTCAAATCTCCCACAACAAAAACCCAAAAATTCAAGAACAAACGAAAGATTTGAGAGTTTCATGAATTGAATAACAACCCCAGCCTTGAGAATCATTGGATGTGTTGTGGTTGTGGCAGGAGAAGATTCTTCATCAGAGAGTGTTGTTGGTGTTCGTTGATCCCAGATCGTTGCTGCACAGGCTTCCGTCCTCAATGGGTTGTTGTTTCCATAGTACTTCGTCATAGGTTCCTCTCTTGATTATGCCATTTCAAAAACACTAACCTGATCTCCAATTAAATCGATGGGTAGGGTGAGTAATGCTTTAAAATAATTAATGAGGTTCATTAATGAGTTTTCTTATTAATGAACCACTTAATTCTCAATGATGTTGTTACACAACCGAATAGTCAATCCATTAAATGGCTTAAAATTCCATCGGTGCCAACACCACCACTCAACCAGAGGTAGGATAATAAAATAAAATTTTTTGTTTAATATTTCATTAATATTTGATAAAACTAGCTTTTTTACATGACCTACTGGGTAGATGTTATGCCTTTCTTAAGCGAATCCCGACGCTATGGATTCAACGGTGCCCTTAAATTTTTAATCCATGCACCAGTTCAAAATATAGAGAATTCTACCCATGCATTTACTAAACGTATATTAAAAAAAGTTCAAAATTCCATTACGGGCACACCAGGCCTCGAAATCAAGCACCGTTAATTTTTTCAGACTTTCAAAAACCCCAAATACTTTAAAAAAATTAAATAGAGTTTTTGGGTCTTTACATTCTCCCAACCTTAGGGAATTTCGACCTCAAAATCCACAAAAAAAACTAGTGTATCAAATCGGGGTACTGAGAATGAATCCAAGACTCCTGCTCCCATGTTCTATCCTAGAGGTTCTCATGCTGCAAATGAAATCACAGTAGAGGAATCGATAGCCCGTGAAGGATTCACTTTTGTCAATCCTCTATCTCCACTGGGAACACTATAAACATCTCCCCATCATTGATTTTCTGGCCTCCCCAGTCGATAACGTGCAATGGATCATGCACATACATCCTCAAATATGACACATGGAAAAAATTATGCACTTGGTGCATCTGTGCGGGAAATTATAGATGCCACGCCACCTCACCTACTCTACTGAGGATTTGGAAAGATCCGATGATCCCAGTAGATAGCTTGTCATCCCTTCCAAACCTCTGTATTCTTCATCGAAATGAGAGCCATATGAAGACATGTTCTCCTTCCTCGAACTCCAAGGGTCTCTATCTCCAATCAGAATAAGACTTCTTATGGTTCTGTGTAGTCTTCATATGCCCCTGGATGATCTACATCTTCTTTGGTGTAGCCTGTACCAACTCTGCACCCCTATGTTCAGACACCCCTGGGTTTGTCCGTCATAGAGGCGATCTACAAGGTCACCATAATAGGGACTCAAATGGAGCCATGCTGATGGTGGAGTGATAACTGTTGTTTAATGAAAACTTCACCAGGGCTAGGTGGTCCTCCCAACTATGGAAAAAATCAATGTGACAAGAACACAGCATGTACTCAAGTTTGTGTATAGTCTTCTCTATCTAAACATCTGTTTGAGGATGGAAGGTGGTGCTCAAGAATATCTAGGTCTCAAATTCCTCCTACAGCCCCTTCAAAAAGACGGATTCAAAACGTGTGTTGCAATCTGAGATGATCACCAATGGAACCCCATGAATCGGTACAATCTTCTGTTCGTAGATGCATTCAAAGATCTCTACTGATCCCTACTCTCAGATGGGTTGGATGTGGCTGATTTGGTGAGTCAGTCAATGATCACCCAAATGGAATTGTGGCCCATGGGAATACGTGGTATCCCTATCACAAAGTCTATGGAGATACCATCCCACATCCACTCTAGAACTTCACCTGGCTGAGCTAAGCCTACTGGTACCTAATGCTTGACCTTCACATGATAATAAGTGAGGCATCGTGATATAAACTGTCCCATTTCATTCTTCATCCATGGCTTCCAGTACTTATGTCGAAGGTCCTGGTACATATTCTTCACTCAATGATGTACCTCCAAAGGGGATATGTGGAAATCCCTCAACACCTCCTCTCATAGAGTCATTGGTACCAAAGTGCATCATATGAAGAGGATGACGTGCTCACCACCTTAAAAAAATCCATCAAGAGCCTATCTTGAATATATCTAAGCACGTCAGGCCTCGCAGTCTATGCCCCATGTTGTGACTCTCGGAATCTCTGAAGGAGTGGGAGAGTAACTATCATAGACTAGAGGTAAGCTAATCCATCACTATCCATGACGGATAACTGCAATGCTTCTAGATGCTCTATCACCTCACCCAGAAACTATAGACTATACCTCCTTCTGAGTGCATCTTCTACTATGTTCCCCTTCCCAAGAGTGTATACTATCTCAATTTCATAGTCTTTGAGGAACTCTTGCCATCAGCAATGTCTCAGGATCATGTCCTTATATGGGAAAATATTCCTGAGACTCTTGTGATTTGAGTAAACAGTAAATCATTCACCCATAAATTAGTTCTTCCACATCTTCAACTCAAAGACCACTACTGCTAACTCCTGGTCATGGGTAGCATAGTTCTTCTCATGATGTCTCTACATCTATGAGTCATAGGCCATCACTTCTCTCTTCTACATCAGTACACAACTTATCCTGGTCTCTGATGCATCGCAGTAGACTAAATACCCAACGTCGTCTTCTGGTGGCCTAAAGATGGTGTCACTCATCAGCCTCTACCTCATCTCCTAAAAACTCTACTGGCATCTCTCTATCAAAATAAATTCTTTTCCCTTCTTTCTCAAATCTGACATGGGTGCCGCAAATCTGGAAAAGTTGGGTGAGAATATCTAGTAGTACCCAAACAATTCAAAGAAATTCTGCACCTCAGTCACACTCCTAGGTGGCTCCCAAGCAAGCACTGCCTCTATCTTCATAAAATCCACTACAACTCCATCCTTCGAGATAACATGACACAGAAAGTGGAATTCCTATATCCAAAACTGGTACATCATGATCTTTCCATAAATATGGTGATGCCTGAGTGTATCGTGAACTATTTGTTGGTGTGTGGCATGCTCCTCTTCTACCGCCGAATATACCAAGATATCGTCAATGAATACCACCATGTACTAATCAAGGTAAGTCTATAAGATCCTATTCGTGAGCCCCATGAAAACTTCTAGAGAATTGGTTACGCCGAAGGGCATCACCAAGAACTAGAAATGGCCATACCAATATATGATGGTTGTATTCAGTATGTCCTCATCCCATACCATGAGCCGATGATAGCTCGATATGAGGTATATCTTCTAAAACCATCAATCTCCCTTTAGAAGGTCGAAGTGATAATCAATACATGAGAGTGGATACTTGTTATTCGTAGTCACCTAGTTATGGCTCCGATAATCGGCACAAAGACTCAGACTCCCATCTGCCTTATTGGCGAACAAAATCAGGAATGCCAATGGAGAAACACTGGGCCTTATAAACTCATTCCCCGACAAGTCCTTAAACAGTACCTGCATCTCAAAAAGCTCCACAGGTGCCATCTGATATTCTGGAATAGATGTCGGTGTCTTTCTAGGGTATAGGTTGATGTATAAGTCTACCTCTCTATGAAGAGGTAGTCCTGGAACATCATTTGGAAAGACATCAGCATACCAGTCTACCACTACAAGATAACTCAGACTCTTCACGTCAACATATCTGAGGGTATGGATAGCCAACTAATGAGGTATTGGTTGCACCCTCCTTCGAGATAGTCCATCCTATGCTGTAAATGTTCCCTTCTCACCAATTAAAGAAAAACAAGTCCCATAATCATGGACACACCACACATTGTGCCTAAAATATTCAATCTGATCATGTAGATAGCCTAGCCATACCCATGATGACACTGTATGGCCTCGTCGCTTCTACTAGGAGATCCCAACCAATGACCTCTCCTTCTAGAGTGAGATCACACTGTCTGAACCAGTGTGTAATCATTAAATATTCTCCTATAGGAGTCTTTAAATGCTAGGATCGAGCCAATTACTCCATCGGAATCTCTGATCTCCAAACGAGTGTCGTGGAAATAAAAGAGTGACTAGAACATCTGTCTATAATAACTGCAGCTAGGGTGGAATAGACACATATCATACGTCTAATAAACTCTAGAGCACTATGGTCATAGGCCTTTGCCTCCTGAAGCTGAGATCTCACCTTTCCACATACTCCATGTGGTTGGGGTGGACCACCTAGGGGTGGTGGTGGTAGAACATAAAACCTTCGTCCACCACCTGCTGAAAAACATTCTCATATGCCATGCCTGGTGCCCTATAGACCCCCCTCGCATGAAACTCAAACTGTGCCTTGGTGGTCCCTCGATCGTCTACTGATCTTCGGTATGGCTGTTCGGGAAGTGGCGAGCCATGTGGCTCAGCCCACTGCACATGAAGAATAATCTACTCTTCTACTGGCCTGCTCCACCTCGTGATATCAGCACCTTTGACCCTACATCCTAGGGTCATCCCTAGTGTGGTCTTGCCTACTTGGATCTCTACACCATAGGCCAAAATCCTACTGCAGATGACTCAACTACCTATCATCTTGTGGTGGCTCTCACCGTCAGTGCCTGCTCAACTTAGAATCTATCCACCAATAATGCTTTCTCGAGCACTCCAGCCTACATTGGGATATTGAGTGATATCATCGATGCTCTATTCTCCCACCAGAGACCCTGTTTAAAGGTCTGGTCCCTAAAGAATGGGTCTTTTACCTTGTTGGTGGTGTATTGCTAGAGGTCATTGAATCTTTCTGAGTACTAGTCCACTGATAGGATGCTCTGTTTTATGTTCAATAACTCCTAGATACACACTGTGCATAAATTCACTGGTATGAAATCCTCCCTGATGAGGGTCTTGATATCCTGCTAGGTGAGTGTCCCATCCTCATGCGTTTGGAGTGTCAGACTCCACAATCTCCCTGATATTCCGTAGAATAATCTAGTATCTAAGATCACCATCTGCTCTATTGGTGTTTCAACTAGTCGGAAAAAACATGCCACATCCTCTAGCAAGTCTTCAGATGCATGGGGATATGTCTCACCTCGAAACCTCAAAGGACTCTATCTCTAGAACATGTGAAATTCACTTAGTCATTGATCATGGTATTCTAGTGGGGTTGGTGGATACTACTACCATCTGAGTGGTGGAGCTGTTGGTTCACCACCCGAAGGTGCCAACACAGTAATAGGGTCCTACACTGAAGCCTCATCGCTCAGTGGGCCATCATCATGTACTCTATATGGAATTCTGGATGGTTGTCTATGCAGTGTTATCCTAAAAAGAAATAGGTTCACCATGGTCAAAAAGATATACCTGGTGAGATAACTCAAAAGAGATCAAAATTAAAACATGTCTAAAACAAATTCAATCAGTGTTTTCAAGAACCTAGTTGGAAATCCAAATTCAGGGTCCTGGTGTATGGATATGTTATCTGCCACACCAATACTAAACTCCTTGAACTAAAAACAACACTCAAAACACTTAACACTATCACTACATTGGAATGATAAGAGTCTTAGTTCATCGGTTGAACTGAAGACTCTAATACCACATTGTCATGACCCATCCCCCAGGGCCCGTGTCGTGACTACCCCAATCCCGCCTTCTATAAGCCAGGGGTTGGAGACTAGCATGAGAAAGGTGTATCCCTAAAACAAGAATATATTACCTTTAAACCAGTATAAATACAGAGTCCATGTACACAACGATATGTAACCATGAAGTAAAACTTCATTAGTAAAAGAGTTTACTAAAAGTAAAGGGGCTGGAATACATGCCAAACATAAAAGATACAACTACAACTGCAAATAAAAAAAAGATCCTAAGATCATACACTAAGGATATTACTTGAAGGGTAGGTACAACTCATCTCCAAATCTCCTCATGTCAACCAATCACCTCTGTTTACTACTTGGTCATGGCTCCTACAGTCTCAACCGATCTCTTGGTCATCTGCACAAGACACAACAAGGTACGTGCGAAGCCCCTACATGGGTGAGTATAACAATACCTTGTAGGGACACTGATACCCCCGAAGGTCACTCATTATTCCTCAATGGAAAACCAAAATCCTGATCTCAATCACATGCACAAAACAAAATACTCAGCTCAAACCAGGTATAACGTAATTACAGAAGAACAGGTGATTATTCGTAAAGATAGATCATCTTATTACGTCAAGGGTTCTACTTTTTATCCACATATGATCGCTCTGTACTAACCTATGCTTACCCAGATAGGATCGGTAGGTATTAAACTCTGTTGACCCACATATGATCCTACCCTCCTAGGATTGATAGGTACTAACCCTTGCTGACCCACAAAAAATCACTGAGCGCTGACCCAAATAGGATCTAACCCACAAAGGATCGGTAGGTACTGATCCAAATAGGATCACTAGGTGATGATCCACATGGTGTCATTAGGTGATGATACACATAGGATCTCTAGGTGCTGATCCACACATGACTCTATTCATTCTTCACATCTTATCCAGCCACTGGATTCCCGTACATAGTATGCCTGATTCTAGGAGGATCTGATCCTCAAGTCATTAGCCATACATTAACCAGAATGATTTCCTATGAAGAAGTAAGACAATTATTTTTCATTTCATAAGGGTTCCATCATAACAAACGACGCGTCAATCGGATGCACGGTCTGAGAGTTATAGGCATTTTAGTGTAGAGGGCTTGGTTCTATTCTGGTACGATCCAACATAGCCATACTCCAAATTTATCAAAAACTCAGGTGAATTATATAAAAAAATAACCGTAGCATACCAAGGATTCCAATTTTGTAGATGGTTCGTCAAACTAACATATGGTTTGTGAGATACTGCCTTTTTCACTTATTTGGGCCGAAGAGGTTCTGGGTTCGATATGACCTAGTTTCGACCCGGCCAAGACCAAACTGGATGGGCCTGATCGAGTTGGTTAGGCCACAAGCTCGGCCCACTAGGCCAAGGACCATCCTGGACCACCTTGTTTGGGTATGACCCACTGGGTGAATCCGAACACCATTTGGCATGGTCCGCCTGACGGGTGGCAGACCAAATTACGAAATGGAAAATACGTTTAGGTGTTTTAATTGGCGGTGCCATGTAGTGCCACCCCTTTTATCAATGGAACCATAGGTAACGGGTCCCCTGTCCTCTTCCACGCCATCAAAGCTGTGACCACCTCCCCATGACATGCGACATCACACCACCTTCCACTAAAATGGGGTTGGCTGACGGTCGGTCACCCATCTGGTCAACTGCAGTGCCGAGCAGCACCGACTCCTTTGACAGTCAGTAAGATCCAACCACTGCTAATTCCTAACGGCGCCTATCGCCAGCATTTCCATGCCAGTTCCATGCCAGCATGTAATGCCCCGACCCTAGTTACTAGATTCAGTGCATTATTACATAACATTGGAAGGATCAAAAGGGATCACATCTCGAAAGACCAATCAGTTTAGTATCCTTTCAAGTACTATATACATTCCTAAGTTTTACATTACATCATAAAATAAAAACATCAAAAAACTTTTGTCCCCATTGAACACACTAATATCCTTAGCCTAGTCCTACAAGTCAACCATAAAATAAATCTTCACATCCCTGAAAAAATAAATCATAGAAGGGGGTGAGATCAGATGCTCATTAAGGATATAAATATAGAGAAAACTATCATAAATAAGAATAAAAATATAAGTCAATTTATAAGACTAGAACACATGCCTTTTAAACTTAAACTTCTGCATAATATGGAAAAGATAAATCAAATAATTCCATTTACTTATTCACATAGATACTATAGAAGTTTAATAATAACATGTAATATCAACAACCAATTTCATAATGATCGAATGCATAATGCCGGAGATCATTAACACATAGTCAACTCATCGTGCTAAGACTACAAATAAAATTTTTTCAAGGCCTCGTTCCAAGAAACTAGTTTGTCTCATGATACCAACCGATGCATCAAGGAGATATAGTTGTCTCCCCCTATCACATACTAAGTCAAATTCATTCCTCATATGAAAGGGTGGAACATAAGCTAATCATTAATATTAAAAATAGCATACAAAATGTCAATATTTTAACCACAAACCATGAATTGCATAAAAAAGCACATCCCCAGTAAAAAAACTCATTTAATACAATATGGATGATTTTATTTTGATAAATAAACCTCAATCAAGAATAATATACACTTAAGTATATATTAAAATAGTTGTTAAAATTATTTGAGAGAAATATCCACTATTTCTGGAAAACATTTAAATGTCGCACTATTTATCCAAGAAGTCATTTTAAAGTGATATTTGAATCAAAGTGTCTCATACCACATTGAAACATTAAGAAGGATTTTATATTTCAAAACATTTATTTCCATATATATAAATACTTAAAACCCATTTTTAAAACATGAACATTAATGAGAAATATTTAGAAGAATAAATATTTAAATCATTTAAAACAATATTTTAGTTAAAGAGTTCCTAACCAAATAAAAGATGCTTGAATACAAGTAATTGATGAATAACATTAATCAAAACATTATAATATCATGAGAATAAATAGATTCATGATATAATAAGTCAAATAACATTATATACACAATATAAAAGTGAATTGGAGTATAACGACAAAGAGGTCTCAAAGGAATGTAAATTGAGACGAAATAACTTATAAAGACTATATCCTTAGATTAAGGATAAATAATTGAAATAATTATGTGTGACAAAAATATATATAATAAATATAATTTGATATTCAGTTTAAATCCTCCAAATTATATTCACACATTTTCTTGTAAAATTAAAACCAATGACATCGATGTTTAACTCAATGAATGGAAATTGAGTTACGATTGCCCATAAAAAGATAATATCAATGGAATGTGAATTTATCAATGGAGTTGTTATGTGTATAAAAGGTATATACATAAAAAGGGGAGTGTAAATTATTAAATAAATAATAAATAATGATTCCACACATAATCTGGGAGTAAAATAATCAATGAAGTATTCATAAAGCCCAATGACTATAAATTGAAATTTGAAATTCCCTTACTGATTCGGTAACTTACAAAACATACACCACATGAAGGAAGTATCATAAAAAGAATTTTAAATACCCATAAATTAAAGTAAATTACACAAATAAGACAATCATGGACAGTACATAAACCACACAAAAGGAAATAACGACAATATCACATGGATCTCATGTGAATAAGAAGTGAGATGAAACCCCCTTACCACATTGTAATCAATCGATTCATACGACCAAAAGTTAATAATAACCAAATTAATGGAAAAATAAAATGAATATAATGAGAATCAAGATAATATATATCAAATTTCAGTTCACTATACACCACATGGAATAAATAAGCGGCGAACAATGGAAATCTCACAGAATGAAAAGTGAGATAAGAAACCCCTTACCTTGTACATTTAATTGGTTGAGGGTACATTATACTCTTTTATAATAGTTAAATAATTGTTATTAAATTATACAAGAATCATATAAATAAATATGATATCATATATGATCTTCCAATGTTTCTTTTTTAATAACATTTTAGTAGTATCATCATTTTGCGTGTTAACAAATTCATTTTCCTTTATATTCTTGGTTACGTAAGCCATTTTGTTCTGAATAGGATGTATTAAATTCATCTAAATAATGATATTGAGTTCATAAAAATTATTTCTAATCATAAAATGAAAATTATTATTGAATGATTACGATGGGAAATGAGTCTCATCATGTTCGTGGAGATGGTAGACCTTACGTATGCACGAGCGACAATATAATTATATTGATGGTGAAATCGTATTTAATTGGATGGTATATCATATATAAAGAATAATTAAAAAATTATATTTATTATTTACATAAATTATACTCATTATTATACCCATCCAAATACTGATGTGTTTGAATAACAAACTACACCATGATGTGGAGACGGTAAGCCGTACTTACACACGTATGGTGACTTGGTCCTTTATAAGATGGATATAATAACGAATATGGTTATAACATATTTATAATAATATCATAGTATGGCATAGGTACTAGATTTATTATTTTTTTATGGAAACAATAAAGAAATGGGATGAAGAATAAGAAAAGGACTTGAATGAGGGTGGTGAAATTATTACCTCTTCTTCGGGTGCTTCCTTTTGAGTTGATCAAAAGGGCTCTGTAGGCTGGCTTTCTGATCAATGTAAGGACTGTAGTAGATTTGAGATGAGTTGGGAGGATACTTGGTCAGGGTTTGTCAAAGCCAAATGGCTTTGGAGGTGTGATTTTAAGAGAAGGGGAAGTTGATTTTTGTAAGAGAGGTGAGGGTCACTTTAGGCAAAGTTGTAGGATCGAAATAATGATGTAGATGCTCAATTTACAAGAGGGGGGCTGAATTGTATACTTTAAAAATTACTTTGGTACCTTTAAAGTTAGTTACAAATAACTATGTTTTCCTTAAGTAAAGGAAAGGGCTAAGCTTAAAAAAGTTAAACTAAGCAAATTCACAACACCTCTAACACCGAATCCCAACTTGGAAAGAGATTCCGAAAGTAGGTTCCGGAAATATGGTTCTGGAAATTGAAACTTAACAAAAGTTACAATATGAGATTCTACCTTAAATAGTATAGAATCTAAATGAAATAGAGTATAAGTAAGGAAGTATAAGAAGGTTATACTTTCCTTATATTACAAAATGCAACGGAAAATAAACAAGTAGTAGAACTACAAGTAACAAGATATAAGTCTTTTAACCCAAAGGGAAGGGTATCCAACAACCTTGGATAAAGGTCCCTTGATTTATACTTTCAAGCATTTCTGTCTTACCCACACCAGGGTAAGCCCTCGATACGAATATCGGAGTCTCTGTCTTGCTATCCCCGCAAGCCCTCAACTTCAAGGTAGTTGGCAACCACTGTCTTCCTCAGCAAGGAAGCCCTCGAACTTCAAGGTAGTCAGCACCTCTATCTTCCTTTCCCCGGAAGTCCTCGAATGTGATCACCAACATTCGGAGTTGCACGAAGCATTGAGAGTTAATAAGAGCCTCTCTCTCTAGAAATCACTTCAAGCATGTAATCACATGAGTCGAAGATCTGTCAACCTTTCAGCATCGATCTCTTTCAAATGAGCTCCTATTTATAGGTAAGGTCGGCTCCTTCTCCAACGGTCATATTTTCCTTAAAGATCGGAGGGACCTGTACACGTGTCACTTAGACAACGGTTAGTTTATAACAAAATAGACGACAACATTTTATAACAAAACAAGTGTAACAGAATGTACGACATCGTTTTAAAATCTAACAGAAAAGTTCAGAATTAAAGCTTCGGAGTGAAGGTTCGGAGTGTAATGAAAATAATAGAGTAGAAAAATTATAGAAGTGTAAGAAAAATAAAAGTTCGGAGTCTAACCAAAATATTTTTCGGAGTTTGAATAAATTCAGTGTGTATAAAACAGAGAGGATCAGATTCTATTTGATAGGAGAATTCGGAATGAGAATTTGGAATGAGAATTCATAATTAGAATTCATAATGAGAATTCGTCATCAGAATTCGTAATGAGAATTCATCATTAGAATTCGTAATGAGAATTCGTCATTAGAATTCGTAATGAGAATACATCATTAGAATTTGTAATGAGAATTCGTCATTAGAATTTGTAATGAGATTTCATCATCGAACTTTATAAGAATTCGTTATCCTGAATCTGGAGTAGAACTTAATCAGAGTTCGTATCTGGAATTCGGAATGAAACTTTATCACAGTTCTCATTCTGGATTTCGTAGTGAAACTTTATTATAGTTCTTTTCCAGAATTCGGATCCTAAAATAGAATACTTCATATCAAAGTTTCAAGTAATTCCGAGAAAATAAAAGTGAATCCGAATCTCATACTTAAGAAAAATCTGGATGAAAATATGATAAGAATAATTTTTCTTACAAAAGCGAATTTCCTTATAAAATCATTTTTTCTTATAAAAGAAATTTTTCATATAAAATAAATTTTCCTTATAAAAGCAATTTTCCTTATAAAAGCAATTTTCCTAAAGATAAGGTGTTTGTGATTTTCAAAACAAGAAGGAATGGAAAATTCATAAGGAAAACCTTATTGACTCAACAATCTCCCCCTTTTTGGAAAGCATAAACATCCTTACGAAAAAGAAATTCTAAGAAGAAAGAAAAACAATAAGGCTTGTCTCCCTTTTCTTTAAGGATATTGATGAATACAACTAACTCCCCCTTAGGCTTTGAAACACTAAGGATCATATTCTAGATTTCCGGAGTGACATTTTATTACGAAAAAGAAAGTATTATTTAATGAAAAACTCCCCCTTAGATAGACTCTTATTAGAGTTCTTTTTCCTTTAAGGATCTTTTCCTTCTTCCCTTTAGATAAACTCTCATGGGAGTTCTTCTTTTTCTTAATGATCTTTTCCTTCTCCCACTTTGTGATTTTCAAAAAGAAATCGAGGGAATGGAAAAAAAACAAAGTAACTGAAAAAATTAGTAATAACAACAAAGGAACCGAGAAGTACAATTTTCATTAGGTTTAAAATCTTGGCAACAAAGAAAATTAGATACAACAAAAAGATCGGATTTAGTTATTTTGGATCTTTTTTCCTTCGACATGAGCCCCTTAAGAATAGTCTTGATCTTCTTCAGGTCTTTATGATCTTCTTCAGCTTGCTTCTCTAAGACCACTATTCTTGAAGATTGAGCCTCAATATTTTCTTCCTGGGATTTCAGCTTTTCTTTCTGAGCTTTGATCTTTTCTTCCTGAGCCTTCATCCTCTATTCAAACTCAATCCGATGATCCCTTTCAATTTTTCAGTTTTGAGAAACGGAATTCAGTTTCCCATTCAGATCTCTGACTTCTTGGATCCGGAAGTTCTTTTCATCTATTAGCTTCTCTTCAAAGGAGGAAGTCACTTCATTTATCTTCCTATCCTCAGTCTCGAAGGCATATTTAACATTGTCTTGAAACTCATCAAATAACCTCATCTCTTCGACAGTATTCTTTGACCAGTTTGTCATCTTCTTGCAAGATTTTCTATGAGCTTTGTAGCCAACAAAGAAGGTTTTGAACTGTGCCTCAATCTCAATGCACTTGTCCATAACCATAGATACAGAGTTAGTTTTCTGATTTAAAGCATGTTGGAGCATCTAGCTTCATGAATCAATACTTGAGAAGGTCAGAATGGTTCCAACCAACTTCGTCAAAGACTGAACAACAAAGTCATGCCCCAACGAAGATGACACTGAATCCGAAACTCTGCTTGGAGAATTTTCTTCTTCAACAAGGTCAAGCTTTCTCTTTGAAGAACTACCAACTTCCTTCCTCTTACTCACTTCTGAGCTCAGAGTATCAGAAAGAATTTGCTTTCCCTTGTCTTTTTCTAGAATTGAATCTTGTTCCAGAGATCTCTTCTCACTATCAGAAACCTGAACAACATTATCTTCTTCAACAGCAACTTCCTGAACACGAACCCCTTCGTTTTCTTTCTGAGCAACATCATGTGAAATTTGTTCTTCTTCTCCATGTTAAGTAACTTCTTCTTCTCCTTTCTCTTCTTCCATTGCTGGAGTAACTAGATTTGAAGATTCAGCTTCTGAAGTTCGAAGTGATAAGTGTTCCGAAGGTGTCCCCTTGTAATCATCTACTTGTTTCAACACATCTCCGGTTTCACCACTTCCTTCAGCAAAATCTTCTTCTTGTTCCACTTGCTCAACTTGCTCTACTTCCTCAGTAGTCATAGGAACAACTTCTTCCTGAGCAACGAAACTTCTTCCTAGAGTCTCGGGTAGAGATTCCAAGGAGAAAGATCTCGGAATAGGAATAGTTGCTGAAACCATCTCATTGAATTTCAACAAAGCCTGAGCTACCTCAGCCTCAGACATCTTCTTTTTGAGCTTCTTTTCCTTTACTTGTTTTTCAAGCTCATCAGCAGTCTCTCCTTCAAGGCCTTAGCTTCCGCAGGGTCCAATCCGAACTGTGGATCCCCTTCTTTCCTTTTCTATTTATTGGCTCTCCACTTTGCAACAACTTCATCAGGATAGGATTTCTTCTTCTTTGGTTTTGGAGGTGCGGAATGGACTTCCTTAGACATGGGATTCTCTGCTTCTACTTCCACTTCTTTCATCTTTCTCTTCCTTACTGGCTTAGAGGATTCCGGATCAACAACTTTCGGAACTGCTTCTCCTTGAGCAGGTAGATCAATAAACTGTCCAGACTCTTTGTCAAAGGCTACATCCATTCTCTTACGAGTACCATCGCTCACCAGCATGATCTTGCAAACTCTTGGCTTAGATTTGCAAGCCTCCGTGAAAGACTCAAGGCACCAAACTATCAACATAGAGAGGATTTCTAGATACATAATAATCTGAGCTCTCAGATTTCCTTTCTTCAAATTCTCAAGGGTGATAAGAATATGCTTCATCAAGTTAAACTTCTTGAGATTTATCAGAAAATCTAGGATGTAGATATCACTCTTCTTCAAGATATCTTTGTCACCTTTCCTCGGTACGATAAGCCCTTGTACCCATAACTCCAGAATCCGGAAATCTGTAGATAAACTAGAAATCTTCGGAGCCTTGTCATCAGTCAGTCCGATAGTTTCTAAAGCTTTTTCCTTGTCGAAGCTTCCTTTAGAGTTCGGTAACACATGCGAAATAAATTCGGCTTCTCCTTCATAAGTCAGCCCTACCAAGCTTGTTGCCTTGGTGTGAGAAAGCTTGTAAGTCTTTCCATAAGACATAAAAGACAATTTGTCCTTTCCATCTTCCTGATGAAAAGAAACTATCTCATAGAATTCAACAAGTAAGTCTGAATACACTTCATCTTGGTTCCCAGGTTTTGACACCGTAACATCTTCCCAACCATTAAGCTTGATATTCTTAGAAATAAGAGAATCATACTTGTTGAAAAAATCTGGATGAACCAGCCTTTCTCTGTAGACTAACCATTGAGAAATTGGCTTAGTGGATGACATATCTTGAGAAGCTAACTCCGCAGACATTCGGATTTGTAATCCTCTGAGAATTTTGTAACGGAGACACCTGAAGTTCGGAACGACTTTAAAAATAGAGAGACAGAGATTCGGTATGCGAGAGCTTGAAATCGATGTGGGATGAGTATTCGGGTCCCCTTTATATAGGCAATGGAATGACGTTTCAACTTCCTTGGTTGATCTAACAGTTGTGATAAGTTGAGATTAGATCTGACGGTTGAAAACAAATTCTCTAGAAAACTTGAATCCGATCTTTTTGAGGTTTTTTATTAAAACAGAGAATTAAGAAAAGTATAATCCGAAAACATAATACAAGAAAATGCCAGCAAGTAAAATATGACTACGAAAACTTGGGTAAGGAGATCATACCTTTCGGATTGGATTAAGAAGATTATTCGTATTTGGTAACATTAAAAAAAACTTTTACAACGAAAAATAAATTCAGTACGAAAAACTCAGTATGAAAGACAAACTCAATACGAAAAACTCAGTACGTAAATTTTTTTTTTAAAAAAACGAAAGACTTATTATGAAAGATTCAGTACGAAAATCCCGTTATGAAAATATCAGTACAAAATTTTCAATTCCAGAAATGTTCAATATGAACACTTCTATTCCAGAAGTATTCTGTATGAACATGTCCATTCTGGAAAAAAAATTGTAGTTCCGGAAATCTCCATTCCGGATATCTTCGTTCCGAAAAGTTTGAAAACAGATTGTTGAAAAACTTTGTTAAACTAACAAGTAAATCTACTCCCCCTATGAAAAGGAGTGTATTACTGTAAGGAGACTTTTTCAACAGAATGTTAATTAAGAAAGATTACCTTATGGTTATCATTCCTAACTTCTGTTTAATATATTCAAATCTATCAGAAGGCAAAGATTTTGTGAAAATATCAGCATGTTGATCTTGCATTCTGATAAACTGAAGAATAATATCTCCTTTTAGTGTGTGATCCCTAAGAAAGTGATGCCTAATATCTATGTGTTTTGCACGGGAGTGATGTGCAGGGTTCTTACTAAGGGAAATGGCACTTGTGTTATCACACAAAATTTGAGTTTTAGAAGAACTCAAGCCATAGTCTGTGAGTGTGTGTTGCATCCGCAAAACTTGAGCACAACATCTTCCAGCTGCTACATATTCAGCTTCAGCAGTGGAAAGTGCTACAGAATGTTGCTTCTTGCAAGACCAAGAAACTAATGAATCTCTTAAGAAATGACATGTTCCGGATGTAATTTTCTATCCATTCTACATCCACCAATGTCAGCATCAGAAAAGCTTTTTAGAACAAAATCATTTCCAGAAGTATAAAATAATCCTAGATCCAGGGTTCCCTTAAGGTAGCGTAAAATTCTTTTTACTACCTTTAAGTGAGATTCCTTAGGATTGGATTGATATATTGCAAATAAGCATACTGAAAACATTAAGTCTGGTCGACTAGCTGTTAAGTAAAGTAAACTTCCTATCATACCTCTAAAAGCTGTTTGATCTACTGGTTTCCCAGCTTCATCAATATCTAAAGAATTTGAGGTACCAATGGGAGTACTAATACTCTTAGTATTGTCATAACCATACTTTTTAAGAAGATATTTAATATACTTATGTTGAGATATGTAGGTTCCTTCTGGTTTTTGAGAAATTTGAAATCCAAGGAAAAAAGTTAACTCATCCATCATACTCATTTCAAACTCAGATTTCATTAGACTTGCAAAAGAGTCGGTCAAAGATTGCTGAGTTGAACCAAATATGATGTCATCAACATAAATTTGAACAATCAAAACATTTTTGTTGTATTTCCTTATAAAAAGAGTTGGATCTGCAATTCCCTTAACATAGTTATTTTGAAGCAAAACTCCAGTGAGTCTATCATACCATGCTCGTGAGGCTTGTTTAAGGCCATACAAAGCATTGGTAAGTCTAAAAACATGATCAGGATATTTTGTATCATCAAAACCAGGAGGTTGCTCAACAAAGACTTCATCTTGAACATAACCGTTAAGAAAACCACATTTCACATCCATTTGGAAAAGTTTGAAATTGAAGAATGCTGCAAAGGCAAGTAGAATACGGATAGATTAAAGACTAGCTACTGGAGCATAGGTTTCTTCATAGTCTATTCCCTCTTGTTGATTATAGCCTTTAGCAAAAAGTCTAGCTTTATTTCTTACTATGACTCCATTTTCATCACATTTATTTCTAAAAACCCATTTTACTCCAATAACAGAAGTTTCCTTAGGTCTTTCAACCAAGGTCCAGACTTTATTCCTTTATAATTCATGTAGTTCATCTTGCATGGCTTTAATCCAATCATCATCACCTAAAGCTTCATCAGTGCTTTTAGGTTCTAATTGGGAATGAAATTCTAGATGTTCTACTTCATTTCTTAAGGAACTTCTAGTCCTTACAGGTTGATTTACATCACCAATGATACTATCACTGGGATGATTCTTAAGAAACAGCTGATTTGGGTTTTGTAAAATCTATTCATCAACATAGGGTAGAAAATCTTCTAGGGTAAATGTTTCAGAAGTATCTTCTTGAACATTATCCTTATCAGAAGGTTATTCTATCAAAGGATGGAATTCAGTTTTTGAAAACACATCCGAGGATGTAGTTAGGGATGGTTTAAAAACAAAAGGATCTGACTCATCAAATTTTACATGTACTGTTTCTTCAACAGTACACGTGTTTTTATTAAAAACTCTATAAGCCTTAGATGTTGTGGAATATCCTAAGAAAATTCCTTCATCGGATTTTGGTGAGAATTTATATAAGTTATCTTTAGTATTTAATATGAATACTTTGAAACCAAAAACTTTGAAGTAAGATAGTCTTGGTTTTCTACCATTCCATAACTCATAAAGAGTTTTATTAAGAAAAGGTCTAATAAAAACTCAATTTATAGTATAGCAAACAGTACTTACAGCTTCAGCCCAGAAATGTCTAGCTATATAATATTCATTCAGCATGGTTCTAGTTATTTCTTGAAGAATTCTATTTATTCTCTCAACTACACCATTCTGTTGAGGAGTTCTAGGTGCTGAATAATTGTGAGTAATACCTTTCTTACTACAAAAAGTTTCAAAATCAGAATTTTGAAATTCTCCTCCATGATCACTATGAATAGTTTTCAATGGAAGGTTTTTCTCATTTTTAA
The DNA here is from genome assembly GCA_963277665.1 of Viscum album. NCBI lineage: Eukaryota > Viridiplantae > Streptophyta > Magnoliopsida > Santalales > Viscaceae > Viscum > Viscum album. The sequence goes on along the minus strand of OY728160.1, from coordinate 585,651,352 downwards.
CTTGAGCTCTAAAACTTTTGAAATAGGAAAAATCTTCAGACTTCTTTGATAGAAAATAGACCCAAGTATATCTAGTGTAATCATCAACTAGAACAAACACATAGTATTTGCCTCCAATACTTCCAGTTTGTGTTGGACCAAAAAGATCCATGTGCACTAACTGTAATGCATCGGTTGTTGAGAGTTCACCGATTGATTTAAAAGTAGATTTATGTTGTTTTACATATTGACAAGGATCACAAACTTTAGAAGAATCAAATCTAAGATCCGGTAGATCCTTAACTAGTTTCTTCTTAGAGAGTTTACATAGGTTCCTAAGGTTACAGTGACCTAGTCTTATATGCCATAACCAAGAATGATCTTCCATTGCACTTAGGCAAGGTAAATCTTGGCTTCTAAGATCTTCTATGTTTAAGGTGTAAACATTCCCTTGCCTATTTGCTGAGAGAATAAATTCTTCCTTGGAATTGGGAACTAAACACTTATCATTCCTAAAATTTACAAGGTAACCTTCATCATATAACTGACTTATGCTAATAAGGTTGTGCTTAAGACCTTTAACAAAAAGAACATTTGAAATCAAGGTTTTACCAAGAAGAACAATATTACCTATACCAACAATCTCTTCTTTAGAATTATCTCCGAAAGTTACCGTTCCTCCTTTCGTTTTGATAATCTTTTAAAAATAGATTTTGTTACCAGTCATGTGTCAAGAACATCCACTATCCATGTACCATGTATTGTTCCTGGTACTTTCTTTATTTTCCTGAAATCAAGAAGAAAATTAGACTTTCAGAATCCAAACTGGTTTGGATCCGAGATTTCCAGACAATAACATTTTAGGAACCCACATATTCTTAGAGAAGTAAGCTTTGTGAAATCCTAAAGATTGGGTTTTGTTTAAGGAACAATTCTTTGCCCAGTGACCACCACATTGACACTTAGTACAAAATGGGGCACTTTGAGGAACAAATTAATTGTTACTGAAAATTGGTTTTGCATGGGTATAACCAAATCCGGATTTATTTCTTAAAGGTCGTATTTGAGAATACATTTTATCAAAATTTTCCTTACCATGGGTAATGTTTGATAAACACTTCTTTAAGGAAAAAATTTCAGACTTGAGTTTTACAACCAAGTTTTTATCCTCAAAATCATTAGTTTTAGAACTAGAGTTAGGATCGAAAATATTTTTATTAGAAATTAATTTTTCTAATTCTTTAGAAAGTTTGTTCTTCTCAGAACTTACTTCCTCAAGATTCTTTGAAATACTTTCAAAATCATCATTTTTCCTATCAAGATCTTTAGAAAGATCTGATATCTCATTTGTAAGAATAGAATTCCTAGTGTTTGCCTTATAAATATTCTTATTGAGTTTAGAATTATCAATATCAAGAAGTTCAGCAAACATATAGACTTCTTAATAAGTAGGTAAAGTATTTTTCTCATCAGAAGAAGATTCTTCATCAGAAGAGTTATAATACTAACTATCATTAGAATTTAAAGAAACATTTGTCAATGATTCAGCATTTCGTACCTTAGCCATAAGACAATGATTATCAAGAGGTAATCTGGCTATAAGACCAAGATTCTTCTGTCCTGAAGATTCATAATCAGAAGATTCATCTGAAGAGTCACCACCAATGACACTCCAGGTGTCATTAGATTTCAGAACTTTCTCAGCTTTGGCTTTATAATATCTCTTTCTGTTCCTGTCTGAATGCATTTATTTTCTTTCTTTCTTTTTGAGCATAGGGCAATTTGGTCTAATATGTCCAGCTCTTTTACATTCATAACAAGTAACTTCTCCATCTTTTCTATCTTTCCTGTCCTTTTTCTTATACTTTTATTGGAAATTTCTCTGGCCAGCTATCTTGTTCATCCTTCGAGCAAGATTTTCTAGTTCATTTTCTGAGACTTCACTCTCACTAGATTCGGACTGGAAAATAACTTTCTTAGACATGGACCTGGTTACTCTATCAGGAGTCTTAGCTTTCATCTGATTTGAAGTTGTAGTAAAAGCAACAGTACCATTTCCATTCTTCTTCTTGATGTTATCTACATCTCTCTTCATTCTGGTTTCATGTTGTAGAAGAGTTCCAAATAGCTCATCAAGAGAGATCTGAGTGACCTTCCTGTTTTCATCTATAGCTGTTCTTTTGGATTCCCACTCATTAGGCATGATATCAATTATCTTATCCACAAGAGATTCATCATCTAAACCTTTCTCTCCCATAGACTGTAGGCTGCTGACTATAGTCATGAATCTCTGTTGAACTTTATAGATTGGTTCACCATAAGGAAAATTGATGCCATGATATTCAGCTCTAAGCATAGCTCTTCTAGTCTCAATCACTTTAGAAGTCCCAAAGTGTGTAACCTCTAACTTCTTCCAGATACAGATAGCTGCTTCACAAGAAGAAATTTGGCTATATATATTTCTAGTCATTGAACATAGTAGAGTATTGCGTACCTTATAATTGAGTTGATATTCTTGATTTTCCAGGTTAGTAAAAGTTCTAACTTCCTTATCAGGAATTTTATAATCACCAGTAAGCATAACAAAATTGTCTACTCCAGTGTTGATAACAAAAGTCTTCATTTGATCTCCACAGTACTCATAGTCATTACCATCATATATAGGTGGTCTTGTAGGTTTTAGATTATCAATCGAACCAACATTAATTCCTACCATGCGAGAACAACCTTTGGCACATAAACTTTTTAGTAGCAAAGATTCTTATCACAAAGTTCGGATTAGGAATTTTCGGAATAGAAATGTTCGGAATGAGAAAATGAGAATGAAAAACTTATTCGTAAGTATAAGTATTTCAGAGACCTCCTTTGATACCAATTGTAGGATCGAAATAATGATGTAGATGCTCAATTTACAAGAGGGGGGTGAATTGTATACTTTAAAAATTCCTTTGGAACCTTTAAAGTTAGTTACAAATAACTATGTTTTCCTAATGTAAAGGAAAGGGCTAAGTTTAACAAAGTTAAACTTAGAAAATTCACAACACCTATAACACCGAATCCAAACTTGGAAAGAGATTCCGAAAGTAGGTTCCGGAAATATGGTTCTGGAAATTGAAACTTAACAAACATTACAATATGAGATTCTACCTTAAAGCGTATAGAATCTAAATGAAACAGAGTATAAGTAAGGAAGTATAAGAAAGGTATACTTTCCTTATATTACAAAATGCAGCAGAAAATAAACAAGTAGTAGAACTACAAGTAACAAGATATAAGTCTTTTATCCCAAAGAGAAGGGTATCCAACAACCATGGATAAAGGTCCCTTGATATATACTTTCAAGAAAGTCTGTCTTACCCACACCAGGGTAAGCCCACGATACGAAGATCGGAGTCTCTGTCCTGCTATCCCCGTAAGCCCTCAACTCCAAGGTAGTTGGCAACCTCTGTCTTCCTCAGCAAGGAAGCCCTCGAACTTCAAGGTAGTCGGCACCTCTGTCTTCCTATCCCCGGAAGTCCTTGAATGTGATCACCAACATTCGGAGTCGCACGAAGCATTGATAGTTAATAAGAGCCTCTCTCTCTAGAAGTCACTTCAATAATGTTATCACATGAGTCGAAGATCTGTCAGCCTTTCAGCACCGAGCTCTTTCAAATGAGCTCCTATTTATAGGTAAGGTCAGCTCCTTCTCCAATGGTCATATTTTCCTTAAAGATCGGAGGGACCTGTACACGTGTCACTTAGACAACGGTTAGTTTATAACAAAATAGACGACATCGTTTTATAAAAAAACAAGGGTAACAGAATGTACGACATCGTTTTAAAATCTAACATAAAAGTTCAGAATGAAAGCTTCAGAGTGAAGGTTCGGAGTGTAATGAAAATAATAGAGTAGACAAATTATAGAAGTGTAAGAAAAATAAAAGTTTGGAGTCTAACGAAAATATTTTTCGGAGTCTGAATTAATTCAGTGTGTATAAAACAGAGATGATCAGATTCTGTTTGATAGGAGAATTCGGAATGGGAATTTGGAATGATAATTCATCATTATAATTCGTAATGAGAATTCTTCATCAGAATTCGTAATGAGAATTCATCATTATAATTTGTAATGAGAATTTGTCATCAGAATTCGTAATGATAATTCATCATTAGAATTCGTAATGAGAATTCGTCATTAGAATTCGTAATGAGAATTCATCATTAGAATTCGTAATGAGAATTCGTCATTAGAATTAGAAATGAGAATTCGTCATCGAACTTCATAAGAATTCGTTATCCTAAATCTGGAGTAGAACTTAATCAGAGTTCGTATCTGGAATTCGGAATGAAACTTTATCACAGTTCTCATTCTGGATTTCGGAGTGAAACTTTATTACAGTTCGTGTCCAAAATTTGGATCCTAAAACAGAATACTTCATATCAATGTTTTAAGTAATTCCGAGAAAATAAAATTGAATCCGAATCTCATACTTAAGAAAAATCTGGATGAAAATATGATAAGAATAATTTTTCTTACAAAAGCGATTTTCCTTATAAAAGCAATTTTTCTTATAAAATCAATTTTTCTTATAAAAGAAATTTTTCTGATAAAAGCAATTTTCCTTATAAAAGCAATTTTCCTAAAGATAAGTTGTTTGTGATTTTCAAAACAATAAGGAATGGAAAAGTCATAAGGAAAACCTTATTGACTCAACAAAAGTTTGAAATTTTATTCTATAATAAAATCACTTTCTGTTTATAATGGCTCCAAAATGATTTATTTCAAGTCCAATGTGTGGATGGTTCGAAAACCTCTGATCCATTATGCTTTAGACATGTTTAGGTCACCGTATTAACCTTATCTTTTAGATTTAACTATTTGTTTTGTAGTTTAACTTTTACCGTGTCTTATTGTATTTCTAAACTATATGGATAATAAAAATACTCTAAACTTTCAATATAACATCAAGTGGATCATTAATGACATATATAATCTTATTTAATCCATTGGACCGAACCATATATTTTTAGGAATATTATTTCAACCAATAATATAGTATTTGTTTTAAAAACTCGTTTATGTCAATTTTGACACTATTTAGTGTTTGGTTTTTGTAAAAATCCTAAAAGCATGATTACATCGAAGTAATTAATTTAATCAACCCTAACATGTCATATTAACCTATAAAATTAGTGGAATTCATGAAAAGTCTCAAATTAAATTTATTTGGATATTTATAAAATCAATTAGTTTAATCTTTCATTAACAAGGTAATTACTGCATCATCATTGTGTCATAAATAAATATAATTATTTAATATCTAAAAACTATAAATAAAATACCATTATTTATGATATTTTTTAGCTTTCAAATGAATATTTATAGTCGAACTTATCTTCTGTATAACCCTATATTAAAAATGGTTTAGTTATTAAACCTTGAATTTAACACTTTTAACTCTTCTTTAAATAATATAATAATAAATGTTCAAATCTAATCCAAGTGGATCAAAAGGGATCATATTTTATTCCTAATGTTCTTTCCGTCGAATTACACTTATCCAATAGAATTATGACATGTGTTAGTGTAATTATAATATCATTTTTACCTTTAATTAGCATATTTAATTTTTAACCGTGGTAAATAAAAGTCAATAGTTACTATTCACCAAAAATTATTTTCATCTTATTGAACCATATTATATTACTGATATTATCTGTGACTCCTATATATTTGAAATTGAACCTAAAGAAGCGGTAAAATTTTGTATAATGAAAATTTTCAAATGCTTCTAGATGGAGGGTAAAAGACGGTAAAAAGTTCAATAAATTTTATATATCTTAACTTATTATAAAATGATTCCAATAAGTTATATTGAACATATATAGGTATTATGTATCTATTTTACCTAAAATAAATTAAAATAAAATAACTAATAATTTAAATAAAAGTCGATTTTAAACAATAACGCAATGTTTTTCACTATTCATGAAAAATTGATAGTTTTCAGAAGAATACCAAAATTCACCCAATACTAATTATGATATTAAAAATTCAAGAATGAATTATATTTTACAAAATTCAAAACATATATGTAGCATTAATTAATTTAAAATTAACTTCCATTGTCAAAACCAAAAATTGGGTTTTGAAAAAGTAAAAACTATCATAAGATCGACATGTGTTTATGTCAAATTTAAATGTGAAATTACTTATAATGACCGAAATTTATTAAACGAAAAAAATAAAATCTGATTATACTTATAAACTATTCAAATTCATAATTTAACACTATAAATTATTTCGAATAAAAAATTTGTTTTCAATAAAAATTAAATATTTATCGTTCTTCATCAATATATGATGTTATCAGAAAAGTACCAAAAATTTATCCAAAAATGTTATTTTATGTCCTCATTCCAAAGAAGAATTTAAATTCATTAAATTTAATATATAAAAGTGTGAAATATTGATTTTTAAAAAAATTTCGCTATTAAAAGGATGTAAAATTGCATTTTTTTGAAAAATACTTCTTTTATCAAAAAAAATAATTTTGTTCTTATATTATATTTATGAAAAACATAATATGGATTATAAAATTATATGGAGTATGTGAAATTCATAATTCATTTAATACTATTCATAGCCACTTTTTTAACTATGAGTTTGGTAAATTGTGGTGCACTGAATCTAAGTGTTGCGTGTAGCACAAGCTATTGAATTACTTTAAAGAAAATAACTTTCTATGAAATAATGGGGTGTTACATTTCCCCCCTTTTGGAAATTGCATCCTTGCAATTTGAAAATTGGGCTAGGGAACATCATTAAAAGTTCCACATTTAAAAAGATTCAATAAAAAAATCACATTAAAAGAAAGAAAGAGATATACAAAGGTCATCCGAGATAACCCATACTAGGATTACATGTAGAAAAACATGGATATTTAAGATAAAATAAGTGTCATTTTCTGATGGAGAGTGATAGAAAACATTATGAGGATAATGTTAACAACATGAAAACCACAAACATGTGATGGGATAAATGGTCATTAGTTTCCTAGAAAGAAAAGTAAATGAATGATGTTTTTTTATTTTAAGATCTATTTCATAATGTTGAGAAATTTATTTATGATATTCACAAAGAATATAAAGATATATACTTACTTTTTAAGTAGTGTTTCATTCTTTAATAAATTTCTACCACTAGCACATAATTTTTTTTAAACGATGAGTATTCAAGATGACATGGTCACACCTGAAGTGCTCGAATCAACTTCTTGAGGATCACATGATCCACAAAGGATAAACTATATATTTCCCTTATAATTAGAAATTAACCAGATCCAAATGGTTAGTAAAAGATCAGATGATACCTAAAATGGATAATTCTTTAGAGAAATAAATACTAATGTAAATTTCTAAAATTAAACCAACAATACCCAAAGAATAATAAATACCATTCAATATACAATTGTGCGTAAAATACTTCAATATAATCCAAAATATTATTGAAAACCAGAACTTAATAGAATTTGATTACGTAGTCTTCCATGTTAAATTGTATCATCAAACAACATCGACTACACTTAAATTAATATACTTAAAATTAATTAACCTATTCACATATTCTCTACGATATGTTAATAAATTTCTATAAATAACCCAAATAGCTATAAATCCACTAAAAACATAGATAAATGTCACACCCGCCTATTTTACACTATTTATTTTATTAAAATTCTTGGGCATCAGGTAGTTTGGGTTGAAGCCCGACTTTAAAATTTCGAGTTCTCAGTTAAAAATATATGTTTTTGGCTTGACAGATTTCACCACGTGGGGAGGGCGTGGTCAAGGCCACGCGACATTACTTGGGTCACCACGCGGCTTGCTCAATGATTAACGTGGATAAATAAAATTTATTGAATAATAATAAAAAAATAAAAAATAAAATTAAGTGAATAATAAATTGAAACTAAAAAAATAAAATAATATAGAAAAATGTAATTAACTTAATGAAGTGTATTAATGGAAATAATAATAAAATGAGGATATTATTATTATTATTATCTTAATTGATACAACTTTTTATTTTATTTTAGTACGATCAAATAAGTTTTATTATTTTTATCATCATTATTTATATTTTAGTTTATTAATAATAATATTATTATTATTATTATGAGGGTTTGGGGATTTTCATCACCTGACACATCGGAAAGGCACAACTTTGAGACTGTGCAGTCTGCCCGACATTCAAAATGAGTTAAAACATAGTAGGATAATTAAATAATAATGAATAACGAAATAGAAATAAATTGTAAATAAGAATTTTAAAAAACATTAAGAAATTGTAAAAATGATAATAATAAAATATTTTTTGAGAATAATAAATATTATTTTTAATATTATGTGATGTTATTACAATTTTTATTATTATTATTTATTTAATTTATTACTTATTTTTTTTATCTCTTCTTTTTTTCATTCTATATTTTTTTATTTCTTTTCTCTCCCTCACTTTATCTCCCTCCCCCTGGTTGTCTTACCCCCCCTAACCCTAAGCATGCAGTGACCTTGCTACTTGGCCAATCCGTTGCTCTGCCTCCTTGCACCAGCCTGGACGTGTCGCACCCCTACCTCCAACCTGAAATCCCGTCGGACCCCCCCCCCCCCCTGTTCCCTTGCCTTTTCCTGCGAACCCCATCACCCCATGTTGTCCGGTGAACCCCAACGCCCCTACTCTGTCCATCCTCCTCGCATGTGCCATATTTCTCTCTCCCCTCCCATGTCCATCCATCCAGACCTCCTTCCTGGTGACACTCCTTGTTGGCACAACCCTCACCTTCTTGCCTCCGGCTGACCTCCATTCAGCGCGTCACGCTTCCCCCGTTGTCCTCTTACCACGTTCGACGATGGTCGTTCTGCTGCCCTATTGTTCCCTCTTGCGGTACTGGCCTGCGCCACACTATCCTCCCACTGGCCCCAGCATGGTCCAGTTTCCCCTCCCCCTTGCTGACCAGTGATGCTCCCTTCCCGCTCCTCAATTGGTGCCTCACTCACCTTTCACGCGCACCGCACCCCCCTCTGGATAAGTGCCTCTTCCTCTTCTTTGAGTATTGTTTTTTTAGTGGGAATGATTTCTGATTTTGGGGTTTTAATTTTATTTTTTTGGTTTGAATTCATGATTTTTATTTTTCACGAGGTCCCTTACGGTGAAAACGGTACACGATTGGTGTTTCACGCTAGAAATAGAATATTTCACATCAATTTTTGGGGTTCTACATTGAGGTAGGTGGTTCCACGTCTAAATTATTATTTGTTGAATTAATTTGCAAGCTTAATTTGTTCAACGTGGTATTTAATTAATTTGTGTAGTGCAAAGTGGTTTTTCCTTGAAGTTTGATTGGTATTGAAATTATTTAGTAGCATGTTTATGTTACGTGAGTTTTTTTGTTGTTGTTAACTTTTATCTAATTATTAGTGATTTCTTTTAAATTATCAGATTATCTTATTAATTTGTGTAAGTTGTGAAAATTGTATTTTTTGCATGATGTCGGGTGCGTTTAGTCGTACAAGAGGGGATTGTGTGGGTTTAGTGGTTAAGGCCAAGCGATTTATTTTAAATTATTTTATATGATTTTAATTTTGGCTTGTTAAAGTATGTTTTTTATGAAAATTGTGTTTTTATATGATGTAAGGTTTATCAATCAAACTATTTGAGTGGTGACAGTCACACTTTAAAATTTTATTTTAGTGCGTGTGATGTGTGAATGTGTTTTAATATATAAATGGTTACATTAGTTTGTTCAAAGACATGTGACACACTTTTACTATTTCTTTATAATTATTTTTATGGTTTACATAATTATGAAAATGGTGTGAAACGTGTTTGAAAATTGATTTAGTGTGCACCTTATTTCAAAATGGTGTTTATGTGTGTAAGTGGCTGTTTGTTTAGTGGAGAGTGTCTTTTAAATGGTGCAGATGGTTTAATTGAGTATGTAACCTATTCATATTATGTTTTGTAAATGCTTTGAAGTGTGTACGGTTTTAAAAGCGGGTTTGGGTGTGAAAATTGTGATTTCGCATGTGTAAGTACCTTATTTGGATTTTATGCATTATTGTGACATGTGACAAGAACTTGAAACATGTTTGTGCACAAACCAGGTAGCTCGGGTGGCTAGGAGGGTTGACTAGACTAGTGGGCTAGTGTTCCGGAGGTGACTTGACTCTATTTCACTAGCAGGACTGACGATTTCTACACTAACTAAACATATTCTTTTCAGAGGGTCGTGGCCTTCTAAGCCACATTTTTTTGATGGTTGTGGCCTTTTAAGCCATGTTTTCTGAGGGTCGTGGCCTTCTAAGCCACGTTTCACCGAGACACAAAGATCTAGGGGCCCAAGAAAGATAACACCCATACGGCCTATCCCATATTTGGTTCTCATTGGTTATATTATGCTCGTTAGTGTGAAAAATTGGTTGTTTTAAAAACTGATTGTGTGTGTTTTAATTTATGTTGTTCCATTTGAAACTATTTTCATTAATTCTGTTTTCTTTTAAACTATCCAAGAATTTATTTCTTTTATTTAGTTAATATTTTAAATTTATTTGTCATTTAATAATTACGCGTGAAACCTTTTTATTGGGTGACGTCCTACTGGGATCTTGGCTCACACCCTACATACACTTTTGGGTGTATATAGACCTTGTTCTCTATGTATTTTCGGTTGAGTAATCGTGCACAACGATGGTGGTTTTGGTTGATGATGGTCTTCTCGTATAGGTTGGTTTTTATGGCATGTGGATGTTTCACCTCTCTTGTTGCTTGGAGGTTTTAGTTAGAGTTAGTTTCTTTTGTTTTCATTTATTTTTGGATGTTGTCTCAAGTTATAAACCTTTAATTTTGATTCTAGTTTATGGGTCTGTTTGGTTGTCAGTTCACAGATTTATTTTATTTTACGTCTCTGTGGTTTTGTGTTTACTATTTCGGGTAAATCATTCCTATGTGTATTGTTTTGATACCTGGGCACTTGTACCAGCCCGTGTGGATCGGTAACGCCCATCGGGCCATGTCGCGGATCGGGTCGGGTGTTGGGTCGGATGGCTACCCGGCCTGGTTCATGAAAAAATGGTATTAGAGTGGTTTTTTCATCTTGGGTTGTGTTCTTTTGGGATAGATTCATGATAGGTTGGAGTTAAGGTTGTCGGGACTCGACGTCGTGGCTACGAGTAAGGTGTCTGGCCAGCACAGCTCATGGAGGGACTCAAGTTACCATAGTAAGTTTATGTTTGTCTGAGTTGTTAGTCTTTCTGATTGATTTTGTTTAGGGGAAATGAAAATGGGAGTATGGTCAGTGGTCCTAGTGAGCTCGCAGGGTCTGGCAAGCCATGTCAAGCTGGAGATGCTATCCTAGAAGACTCTATGGCGGTGGCATGATTGGAATATGGCTGCCAACCATATGTTCCAGTCACCCACTGACACTAGTTTTTTCTTACACCATTCCTCATTTCTTAATTTTGGATTTGTGGAAATTTGGATTTTATTTAAAAATGATTTGGTTTTGAAATTGTTTTTTGAAATGAATCCCTTTAAAAAAATGATGATGTGTAAGGTTTGAAAAGTGTGGGTTGAATGTTTGGTTTTGAAAAGTGAAAAGGGTCCGGTTTTGATTATTGGTGTTCTCATGGGAAACCACTTGCCTGAATGTATATGGAAAGAGAAATGGTTAATGGAATGAGTGGATGAGTTCCTAGATGGAAATGAGGTGGGTGCCAGTGTGGCACAATAACGTGCATGTGTGAGGCCCATGAGACACCATTGATGTTTGTGAAACCCTCCATCATTGTTTATTTTCAAAAAGTATAGAAAAAAATGGGGTTTTAATAACAGGTGATTGGGTGATGTGTCCTTTTGTTTTGGGATGTGTTGGATATGTGGAGTTTCGAGCCAAGAATCCTTTTTGACTGATTTTTGTCTTTAGTTTTAATTTTTATTAGTAAGTTGATGTGAAAGCTTGTGGTTCATGAATTCTTTTGAAATGCACTTCAAGAATCCCTTGTAGTGGTTCCCCTCAATGTTTAGTGTTTGCCTGTGGTATGTCTTGGTCATTAGACATGTCTGATTGGGTCCATGGTTTTCATTCTTGACTAGTGCATGTCGCCCATAAAGCATTAACATGTGATTTATGTGCATCCATAGATAATTTGTCGTTGTCCAACCCCCCCAGTTGATCAAAAGACTCTCTCTCAGAATTCTAGGATTGAACTCACCTCTCATAATAATCAACCGGATCCTCTCGCACTGGGAGGGTGATGTGAGAAGGTTTGAATGAAACATGGTTTTCCATTAGACATTTGATAGTCAAGGGTGATGTTAGACCTCATTAAGTTGAATGTCTGGATTGGAAATGGTAATGGTGATTCCAGAGGGGAAAATTTGAAGCAGCTTGGAGTTATCAGTGCAGTCTGCTATTCTAAATGACCTATGGTCCTTCATAGGTTTTGTTTAAGAAAGGGGTTGTGTTAGGCCACTAGTGTGGCAGACCCAGTCACATGGGGATACTAAAATCGATTTTAGGAACCAAGTGTTGTTTAAAACTATGTTTGATGCCATTCTCTGTATAGTTTTCTCTCTATAATGATGATCATGTTTGATGACGATTTGTGGTGTCGTATCTTCATCCAGTGTGACAAAGGGTGATGCACATACACCATTTTATATCTTGTGTTGGAAAATGTTCCATGTGGGATCAATTTGATGTTGTTATGTGTTGTGGTTTTTGGTGTTGTCCCAATTGTGGGTGGTTGTGTGTGACAGTAAACGGAGAAGCTCTGTTCTGGGGTCTTCAATTTCTGATTTCTAGGTAGGAGATGCTTCAAACATCAGGGCTCAAACCATAGGCATCAGAGTGAAGCTGGCATGTGGTCAGGGAACCCGGAGTGTATTGGACCCCAACCATATTTCAGTCGTCGGCATTGAATGTGAAGGAGGTTTAAATTGTTTTCTGTGGTTAATCTATTCCGAATGAACTGTCTGGCTGCATAAGGTTTTCATAAATATGTTGAGGCATGTTCATCTAGTTTCCTTCAAGTCTAGGGGGCTGCGCCCCAATGGATGTCATCACATTAGTGGTCCTTATGGGGTATGTTTGGTAAATGGGTCTCAACGTTTAATAGGGCTCATCTAGGGATGTGGAGATGTTGGTTTGTCTTCGGATGGGGTTTTGACACACCGGTAGTTGGGTGTGTCCCTCCATGCCTCTTGTGGTGGGGTGTTTGGTCAATGTTTGTAAATTCTCAATTTTTTGAATCGTTCATCGATCCAAATGGTGGGGTGACCCACAATGGGCCTCTCTCAAAAGCCTCTGGAATAAACCAATATTTTCATTTTTCATAATGGTGGGGAGTCCACCTGGGCCTCCTCATGTCGATTTTCTAGTTTCGTTTCGAGTGTCTGAATGTTTCTAATCTATTGGTCATTTAGTTATATTTCTAGAGTTGAGTTGGTGGTAGGTGAAAAGAGTATTGCTTGGGTGTGGTTGGTTTTGTTTTCCTGTTCCAGTCTAACAACGAGGTTTTCATTCAACGGTTCTTGAGATATTTTGTCTTGTGATGTCAGTTTCAGTGGGTGCATGAGTTCCTTTCCTAAATCAATCGACTAAAGGTGTTTTTACTCGGTGGGATGAATGAAACAAATCAGTGTCTTTTTATAAGTTTCTTGAAGTTGTCTTTTGAGTCACTTTCTCTGAGCATGGTGTGTTTTCCTCTTTTCACCTGCTTTTTGCAGGGATCCTTTTTGAACCCTAATGGGGTATCAGTTGCTACTTCGGGGTTCAGTATTAGTTTTGGATTTCTAGGGATGGAAAACACTATAGTGGTGAGAATTTTCACACTCGCCTCTTTTACACATTTTATTTAATTAAATTTCAGGGAATCATGTAGTCCGAGTTGAATCCTGACATTAAAATTTTGTGTTTTTATTTAATAATGTGTGTTTTTTTGCTTCAAAGCTTTCAGTGCGCGGGGAGGGTGGGGTCGAAGCCGCATGACTTCACTTGGGTCACCACATGGCTTGCTTGATGATTAATGTGGATTAATAAAAAGCATTGAATAAAAATAATAATACAATAAAATTAAGAGAATAACAAAGTGAAACTAAAAATATAAAATCAAACATAAAATTGTATTTACCACAATGATTTGTCTTAATGGTAATAATAATAATATTATAATATTATAATAATAATTATTATCTTAATTGATAAAAATTTTTATTTTATTTTAGTATGATCAAATGAGTTTTATTATTTTTATAATCATTATTCATATTTTAGTTTATTATTAATAATATTATTATTATTATTATGAGTGTTTTGGGTTTTTCATCTCCTGAAGCATGGGAAAGGCATGGTTTTGAGACCGTGCGGTTTTCCTGACATTAAAAATGAGTTAAAACATAACAGGATAATGAAATAATATTGAATAATGAAATAGAAATAAAATGGAAATAAGAATTTTAATAAACTTTAAGAAATTGTTTTAATTATAATAATTAAAATATTGTTTGATAATAATAAATATTATTGTTAATATTATGTGATTTTATTACAATTATTATTATTATTTATTTTATTACTTTTTTTGTTTTTCTTTTTATCTCTTCTTTTTTTCATTCTTTCATCTTATTTTATTTCTTTTTTCTCCCTCACTTTATCTCCCTCCCCTTGTTGTCCCGTGTGCCCCCCCTAACCCTAAGCACGACGTGCCCCTGCTTCCTGACCAATTCGCTGCCCCACCTCCTTGCTCCTGCCTGGATACACCACACCCCTGCCTCTTGTCTGAAAACCCATCGGAACCCCTTATTCTCTTTCCTTGTACAGCGTACCCCAACACCCCATGTTGTTCGGCGAACCCCCAAACCCCTACTCTGTCCAGCCTCCTCACCTGCGTCATCTTCCACTCTCCACTCCCATGTCCATCCAGCCAGACCTCCTTCCCAATGACACTCCAAACCAGTTCCACCCTCACCTTCTTGCCTCCGGCCAACCTCCATCCAACGCATCGTGCTTCCCCTGCTGCCCTCCTACTCCGTTTGACGACCACCGTTATACTTCCCTCATGTTCCCTCCAGCGGCACTAGCTCGCACCACACCTTCCTCCTGCTAGACCCAGCGTGGTCCAGTTTCCCTTCCCCCTTACTGACCAGCGTCACTCCCTTCCGACTCCTCAACTGGTGCCTCGCTCACCTTCCATGCACGCCGCACCCCCTCTTGATAAGTGCCTCTTCCTCTTCTATGAGTTTTGTTTTTTTCAGTGGGTTTGAGATCTGATTTTGGGGTTTTAATTTGATGTTTTTGGTTCGAATTCATGAGTTTCAGTATTCACGAGGTTCCTTGTCATGTAAAAGGTGCATGATTGATGTTTTGCGCAAGAATCTGAATATTTGGCATCAATTTTTGGGGTTCAATTTCGAGATAGGTGGTTCCACATCTAAGTTATATTTTGATGAATTAATTTGAAATCTTAATTTGTTAAACATATTATTTAATTAATTTTTGTAGTGCGAAGAGGGTTTTCATTGAAGTTTGATTGGTATTGAAATTGTTTAGTACCATGTTTATGTTACGTGTGTTTTTTTTGTTGTGAACTTTTATCTAGTTGTTAGTGATTTTTTTAAATTATTCGGTTAGCTTATTAATTTTTTCATGTGGTAAAAAATGTATTTTTAGCATGAATTCAGGTGTGTTTAATCCTAAAAGAGGGGTTTGTGTACGTTTAGTGGTAAACACCGAGCGATTTATTTTAAATTTTTTTATAAGATTTTATTTTTTTCTTGTTAAATTATGTGATTATGAAATTGTGTTTTTCATATGGTGTAAGGTTTTTCCATCAAACTATTTGGGTGGTGAAAGTCACACTTGAAAATTTTATTTTAGTTCCTGTTATGTGTGAATGCATTTGAATTTATAAATGGTACTTTAGTTTGTGAAATGACATGTGACCCCATATTACTATTGCTTTACAATATTTTTATGGTTTACTTAATTTTGAAAATGATGTGAAACTTGTTTGAAAAATGATTTAGTGTGCGCCTTATTTTAAAATGGTGTTGATGTGTGTAAGTGGTGGCTTGTTTGGTGACGAGTGTCTTTCAAATGGTGAAGATGGTTTAATTGAGTATGTATCCTATTCTGATTATGTTTTGAAAATATTTTGGTGTGTGTATGGTTTTAAAAGCAGGTTTGGGTGTGAAAATTTTGATTTGGCATGTGTAAGTACCATGTTTGTATTTAATTAATTATTATGACATATGACATGAACATGAAACTTGATTGAGCACAAATCGGGAAGCCCAGGTAGATAGGAGGGTTGACTAGACTAGTGGGCTAGTGTTCTGGAGGTGACTCGACCCAGTATCACTGGAAGGAATGACGATTGAAACACTAACAAAACATGTGCTTTTTAAGGGTTGTGTCCTTCTAAGCCATGTTTTCTATGGGTCGTGCCATTCTAAACCACATTTCACCAAGACCCGAAGATATAGGGGCCCAAGCTAGCTAACACCCACATGGAATCTCCCATATTTGGTGCTCATTGGTTACTTTACGATCGTCAGTGTGACACATTGGTTATTTTAAAAAGTGAGTGTGTGTGTTTTAATTTATGTTTTTCCATTTGAAACTGTTTTCTTTAATTCTATTTTCTTTTAAACTATTCAGGAATTTATTTCTCTTCTTTAGTTAATATTGTAAATGTATTTGTCATTTAATAATTATGTTTGGAACCTTTTTATTGGGTGATGTCCTACTAGGATCTTGGCACACACCCTACACACACCTTTGGATGTATGTAGAAGTTGTTCTTTGTGTATTCCAAGTTGAGGAATCGTACTCAGCGATGGTGGTTTTGGTCGTTGATGGTCCTCTCATGCAGGTTGGTGTTTGTGGCATATGGATGTTGCACCACTCTTATTTTTTGGAGGATTGAGTTATAGTTAGTTTCTTTTGTTGTCATTTATTTTTGGATGTTGGCTCAAGATGTAAACCATTAAATTTGATTTTATTTTAGGGGTCTGTTTGGTTTTCAGTTCACAGTTTTATTTTATTTAACATGTTAGTGGTTTTGTGTTTACTATTTCGGGTAAATCGTTCCCATGTGTAATGTTTTTATACCCGGGCACGTGTGCCGGCCCGTGGGGATCGAAAACTCCCTTTGGGCCACGTCGTAGACTGGGTCAGGCGTCAGGTCAGATAGCAACCCGGCCTAGTTCGTGATAATAAAAACCCACCATTACTCCTCAAATGAAATCCCATAGTATTCTCTTTTATTTAGGCATATAGTGTTCCAAACAGAGCAAACATCATCCAAAATAACATTTATCACTTAATCACCAAATCATTTTCCTATACTAAGTATATCCTTTTGATAAGACATAAGATCCCAAATGAACATATTATTTATCAATAAAATCATTTAACTAATGGAATTAGTCACACTAACTATGGAATTCACATAGTCCAGTGGTATGTGATAAATCCCAATCGCACTCTAGTTGTGGGTTCAATTCCCATAGCTTTGCCCAAAGCGATGGGTTGTCACACAGTCTGTGTGTTTTACTATTTTAAAAACATTATTTTATAACATTCCCAAAATGAGATAAATTCCTCAAAATAACTGTAACATAATTTAATGACAAATGTTTTCTCACACCTCACATTTTCTTCCCAAAAATTAATAAACAGTAATTTCCTCAAATTAAAGGATCATATAAACCAAAATGGTACTTTACAACTATATCCGCCAAAGAAAAGATTATTCTTCTGAAATAGCATTTTCACATAAAAAATTATATGGTTACAAATACAGTAGAATAGTCTTCCAAAGTAATCCCATACTTCTAAACATTTCTCTATCCATTTATTCCCAAATAGGTTCTTCCTTGACATAGAGGTTATCCTATAGAATAGGGAATTGACTCAGGTAAGGCCAAGGTCCCTTACATTTATGGAAAATGACTTTAATTGGATTCTTAAGATCATTTTTATTTTCTTCCATAGTACTCTTCATTTCTCTTGGAAATTCGTTATTTTATGTACTTCTTTCCCACACATAAAGCGTTTCATTATTCTATTGAGACACTTTCGTGGGTGTCTCCTTCCACATTTCTAGCAGGATGAAAATTGAGCTTTATTTTCTCCACTGTCTCTACTTCTGGAGCTCTTATCATTCACCACCTTTCTCATTTTTTTGATTATGAGAGTTGGTTAATATATATATTTTTGATTAAATGTTTGGAAAACTAATTTGGTATGAACATGATATATTTTACACCTATAATCATTCCATTCCATTTCTCATTTTTACCACTGTTCCAAACATGTACATAAGGATCAATATTACAATAACTTCCTTGGAATCAATCCATTGAATAACACAAGAATGCATAGTGTGAGTCATAAAATCATTTAGATAATATCATAACACCTTATTTTCAATCTAAAATACCTTATGATTTACCAAGGATATTTATTCTCATTTTATTTAAAAACACATAAAATCAATTTGTAAGGAAAATTTAAATTATCCTAAGCATATCCCCTGGGAGTGTCTTAACCAAGAGTGCAGTAAGGCACATTGTGGTGTATTAGGATACCTCGGGTAAAGCCCAAAACTCCTTGCCATAGATTTCACTCCTAGGTATATCTGTACCAGAGCCACCACTACCTGCTCGTATCTAGACATGGATGTATTTCTTGGAAACCCCACATAATATTTACATTACCAAATTTTTTGGATGTTCTGCTATACTAATCCTCAATGTATATCTTATGGTAGTGTTTTGAAATCAGAGTTTTTCTAAATCCTGCTTCCAAGGTTTGCAATAAATATCCTTTGATACCAACTGTAACGGACCAACCCCAGTTACCCGGAGTCGGTGCATTATTACAAAACATTGGAATTATCACAATGTATCAAATCCTTAAATACTTATTAGTTTAGTATCTTTGTAAGTACTGTATTCATTCATAAGTTTTACATCACATCATGAAATGAAAACATCAACAACATTTTGTCCCCATTGAACAAACTTATATCCATAGAATATCCCTACAGGTCAACCATAAAATACGTCTTTACACCCTGGGAAAGAAATATAGAAGGTTGTGAGCACAAATGCTTAGTAATGATAATAATATAGTAGAAAGTATCATAAATAATAATAAACATTTAAGGCAATGTATAAGACTAGAACACAAGCCTTTTAAACATTAACTTCAGCATAATATGGAAAAGATAAATCAAATAATTCCATTTAATTATTCACATGGATATTATTCTAGTTGAATAATCAAATGTAATATCAATAGCCAATTACATAATGATGGAATTCATAATTCTAGATATCATAACCACATAGTCAAGTCACTATGCCAAGAATACAAATAAGATTTTGTTAAAGCCTTGTGCCAAGAGACTAGTTTGTCTCATGAGACCTATCGAAGCATCATGGGGATATAACAGGCTCTACAAGTCACTTACTAAATTCAATGAATTCCTCATATGAAAGGGTGAAGCATTATCTAAACATTTATATTAACACTAGTATATGAAATGTTAATATTTTAACCACAAACCATGAATGACATAAAAATAGCACATCAACAGTCAAACATAACTCATTAAATACAATATGGATGATTTTATTATGATAAATCAACCTAAATCAATAATAAAATACATTGATGGATAGATGAAAATAGTAGTTAATACTATCTTAGAGAAATATCCCTTTTTTTCTTGAAATCATTAAAATGTAGCACTATTTATCAAAGAAGTCGTTTAAAAGAGAGTTTTGAATCAATGTGTCCCATACCACATTGAAACATTTTAAAAGAATTTTAAATTAATTTTTTTGTCCATATAATGAAATACTTAAAACCATTTTTAAAACATGGACATTAATGAGAAATAATTAGAAGACTAAATATTTTATACATTTAAAACAATATTTTAGTTAAAGAGTTCCTAACCAAATAAGAGATGCTTGAATAGAATTAATTGACGAATAAAATTAATAAAAACATTATTATATCATGAGAATAAATTGATTCATGATATAATATGTCAAAGGACAGTATACACACTATATAAAAGTGAATTGGTGCATAATGACAAAGAGGTCTCAAAGGAATGTAAATTGAGACAAAATACCTTATAATGACAGTATCCTTAGATTAAGGAACAATCAATGAAATAATTATGTGTGAAAAATATAAATACACTAAATATAATGGTATACTTAGTGTAAATCAACCATATTACATTCACACATATTCTGGTAAAAACAAAACAAATGACTTTGATGTTTAACTCAATGAATGGAAATCGAGTTAAGATTACCCTTAAAAAGTTCATATCAAAGGAATGTGAATTTATCAATGAAGGGATTATTTATATCAAATGTATATCCAAATAAAGGGGAGTGGAAGTTACTACATAAAAATTAAATAGTGATTCCACACATAATATTGGAGTAAAATAATCAATGGAGTATGCGTAAAGTCCAATGAGTGGAAATTGAAATTTGAAATTCCCTTATTGATTTGGTAACTTACAAAAAATACAACCCATGAAGGAAGTATAATAAAATGAAGATTTAAATACCCATAAATTAAAATATATTATACAAAGAATACAATCATGGGTAGTACATACACCACACAAAACGAAATAGTGGTAATATGACATGAATCTCATGGGAATAAGAAGTGAGATGAAAACCCCTTACCATATTGTAATCAATCGATTCATATGACCAAAAGTTATTAATAACCAAATGAATCACATAATACAATGAATATAAATATAATAATTATAATATGAATCAATTATTAGTACACAATACACCACATGGAATAAATATGTGGCGAATAATAGAAATCCCGTAGAATTAAAAGTGAGATAAGAAACCCCTTACCTTGTATTTTTCATTGGTTGAGGGTATGTTAACCTCAAGTATAATAGTTAAATAATTTTTATCAAATTATAAAAGAATCATATACCTAAATATGATATCATATATGATCATCCAATTTTTCTTTGTTAATAATATTTTAGTAATATCATCGTTTCAGGTGTTAACTGATTCGTTTTCCTTTATATGATTGGTTATGTAAGACTTTTTTGTTTTGAATAGGATGTATTTAATCTATATACAGAATGATATTAAGTTTTTAAACATTATTTTTAATCCTAAAATGAAATTTTTTCTTGATTGATTATGATTGGTAATGAGTCTCATCGTGTTCGGGAAGACGGTAATCCGTATGTACGCACGAGCTACAATATCATTATATGGATGGTGAAATCATATGTAATTGGATGGGATATCATATATAAAGAATTATTAGAATGTTATATTTATTATTTACATAAATTATATTCATTATTATACCCATCCAAATATTTAAGTGTTTGAATAACAATCTACACAACGATGTGGAGACGGTAAGCCGTACGTATGCACGTTTGGTGACTTTGTCATTTATTGGATGAATATAATAAAAAATATAGTTTTATAATAATTATAATAACATCAAAGTATTTAGAAGGTACTAGATTTATTTTTTTGGTTTTGAAACAATAATTAAAGGGAAATAAGAATAAGAAAAGAACTTGAAAGAGGGTGGTGAAATTATTACCTCTTCTTCAGGTGTTTCCTTTTGAGTTGATCAAAAGTGCTCTTTAGGTAGGATTTTTGATCCATGTAAGGACTTTAGTTTGATTTTATAGTAGTTGGGAGGATATTTTGTCAGGTTTTGTCCATGCCAAATGGCTTTGGATGTGTGATTTTAAGAGAAGGGGAAGTACCCTTTTATAAGAGAGGTGAGGGTCACTTTAGGAAAAGTTTGAAATATTATTTTATAATAAAATCATTTTCGGTTTATAATGGCTTCTATATGATTTATTTAGATTCTATGGTGTGGATGGATCGAAAAACTCTCAACAAATAGGTTTTAGACATGTTTAGACCACTGTATTAACCTTATCTTTTAGATTAAACTATTTGTTATGCAGTTTAACTTTTACCGTGTATTCTTATTTTTTTACACTATATGTTTAATAAACATACTCTAAACTTTCAATAGAACCTAAAGTGGTTCATTAATGAAATATATAATTTTATTTAAGCCCATTTTACTGAACCTTATATTTTTATAAATATTATATCAACCAATAATATAGTATTTGTTTTAAAAACTCATTTATGTCAATCTTGACACTATTTAGTGTTTGGTTTTTGTGGAAATCATAACACCTTTATTACTTCGAAAAAAATTATTTAATCAACCCTAACATGTCATATTAACCTATAAAATTAGTGTAGTTCATCAAAAGATTCAAATTATATTTATTTGGATATTTATAAAATCAATTATTTTAATCATTCATTAACAAGGTAATTACTACATCATCAATGTGTCAAAAATAAATGTAATTATTTAATATCTAAAAATTATAAATAAAATACCTTTATGTATGAATATTTTTATCTTTATAATGAATATTTATAGTCGATTTTATCTTATGTATAACCCAATATTAAATATGGTTTAGTTATTAAACTTTGAATTTAACACTTTTAACTCTTATTTAAATAAAATAATAATGAATGTCATAATCTAATCCATGTTGACAAATGGGGATTATATTTTATTCCTAAGGTTTTTTGGTCAAATTACACTTATTCAATAGAATTAAGACATGTGTTAGGGTAATTATAATATCATTTTTACCTTTAATTTCCCTATTTACTTTTAACCGTGGTAAAAAAAGTCAAAAGTTACAATTCACCAAAAAATTATTTTCATCTTATTAAACCAAATTTTACTTACTTATATTAACCTAATCTCTTGAAATTTGAAAATTCTACTCATAGAATCTGTAAAATTACGTTTTATGCAAATTTTCAAATGCTCCTAAAAGGTGGGTAAAATACGGTTAAAAGATAAGTAAAATTTTATATATATAAAATTATTATAAAATGACTCAAATAAATTAAATTGAACATATATAGGTATTATCCATATATTTTTACCTAAAATAAATTAAAATAAAATAACTAATTATTTAAATAAAAAATCAGTTTTAAACAATAACGCAATGTTTTTCACTATTAATCAAAAATTGAAATTTTTCAGAATATACCAAAAATTTACCGTAAGAAAATATTGATATTCCTATTTCATAAATAATTTATATTTCACCAAATTCAAAACATAGAAGTATCATTAATTAATTTAAAATTAATTTCCATTGTCAAAACCAAAAAGCGGGTTTTTAAGAAGTAAAAACTATCAAAAGATTGACATGTGTTTATGTCAAATTTAAAAGTGAAAATATTTATAATATCCTACATTGTATTAAATGATAAAAATATTCTCTGACTGTACTTTAAAATAATTCAAATTCATAATTTGACACTATAAATTATTTCGATTAAAAAAGTTGCTTTTGATTAAAATTTAGTATTTTTAACTATTCATCAAAATACTATGTTATCATAAAAGTATCAAAAATATTTCCAAAAATAATTTTTATTTCCCAATTCTAAAGAATAATTTAATTTCATTAAATTGAATATATAAAAGTGTCCAATATTGGTTTCTAAAAAGGGTTTTCCATTAAAAGGTGGTAAAATTTTATTTTTTGAAAAATACTGTTTTTATCTGGAAAAAAATGAATTTGTTCTTATATTTTGTCTAAGAAACAAATAATATAGACTCTAAAATTATATGGAGTATATAAAATTCAAAATTCCGTTAATACTATTCATAATTTCTTTTTGAATGGCCAGTTTGGTAAGTCATGGTGCGGTCGAACACGATATTGTGTGTAGCGCAAGCTATTGAATTATTTTTAATAAAATAAAAATCTATGAAATCTTGGGGTGTTATATAGAACATCTTCTGTAGGTCTCTGGTGAGGCTCCATAGCTCTGTTTCCACTCTCATCTACTCCTACGGGGCTCCTTGGATGTCATCGTCGTTGCATGGCCCTCTGATTCGTGTTTTCATCAAATTAAAAATTCACTCGAAAAGAAAGAAATGATAAATCAAGTGGTGGAGGGTTCATGCCTTGTTCGTTTGGCCTGTTCCCTTCATGATATCATCATATCAGCAGGTATCAAATAAAAAATCACATAGATATTGATTACGCCCTATTCAAATCTCCCGCAACAAGAACCCCAAAATTCAAGAACGTGTAAAAGAAATGAAGGATTCTTGAATTTAATAACAAACCCTACCTCGAGAATCATTGAAGGTGTCATGGTTGGGGCTGGAGAAGAGTCCTCTTTGGAGAGAGTTGATGGTGTTCGTCAATCCCAGATCGTTACCACCCAAGATTCTATCCTCTATGGGTGGTTGTTTCCCAGTAATTCCCTAGAGGTTACTCGCTTGATGAAGAAGTGTCAGAAACCCCAACCAAGCTCTATTTAAATAGTCGAGGAGGTTGAGTAACACATAGAAAGAATTAATGAGGTTCATTAATGCGTTTTCTATTTATTGAACCTCTTAATTCCCAACTTTCTAGTTACGCACCTGAAGAGTCAATCCATTAAATGGATTGACAACTCATTTGCCCCACCACTACTTCTCAATAAGAGGTTGGATAATAAAACATTTTTTAATTTTTTAATTTTTTTAATAGTAAAAAAAACTAAAATTTTCACCCAACCTACTATGTTTGATTTTAAACCTCCCTTAAGCGAATCTTGGTGCTACAGATTCAATGATGCCTTAGGATTTTTAATCCGAGCACCGGTTCAAAAGATAGAAAACATAGCCCGCACGTTTACTGAACATACATTAAAAAATGATAAAAATTCTATTTCAGGGACACCAGGCCACAAGAACATGAGCCATAAATTTATTCATACTCGTAAAAACCCCAAGTAATTTAAAAATATTATATGGAGTTTCACAATCTTTACATGAGAAACACCATACACATTAGTATGTGGGGTATAGGCTATTCTTCCCATCGAAGTTCAAGTGTCATCACTCTGTGTTTCCTTTTATGATCAACTATCTGTGAATGAGAAATCCCAAAAATGGTTTGATAAGTTGGAGCAACAAAATGAGAAAATGTTGCACACTTTTCACCATTTATAAATCTATAAAAATAATATTGCATGAGCCTTCGAAAAAAAGGTTTTCCTTCAATATGTCCGTGAAGGGGGATTGTGTTGGTCCTCAGAACCATAATTATACTCGAAAAGAAACCCCCAAATCATGAACCAATATGGGTGGGCCATATATCATACACACGGTATAATCAAATAGAGCATATTCCCTAATATCAATCGATGGACTGCTCCTCACATCTACCACCAATGCAGTGTTTCTAATGAAATAGTTTTCATAATGGTGAAAAAATCCTCCCTAGCTGTAAGATGTTAAAACACATAGCATAAATAGTCATAATCGCACAATTCTAAACCATAGGGTCAAAATTTTCTTAACCACATGAAATTAAAATGTATGGAGTGCATACTTACCACATGATGTTAGACTGTACAGTTTTTATAGGACTACATATGTCTTGATTCCTGCCCTTGCAAGATTTGTAGAGATACCTCAACCCCCGATCTTGGCCTTGCCGACACATGATACCAAAATTACCCTAATCCTATTCCAAAGTAAGATCATCATAGGCAACATTTAGAACATTGTATAGCATGATTCCTACCCTTGTAGGATACGTAGTGATTCCTAGATTTGACCTTTGGGCCCAAGCACCAATTGAAGGAATATTCCTTATCATTACCCCTATATTTGGGCCATACCATAGTAGGGAATATACATAAAAATGTATAAATATATTCCTTCTCTTGCAGGATCGTAATGATGTCTGGATTTGACATTTGGGTTTAGCCGCCCAAATGAAATAAAATATCATTCCTTTGTGTATTGTTACGACTTGGACTTATGAACCCATGAATGGTCCAAACCCACATGACATTAAACTGCAAGGTTCCTCAAGAGTCATGCGAGAACTAATTCTCAATGTTATGAGGTCCTGAACATGCACCAAATCTCTTGCAGAGTTAGTTAAAATAGATGATGGAAATTCCAATCTGGAATTCTGACACCTTGAAGGAGTCAAAGGATCATTCTTCCCCCAATATTTGAGTCAGACATATGTGGAAGCTTCAGTGTTTCACAATTAATCATGGTTTGGATATTTCTTACATTCCCAGATGCATCATTCCCATAAGTCAAACTCCACACTCCATAAAATCTTGGATCTCCATAATCCTCCAAGGACAACAGAGATATAAGTACAGTGTCCCGCATACACCTTTTTTAACTATTCACAACATGCCCCAGTGGAACTACATATGCTTCCTAAAAAAACTGTCAATCATAGGAAAATTCATCCCCAGGACAGTCCTTTCCTATTTCTGTATGTCCAATGGATTTAAATACCTATGCCATTACTCCCGATCTATACCCCCATGATTATGGTTTACACGACCTATCATAACTCATTTCTATGGAATTAAAAAATATCCCAACCGTGATTTTCTCAAAACCATTCATGATCTTTGTGAATATTTTCCTCTAAAATGCCATGGAAAATTATCTTTCTGATATCCTTACCACACATTTCTAAACTACAAGTTCATAAATTTTTCAACTTCACAACAATAAACTGAACGGCTAATTGGAAATGCATAGAGGCTTATCATGGCACTACTGCCTCAAAAAATGTATTTCTTTCTATACATCAGCTAGACCTCCATAATGAATTTTCACTAGTAATCTTCTTAATATCGTTTTCCCTCCTATTAATTGTGTTGTAGACTCAAATCCTACATTTCTGACTTATCCATAGAAATCAATAAAATTTCCCCATTTCTATGCATGAATTGAATCAAAGGAGAGAATCCCTAGACATGTCCCGTATACAGTGATGCTTAAGGGTAATCGTATCTCCCTTTTTTCACATTAGGATTACCCTACGTCTACCCCATATGATGATAAATTGTGTGGACTTTAATCCTTGATGCATGAAGATAAACTACATAGAATCGATCTAAGAATAAAATTATCCCTGCCATTGAGTGTGATATTCTTAAGTGGTGACCCAGAATACTCGAAAACCATTTTTTCACAAACCAAGTATAGCTCACATGAGATTAGAAACCATACATGGAGATTCACCTTGACATCATGGAAAATTAGTCTAGGAGTTTGGATCTAGTAGAACGACCCTAAAACACATGTTATGGTTCCCTTCTCAATAAATAACCTTAGTTCGTATCCGTACAATGAAAAACTATCGGGTACTCCAAATGTGGAATGGATGCCATACAAAATGTATGAGATAGATCCATGTAGAGGATTACATGACCCCAAGGGTGAATCACAACCCAAACTTTTCTAATATGTCTGGATACACTCATTCCACACATCAAAATCTATGTTTTGAGTACTCTTGGATCCCCATAATTCTCCATGGACATCAGAGGTGGAAGGCCAGTGTCCTATGGACACCGTTGTTTGATTATGTACAACATGCCCCATTGGATCTATAGATGTTTTCTATAAAACAACCATCAATCAGTGGAAAATTCACCCTCATGAGATTCCTCTCCTACCTTGGTATTCCTATCAAATTCCAAGACCCGTGACATCCCAACTGATTTGAGAACCCTCAAAGTCATGGTTTACATTCTCCTTCACACCACATCAATGATATATTATAACAAAATTGAGTAATTAACCTTTTTTCTCTCTTGAGGTTTCTACAAAACAATTATGCCCATCCCTATGAGCACTGTTGATCCACACACACAAAAATAGAAATATCAAATGAACCACACATTTCCAGTTTTCCAAGTAAAATATAATCTAATGAAATGACCCCTTTTTGTTTTAGGTGAACCCCCTTTCATAAACCATAAACCATGTACAGAATGGTCCCAATCTCTATAAACATTACATGCCATCAGGTATGGAAGGCCAGCGTCCTACAGACACCTTTATTTGACTATGCACATCATACCCCAGTGGATCTACATATGTCGCCTACAAAACATCCATAAATAAAAGGATTTTTGGTCCCTAGGATAGTCCTTTAATGTTTTTCTACACCCATATGGCATTTATGTCCCATCTCACTCCAAATATTTAGAAATCCCCTAGATTAAAACTTACGTATATTTCTCATTCCAAATTCTCAAAGATGAAAATCATTTCTAATTGAACTAAGGAATCATTTAAGTTCCCTTAATTTGAGAAAAGTTATAACTCACAATAGGTGTCACGTGTCCTGGTTGTATGTTTTTAAATGGAACTATTCATCAGCTCTCCCTTACACAAGTGAAATTTGTGTGGGAGCTGTGTCACATTAAAATCCAACACAAATTACCGTAATACATTTGAACATCATCCCTTATATAGACCACCCACTATGGTCCCAAAACTCAAAAAAAATTCAAAGTGTTATAAATCCCCCTAGGCCATCAGATATAGATGGCCAGTGTCCCACATACACCTTTTCTAGATTATGGACATCATTCCTTGCTGGATCTCCATATGTATCTTTAAAAATGACCATCAATTAAATTCAAGTTGGTCACCATGAGAGTTATTTCATACCTCATTATGGATAAAATGGCTCCCAAGCCTCATATACATCCAAAACCTACAAATTTAGGATTATGAAAAATATCTCATTCGGTTCTAAGAGTTATTAAGAGATTTCAAGGGAATGGATCCCAAATTGGGGCCCCTAACCCATCATGTTTGGTCAAATATGTTCGACCTAAAATATAAATAATATTTTTTCTTGGAATGACTATAAATCACTAGAGAAAAAGATGCAATACTAGCTAGAGTGAAACCCTAAAAAGAACCCATGGATAGAAGTTGAGTACCAACTCATTGTTCCTATAGTATGTAAGCTTTAGGAATATGAGTTGATCATTAAAACACTAAAAAGATTAAGAATGATTTTCATTTTGAAAACATGAAAAGGGAATCCTAATGAAAAGTCATGTTATACCCGCTAGCCCTCATCGAATAGGCTTTGGAAAAAATTAGGGCAATAAGGAAAATATACATAATGTTTGTGGGATTATACATGTGACCCCAAAAATAGTCAATCTATACTCACTGAGTCCCTTGGATAAAGAAAAAATTAGAGTAATATATTACCATTCACATCAGG
Organism: Viscum album; assembly: GCA_963277665.1. Taxonomy (NCBI): domain Eukaryota; kingdom Viridiplantae; phylum Streptophyta; class Magnoliopsida; order Santalales; family Viscaceae; genus Viscum; species Viscum album. The sequence goes on along the minus strand of OY728160.1, from coordinate 585,622,147 downwards.
ACCTCTTGAACATCATAATAGAGTCTTCTTTGATCTGATCAGACCCTATTTCGATGAGGGTCATTTGTAGGGTACAAAAAATATAGAAAAGGGAAGGTAAATACTCTCACATGTTCGGTGAAGCAATGAAATACATATTTAATTGAATATTTGAGAATAAATATGATGAAATAAAATATTTCAAGTGTTTTAAGTGAACCACATAATATCATCGAGAAGAGTTTGTGGGTAGCATGAACTACAAACCATCATAAACGAAACAAATCGTGAGGCATCATCCCATTGGATGATGACCAGACAACGCAAGATTTCATGAACCAAGTCATCAGTGAAATAGAGAATAAGAATTCCATTTGAATATTATCCATTGGTCTCAATAGTTAGAAGACGAATCATGATGGTAGGGTTTTGTAAACCAGATCTCGTGAGCCACAGTCTCCTCAATCCCCGGTTGACTGAGTCTTATGTGGGTTGAGATGTATCTTTATGGGCTTCTAAAAATGGTTCCACGCACCTACATATATGATTTCTCCAATACTATATACATGTATCATAGGAGTATGTAAAGAGGATGGGTAACGAAAGAACAAAGGGGAACCTAGAGTTTAAGGGAAAGAATTCGGAGGGGATTCTGACATCAGTTTAAAATTAACCATGAAGTGAAATCCTTGAATCACATTTCTGCAAGTAAAATTAGCCAATGACCATAAATAGAAGAAACTTAATAATTATTAGTGAACCTAAAACTTAATTGGTACTATCATGAACCATAAATTACCTATGAAATAATCCCCCACGAACCATAGGTTTTAAGACACTTCTTTAATATGGAGTTCTGCCTAGTGAATCACTATGAGGATTGCACCATATTCCACATATTACCTCAGTATGAAAGTCGGACCCGAAGTGGCATGGAAATCCATGTCCAAGACTCTGTATCACATTGGTACGTGGTGGTCTACAAATATTTCCACTTACTACTTTGGTATGTGGATGACCCCTCTACCAAAATAGCACTATGGTAGGCAGGGCTCCCACCACCCCGCATGAGGAAACAATATGAAGAATGAGGAATCTTCAGGTGTCCTTCCCTTAGGCTCCATCTTCACCCCTCTATTATCGTTTAGTCCACAATATCTCCTCCACGAACCAGTCCCCTAGTATTGGGCCAACCCCTCCCCCAAAGGCACCAGACCCGTATTATCAGGTCATTAAGAGAATCCACACGCCCCTCTGATTCTACATACCCATGGTAAGAATAGTTGCTAAGTATCTCCACACAAGGGTTCAAAATCCTGGGATGTCTGTAAGTCTACATTCCCATGGTTACCCTGAGTGAAACCTTGGGATGCTGACATGAAACTCCTTGTTGTAGGGATTATGGGTGATCACTTTCACTCCCATTCAATGGGGAATGATGATCAGTCGATGGAATCCTGTTCTCTTTTCATTTTGATAAGAGGTGAAATTCCTCCCATATCCTAGAGCACGGTCTGGGGCACTTCCTCTAAGGTATGTCCCTACTATTTCTATGGTTGAGCCACATGACCTCCAATTTCATCCCACATTGAAAGGTTCATTGGTCCATGCCATCTCTCACCATCTCCTCAACTTATTCATATATAGTACCTCTCTCTCCTATAAGTGGGATAAAAGGTTTGTCATTTGTTGAATATCATACATCCTCTTTTTTCTCACACCGAGTAAGAATCACGTGAGATTAGAGATTTGTGATGAGTACGACATCTACACAACAATTTCTAAACTGTGAGAACTTTCATTCCTATTCAAACTAGAATACACAGGACACCTACTTGAAGGCCTGATCTCAAAAGGGTTCCCTTCAAAAATGCTCAACCTAATCGTGTCCCTTCAAAAGGGAATCTTCTATGCGTAGGCCCCAACCCATTTCATAACTACGAGAACACTGATTTATGTTAAAACTAGGATATGTAGGATTCCTTCTTGAAGGCCAGAGCTCATAAGGGTTCCTTTCCACAAGGGTCACCAAATCATGTCCCCTGAAATAAGAAACATCCATGTATAACCACAACTCATTTATAAACTACAAGAACAATGACTCCTATTCAAAACATGATACGTAGGATACATGCTTGAAGGCCCGATTTCAAAAGGGTTCCCTTCCAAAAGAGTCCACCTAATCATGTCCCTTATAATGGGAAACTTCCATGTGTCATTCCTAGATCATTTTTTAATTATTAGAACACTGATTCCTATTCAAATGAAAATACGTTTTATGCCTGCTTAAAGGCCTGAGATCAAAAGGGTGCCCTTCCAAAAGGGTCCACCCAATCTTTTCCATTAAAATGGGAAGCTCCCATGCATAAGCCCTGTCCCATTTGTGAACTATGAAAACATTGATTCCTATTCAAACAAGGATATGTAGGGTGCATGATTGAAGGACTAATCTCGAAAGGGTTCCCATCCAAATGGGTCCACCCAATCATGTACCATCAAATTGGTAGATTCCATGCATAATCCCTAGCTCATTTATGAACTCTGAGAACTCTAATTCCTATTAAAACTAAGATATGTAGGATTCCTTCTTGTAGGAACAAGATTGAAAAGGTGCTTTTGAAAAATGTTCCACCAAATCCTGTCCCCTTAAATGGGAATCTTCAATGCATAAGCCCCAAATCATTTTTGAACTATGTGGGATCTGATTACTCTCTCAAGGATATGTAAGAAGCCCATATCAAGAGTCTGATACCACTATCATGCCATCTTCCATACCTCATGGATGATGATAAACTCTAGTGTTCCTCATTGCATGGTTTATCTCCTCATTCCCCCCTGTAGCATCAAATTTATGTATATCCATGATGATCTTGAAACCAAGGGGTAGCCCATGGATACAATCATTGGGAATGAACCAACCATTCAATAACATATGATCACGAAATAATTATATAAGAGTGTCCCAGAATAATAAATAATTCCCCCCAAAATGGAGCGATGTGCCCAACCTCCCATCCTCTCAACTAATAGAGTCCTTACATATCGTTGGAAAAATATTCATCCAAAGAGCGCCTGTATTTGGAATGCATGTCCACGAATCATGGATACCATGGATGTTGTCTTTTTCTAGCTCCAAAAATAAACTGTTTGGAGACTATATGAGAAAATTAGATCTTATTTTTACCAATTTCCCAAATATATAACCTCATGTAATCTCCTCCTGGGACCATTTGACTGTGGAACATCCTATATAATATTGATGGGAAAAACCACCCAATCCCTATGGGGTATATTCAATTACTCATTAAGGGTAATGACGTGCATTGGGTTGAAGAAAAGATGTAAATGGGAAAGTCTCAATAAAAACGAATGAATTCCTGACATCCATCATACCATTCATTGTATTTTCCCCAAACCCGTAAATGTGCCGCCTCATAGGCAAAATAGTGGCTCAAAAAGTGATGTAGCTAGGATGACACAAAAAACTCTAATGATCTAGACATAATGATAAACTGGTGCATGAAATCATTCCTGGATCCACACCTATTTTGACACTACAAGGGGATATTCTTTGGATAATCATAATATTGTACAGATAATTATGAAGGATATAAAGATAATACAAAACATTTATTAATATTTAAGTATATCATCTTAGAAGAATGATATTAGAAAATTTTACGGTTAATATAACCTTTTGTATATTTATTATAATATTCACAATAGAAGCAAATCTTTCACATATATTTTATCCTTCTTTAAAAAATGGTAGGAAATAGATGGATTTGTGAAAACAATGGATGCAATGGGAAATGTGATGATGAACATAACAATATGAGGGGATCTAAATTAAGGAATATCATGTTTATACCAAACTAGATATCATGTATTATGATTAAAAATTGGAATATAAATACATCTACAAACATAAAAATGAAGGAATGTTTGGAACTAGAATTTTGTATGATCTTGCTAATTTGAATTAAAGGTATCGTTCAATAAGAGAAAATAGCAAGGACACAATTTCATTAAAGAGGTAGAATGTTATTACCCAAAATATGTATTTCATTTATTAATGAATATATTTCTTCCTAATAAATTATTATGATGTTTTAAATAATTAATCACATAAAACGACTTTTATACTTATTTATAACTTTTTACATTATAGGCTGAGATGACCATTCAAAACATATAGTAATAATAATTTAGAAAACCCTTACTAGAAAACCATTAAAACATTTTTACATTTTCTAAATAAAATTACATTAAATATAAACAAATAACTATTATTAGTCTAAATAATACAGTGTGACCAATAAAATATAATAAATAAAGTAAAATATAAAAATTTGTGTCTCCTCAATCCACTATAATAATCCAACCCACAAACAATGTTTGTGTAAAGAAACCAAGAATTAGTAATATAAAATTGTTAAGGAAACAATATAGAACCTTGATAGAATCAAAGTGAATGATGAAGTGTAAGAATTATAGTGTATTTATTGAGGAATATGATCATCAAAACTTATGTTTGTCTACTAAAAATATAGATCAAAATTATTAGTCAATGAAATTGTTTTTCATTATTATTTTTTAGTACATAGATGAATTTAAATAATCATTGGGGTTATTCAATGATATAATTAAAATAGTATTATTTTGGGAGACTAAAAAAAGTCTATATTAAAATTTTTTTATGTAACATTATTTAAAAAATGTTATTTCAATAAATAATCATAATTTTTTTTAAAATGATAATATATCTTAATCACAATGTAAAATTTAAAATGGTTTAAATTCTAAATTTTCTATTAAGTTATTAAATTTTAGTAAAATGGTGATTTTTTTAAGAAATTAAAATTTCTCATACTTATATAATTATTTTTGGGATTATAAACATCATTTTTGGTCTCAAAACATTGAAATTATCTTTGGCATAATTTATTGTAAATATAAGAACATTTGACTTTGGGTTTAAAAAGTTAAAATACTATTTTTTATGAGATACATAAATTATTAAGATATAATTAGTATTTTCCCAATATATAAATTTTTTAATCCCTATTACGAGAAAATAATTATTTAAGGAATAACATGGTTCATAATGTGTTACGTTTATAAACACATTCTTATCATTTTTGAAAACTAGGATTCTAACCAGGAAAAAAGTATTTTTATGAGTTATAAACATATCACATTAGTATATATTTTACCACTTAACAAGAATTGAATTAATTAAAATGGGTTTAATATTTGGAATTATAAGGCCTAAATAAGATGATAAGGTAAATTTCAATTTTAACCATAAAATTTTCACTATGGTTAAAAAGACATGTCATGGTATATATAAAATAATGTTTCTTGTTAATGTTAAAAAGTAAAAGAATAAAATACCTAAAAACCGAAACATTGAATTTGTGTTTAATGTTATGACAGACCTAAAATATCATTGAAAATAATTATTTTCATCCAAAATAGATTCAAAAAATTCCACCCAATAGTGGTTGGTCATAAATACAAAAAAAAACATTTTTTATTCACTTAATTCCTCCCATTCTCAAGTATAAATAACCCCTTTACCTCCCCCACTCTCCACTCCAAATTGAAAATTTAAATAGTTATACTATTTACCCTTCCAAAGAGTCCCTATATGGTATTCCTATGGTGTATCCATATAAAAAAACATATTTTTTACACATAGATATCTCATCTTTTTAGATGAATATTTATTACATAACATAAAACCTCCACACCAAAACCATATATCTTATGTGATTTGCATACTTGTGAAAATAAATAATTTTTTCATAATATATATACACTGTTTACAAATTTTTAAGTTATAACTAGAACCCTTTTTAACATATCATTGATAATACTTTTCTTTACGTCCTAAGGAAACAAAACATACAAAGGGGTGGGGTCAGAAGCTCACTAAGGGTATAAAATGAATAAAAAATAATTAAATAAACATTAAATGAGAATAATGGAAGATTTAAATGAATATATCATTAGTAAATTATACTATTCATATATAAGAACATAATCATGAATCATGGAATAAATCTTAACAGTTCATAAGACATTAATTAGAAAGAAGTGTGATCTGTAAGAAAATAACAATGGAATAGGACATGAACTTGTGCAATACAAGTACGAATAGAAAATAATTTCAAAATATTCAAGGATCACTTACATGGATATAATATTGGAATGGGTTCAATCCCTAAACCATAATAATGGGAACAAACCCTTACTGAACCAGGTTCACTCCCCATTCTAGCCATGTCTTACTGAACTGGATTCACTCCCCCTTACATTTATCTTTATCTCATGAGATATAGTTATTTACCCAATTAAATAGAGGTATATATAGGTCCCACCAACCAAATAATGATAACTATACAATGTTTTCCAAAAGAACAAAATCATTCATCAATTCAGAACCCATAAAAACAAATAGGTTTCATTATTATTTCATCAACAAATAACCCATGGAAAAAATATATGATTCATAAACACACACCATATGTATGGTATAATTATTTCATATGACCAGTAAATAATAAGTAACACCATATAATGGTTTCATATATGGATAATTATTTTGAAAGAACGTTTGAAAAAATTATTCATTGAAATATCATTTCCATTTTGAAAACCTCATTGTTTGAACTAACACAAAATCACAAAGGAAACTATTTTATTTGGAAAAAAACTTGTATGATTTTAGAGAAAGCATAAAAGTATTATGACATCATGAAAATTGGATAATAAGCTCATGGTATACCTTTTAAAAAACCTTTCTTCTTTATTTTTTTAGAAAACACACAAAGTACATTGTTTGGAAAATGAAAAAATTATTACCTACAATTATTGTTTAAAAAGTAATCCATAGGTAAAAATGAATTTAAATATCCATTTGATAACAGTAAACACATTTTAGAAAACAATTTCAGAACACATGGTCTTGGAATTTAAATAATCTCCAATAGAGACTTAAATGTAAATAATCACAAATAATGGTGAGATTGTTAAATAAATGCTTATATCAATTTCTTTTCTAATTCATGCAAAAAAATATGGTATAAAAGATATGAATTATTTATAAAATTTTTCCAAAATTTTAATTACTTCATACAATTTAATATTTATTTATAATATCTTATCACCTGTTTATTTATAATTTTTTTTATTAAAATACTAGTTTGGGGTGATAACTGCTTTATTTTCCAAGTATGTTTCTATTCGACAATCATGGCCCTTATACTTTGATATTATCCTCATCATTTATATATTATTAATAATGGTATAAAAATAATATATATATATACATATAATTATTCATAAAAATAAGAAATAGAAAAATGAAATGCACCATTCATAGAGATGATAGGTTGTACGTACGCATAAAAGTTGTTTTCATTTTACAATGGAATGAAATAAAGGTAAACAATAAATAATATTTAAAAAATAATTATTATATCTTATATATAATACATATTCACTGAACCCATCATAATAACCATCAATAAAAATAGTTTTGAAAAATGAATTGTATCACTACATGGAGGTAGTAAGGCATACATAAGCTTGAATGATACAGTCACAACTTATTTGATTTGAAAGATGGTGTATAATTGTGTTTTCCAAATAATAATAACATATAATAATATTAAGGGTACTGAAGTTTTTATATTATTATAAGCATCATATATTTTTTGTATCTAAGGAAGAGTAATAAAAAAACTGGTTGGTTTGAGTAATTACCTCTTCTTTGAAACGTCTACTGTGGATCTCTTCTAAATGGATCTAGGGTTGGTATTTTTAGAAGACAAACACCTCTATAATTTTTTAGAGGGAAGTGGATAAGGGAATTTTGTAGAGGATGGTTGAGTTATATGTATCTGAGTAGAGTAAATATGTGAGGGAGGGGGGACCCTTATATAATTTAGGTGAGGGAACTTTTGGAATTTCTCAAAAGATTAAATTAAAATTAATTTATTTTCTATAAAACGCCAAAAAATGGAAATAAACGTGAGGATAAGATATTATAATGTTGTAATATCGTCCATGAATATTTTTTAGTCTATTTTTGGGGTCATTTTAAATCTCATTATATTTATTAAACCTTAGTTCACCTATTATTATTTTGACAATGATAAAAAGTTATTTAATACTAAAAGGTTATAATATTTACTTATATAATGTTCATTGGAAAATAAATGGCAACTTTTATATATTTTATACCATATCATAATAACTTTGTATTTGATAAATATTTTTATTATTTTAAAATAATTTAATAAAATATTAATGCCATTAAATATACTTATTTTCCATTTTGATATTATTTAATATTTTTATACTTAAAATCATCAAGAAAACATATAAAAATTAAAAAAAATATTGTATTATATAAATATGATTTCAAGATAATATATTTCATTATTTTATCATCTTAAAAATATTAAAATATTTTAATTTTAATATTTTTAGTGTCATTTATTTTATATTTCGGTTACTTGAATAATTAATGCATTAGCGTTGTGTAGGCATTTAGAATAATTATTTAATATATTAAAATTAAAAATTAATTTCCATGAGGTAGATAAATATTTTATATTTCTAAATAATATTTATAGTTGACAATATCTTCTGGCTAACCCCATATTAAAAATATTATACCTATGAAAAATACAAGTGTGACATTTTGAAACATTCTTTGGTTTTAATAATATATATGTGAAGTTTATGGGAAATTGACCATTAAATAACTAAATTTAGAACATTAGGTGTTAGGGGTAAAATTAAATTCCTCCAATAAAAAATTCCATTTTTATTAATGTCCTTATAACTAATTTTTAGACAAGATTAACCTATTTTATCATTAATTGATGTAATAAATTTTACCAAAATTACCGTTCACATTAACGAAGAATAAAAGGTAAATAATTACAAAATTTTAACCCCATAATCAATGATATTTATTTCATTTTATGTAATTAAATATCTATAAATGGAATAAAATATTTTTTTATGTAACTGCACAAAATGTGGCAAAACTATGTTTTTGGGAAAATGCATTTTTAGGAATACAAATTGATTTTTTCTTATACTAAAGATAGAAAAATATGTGTTGAATATTTAATTTTTTTATCTAAATAGTATATAAATTACATTAAAATCATTTACCATAATAAATTTGGATTATTTATTTAAAATTAATTTCACGCATAAACTACTCTTTTCATAAAACACCACTTTTTGTAAAATAATTTTTTTGTTTTGGTTTTAAACTATAATCATTTTATTACTAAGGAATTAATTTTATAAATAAATAGATAATATATTATTCTTAATTTATTTTTTACTATTCATTCCCAATAATATATCTATTAAGAGAAAATAGAAACATAATATCTTAATAATATTATGTTTTTCTTTTAATCTTAATGTTGCATGAAACACAAAATTTTGAAAAATAAAATTATTTAAAGATAAATATTTCATAAAAATATAAAGGTGTTGAATTTTACCCCCTTAATATTAATTTTTCCTTCAAATTAGTTAGTTAGATAAAAATATATGAGGATACCTCTGTCTTATCACATGCTCTGGTTACAATATAGCTTTATCAAATTTGAGGTTTCACCATAAAATATTAACTAGGCGAGTGATATGGTTTCATTGAACTTTCTCTCTATGTTCCATAATCTCTATAGGTTTTTATTCATAAAAAAATATATTTCTCAAGTGATAAAATCTTTGTGTTCATTATATATGAATGATCATATATTTACTTCCATAGGAGAGATACATGGAACACATCATGAACATTAGGGAGATTTGGTAGAAGCACTAATCGACAAGCTACTGTCCCAACATGATAAAAATTCTAAAAGGAGAAATATACATAAATATTATCTTTATCTTTTTTCCTAATATCAAAAATCACTTCAAGGGAGATACACATTAGAATTCCTTTTCACCCAGTTCAAAATCTATATGCATCCACAGATTATCCACATAACTTTTTGTCAACTCTAAGCTTCTCTTATGTGTTGGTAAATTGGTCTAACCTTATATTTCCTTTCATAAAATAGATCAGGTCCTAATATCTTTTGTTCTCTAACTTCATTTTATCATGTTATATTTCTACAATTATTTCCATAGAGGGACTTATAAAGAGTCATCTGAATGTTATAGTGAAAGTTACTGTTATAAGAAAATTCTACAAAAGGTATATGTTGTTACCAATCACCATTCAAATTAATAGAGAAATATCTAAATATTTCTTCAAGAGCATAAATTTTCCACTTAGACTAACCATCTAACTATGCTTGATAAATACTGTTGAAACATAACTCTCTATCCAAATCCTGCTGAATAATTCACCATAAATTCGAGATAAACCTCATATCCCTGTCATATAAAACCAAAAGTGGTAAACCATTTAATCTTACCACTTCTAGAATATATATTCTAGAATGTTGTAAAAGAGAAAAATATACTCCAATTGTAATTATTTGTGCTTAATTTATAATTATATTGACTATAAACCTTATAATATTACACAATCTAATTTTTTTGGAGATTTTGATGACCAAATCCATGGTCGTGTTTTTTCGTTTCCATTTAGGTATAAGTAATCTTTGTAACATCCACTTATACTTCCCCAGTTTTAACTTTATGACATGTAAATCAGTGAGAAACATTCTCTACAATATATATTTTCATACTAACCCACTAGAAATACTATTTCATGTATGTATATATCTTTTTTACTTCCATGTTTAATATAGAATCATGAACCATGAGCCTCACCCAATAGATCATTCATCAAATTCGATATGGGATGGACATAAACACAACTCATAAATATAATTATTCCATCATAATAAAATTTGATCTTAGGATGATTTATAACATTCTTTTTCATCTCTAGATTGTCACGACCCGTCCTTGGGGCTCATGTCGTGACTACCCCAAGCCCGCCTTCGATAGGCCAGGGGCTAGCGACTAGCACGAAGGCGTAAATTCCCGATAACAAGGGAAGACATTGCCTTTGGAAAGTAAACAAACACCACAGAGCAAGTAAGCAGTAGAAGTAAACACTAAGTAAAAATTGAGTACAACAGTAAGTGCGGAAAAGTAAGTGGGCTAGTATACAAACCCAAACTGAAAGTAAAGTACAAATGGAAAGGGGAAAACAAAAACTGAAAAGTAAAGCCGCAACGTCGAGCTGTCCACTGGAAATCCCACCTGAAGGGTGGGTACAGATAGCTCCACTGCTCCTTGGGTCCCGCCATCTGCTCTGTGTATGTCCCGCCCAGTGGTCCACCTCCAGGTATCGTCCTGCTCTGGAAGCCTCAACCACGATCAATGCTGTCCGTCGTCTGCAACCAACACAAAGTGGTGCGGGCATAGCCCGTGAAGGGGTGAGTATAAGCAACTCAGTAGGGACCCCGAGACCCCCGAAGGTCTCCCAGAATCCACAAAGGATAATCCACAAATTAAAGATACAATCATGAAGTAACATCCGACACTGCTTAGGTATATTCCCTTACATATATCTAAGTCATCAATTCTCGTTTGGCTCCAACATCTGAAACCAAGTACAACCCAGTCCACACAGGAAAGAAAAACGTAAATCCACACAGGATAGCACAACAAAATCTACATAGGAAAGTAAAACAGGATTCAGTTCACACAGGTATACTTCTTCAAATGAGAATAGAGATGATCACTGATCCATTTAAGTCGTCGGACCCACAAAGGATCGATAGGTACTAACCCCCGGAATGACCCACAAAGGATCGATATGAAACTAACCCCCGTAATGACCCACACAGGATCGAACCCACACAGGATCTATAGGCGCTAGCTCACACAGAACTGCAGGGTACTGACCCACATAGGATTGGTAGCACTGATCCACATAGGATCGCTGAGTGCTGAAGTTGTCTCCGTCGAATCCACTGAGGATCTCTGTACAGTCTTCGCCGTCACAGTAGCAGTCGCAGCCAGCTCTAGGGTTCCCGCACACAGCAAGCTCATTCGGGTGGGTCCGCTCCATGAGCCGAGAGGCTGATACATCAACTGACACATATTTCTAGAGTTGATGTATCCAAAAGTTCCGTATCTCCAACAAGAACTCAACGTCGCAGACGGCGCGTCAATAGGACACCCGGTCTGAGAGTTGTTGGTTTTTTCGTCCCAGGGGCCCGGTTGGTTTTTAAGGAAAAACCAACCCAACCATACTCCACCAGCATCCAGACATCGGGTAGAGTATTCCAAAAGATCCGTCTCACTTAGAGGAATTCAAAATAGTCGACGACACGTCAATCGGGCGTCTGAAGCTCAAGATATGAGCATTTCCGCTCCGAGGTCCCGGTTGGTTTCGTGTATGAACCAACTCGACCGAACCCAAAGTAATCCGAATCCTTGAGTGCGATATACCAAAATGACCGTCTTGATCAAAGGATCGCATCACAACTAATGGTGCATCGATTGGAGGCTCTTAGCACAAGTTATAGGCGTCCGACTGGAAAAGGTTTGGTATTAAGGGGTTCGGGCCCGGTCCGACCTGGCCCGATACCCACCCCCCCAGGGTCGACCCGAACTGGTTCGACCCGAACTGGTTCTGGGTCCAGCTCGCTTGGGCCCAGCCCGGCCTAGGCACAGTGCGCCCAGCGCACTGGCCGAGCCGTTTGGCATGGTGGGGGGGGGGGGGGGGCGCCTGCCCCCCTGGTTGTTACCGCAGCCCCCCATTAATGGGGGCCGTTTTGCTGGCCGGTCGGTTCTGCTAACAAGGACCAGCGACGGCCGGTTCTTCCTCCTTCGCCAACACCGGTGGCCCGAAACCGGCCACCCGTCACCCTGCTCCGCCGCAGCCTGGGTCGTCCGGTGCGGTGCGACGACACTGCGCCCCTCCACCGCAGCCCCGCTCTGGCCGCGGTGTCTTCAGTTCTCTTCGACGCGGTGCGACGGCGTCACGTCCTTGTTCAACTTCACGGCGTGGCGCAACGGCGTTGCGCATTACCTGTCGCACGATCCCGCGTGGTGCGACGAAACCACGCCATTCCGTCCCAACCATATTAAAAACAACATTCAAATTGGAGGAGGGTCGGCCGTGTTTGTGCGGTCCGACCCCCTCTCGTTAATCGAAAGCAACTGGTCGTAAATTCACGAAGGATGATAAAGTACAATTCACGAAGGAAAAAATAATTAAATAAACCCCTACCTTGATAAAAGAGATGACGAACGTCGGCGTCGCGAAGAGAGGATTCGAAGACGTTGACAGAGATTTCGTCGCAGAAAACCGTTGCGAAAAGAGACGTTGCGGAAGAAAAACGTCGTGGAAGAAGACGTCGCGTCACTGAAGACGGTCTCCGAGGGCTCAGCGCTCTATGTCAGAGATCGTTCGTTCTTCGCGTTCTTCGTCAAGAGAATGAAGAACTCAAGACTTCCTTAGCTTTTTCTCCAAAGGCTCTCAAAAACTAAACACCAACCCAATAAAATAAGTTCTTAACTTATTTTATTAACACATCAAGGCTTTTGAAATTCAAGTGTTTGAATTCCACATTAACTCACCTCATTAATTCCATAAGTTAATAAACATAAGTTAACAAAATTAATGGGAGTTGAGGAGGTTAGAGGATATGAAGGGGTGGGGTTCGTGTGGGCCCCACCACCCTCATAACCTCCCAAGAGAGGTTGGGTAGTTACCCAAATTCCATCCAAAGGATTAAACACATAGAGTAAAAATAAAAATTGTTGATAAATTTTTATTTTTAACTTCCACAATTTTTATCAACTTCTCTTGTGTAAACGCAACTCCGGATTAAGCGTTCCTAATCAATTACCGGTGCTGCAGTTCCATCGGTGCCCTCAAAATTTGATTCCGAGCACCGGTTAAAAAGATAGGAATTCCCGCTCGTTTGTTCACTGATCATTCCCGAGCTAAACTTCAGATAGAAATTCCGGGCACACCGGGCCTCAGAATCAAGTGCCGTCAGAAACTTCATTCTTGTAAAATCCCAATGAAAATTAAAAAAAAATCCTTGAATTTTATGGGTCTTTACATTACTCCTACCTCAGGGATTTACGTCCCCGTAAAGATACATCATAATCTAGGGAAAAAAATGTGGGTACAAGCACGCATCTGAGCCTCCTGCTCCCAAGTGCTCTCCTGGAGGTTCCCGTGCTGCCATCTGATACGCACTAGAGGAATCGACCGTCCACGCAGGACCCACTCCTTTCGATCCTCGATCTCCACTGGAACCTCTGCAAAAGCCGCCCCATCATCAACGTCAAGATCCCCATGGTCAATGATATGCATCGGGTCATGCACGTATCTCCTCAGCTGAGATACGTGGAAGACGTCGTGCACCCAGTACAACTGAGGTTGTAGTGCCAGGAGATAAGCCACCTCGCCAATCCTGCTCAGGACCTGGAACGGTCTGATGAAGCATGGAGACAACTTGCCGCCTCGGCCAAATCTCCGTAATCCACGTCGAGGTGAGACACGCAAAAATATGTTGTCGCCATCCTCGAACTCTAGTGGCCTCGACCTCCTGTCAGCATAAGACTTATGCCGGCCCTGAGCTGTCCTAATCTACTCCTAGATGACCTGGACCTTCTCTGTCGTGGCCTGAACCATCTCCGGTCCCACAAGTGTTGACTCCCCAGGGTCTGTCCATCACAAAGGAGATCTGCAAGGTCGATCATACAATGCCTCGTATGGTGCCATTCTAATGGTGGAGTGGTAGCTGTTGTTGTACGCGAACTCCACCAAGGGTATGTGGTCCTCCCAGCTACGACCAAAGTCGAGGACGCATGTGCGGAGCATGTCCTCAAGAGTCTGAATGGTCCTCTCCGTCTGACCATTCGTCTGAGGGTGAAAGGCTGTGATCAGATGTAGCTGCATCCCGAACGCCTCCTATAACACCTTCCAAAGCCGGGAAGTAAAGTGACTGTCTCGATCGGAGACGATAGATGATGGCACACCATTAAGCCTCACAATCTCCTGAACTTAAAGACATGCCAAGATCTCCACTGAGCCCTGTTCTCTGATGGGTAAGAAGTGTGCCAACTTGGTGAGTCAGTCGACAATCACCCAAATGGAGTCGTGACCTCTGGAAGTGCGTGGAATTCCAGTCACGAAGTCCATAGATATCCCGTCCCACTTCAACTCTAGGACCTCCAAGGGCTGTACCAAGCCTGCTGGTACCTGGTGCTCAGACTTCACCTACTGGCAGGTGAGGCATCGAGAAACAAACTGTGCCACAACCATCTTCATGCCTGGCCACCAGTGTTGTCGTCTGAGATCCCGGTACATCTTTGCCACTCCAGGATGTACCACCAAAAGAGAAGTGTGAAACTCTCTTAGCACCTCCTCTCGTAAAGCAACTGGTACCAAGGTACGTCATCTGAAAAGGACGTCGTGCTCTGCTCCAAAGGAGAATCCATCAGGTGCCTATCCTGAGGATATCTGTGCACGCCACGTCTCACAGTCAGTGTCTCCACGCTGTGCCTCTTTAACCCGCTGCAGTAGTGGAGGAGTGACTATGACAGACTAAAGGAAGGTTGCTCCATCTCTATCCACGAAGGATATCTGCAAAGAGGCCAGCTGCTCTATCGACTCCTCAAGTAGCTGAATGCCCGTCCTCCTGTTGAGGGTATCAGCTACCACGTTCCCCTTCCCAGGAGTATAGACTATCTCAAAGTCATAGTACTGGAGGAACTCGAGCCATCACCGCTGTCTCAGATTCAGATCCTTCTGAGAGAAGATGTATCTGAGACTCTGATGGTCAGAAAAGACTGTAAAGCACTCACCAATCAGGTAGTGTCGCCATGTCTTCAAAGCGAAGACCACTGCTGCTAACTCCAGGTCATGGGTAGCGTAGTTCTTCTCATGAGGCCTCAACTGACGTGATCCATAGGCGATCACAGCCCGCTCCTGCATCAGGACACATCTAAGTCCGGTCCTTGATGCATCGCAGTAGACTACGTACCCTACTCCCTCCTCAGGCAACCTCAAGATAGGTGCGCTAGTCAATCTCTGTCTCAACTCCTAGAAGCTCTACTGACAACTGTCTGACCACACAAAGGGTTTCCCCTTCTTCGTCAAAGCTGAGAGTGGTGCCGCAACTATGGAGAAGTCTGGAACAAATCTCCGGTAGTATCCACCTAGTCCTAAGAAACTCCACACCTTCGTCCCGCTCCTGGGTGGCTCCCAAGCTATCACTACATCGATCTTCGCAGGATCCACTGCAACTCCCACCTCAGAGACGACGTGTCCCAAGAAGTGGAACTTGCGTATACATAACTGACACTTCGAGATCTTACCATAAAGTTGGTGCTCTCAGAGTGTGTCTAGTACAACCCGCAAGTGGTGGGCGTGCTCCTCCTCAGTCGTCGAGTAAATCAAAATGTCGTCGATGAAGACCACGACAAATCAATAGAGGTATGGCTGAAATATCCTGTTCATGAGGGCCATGAACACTGCTAGAGCGTTGTTCACACCGAAGGGCATAACCAAGAACTCATAGTGGCCATACCGACACCTGATGGCCGTCTTCTGCATGTCCTCGTCTCAAACTCTGAGCTGATGATAGCCTGACCTGAGGTCTGTCTTCGAGAACCACCATGCTCCCTTGAGCAGATCAAAGAGGTCATCAATCCTCGGTAGCGGATACTTGTTCCTCACTGTCACCTGGTTCAAGCGAAGATAGTAGACACAAAGTCGCATGCTCCCGTCTTCCTTCTTGGTGAAAAAAATCAGGGAAACCCAGGGTGAAACATTGGGTCGGATGAACCCCTTGCCCTGAAAGTCCTCCAACTATACCCGTAGCTCTCAAAGCTCAGCGGGGGCCATCCGATATGCTGGAGTCGATATCAGGGCTGTCAGGGATATATGTCGATATAAAAGTCTACCTCTCTACGAGGAGGTAGCCCTGGAACGTCGTCGGGAAAGACGTCCACATACTGATCCACCACTGCAGGAAAACTAGGACTCCTCACATCAACAACTCCTAGGATGAGGATAGCCAACTGATGAGTGATGGGCTGTCCTCTCCTCTGCGAGAGTTCATCCTGTGCTGCAAAGGCTCCCTTCTCACCGGTGAAGGTGAACCTACTCCCGTCAGTGCATACACATCGCACCTTGCGCCTAATACAGTCGATCTGGGCATGAACCGTAGATAACCAATCCATGCCCAAGATGACGTCGTAAGGACTCGAAGCCGCTACAAGAAGATCCCAGCCGAAGCTCTAGCCTCCTAGAGTAAGATCCCACTATCGGAACCAGTGCGTATTCATCGAGTCTGCTCCCATAGGAGTCTCTAACCGTAAGGATCGACCCAACGGCTCTTTCGGAATATCTGAGCTCTGAACAAGGGCAGCGACTATGAAAGAGTGACTCGCTCCTCTGTCTATAAGAACTGTAGCAAGGGTGGAATAGACACAGATAGTACCTAGAATCATCTCGGGCGCGCCGTGGTCATAGGCCTCTGCTGCCTGGAGCTGTGCATGTCTCTGCCCGCCAGCTCCCTGTGGTCGGGGTGGACATCCTAGTGGTGGTGGTGGTAGAGCCTCAAAGCGTCGCCCACCACCTGTTGCTCGGCCAGCTCCTCTGCCTCATCCGCCTACTCCTTGAGGACCGCCACAATCGACCATCTGCCTTTGCCTCGATGGTCCCTCAACCGTCTGCTGCTCCTCAGCACGGCGAGTTGGGAAATCACGAGCCATGTGGCCCTGCCCGCCACATGAGTAGCACTGCCTGCCTCTCGAAAGACTGGCTCCGCGCTGTGTGCCCCACACTGCTGAGCGAGTGTCCTGAGGTCGTCTGCCTAAGGGTCTGGTCTGCCTGATCCCATGTGTCATCCGTCGACTGCCTGCTGCAAAAGACTCTGCTACATGCCGCCCTGCAGTGGGTCTCGGAGCTAGTGTAGACTCAGCAAGGAAGCTCTTGATCAAAAGGGATCACTCCAGTACTCCTGTCTGAGTCGGAATGCTGAGGGAGATCAGTGATGCCCTGATCTCGTGTCTCAATCCCTGCTCAAAGGTCCAGGCCCGGAAGAATGGGTCCCGTACCATGTCTGTAGAGTAGCGTGAGAGATCGGTAAATCTCGAAGAGTACTGGGTGACTGTCAAGATTCCCTGCCGTAACTGAAGAAGCTCCTGGATGCGCACCACACGGAGGGTGGCCGGGACTATCTTTCAGTGGAACAGGAGCTCAAAGTCTTTCCAGAGTAGAGATGCCTCATCGTGCACTTGGAGCATCAAGCTCCTTCATCGGCCTGCTGCTGCGTGCAGTAGGCTCGCTGCGAGGATCACCATGAGGTCTGCTAGTGTCCTCACTAGCCTGAAAACTCGTACCACTTCCTCCAGCCAGTCCTTGGCTGCCTGGGGGTCCATCTCTCCACGGAACCTGGGCAGTCGCTGGTGCTGAAACTCATGTTGTGCACTAAGGCGACATGCATCATCAGCGGCTGGGGCTAGAAGCATCAGTGGCTCGGCGGGTAGAGCTACCGCCGGTGCCACTGCTGACAAAGGGCCCTGCACTGAGGCCTCGTCGCTCGCTGGGCTGTCGTCACGCTCAACTCTCGGAACCCTAGCTGGCTGCTGTGGTGGGTCCATACTAAAAAGGAAACAGGTGCACCACGGTCATAACAGTATACCTGGTGAGCTGATATAAAGTAATCACAATGAAAACTTGAAACACACATGGAATCAATGTTTTCGTGCATTAAGTCAGAAATCAGAAGTCAGGGTCCTGGTTTATGGATACGTCGGTCGCCGCACCAACACTGGACTCCCTGGACTGATAACCACACCCAATACGCTAAACACTATTACTTCACATAGAAAAAGATCATAGTCCCATGTTCTGAGGTAGAACCAAACTCCTCTGATACCAATTTGTCACGACCCGTCCTCAGGGCCCGTGTCGTGACTACGCCAAGCCCACCTTCCATAGGCTAGGGGCTGGAGACTAGCACCAAGGCGTAAATTCCTAATAAAAAGGGAAGGCATTGCCTTTGGAAAGTAAACAAACACCACAGAGCAAGCAAGAAGTAGAAGTAAACAGTAATTAAAAACTGATTACAATAGTAAGTGTGGAAAAGTAAGTGGGCCAGTATACAAACCCAAACTGAAATTAAAGTACAACTGGAAAGGGGAAAACAACAACTGAGAAGTAAATCCGCAACGCCGAGCTGTCCACTGGAAATCCCACCTGAAGGGTGGGTACAGATAGCTCCACTGCTCCTCGGGTCCCGCCGTCCGCTCTGTGTACATCCCGCCCAGTGGTCCACCTCCAGGTACCATCCTGCTCTGCAAGCCTCAACCACGATCAACGCTGTACGTCATCTGCAACCAACATAACGTGGTGCGGGCATAGCCCGTGCATGGGTAAGTATAAGCTACTCAGTAGGGAGCCCGAGACGCCCGAAGGTCTCCCAGAATCCACAAAGTATAATCCTCAAAGGAATGATACAATCAAGAAGTAACATCTGACACTGCTTAGGTATATTCCCTTACATATACCTAAGTCATCAATTCTCGTTCGGCTCCAACATCCGAACCCAAGTACAACCCAGTCCACACAGGAAAGGAAAACGTAAATCCACACAGGATAGCACAACACAATCCGCATAGGAAAGTAAAATAGGATTCAGCTCACACAGGTATACTTCTTCGAATGATGATAGAGATGATCACTGATCCATCTAAGTCATCGGACCCACAATGGATCGATAGGTACTAACCCCCGCAATGACCCAGAAAGGATCGATAGGAAACTAACCCCCGCAATGACCCACACAGGATCATACCCACACATGATCTGTAGGTGCTAGCTCACACAGAACCGCTAAGCGCTGACCCACATAGGATCAGACCCACACAGGATCGGAAGCACTGATCCACATAGGATCGCTGAGTGCTGAAGTCGTTGCCGTCGAATCCACTGAGGATCTCTGTACAGTCGTCATCATCACAGTAGCAATCGCAACCAGCTCTAGGGTTCCCGCACACAACAAGCTCGTTCGGGAGGGTCCACTCCATGAGCCGAGAGGCTGATATGTCAACTGACACATAGTCCAGAGTTGATGTATCCAAAATTTTCGTATCTCCAATAGGAACTCAACGTCGCAGACGACGCGTCAATCGGACGCCCGGTCTGAGAGTTATTGGCTTTTTCGTCCCAGGGGCCCGGTTGATTTTTAAGGCAAAACCAACCCGACCATACCCCACCTGCATCCAAACCTCGGGCAGAGTAAGGAAAAAATATCCGTCTCACTTAGAGGAATTCAACATAGTCGGCGGCACGTCAATCAGACGTCCGAAGCTCAAGATATGAGGGTTTCCACTTCGAGGGCCCTGTTGGTTTCGTGTACGAACCAACTCGGATGAACCAAAAGTAATACTAAACCTTGATTACAATATACCTAAACAACTTTCTCGATCCAAGGATCGCATTGCAACTGACGGTGCGTCGATCGGAGGCCTGTAGCACAATTTATGGGCGTCCGAACGGAAAAGGTTCGGTATTAAGGGGTTCGGGCCAAGTCCGACCCGGCCCGATACCCCCCCTGGTCGACCCAAACTGGGTCGACCCGAACCAGTTCTGGGTCCGGCCCGCTTGGGCGTGGCCTGGCCCGACCGGCACGGCGCGGTCCGGCCTGGGCACAGCGCGCCCAACGTGCCGGCCAGGCGCTTGGCCAAACGGCCGAGCCGTTTGGCGTGGGGGGGGGGGGGCGCATGTCCCCCTTAATGGGGGCCGTTTTGCTGGCCGGTTGGGGGAATTAATTCCCCCGGTTTCCCTTTGTCCAGCCGGCCCGCACCGGCCGGACGGTTCGGCCAACAAGGACAGGCAACAGCCGGTCCTTCCACCTTCGCCGGCACCGGCGGCGCGGAACCGGCCGCCAGTCACCCTGCTCTGCCGCGGCCCGGAACCGGCCGCGACCTGGTTCATCCGGCGCGGTCCGACGGCACCGCGATCCTCCACCGTGGCCCCACTCCGGCCGCGGTGTCATCAGTTATCTTCGACGCGGCGCGACGGCGTCGCGTCCTTGTTCAACTTCACGGCGCGGCGCGACGGCGCCACACATTACTTGCCGTACGATCCTGCGTGGTGCGACGGCACCACGCCATTCTGTCCCAACCATATTAAAAACAACATTCAAATTGGAGGAGGGTCAGTCATGTTTGTGTGGTCCGGCCCCCTCTCGTTATTCGATAGCAACTGGTCGTAAATTCATGAAGGACGACAAAGTAGAATTCACGAATGAAAAAATAATTAAATAAACCCCTACCTTGATAAAAGAGATGACGAACTTCGGCGTTGCAAAGCGAGGATTTGAAGACATTGACGGAGATTTCGTCACAGAAAACCGTCGCAAAATGAGACATCGCGGAAGAAAAACATCGTGGAAGAAGACGTCTTGTCGCGGGTCGGTGTCACGGAAGACAGTCTCCGAGGGCTCGACGCTCCATGTCGGAGATCGTTCGTTCTTCGCGTTCTTCATCAAGATAATGAAGAACTCAAGACATCCTTAGCTTTTTCTCCAAAGGCTCTCAAACAGCTAAACACCAACCCAATAAAATAAGTTCTTAACTAATTTTACTCACACATCAAGGCTTTTGAAATTCAAGTTTTTGAATTCCACATTAACTCACCTCATTAGTTCCATAAGTTAATAAACATAAGTTAACAAAATTAATGGTAGTTGAGGAGGTTAGAGGATATGAAGGGGTGGGGTTTGTGTGGCCCCACCTCCCTCATAACCTCCCACGGGAGGTTGGGTAGTTACCCAACTTCCATCAAAAGGATTAAACACTTAGAGTAAAAATAAAAATTGATGCTAAATTTTTATTTTTAACTTCCACAATTTTTATCAACTTCTCTCGTGTAAACGCAACTCCGGATTATGCGTTCCTAAGCAATTACCGGCGCTGCAGTTCCATTGGTGCCCTCAGAATTCAATTTCGAGCACCGGTTCAAAAGATAGGAATTCCTGCTCGTTTGTTCACTGAACATACCCGAGCTAAACTTCAGATAGAAATTCCGGGCACACCGGGCCTCGGAATCAAGTGCCGTCAGAAACTGCGTTCTTGTAAAATCCCAAAGAAAATTAAGAAAAAAATTTCCTGGAATTTTACTGGTCTTTACATAGATAATCCTTCTCTACTACCTTAATATTCACTTCTATATATGTTTTAACATTATTTTGAGAAAGATAGTATTTCTACCCTTCCTTTTTGATTTCTATATCCATTCTCTACAAATCTAGAAATATCAGATCTCTTTTTATCCTCATCATAAATAATATATCATGGCCTTTTTTACTTAATGCATATTCCACCTTGTTTATTTTCCATAGGTGGTAATGTATTAAGAAATCCTAATCATTAATCAACTAAAATCATCTTATTTGGTGCATATAAAAGTAATTCCATTTGAATATAACATTATTATTTTGTGATCAATATATATATATATACACAATAATAATAATTTGTTCTATAAAGATAATTCATCCATATATTTAATGATACGATTACCTAAAGTTACTCTAAATCATGAGTTGGGTAATGTTTCCCAGGAACCTTCAATAAGAGTGAGTTATAAGCTATAACCATGTCATTTTTCATGAGAACAAATCCCAATCACTTATTAGATGCATCAATATAGATTCATAACCTTCTCCATTTTAGGGTATTTTAAGTACATCGATGCTGAAAAATCATTTATTTTGTTAAAAAAAATTTCTCTCACATTAAATCATCTAAGGTAACATAAAACAATTTCATGTTAACTCAATGAGGGGTTGGAATGTTGAGATACATTTTCCAAAAAGAAACAAAAATATCCTACCAAACCATGAAATCATCATATCTCATTCATAATTATTTTTATATGCCAGAATTCAATTAATTTTTGCTTTTTGGGATCCATATATACATCCTAACTTGAGATAATAGGACCCAAAAATGAATCCTTTTGAAGCCAAAATTCCTTGTTGGTAGATTTTTCACAAAGATTATCCTTTATTGGGGTATTCATTACAGTCATCATGTAATCTTCGTGTTATTCCTTGATCATTGAATATTTGATAATATCATCTAAATTTACGTCCACAAACTGAATCAGAAAGTCTCTAAAGACTCCATTTATTATATCCATGAATATCAAAGAGGAATTAGTAAAAGAAAAAGGAATCACTCTAAATTCCTAGTGTCTACACCTTGTATGAAATGTTTCCTTGGGTATATCTACCTTCTTTACCCTCAATTGTTGATATCGATAATGAATATAAATCATGAATTATTTTTATCCCTATGTAGGTGACAATATAAGTTATTGATAGTGGTAGGATGAATCTTTTTCTAGATAGTAATCTTGTTAAGATGACAATAATCAATGACATGTTTCATTTATCCATATTTCTTCTAAACAAATATTATAGGTGCACCCCAAAGTGATTAACTAGGTTGTATGAATCCCTTATAAATAATATCCATGAGTTTTTTGTTCAATTACTATAACTCAATTGGGTCCATTATATAAGAAATAATTGAAATAGTCATATCAACAGATATGACTTCTATTGAATACCCAACTTCATGATTTAGTGTAAGACATGGAAATTATTATATAAAGACAAAAAAAACACATGTACAATATATGTATCCTTAGTTTTGTGTTTCTCCTGAAACATCTGAGATAAAAAATTGTTAATTGAAGTTATTAATACTGAAAAAATGGCGGTAATTTTTATTGGAGATTATTATTCATCATTACATCAATATATGATCATATGTTCATTCAAAAAATGAAACGTTACATCACTTCATTAGTAATTGATATGAGATCCATATAGAATAATCTAATCCATTTCAATGATCACATTGAATTCAACTAAAATAATAATCACAAGATTTATCATAAGTACATTAACAAAATCTTTAATTAAGGAAGAATTATATATTTGAGATGTAACTATTCTTACATGAAGAGTTTTCACAAATAACCCAAAATATGGCCATTATAGTGATATGGTAATACCATTATCAAATTATTATAAATAAAATATTGGGTAGATCAATAATGAAAGAAGACGTTAGGTATTCTAGAGTGGATGTTTAGTGTACCTTTAAACAATTGTTTTCATACTCCACATTTCCAAGAGAGTTTCTATGTGATTTCAAATTTTCTTTTGGATTAATTTATTCTGACATAGATCATCATTATTAACCCTAAAATTTAGGAATTGGTTAGAAAAATGACCATCTTTTTGTCACGAACCAACCCAGTTCATGCCTGAACCGGTCACCTTACCTAGTCCACGACATGGCCTGAAGGGTATTCCCAATCCCCACAGGTTGGAAACATCTACTAGACATCAAAATAAACCTGTTGGGAATGATTTGGCCCATAAAAAACATAAATAATCATAAACTGGACAAGAAGATAAATAAAGGAAAAATTTTTGAATAACTTAGAAGTGGAAAAAAATAAATGAAGCAATATGAAATACCTTAGGTGACCCTGTGGGTCACCACAGAACGTAAAATAAACTCTCTCCGAAAAGTGATCCAAGAATGAAGCCCGCAACTGAAAAGTAAAGTAGGCATGAGCACCGAGATGCCCAGTAGGAATGCCAAGATACAACAACATCATATACCCTTGCCTTTTATAAGTAATCCAAACATGCCAATTTGAATATTGGGTGTAATAAAATAATTTTTTTCATTCTTTAAAAATTCAAGTAATGAGTTTTCCTTTTCAATTTAAGAATTTCTCTCCTACTATATTTTCACAATAGGTTCCAAGCATGCATTAACGTTTCAAAATGAAAGGAAATCAACTTAGATTAAAATATGGTTTTTGAAAATAAGACATTGAGTATAAAACGACTAAAATAAAATATTAAATCACAAAAATTATGTCACAAATGAGCAACATGGATAATCTCTATAGGTAACTAGCATATATGGGACCATAGAGACCTTGTACCTTGGTGAAATGTGGCTTAGGTACCACGATCCTATGAATAAATGGCTTAAAAACCATGACCCTATGTATCCATTGCTTAGAAACATTGAACCTCAGTAATTCCTATGTTTAGTAAGTGTTTTTACATCAATACTGCTAGATGAACAAGGAGGATCCCCTACTATTTCATCTAGCATACTATTCCTGGTCACCCACCTAGATACCCGGGTTTCCCATTGTTCTTTATTTCACGTGGTGGTGAGTTTTCCTTAACAATAAAACATATATGTACATAAAATTTTCTTTATCCAAAACTTGTTTAACCCCTCACCATCATTCTCCTTCCTTAAGAGAACCCCCCCTTTCACGTCACATAGTGGATAAGCCTCTGAATTGGGCACATAGTAACACATTCAACATACAAAATATTTTCTAAAAGCAAGGGGGCATACCTCAAGAGAGTTTCTTTCATAAAACATTCTTAAGTTTCCAAAAATAATAATTACATAATGTGAACACATTTTAAAACTAACCGGCTAAAAGGCCAAACACATTTTGAAAATCAAATTACCAATTCAAAATCACTTATGAAATCAATTTTCAAGAAAAGTCACTTAAGACCGATAACATTAGAAATACATTTCAATTTACAAAACAAAAGCATAATCATTTCTAGCCACCGTAACCAGATTTCATATCATGTGTATATAACATAAATGTAAAAAAAAATTTAAAACAAGAAAGCAATTATGAAATTCAAATTAAAGGCATATGCATAGGGGAACTACCTCAAACATTTCACTAGTTTTCAATGACCAGTTGAACCGACACATGGCACATACACGCACATGCATTTATAAATATATATATACACCCCTAGCGATATAGGACATATTCCCCATTCCATGATGGAATATTTACAAAGAGGGCATATATATATATGCCTTACCCTATGCCTTACCCTATGCATGTACATGTAGGAGACCTCGACACTCGCGGACCAAAACTATCGAACCGAGGTCCAAAACACTACACACATAATTTAATAAAACAATTAAACAATTTATTAATCACTTAAAAATTAACAGCATAAAAAAATAATTACACCAAAAACATTATTTAATACCAAAATACACACTAACCCATTTGAAAATACATTTCACACCACTTTCATAGCTCATAAATCCCATTGAAAATATTAAAAGAAAATCATGCAATCAATTTAAAAATTTACAAATCCCTTTTCAAATTTTCACACAAACCAGAACCAATTCCAAAACATGAATTTTTTTGTTTAAATCATTTATAATTTACATTTATAAATACATGATAACCCAAACATGCCAAATTATGCATTTCCCTTTAAAAACCTACACCCAAACCCATTTTAACCATAAGTTCCCTTGAAAACGTGATTGACACCACATGAATAATTAATTAAACCATTTGTACAATTTATAAAGCACATAAAAGAGACACAATAAGGTTTCACACGAAACTTTCACCGAAATTCGCACTAAGAATCCAATTCCAACCCTAAGTCATATCAAATTCATTCAAAAACAAGTTTCACATCACAAATATCATTCAATAAAACATTTAAAAATTTATGAACACAGACCAAATAAACACCACATTCCCTTACATAAAAAACACCCAAATTCACTTTTTTAGTTAAACACTCACCAACACAATACTAGAATATAATCTACAGCCCTTGCGTGATCTAATAAAGAAAACACACAAGTCATAAAACAGAACCAACCATTACCAAAAGGATTGATATCCAAAACACACCCCGTTTCACACAAGCATACCATATAAAATCAAGAAAAAGTTAATCTATTTCCAAAACTACTTTCGCACCCGAAATAAATTGATGATAACACAAAAATAATAAAAAAAGAAATTAAAATTAATCCACAATGAATAAATTCAAAAATTATTTCTCGAAAACCATGGAAAACCCACAACCCTCAAATGAAGTTGCTAGAACCGGCCTCTATGGAACCCGATGAACCCTAAATTAAAAAAATCAATCAAAATGAGAACACCAAAACATGTTAGGGTTCAGCCAAGACATGTAAAACCCATGAAATAAAATAAAACATCAAAATAGGGTTAAAGGGGGAGGGAGAAGAGGTGAACTGGAAAAATTTGAGAACCATAGAAGGAATATATTCAGTCGCTGGAGGGGGAGAGCGGTGCATTGTAGCTCCCAGTTGGATAGGTCTCGTGAATAAGAGAGGGGGGAGGTTGGGTTGCATGAGAAGGGGAGGGTGAAGGCCACCACAAAAAAGAAGAGCTGCCACCAGAGGGAGAGGGAGGTGCGCTGGAGGGCCCTCAGCTAGTGGGGGGAAGCACGAATGGGATATGGAGGGGGTGTGCGCCAAAGGCTTCAGTTGGAGGGAGAATGAGGAGTGTGTCTCAAACATAAGGGGGGAGATGGAAGATATGGTTTTAATGAATAGAAAATAATAAATAAAATAATAATAATAATAATAATAATAACTTGAAACATAATAATAATAATAAACACATTAATAATCATAATAATATATTAATTCATAGTAATAATAAACAAAATGATAATTTTATCATAATAATAATTATTAAATATTTTTTCAATTATTTTATTTTATTTTATTTTTTATTTTTATTCAATAATTTTTTTAAACATTGAGAAACCCAAAGAAAAATAAAAATAACTGCGACCGCAAGATACCGTGTCGGGGTGTGACAATTATCACCACCACAAAAACATTCTTCTCCCAAAAGTCAACCAGCCAACTGAGGAATGAAACTTGAGTTTGAAACTGAACAAGGAAAAAAATAATGAACTTGATGTTACTTTTCTCTCCATCAGTCACACACAACCAACTCTAAGGGAATCTGTAATGAGAAGAGCCATCAAGAATCGAGGAGGGTTCTCCCCACCACAAGAACCCATCAATCATAGCCAACATCAATACTCTCAGCATGTACTAACTCTAGAACATCTAAATTGAACCAGAGAGGAAAATACCAACACAATACAAAACTCCCACACAAACCAACTCTTGAAGAATGCACGACATGATTCATGGTGGGTCTCCCCACCTTTTAAGAACCGACCAGCTTATGCTAAACAACATAGACCACCACGAGAACTTCTATACCAAACCAAAAACCACTGAAACATGAGAAAATGTACCAAAGAATTATACAAAATAGAGAATATAACCATCACTCATCATTTCCAGAAGAGATGTGCATCTCCAAAACCAGCATGTACTAAAACAAAACATGTCACATTTGAGGAGGTACAAATACTGGAATTACAAGAAGATGAGATCACCATTACTTCATACAACCAAAGTTTGGTATTTAAAGGACAATGACCATAATGAGAAAAAGTGTCCTTTATGCCTCTTATAGAAAAATAGAACCATCAATGACGAGAGAGATACAATAGGGAAATTCACACTATCCCCATTTCAGCACTAGAGACAATAATTAGAGCAAGGTGCCCCACACCCAACAATTCCTGACAACATTAAATGATTCACTCTAAGACTTGTGGCTCGAGCTCTAATGTCTTGAATCATCTGCAGCCCCACAGTTTGGAGCTGACATCCTCTAGTTGAGACTCCTTCTGACGATGCTGCTATTTGAACCTCTCCATGTGACCCAAAAAGTCACAATGACGGAAACCCTTCAAAGGAGGATGACGTTGTGACATAAAGAACCCAAACCGGCCACACCAGAAGCAAAAAAGAGAGTGTCCCAACTAATAGAAGATGAAATTGACAAGAATAAATTTCTGAGATAGGTTTCTATGGTTCGATCTACTCATAGGATGGGGAACCTTCCTGAAAAAAAAATCAGTCCTTGAACCCTGGACAAAGACCCCACTCAAGAGAAACTTTAACTTATTCCACGACACTACCTCTGGAGAAAAGGGAATCAACCCCTCGAAATTCCTTATGTAAGATTTTACTGTCTGTTAGCCTTGTTAGACAATCATAATCACTACCACTTTCCTCTCCTTCACTTCCTGAGCTATAAAACGTTGGATGAGAGTGGTTGTAAACACCTTCTAGGACATCCCATCATGCAATGATGATGCGATCATCTTCTTTGATCAATCCAATGTTGTGCCTTAAAACAAACTCAAACCATAACGAGCTCTCATAACATTGGGAGTTCCCAATAACTTGAAAACATCAACAGTTTAACCATGCTAGTCCACTTCCTTCAATAGATCATGATCACCTTGGAATACAGACAAAAATTGAAAAGAATTCAATTCCACCACTCCACTAAGAGTCTAGGTAGAACCAAAAATTAGACGAGACCCAGTACAAACCTCTGGGACTTTTCTGTGCAGTATAATCACAAAAAAGAGGAAAAAATATGAATCAGAACTCATTATAAATCAAAATTCCACACCTCAATGAAAAACTAAAGCTCAAACTTATGTCACAATTCTGACCACAATTCAGTATGTCAAAACCAAGAAACAAATAAAAAGGATACCAAATATGAAAAAAGGACACTAAACAATTTGTCACTCACATTAAAAAACATTTAAAAATCCATTTTATAAAACCGTTTTCATCAAATAGAAAAACATAAATATCCACCATTGGTATTCCAAGAAGTCTGAAACATACATATCCATGTGATAGCTCATGCATCCATCCACTCATCTCACCAATTTTTTTCACATTACACATGTGTACCTTAATGTATGTGATCACTCATAGTAATACCAAGGTCCATTTCAAGACACTTCTCATTTCCATAATAGAACATTCAGCAAAAAGAAAAAAATATCAACCAGTTAGAAAAAACCCTTATAATTAAATCAATGCATTTTCCAAATTCACAAAAATTTTCCAACTCACATTCTAAAAACCAGTACTGAGATCCCAAAACAACTTCGAAACATACTCCCATTTTTCCATTTGAAATAACACATTCGAGTAAAAGAAAAAAATTCCCATTTCAAAATCACTTTCTCCCCCCAAAACCACATTCCATTTTGAAAACCCCTTTTTTGATGAACTGTTTTCATTTTTTTAAATCCACTGAAGTCAGTCAAAACAAATACCAAACATAAATAACATAAAACATCCAAAAATAATGGACTAGTGGATATTCCATCCCAGTAACATGGATTAAGAAAACCATGCTCAGAGTGAGAATTAACCACATAAAGCATCTTGAACCATGAACACAGGATATACATGGGGCGCTAGTCCTTGCATGCCTACTGTGTAACACTGTATCACTTCCTTTGTCATCCCTCATTTACACTGACCAAGCCAATGAACGAAATTCAAATCCTATAATACCTCTAGAAGCTCAAGTATTAGGACGGGAAAGGGTTCATATAACTCCCTGATCCCAGTTTCCCAGAGACAGTGCTTTATTAAATAACATTGTCATGATACAAGGAATCATGTCCTAAAAGGATGATCAATTTAGAAGACTTGGAAGTACTAGATACATTTATATGTTTTACATTAAATCATGAATTAAAAACATCAAAAACATTTTATCCCCTTTTGAAGACACTTATATACTTATCCTATCCTTGCAGGTCAACCATAAAATACTTCTTCACATCCTGGGAAAAATAAAATATAGAAAGTGGTGAGCTCAGATTCTTATTAAGGATAACAATATGACTGAAACTTTCATAAATAATCATAAACATTTAAGGAAATGTATAAGACTAAAACAAAAGCCTTTTAAACTTAAACTAAAACATAATATGGAAAAGAAAAAATCCAATAATTCCATTTAAATATTCACATGGATATTCTACTAGTCGAATAATCAAATGCAATATCAATATCCACATTCATAATGATGGAATGCATAATGCCTGACTTCATAACCACATAGTCAAGGCCTTTTTCCAAGACTACAAATAAGATTTTGTCAAGGCCTTGTGCCAAGACACTAGCTGGTCTCATGAGACCTACCGATTCATCAAGGAGCTATAGCGGTCTCCACCCATCACTTACTAAGTCCAATTCATTCCTCATATGAAATGGCTTAAACATTAAATAAACATTCGTATTAAAACAAGAATAAGAAATGTCAATAATTTAGCCATAAAACATGAATGGTGTAAAAATAACACAACCACAATCAAACATATCACAAAACCTTCAATAAAATATGGATGTTTTGTGTCATAATAAATCAACTTTAAACAAGATTAAAATCCATCAAAGGATGTTGACATAGATGAAATAAAAACTTTTTTAGAGAAATATCTTTTTCTATTTTGAAATCATTTAATTGTCATATAATTATAAATGAAAACATTTATTTCGAAAATATTCTTATAATCTTGTATGGGAATATTTGATGATGATATAACAGCGGAATATAGCCACACCCATTGTATAAGTTAAAAAATATATTCTTATGTTAATTTTTTCAAAATGGTCCTAAAGCACCTTGTCTGGAAAACAATGAAAATATTTATTTTAAAACAAATAGGTTAAAATAAGGGTATAAATTAATTTAACCCATATTATGGTAAATATTAAAAATATTTTGAATTACATTTTTATTAAAACATGTATGTGGAAGATAATGAGGTACCACTAGATGCATATGTTTTAACAACTTCGGCTAATTAAAGAGGTTGTAGAATTGACCCTTACCTTGTAATTTTACTTGGTCAAGGGTATGTTAAAATTTTGTATAATAGTTAAATTATTGTTACTATATTATATAAGAAACATATAAGTATATATGATATCATATATGATCTTCCAATATTTCCTTAATAATAATATTTTGGTAGTATCATCATTTCGGGTGTTAACTGATTTGTTTTCACTTATATGTTGGCTAACGTAAGCCACGTTTGATATGAATAAGATTTATTTTATTCATATAAAGAATGATTTTATGTTCATAAACTTTATTTTGAATCATAAAATGAAAATTATTCTTGAATGAATATGATGAGGAATTAATCTCAACCCCTTCGTGGAGACGGTAATCCGTACATACGCATGAGCGAAAATATCATTATATTGATGGTGAAATCGTATGTAATTGGAGGGTATATGATATATAAATAATAATAAACATATTAAATTTTTTATTTACATTATTTATACTCATTATTATACCAATCCAAATAATGAAGTGTTTGAATAAAAAACTACACCACGACGTGGAGACGGTAAGTCGTACGTATGCACGTATGGTAACTTTATCGTTCATATGATGTATAGAATAATGAATATGGTTGTACAATTTTAATAATAACATCATAATATATATAATATAATGGATTTTTTTATTTTATAATTTAAACAACAAAGAAAGAGGTAGTGGAAGAAGATAAGAACATGAAAGAGGTGGTGAAATATTTACCTCTTCTTCGAGTTCTTCCCTTTGATTTGATCAAAAGGGACCCCTAGGTTGGTTTTATGACCTAAGTAACACGTATAAGAATATGTGAGGGGAATTGGGATGATATTTTGTTAGAGTATTTCTGATCCAAATGGAATTGGAAGTGTTAAATTAAGAGAAGGGGAAGTTATCTTTTATAAGATAGGTTAGATTCATTTGAGGAAAAGCTTGAAATATTATTTTATAATAAAATTATTTTCTATTTATAATGGTTCCAAAATAAGTTTATTCTAGTATAATATGTGTAGGGAAAAAAAACCACCCAAACAAAAATTTTTAGATAGGTTTAGGTCATCATATTAATATTATGTTTAGATTTAACTCTAAGTTAAATCATTTTCATTTACTATGTCTTATTGTGTTTTTATTTTATATGGTTAATAATATTACTATAACAATCAAAGAGAATTACATGGTGTTAAATATTAATATATACAACTTTATCTATGTCCTTTTTCCTAACCTTATATTTTTAGGAATACTATATAAATTAATAATATATATTTGTTTTAAAAACTCAATTATGTCAATTTTGACACTATTTAGTATTTTATTTTTTTGAAAGCCATAAAAACTTTATCATATGGAATAAAATTTATTCAAAAAACCCTAACATGACATATTAACCTAAAAATTTAGTGTAATTCATTATAAGTCTCAATTTTCCTTTATTTGGATATTTATAATATCAATTATTTTAATATTTCATTAATAAGGATATTACTACATCATCATTGTGTCATAAATAAATAAAATTATTTAATGTTTAAAAATTATAATTAAAATACCATTATGTAGAATTTTTTTATATTTCTAATGAATATTTATAGTCAAATTTATATTGTTTTTATCTGTATATTAAAAATGTTTTAGTCATTATACTTTGAATTTAACTCTTTTAACTCTTCTTTAAATAAAATAATAATAAATGTCCTAATCTAATCCATGTGGACAAAATAGGATCATATTATATTCCTAAGATTGTTTTTGGTCTAATTATACCTATCCAATATAATTAGGAAATGTTTTAGATTAATTATAATATCATTTTTACCATTAATTACCCAATTTACTTTTAAACGTGGTAAATAAAATTAAAAAATTACTATTCATAAAAAATTATTTTCATATTATTGAACCAAATTTTACATATTTATATTAACTATGTCTCTATGATTTTTAAAATTTAACTCAGATAAGTGGTAAAATTTTGTTTCAGGGAAATTTTCAAATGGTTCTAGGAGTTGTGTAAAAGAAGGTAAAAAGTTCAATAAAATATTTATATATCTAAACTCATTATAAAATGTCTCTAATGAATTAAATTGAAATTATATAGGTAATATGTATCTATTTTGACCTAAAATAAATTTAAATAAAATAAATATTTATCTAAATGGAAGTTGTTTTTAAACAATAACTTAGTGTTTTTCACTATTCACCAAAAATAGAATGTTTTCAGAAAAATAACAAAAATTCACCCTAAGAGATATCTGATACATCAAATCCAAAAAATAAAGTCCATTTTGAAAGATAAAATTTATAAAATTTCAAAAATTGGGTATTACTAATCATAAAAGATAGTTTTATTAGTTGTGGTGCGTTTGAACTTAAAGTTGCGTACAACATAAGTTATTGTGTTATTCAAAGGGAAACGTACCGTGGAAGCTTGGGGTGTTACATTCTTCTCTCCTAAAAATAATTTTGTCCTCAAAATTTCTAGAATAATACTGCATAAAAATATTTGGGTGGTTCTTCATCATAAGTTCCATGGGATCCCACTTTACCTCTTCCATCTTATGGTTTCTCTATAAAACTTTTACCAGACGAGTCATCCAGTTTCTCAGCACTTGTTCTATTGTATCAGGAATCTTGACAGGCTCTTCACAATAAGACAAAAAATGTTCTAGTTCAATTTCCTCATATATGAGTACATGCGTTGGTCCAGGCATGTATTTTCTCAACAGTAATATGTGGAACACATCGTAAACTTTGGAGAGACTTGGCGGCATTAACAAACGGTAATATACAACCCCAATTCATACTAAAATTTCGAAAGGTCCGATGTACATGACACTTAGTTTACCCTTTTTAATGAATCTTATAACTCACTTCTATGGAGATAATTTCATGAAAACATTATCTCCTACCTGAAATTACAAATCCTTCATTCATTTATCGGCATAACTCTTCTACCTGCATTGAGATTCTTTGATGTGGGTTTGGATAACCATCAACTTTTCCATCGTTTCCTCAACAAGTTCGGGGCCTATGATTTTTCTTTCACCAACATCATCCCAACAAGTTGGTGTGAAAAATCACTTTCCGTATAATTCTTTATATGGTGCCATATGAATACTTGAATGGAATCTATAGTAATAAGAAAATTCTACCAGAGGTAAATATTTATCCCAAATACCTTGAAAGTCAAGTGATCAGGATCTTAGCATTTATTATATGGTTTGTATAGTCCAATCATTTTGTCCAATGGTTTGAGGGTGGTAAGAAATGCTTATACGAAGTTCACTATCCAGGTCTTTCAGAAGACTTTTCCAGAATCTTTATGTAAAACGGGGATCGCGTTATGAAACAATAAATAGGGGTAATCCATGAAGTCTTAAAACAACATTAATATATAGTCTTTCCATACGTTCAAGTGGTAACTATTATTTTATAACAAGAAAATTTGCTGGCGTGGTAAGACAATCAACAATTACCCATACTGCATCATTTTTTCTAGGAGTCCTTGGAAGCCCCATGAAAAATTTTATCGTAATATTATCCCATTTCCACTCAGGTATGGGAAGAGGTTGTATGACTCCTACAGGTTGTTGTCTTCTATCTTTCGTTTGTTGACAAACCATACATATTAACACAAAATCAGAAATCTCCCTCTTCATATTGTCCCATAATAAATTTTCTTTCAAATATCTATACACCTTGGTGCTCCAAGGGTGTATAGAAAAATTGGAGCTATGAGCATCATCCAATGATTACCTTTTTAGATTAGGTATGTTTGGAACACAAAGTCTCTTCCCAAATTTCAAAATTCCATCTTCATATATGAAGTCACTCAATCTCCCATCATTAAAATAATTAATCTTCTTTAGAAACTCCTCATCATCAGTCTGAGAACTCTTTATCCTTTCTAATAAATATAATTTGGAAACCATTTGAT
This sequence comes from Viscum album, assembly GCA_963277665.1. NCBI lineage: Eukaryota > Viridiplantae > Streptophyta > Magnoliopsida > Santalales > Viscaceae > Viscum > Viscum album. Next base: position 585,586,553 of record OY728160.1, on the reverse strand, counting down.
AAATTATTCATGTTTCACCTTCCATGGTTATTACCTTATCCATCATTACTAGATCACTGAAAATATGATCCCTTTCAACTCTCATATTGTTTAAAACTCCATGATCATCTCTACTAAAAGCATATTCCACCTTATTTTCTATCCCCAGTGGTAGTGTATAGCGCAATTACAATCCTTGAGTTGTTCAAGAAATTGTATTAAACTCATGTTGAGATCTTTCTATGAGAAAATATACTTAAAACACTTATGATCAGCATAAATCTCACATTTTCACCATAGATATAGTTTCTCTCTATATTCATAGAAAAGATTACAGCTGCTAACTAAAGATCATGAGATGGATAGTTTTTCTCATGAATTTTTAGCTGCAGTGATGCATATGCAATAACTCTATCATTCTGCACAAGGACACAATAAAGTCCCTTTTCTAAAGCATCAATATAAATAAAAAACCTACAATTCCCTGATGGTAGAGTCAAGTTAGGATAATTGAATAACATTCCCTTCAGTATATCAATAAATTCTTCACACACTTTTATCTAAATAATTTGAACCCCTTTACATCTGAGCTTGGTTAATGGGTTATCCAACTAGGAAAAATTATGGACAAAATGTCGATAATAACCTACTAAAACAATAAAACGGTGTACCTCAGTTATACTTTTCAGTTCTGGCCATTATTGGATTGCCTTGGTCTTTGAAGGATCAACAGAGATTCTATCCTTAGAGACAATATGGCCAAGAAAATAAATCTCCCGAAGCCCTAATTCAAACATGCTAAATTTCACATATAATTCATTTCTTCTAAGAGTCCTTAGGATAATGCGCAAGTTATTTTCAAGATCTTTGTATATTTTTGAGTATACCAAAATATCATCAATAAATAACACTAAAAATAAATCAATATATTCCTTGAAAACTCTATTCATTATATCCATGATGACATAGGGAGCATTGGTCAATCCAAAAGGCATTACTGTAAACTCGTAATGGTCGTACCTAGTTTGAAATGATGTTTTTGGAATGTATTCCTTTATTTCACACAATAGCTGATATCCAGATCGAAGGTCATTCTTTGAAAAATATTGAGCTCTATGAAGTTGGTTGAATAAATCATTAGTTTTAAGTAAGGGATACCAGTTATTTGTTGTTATAGCTTTGATCTCCCTGTAATTCATGAACCTCCAAATAGATCCATCTTTCTTCTTAACTAAAAGAACAGGGGCTCCCCTAGAGAAACACTAGGGCGAATAAATCCCTTATTACTCAATTCCTATAGTTGTTTCATTATTTCCACTAATTCCACTGTGTCAATTATATAAGGGGTATTCGATATGGGCATTGAACCAGGAATTAAATCAATGGAAAACTAAATTTCTCTTTCTGGAGGATGTGCCGATAAATACTCTGGAAACACATCAACATATTCTTGCACAATAGGAACGTCCTCTATTTGAACATCTTTTTCCTCACCCATAGTTATTTCATTCTCTTCCTCCCCAATAATTGAATTAAGTTGAGATACTAGGGGTGGATCTAGATAAGAATCAGGTGTTGGAGTTTCTTCTCTAAAGTTAAGGTACTCTTTATCACCATCGAGAATTGTAACCCCCTTCTTTTTAAAATAAATTTCGGCATCATGGACCAAAAGACAATCCATACCAAGGATTATAACAAATTCAATCATGGGTATGACAATGATATTAGAAGATAAATTACATTTATATGCCCAAATGGGTAATGATTCACAAAACGTTGTTGTAATGATACTTCCCTAAAGAGTTTTGACTGAAAACTCCCTGGTTAAAAAATTGGAAATATCTAATTTTCATAGAAAACTAGGAATATATGAAAAAATTCCATGATCTAGAATCACATAAAGCATTGGATAAACTTGAGTAAATCATTAAATTACATACCAAAACATCTTTCAGAGCTTTAACCTCAGCATTAGTGATTCCATAATCTTGGCCTTACTCCCTTGTCCTTTTCTGTGCTAAGTTTCCTTGTCACTTAGGAAATTAGTTTGCATAATTCCCCTTTCTTCTACAATTGTAACATTCAACATATAAAAACTCTTCCTTCCCCTTGTAATCATGAGCTTGGTGTACTTTTTCACCACACTTTTAGCAGACTTCATTCCCTTTACGCAAGCACTGGGGTGTTTCTTCCCACATTTACCATAGGATGGATATTTAAATTTTCCCTTCTTCCCCTTATTTACATTTCTAGAGTGTTTAACTAATCTCTTTTTCTCTTTCTTTCCTTTAAAGTCATAATACTTAGAGAAAGATTTTTCTATCGTGATAGCGAATGAGACAATATCATCATATGATGAGAAGGATTGGGAGACTAATGCTTGATGGAGAAATGGTTATAACACATCAAATAATCGATCAATCTTACTCCTTGGGTTATGTATAAAATCTATGGCATTACTTTCTAACCATGTAATGTTAGCCTCATATTTTGCGACGTTCTCATACGCTTTTTTCATTAGAATCAGAAATTGTCTTTCTATATCTGCTTGATGGTCACGAGGAAGTTATTTTTCTATGAAAATATCTTTAAACACCCTCTATTCTATGTTTGATACATTTTCTTCTTCCTTTGTGTTTTGTATTAATGAACACCATTGAACTCCATCTCCTTTGAGGTGATAAACCACAATGATGACTTTTTCCCTTTCGATACTCCCAAAATAATGAAATATTTTCTCTAAGTAACTTATCCATTGCTCAGCTACTAATAGATTTGTACTCCCATTGAATGTAGGTGGTTGTTGACATATGAAGTGGTATAACATTGTTCCTCCACATTTTTTATCAGGGTTCTCTATACGGGTAAGGTTATTATTCATATCCTGAGTGAGTTTTCCCAGTATGGTGATAAGCTGATCAGCAATTGTTACATCAATAGATCCACTATAATTGTCTAGAGTTGGAGGGAAATTTATATATGGATTACGTGCATTGATAAAGTTTCCATTCCCTCCACTAAGCTCCGTTTATAAATGATGGTATACTATAGATTACTTTATAAACCACAATACTTAATTCTGAACTTGTAAAACACTTAACACAAATCGAACAATTTATGGATATAATCCATAATCATAAAAAAAATGTTTTCATTGAGGAGGTATATATTCATAAATCAATTATAATGGTTTTTAAATAAAATTTGAATTATCATAAGCATATCCCCCAGGAGTGTCATAACCAAGAGTGCAGCAAGGACCATTATCGTGCACCACTTCCCATTCGTGTCTAGCTCAATGCTGTGTTTTTGAGTTTTACCCCTAGTTACATCTGTGCCAGATCCACCTCTACTCTCTCATATCCTGACAGTGATGTATTTCTTAGAAAAGTCACAAAATCTCTATTGTACAAAACTTCTAGGAAGTTCTTTTATACTAATCCTTGAAGTCTATGTTAGTGTAGTTTTCTCTAATCAGAGTTTTTCTAAATATAGTTTCCATGGTTTTTACTAAACTACCTCTAATACCAACTCTAACACCCTGACCGTAGTTTCCTAGAGTCAGTGCATTATAACATAACATTGGCATGATAAAAGGAATGATGTCCAGAAAGACTGATCAGTTTCATATCCTTGGAAGTACTGGATACATTCATAAGTTTTACATTACATCATCAAATAAAAACATCAACAACATTTTTTCCCCTTTTGAACACATTTATATCCATATCCTATCCTTGTATGTCAAGAAAAAAAATACTTCTTCACATCCTAAGAGAAATAAAACATTAAAAGGTGTGAGCTCAGATGCTGAATAAGGATAACAATATAGCGGAAACTTTCATAAATTAGAATAAACATTTAGGGAAATGTATAAGACTAAAACAAAATCATTTTAAACATAAACTTCAGTATAATATTAAAGAGATAAAATAAAATAATTCCATTTACATAATCACATGGATATTATACTATTCTAATAATCACATGTAATATCAATATCCACTTTCATAATGATGGAATGCATAATGCGAGACTTCATAACCACATATTCATGGCCTTTTCCCAAGACTAAAAATAATATTTTGTCAAGGCCTTATGCGAAGATAGTAGTTTTCCTCATGGTACCTACCGATGCATCGAGGAGATATATCAGGCTCCACCCATCACTTACTATGTCTAATGCATTACTCATATGAGAGATATTAAACATAAAATAATCATTCATATTAAAACTAAAATAAAAAATATCAATACATTATCCATAAACCATGAATGGTGTAAAAATAACAAATCCATAGTCAAACATATCAGAAACCCATCAATATAATATGGATTTTTTGTATCATAATAAATCAAATTCAAAAAAGATTAAAATCCATCAAAGTATGTTGACATAGATGAAACCATGATCTTTTTAGAGAAATATATCTTTCTATTCTGAAATAATTAAAAAATACTAAAATTATAATAAAAAACATTTATTTTGAAAATATTTTTATAACATGCATGGGAAGCATCAATGATGATATAATGGTGGAAAATATCCACACCCATTTTATAAGTTAAAAAAATACGGTCTTACCTTAATTTTGTCGAAAAGGTCATAAAGTAATTTGTTTGAAAAATGATAGAAAGATTCATTTCAAAACATATATGGTCAAGTAAGGGTATAAATTACTTTAAACCATAGTATGGTAAATATTAAAAAAAATTTGAATTACATTTTTAAGAAAACATGGATGTGTATGATAAAGAGGTCCTAGTAGATACTTACGTATTAACAACCATAGATAAGTAAAGAGATTGTAGTATAAACCCTTAGATTGTAAATTTCATTGGTCAAGGGTATGTTAACCTCCAGTATAATAGTTAAATAATTTTTATTAAATTATACAAGAACTATATATGTATATATGATATCATATATGATATTCTAAAATTGCTTTGTTTATAATATTTTAGCAGTATCATCATTTTGGGTGTTAACTGATTAATTTTCCTTTATATGCTTGGTCACATAAGCCATGTTTGTTATGATTAGGATGTATTTTAATCATATAAAGAATTATATTATGTTCATAAATGTTATTTTGAATCATAAAATTAAAATTATTCTTGAATGATTATGATGGGGAATGAATCTCATCGTGCTCGTGGAGACTGTAATCCGTACATACCCACGAGCGACAATATCATTTTATTGATGGTGAAATAGTATCTAATTGGATGGTATATCATATATACATGATCACTAACATGTTATATTTATTATTTAAATTAGTTATTCTCATTATTATACACATCCACATAATGAAGTGTTTGAATTACAAACTACACCATGACCTAGAGACGGTAAACAATACTTATGCGCGTATGGTGAATTTGTCATTCATATGATGGATAGAATAATAAATATGGTTGTACCATTTTTATAATAACATCAATGTATATTGAATATAAAATATTTATTATTTTATAATGGAAACAACAAAGAAATAGTAAGTGGAAGAAGAAAATAACTTGATAGTGGTGATGAAATATTTACCTCTTCTCGGGGTCCTTCCTTTTGACTTGATCAAAAGGGATCATTAGGATGTCTTTCTGAACAAAGGAAGGACTCTAGAATTATTTTAGTGGGATTGGGAGTATATTTTAGTAGGGTTTGGCTGAGACAAATGTCTTTGGACGTGTGAAATTAAGATAAGGTGAAGTGACCTTTTATAAGAGAAGTGAGGGTCACTTTAAGAAAAGCATGAAAAAATATTTTATAATAAAATTATTTTAGGTTTATAATGGATCAAAAATAAATTATTTCTAGTATTAGGTGGGGATGGGTCGAAATAATCTCAAAAAATAGGTTTTTGACAGGTTTAGGTCATCATATTTACCTTATCTTTTAGGTTTAACTCTAAGTTAAATAGTTTGACATTTACCATGTCTCTTTGTGTTTTTATATTATATGGTTAATAAAATTACTATAACAAGACAAGAGAACCCCATTTGGTTAACTATTAATATATATAACCTTATCTATATTCTTTGTAATATCCTTAGATTTTTATGAATATTATATCCACTTATAATATAGTATTTTTTTATCAAAAACCAATTATGTCAATTTTGACACTATTTAGTATTTGATTTTTTTGAATGAAAGAAAAACTTTATCACTTAGAATAAAATTAATATATCCAACCCTAACATATCATATTAACCAAGAATATTATTTTAATTCCTCAAAAGTCTCAATTTACTTTTATTTGGATATTTATAATATCAATTATTTTAATATTTCATTAATAAGGTAATTACTACATCATCATTGTGTCATAAATAAATTAAATTATTTAATGTATAAAAATTATAAATAAAATTAAATTATGTAGGAAATATTTTTATATTTCTAATGAATATTTATAGTCTAATTTATATTATGTTTAACCCTATATTAAAAATGGTTCAGTTATTAAACGTTGAATTTAACTCTTTTAACTATTATTTAAATAAAATAATAAGAAATGTCCTAATCTAATCCATGTGGAGCACAAAAGATCATATTTTATTCCTAAAGTTTTTTGGGTAGAATTATACTTATCCAATATGATTAGGACATGTGTTAGGGTAATTATAATATCATTTTACCCTTAATTTCCATATTTACTTTTAACCGTGGTAAATAAAAGTCCATGGTTACTATTCAGTTAAAATTATTTTCATCTTATTGAACCAAATTTTACTGACTGATATTAACCATGTCTATCGTATTTCTGATATTCAACTCATAGATGTTGTTAAATTAAGGTTTATGAAAATTTTCAAATGCTCAAAGGAGGTGGGAAAAAGACTGTGAAAAGTTCAATAAAATTTTTATATATCCAAACTCATTATAAAATGACTCCAATGAATTACATTGAACTTATATAGGTATTTTGTATCTATTTTGAACTAAATTAAATTTAAATAAAATAAATAATTATATAATAAAAAAATTTAGTTTTAAACAATAACTCAATGTTTTTCACTATTTATCAAAAATTGAAAGTTTTTAGAAAAATAAAAAAAATTCACACTAAGCTAATTTCGATATTCTGAATCCAAAAATGAAGTCTATTTTGAAAGGTAAAGTTTAAAAAATATCCAAAAGTTGGTATTACTATTAAAAATGGCTAGTTTGATTGGTTTTGGTGTGTTTGAACTCAAAGTTGCGTATAACACAAGCTATTGTATTATTCGAAGGGAAACATATTGTGGAATTTTAGGGTGTTATGGTTCATGATGTCTTTCCCACACCTACCTCTTGAGTCCCGACACACCAAATCACCATGCTACCTGACACCCCAAATTTCAACGACCTTCCTCTGATACCATTTTGTCACGAACCAACCCGGGTCGAGCCTGAACCGGTCACCCGAGCAAGTCCGCAACATGGCCCAAAGGGCGTTCCCAATCCCCATGGGATGCAAACTAGTGTCAGGAATAAAAATAAACCTGTTGGGAATGATTTGGACCACAACAAAGATAAATAATTATAAACTTGACAAGTAGATAAATAAAGGAAAATAAACTAAATAACAAGGCAGTGAAAAAAAGAATACATGAAGAAACGTGACATACCTCAGGTGACCCAGTGGGTCACCACATAACGTATACTGCACTGGCTCCCAAAAGAGATCCCAGAATGAAACCTACAATTGAAAAGTAAAGTGTGAGCACCGAGATGCTCAGTAGGAATGCTAAGATACAACAATTTTCTCTTAACTTGCCATTTATATGAAATCCAAAACACACCTGTTTGAAAATAGGACATAATAAAATAATGTTGTTTCATAATTTTCAAATTCAAGTAAAGTTCTTTCCTTTTAAAATAAAAAATTTCTCTCATGCTACATTTTCAAAAAAGGTTCCAAGCATGCAATGATATTTCAAAATGAAATGAAACCAACATAGATTAAAAGATTGTATTTTCAAATAAGACATCAAGTATGAAACCTATAAAATGAAAAATTACATCACAATAAATATGTCGAAAAGGAGCACCATGGGTAATACTTATAGATAACTAGCACAAGTGGGACCCTAAAGACCATGTACCTTGGTGAAATGTGGCTTAGGAACCATGACCCTCAAAAAACATGGCTTAGAAACCACGACCCTCATTAGCCATGGCATAGAAACCATGGCCCTTAGTAATTCATATGTTTAGTTAGTGTGGTTGTGTCAATCCTTCTAGACGAACCCAGATGAACCCCTATCATGTCATCTAGAATACTAGTCCCAGTCACCCACCAAAGTACCCAGGTGTCTCATTGTGTTCTATTTCATGTAATGGTGAGTTTTCATTATCAAGAAAACATATATGTACATAAAATTTTATTTATCCGAAACTTATTTAACATCTCACCACTGTTATCCTTCATTGTGCACATTCCCATTATTGCACATCACACAATGAAAAAGCCTTAACATTAGGCACCAAATAACTCATTCAACAAACAAATCTTTTTCTAAAACCAAGGGGTCGTGCATCAAGAGAGGTTTTTCTTTTTCATAGAACAATCTTAAGGTGCCAAACAACATTATTATATAAAGGGAACAATTTTTTACAACAAACCGGACAAAAGGCCAAACACCTTTGGAAAAACTCATTACCAATTCAGAACCACTTTGGAAATCAATTTTCATGAAAATTCACTTAATACCGATAGCATTAGAAATACTTTTTAATTTACAAGTCAAAAGCTTAATCATTTCTAGTAGCCACAACTAATTTCATAGCATGTTTTTATAATGTAAATGTAAAACACAATTTTAAAACTGGAAATAAATTATGAAATTCAAATTAAAGGCATGGGTATAGGAAACCTACATCAACCATGTCACTAGTTTTTAACAACCACTCAAAATGACACTTGGCACATATATGCACATGCATTTATACATATATATATATATATACCCCACACTGCATTGAACATGCCATGGGGGAATATGTAAAAAGAGGGAATATATATATATGCCTCACCCTATGCATGTACATGTAGGATACCTTGACACCCACAACCCAAAACCATCAAAGTGAGGTCCAACACACTACACACATAATTTAATAAAACAAGTAAACAATTTATTAGACACTTCAAAATTAACACCATAAAAAAGGATTACACCAAAGACACTCTTTAAACCCAAACACACACTAAACCATTGGAAAATAAATTTCACACCACTTTCATATCTCATAAAACCCATTGAAAATATTAAATGAAAATAACATAATCAATTTAACCATTTCCAAATCCCTTTTCAAATTGTCACATAAATCGTAACCAATTACAAAACATGAATTTTATTGTATAAACCATTTTAAGTATACATTTAGAAATACACGACAACCCAAACAATCTAAATTATGAATTTACCTTTAAAAAATACAGCCAAACCCATTTTCACCATAAATTCACTTGAAAACTTGATTCACACAACATAAAAAATTAATTAAACCATTTTAACAATTTATATAGAACATAAAAGAGACACAATAAGGTTTTATATGAAATAAACACCAAAATTTACATTAAGATACCAATTCAAACACAAACTCATATCAAATTCTTTCAAAAACCAGTTTCGCATCACTAATATCATTCTATAAAACATTTGAAATTTTATAAAAATAGACCAAAGAAACACCACATTCCCTTATGTCAAAAACACCCAAATTATATTTTTAAGTTAAAATCACACAAAAACCATTCTAGAATATAATCTTCAGCCATTCTATGATCTAATAATTGAAACAAAAAAGTCATAAGATCCAACCAAGCATTACTAAAAGAATTTATATCCAAAACACACCCCATTTCACACAGGAATTACTTATAAAATCAAACCAAGTTAATCTATTTCAAAAATAGCTTTCGCACCCAAAATAAATTGATGATAACTCAAAAATCATTAATCCCCCAAATTAATATTAATACAAAATGAAGAAATTTGAAAATCTTTACTCAAAAACCATGGCGAACCCATTTCCCTTGATGGTAGTTGCTAGAACCATCCTTGATGGAACCCGAAGAACCCTAAATAACAGAAATCAATAAAATGAGAACCCCAAAACATGTTAGGGTTAGGCTAATAAATGTATACCCCATGAAATAAAATAAAAAATCAAAATAGGGGATGGTGGAGAGAGAAGAGGATCACTGAAGGGATTCTCACACCAAAGCAGGAAGAGATTCGGTCGTCAAAGGGGGAGAGCAGCACACCGGAGCTCCCAGTCAGTCGGGTCCCATGAATAGGAGAGGAGGGAGGTCGGGTTGCATGAGCAGGGGAGGGAGAAGCACGTTGTACGAGGAGAGTCGTAACCGGAGGGAGAGGGAGCCACGCCGGAGGGCACTTGGCTAGTGGGGGGAAGCCTGAGTGGGATAGGGTGGGGGTGCGCACTGAAGGCTTCGGCTGGAGGGGGGAATGGGGAGCGAGTCATGAGGGTAAGGGGGGGAAGGAAGATATGGGTTTAAAAAAAACCAAAGAAAGAAAGACATGTAATAGTAATAAAAATAATAATAATAATAACAACAACAACACCATAAAACATAATAATAATAATCAAAATAATAATCTTAATAACAACTGAATTCATAATAATAATAAAATAAATTATAATATTATCATTAATATTATTATTAAATCATTTTTCTATTATTATATTATTTAATTTTATTTTAATTTAAATTTTTTTAAACTTTGAGAAACTAGAAGAAAAATAAAAATAAATAAATAAATAAAAATAATTACGACCACAAGATTCCTGGTCGGGGTTTGATAATACCTATGCCTGAAGCATTAAAGTGTGTGTGGGGGACATTATATGTATATTTATCTTTATTTGAATCCTTGAGTAACTTTTTTCCATCAGTTTAGTAGTCAATTTCATGATGACCATATTTTTCAAACATAAAACATATATTAGTCCCCATCAGAAAATTTCCTCAATATTTCTTTGCACATGTTGAGAATAATGGAAAGATCGTCTTCTTTTCACTTGTGTTTTTTGGAATTTTCCTTGAATTTAATCTTTCTCTTCTTATCAAAACCAAGATATTAATGTGTAACTCAAACCACCATTTATACTTGATGGAACATCAAACAATTTATTCTTAGAAATTGGAGTCCCTTACTGTTAACTCTCATTCGATAAATTATTTAAGAAAATGAATAATATATCAACATTTCATTTAGGTTGGATGATAATTCTAGAATATTATCTCAAAAGTCATAAAGAATTTGATTTATTTGTTATAAAAGATTCATCATCATTTTACTTTAAGCCATGCAATTATGCCTTTATTTTTTTATGATGAATACGAGGAAAGTACATATTGAAAATATGTTCTTAAACTCATCTTTCTCCATAGAGTCAATGTTATCTTGTTACCTTTTATTCTTGATAAGTGTACCCCATTGATATGATTCACCTTCCAAATGATAGAAAACCAAAATGAATTTTTTCATGTCTTAAATATTAGAGAATACAAAATATATTATCAGTTTTACTAATCCATTACCCATCCACCATTGGATAATAAGACCCACTATGAAAAGGTGTATGCTTCCTAATGAAGGAATCAATGGAATGTTGTTCCCTCATTTTCTCATTTTTATGTCTAACATGATTAATTATTGATAAGGTTGTGTGATCATAGAAATAAGTTTTTACATTCCTACTCCCATTAAATTTGGATTATCAAGTGGAAAATTGTTGAATTTCCAATCACATTCAATATTAATGTGATTATTTTAGGTTTTAACACTTTTTTAAAACCAATAACCATAGTGTGATAAATAATAATCACAGATGGAAAGTCACCCAATCAATGGAAATTTCGTATCAATTTAAATCTATGACACCTTAGGTTTAATCTTAGTTTATTCATGAACTTTAAAAAATTATAGGATTATAACCTACACATATTCTTATCCGTATAGATTTATTATAGTCTTATCATCTTACTTTATAATGGTTAACTTAAACATCCCCTTATAGAGACTATAAAGTCCCATACATTTCATACCTAGATACCACATTTTTTTATATTAATATTCATTTCATAACACAAAAAATATATGCTATAATTGTATAGGTCAAGTGTCTTTAATGTCTTGGAAACATATAAAACATGTTCAACAAGAATTTAAAACATCTCCCATATATTCTTTAATAACTAGAATTATTTTTTACATATCATACTTAATAAGTTTCTTCATATCCTTTGTAAAATAAACATGATAATGGCTAGGCTCAGATTCCCAATAAGGGAAGAAAGGGAGATAACGATGTCTAAATAAGCATAACATGAGAATAAGTGTACTACAACATTAAAATAACATCTTGAAATTATAAAATTCATGTATAATATCATAATAATGATATGTGGAATAAATAATGGTTGTTCATATGGCATGAATCATATAAAAAAGTAGTCCACTGGAGAATAAAATTGTAATAAGACATGGCATAATGGAATATAGATAAGTATAGAAAATAATTCCCATTGTATTTTTTGAACAATGAAAAGACTATCAAACTATAATGAGTTCAATATTCAAACCATCATAGTGGAGAAATTATCTTGCTAAATCGTGTTCACTCCCTGTTCCATTACTATCTTACTAAACCTAGTTTACTCCATATTATAGTCCTATATATCTCATCAACTATAAATCATCACCCAATACACTATAGGGAGATATATTTCCCACCCATCAAATAATTAAAAAAATACATATGTTGGACATTAAAATAAAAATCATTCATCATATTGAAATCCATGAAATCAAATGAGTTTTATAATCATTTCAAAATTAAATTTCCCCCGGAAAAGTAACTGGATTCATAAAAATCATGTCATCATAAACATAAATAATAAGTATGGTATCATTAGAAAATATATCAAATAAGTAATTAAAAAATTAAATAATATTTCCTTAGATTGAAAATTATTTTTAAGTGTCACTTGAAATAAATATTCTTGAAAATTTCTTTCCCATTTTATGTTATCTTTTTTTGAAGAGTCGTGCAATTTCAATGAAAAAAATTATTTGAAAAGACAGTTTTAATCTTTTATAGGATGATTTAATTCCTTAATGAATCATGATTTCTATTGTACCCTCTCATTACATATTAGTTAATTAAACATTTCTTTCGTATTCTTATAAAAAATTCCCAAAGTACCTTTTTTGGAAAATGATAAAAATATTCCTTTCAATCCATTTTGTAAAAAGTCAAAAATGGGAGAAAATGAATTTAATCATTAACAGAAGAATATAAAAATAATTCCTTATTTTTTTGAAGATATGGTCATGGAATAGAAATATTCCTAAGTGGAGACTTAAATTTAAATAATATCTAATAATTATGAGATTGCGAAATGAACCCTTACATTATGTCATGCTTTTCTTTGCTCACATTAAAAAAACCTCTATAATAAATATAGATTTATTATAATTTTATTAAATGATAGTAATTATATCATACCATGTATTATTTATTTATATCATCTTCTAATCTATTTATTTATAATTTATAATTAAAATTATTGATTTTGGTTATAGATGCTTCATATTCCAAGCATGCTTTGGTTTAGTAGCCTTGTTCCTAATACTTCGATCTTGGTATCATAATTTATAGATAATAATGGTGGTGTAAAAAGAATATAAACTAATTATATACATAATTTTATTCATTAATAGAAATTAGAAATTGAATAATGAATTACAACATTCATGGGGGTGGTAGGTCGTATATATGCATGAATACTATTTTCATTTTTTGATGGAATGAAAGAAAGAAAAATAATAATTAATATTTATAAAAAAATAATTATATCATATATATCATATGTATACATTAAACCCCTCATAATACCCATCTATAAAATTTGGTGATGAAAAATAATGTGTATTGCTATGTGGAGATGGTAGGCCATACGTAAGCACAACCATTAATTTCACTTCTTGTTTGATGGAAAAAAGGGTGCATAATTGTTTTTTCACAAACATAACAAATTTTCAGAAATTTGTTGATACAAAATTTTTTATATTAGGAAAAAAAATCATATATTCATCAGAGGTAATGATAATTAGAAAAAATAAAGTGATCGGTTAGAGCAATTACCTCTTCATTGAAACATCTGCCTTGGATCTTCTCAAAAGGGATATTTGGTTAGTCTTCTGAGAAAACCATTACCTCTAGAATTTGGATCTGAAAATTGATAAGAGTAATTATTATAGTATTGTTGATCTAGAAGGCACCAAGTGGTTTAAAAAAGTGAGGGATGAGCTCCAATTATAATTGAGGTGAGGAGTACTTGTTGATTTTTTCAAAAGATTAAACTATAATAAAGTAATTTTCTATCCAAATACTGAAAAATTTCCATGTATTAGAAGATATTTGAAGATAAATTTTTAATATTATCATCCAGTATATTTTATTCTTTTTCTATGGTTATTTTAAATCTTAACATTTGGATTAACCCTTTGTTAAACTATATAAATGTTAACTATGATAACAAATTGTTTAATATGAAAAGGATGTAATTTTTTCATATATGGTTTTAATTGGATAATAAATGTCCAATTAATGAATTTTTAAACCATATAATAATAATTTTTTATTTTTTATATATTATTATTATTTTTAAATTATTTTATAAATTACTAATCATATCAAATATTATTTTTGACAATTTTGATACGATTCATTTTTTTACTTTTAAAATCATAAATAACAAATATAAAGATAGAACCCACAATTTTATTATATTCCTAATATATCATGGGAATATATATAATTAGTGTATCACCTTAAATATCTCATATTAGTTTGCGTTTATTATTTTTAAAATAATTTATTTTAGTTTTTTGTTAATTGAATAATTACTTCATTAGTGTTTTGTAAGCATTAATAATAATTATTGAATTTTTATAATTTAAATAAATTTACATTATGAATTTAAATCATTTATCTTTATAAATTATATTTATAGTCAGACATATATTTTGATTAAACAAATATTAAAAATGTTATACTTTTTAAATATAAGAGTGTAACATTTTGAAACTATCTTTGATTTTAATAATATCCTCGTCATTTACAAGGAAATGTGTCCCATAAACAACAATATTTCAAATGATATGTTTTAATGGTAGAATTAAATTCATACAATATGACTTATGATGAAATATTATGGCCTTACGACTTATTTTCAATCCAGATTAAACTGTTTTACCCATTACCAAGGTAATAGATTTTATCAAAATTTCATTTCATGTTGATCAAAAATAAAATTTAATAATAACCAAATTTAAACCTCATAATTGTAATAATTTAATTCATAGTATATAATTATATACCTATGAATAGAATAAAATAATTTTAATATAAGTGTGAAAAAATGTGACAAAAACAACTTTTTAGAAAAAATATTTTAAGCATAAAACTAGATTTAATCATATCCTATGATTATAAAATACACTTATTGATTGATAATAATATATTATCATGTAAATAATATTAAACATTATTTAAAATAATTCACCATGATTAATTTAATATATTTATATAAAATTAATTTAACACATAAAACAATTTTTTTATAAAAACGTCTCTTTTATTTTAATATAATTATTTTGTTTTTTTAAATTCTAATAATATTATTGAAATAATTTTTGATATTAATAGACCATTAATTTTTCAAATTTTAGTTATTAGTATTATTTCCCTCTAATATAATAGCTATGAAATAATAGAAACCTAATATTTTAGATATATTATGTCATTTTTTTAACTCAATGTTTTGCACAACACATGTTGTTGAAATAATATATTATTTGATGAGAAATATTTCATAAAAATAATGGGGTTTTATAATCCATGGTCCTATGGTTACCCCCTCTATAATTTTCGAAGAAACCCCTCATTGAATAGGAATCATCCTCCTCTACCTTTTTAGTTTAGTACGCCCTTATTATGAAATAATGGATTTGGAGGTAAATGTATAAACCCATTACATTTCCAAGGGAATTTAACTTTAGGTAGAAAATATATTATTTATTTTTGGATAAATATATATGAAACCCATATTCCATTTTCGTGGGATAAAAATGAAGTTTTGATGAAGCCTTTGATGCAATTTTTTAGTAATAATATTTATTTGAAACCCGTCTGTTTATTTCCATGGGTTATAGATGAAATAATTACTATTATGCCCAATATAGCTCACATTATTTAAGATATATGAAAGTTTGTCCCTAATAGGAATCTAATTTATTATGTAATGAATTAATATTGAGACATTACATGCTTACGATAACTTGTTCGATAACCGTTGTAATTACGATTCCTAAAACATTGGCATTACTCCTTGGTGATATGATTATGAATGTACTATGTTTATGTTGTACCCACATTTCCATGTTATGTTTCATGTTCACTATTTTATAATACAACTCATATTAATTTGATAATTCCTTATTCATATCCTTCTTTCCCACATGCTATTTGTTTCTTTGTTTATTCCCCTATTGGGATGTATGCTAATCCATTTCTTTGATGTATATTCTTGGGATATGAAATATAATAATGAGAAACTTTTAAGAACCAATGATAATGTTTAGAAAGTGTATTAGATGATTATTTTTTTTTATCCTTATTTAAGTCATATAATATATTCCAAAGTTCCATGATAATAAACATAAAAGATCATTTGAGTTCATTAATGTAATATATTATTAAGGATTTAGGTAAATATCATGTATTTAAAAGGTGGGCATCCTTATCATATGTTTCAAATATTAATTAAAAATAAAACTCTATGGATTCATATATTATAATGTTTGTATAAAAATTTATTTATATTATTATTATTAAAAAACACATCATTTACTATTTCTTCAATGCATCATCACATAATGAATTGTGAATCATTTCCCATATAATATAAGTAGTTGAATAATATCTCATATAATTCACAATGAGAACTAAAATATAGAAAAAATAACTATACCATAACATAAACCACAATTTTGTAACTTTAACGACTTCATTACACATGCATTAATGTATATTTCAATAGAAAACATCTATTTATAAATATTGTACAATTTTTAAGACTATTTTTCCTTACCCTACAACTCAGGAAAAGAATCATGTTTTTCTAGGTGCTAGTGATAGTCCATCTTAAACATGGATTGTTGTACAACAAAACTTATTCCAAAAATATAATAGTATATTTTTTGAATAAGAATTTTATTTTCTATGTTATTTATATTAATGTTCCTTCTTTATACCACATTACATTATTGAGGATTTCATGCAACTGAATCATTTTGCATAATTCCATGATTTTTATTATCAATAAGTTATTTATCTAATTATAGAGAAATGGTTATATGACGAGGTGTTATATGACATAGTACATAATATTAATAAAACATATTCATATTACCATTTCTATAAAAAGTTATTATTGGGGTTGTTTTTATATTATTAGTTTATTCATTGAAATTTTTTCTTATAAGGATTATAATTATATTTGGAATAATTTTTATTCTATGTGAAATTTCCTCATACATCATGAAAAATTCCACTTTGATGATTGAACTCTTTATATTTTTTATATAGACACATCTTCCACTAGAATATCACTCATGATATAAGAAATTGGAAACAAATATGCTAACTTTGGGGCATAACCACGTCCCAAACCCAGCCCACCTGCACCACCCTAGACAAATGCGGGGGGGGGGGGGAGTTTGAACTCTTTATAATTAAGTAATAATATTGAATGAAGCATTGAATAATATTATATTTTAGTTGAAGATGTTGATGATTTATATTGAAATATGCTTATATGTGTGAAATTCAATGCTAAGGATATTAGAATCTATGGTTGGCTACATAAAATTATCTTTTTCTATTCATTACAACATCCAAAAAAGTATTCATAAAAACAATTAAACAAGGAGAATATTTTTTATTCAATAATTCAGAAGCATTATAGTTATTCAAAATTTATCATGATTCATATAGATCCCATAGGATCGATGATTTTGTAGAACTAATGAGATTGATTTAACTTATAAATAAAATATATGAAATATGTTAAAGGTTTTAAATTTGGACATAGTAGTATGAACATAATAGATAACTAGAATATGTATCCAAAAAAATATGTGATCAGAAATGAATTAACATATCAAAAAATGGGAGTTAATATATGGATGTTGATAAGATAAAAACATTAATAAATCCTTTCTGAAATTATATAGGTTGAAGAAATATGTGTGGATGTTTTTTTTAGAGTATCAACATTGAACATAAGAGTCCATAGTTAGAGGAATATTATGAATCAAATTGATTCCATTAGTGAAGAAGTTAATATATAGAAAAAGTTGTGGAAGACACATGATGTGACTCGAGGATTACTGAGGATTTGGCAAAGGAATCTAAAATTAAAAAATTGGGTCCACTTATCAACATTCTAGAGATTAAATAACATATTATTTGGATAATTTAGAACATACAAGTTACTTTATGAAATATATATATGATAATTCAAAGTAAATGTGATATTTCAAAAAATGTCTTTATGGAATTAAAAAAACAATTTTTGCTCAAAATTAATGCCACAAAATGTGTAATAAAACAAGGATATTGATGGAGTTTTTAAATAGATGTTTCCATGAAAATAAATATTTTTTCATGAAATAAATTGAGAATACTGATAATTTATTAATTATGAAATTAATTTCATAGAGAATGTGTTACTTATATTTATCAGAGTAAGGTTGTATATTTAATTGGTGAACTCATATAGATATCAGTGCTAACATTTTGATAGAATATCAAGAGAGAGTGAAGTTCTTATCCTACATGTTCAGTGTTTAGTAGAATGAAATAAAATATTTGTAAGTACATATAGTCATGGATGAGAACAAATACAATGAGGATTTGGAGGAATTTGTAAGGGATAAATGTTCTAGAAATAATATAAATATTGAAAGTTGGTGTTTTAAAATTAATTATGATATATATTTTAAGACAATTTTTGGTGCCTCAATGGATGATGAACTATTATTTAGAAAAAATGTAGATATATAGTTAAATTACACTTTTTAACCTTTTAAACTATTAGGTGTCATCATAAAGAAATAACGGGATGCCTTAGATATTTTTATATTTTTTTAATATGCTACCTTCCCACAATGCTTATAATCATGATTGATATTAGTAAATAATTTGTGAATTGGAATTGACCAAAACATAATAATAACAATAGTTACACACATTAGGGGCGAATCATTTAAAAATACTATATTCCATGTGTTAAATTAATTTATATTGAATACATGTGAGGGTTCAATATAATTTTTGAGAGGATGATGATTCTAATAATTCAAAGAGGTTAATTTTAAGAAGGAAACTAGAAAAATAATCTGACACTAATTCAACCCACCCCTCATAGTGTTATACCATAGTCATGGTCACTTCAAGAGAAATATAGGTTTCCTATTATTGTAACTTATTATGTTGAATATATGGAATCTATATTATATATATAGTATATGTATATGTACATTATAATGGAATATTATCATGGATGGAAGAATAATATGATACAATATCTTTAGTCAGTTATCCAAGAAGATTTCAATGATGTTATTATGGGGTTTCTTCAAATAAAGTAATATGTTCCCATGAAAGTAACTAATAAAAGCAATATAACTTTGTTATTTAAAGGCATGGAATGTTATTCAGATGTACTTATCTAAAATACTTTGTATAAAGGTGATGGGACTCAATACTACAAAGGGATTTTGGAAAATATTTGATAGATAATTTAAAATTAATTTAAAGGTTAAGGGAGAACATATTTAAATATAGAGAATAAATAATAACGATGAATGTGTAATTCCCCAAGAAAAATAACTATGTCTGAGCCGATGTGCCTCATGACCTCTAGAATTCCTCTCCACACTCCAGACGCTACCAACCACCATTAAAGGTCAATCTGTGTTCATGAAAAGACTGTACCCTCATTCAAAGTGTGGAGTAAAAAATAGATAACCAAAAATATAAAAATAAACAAATAGAGTTAAAAATATAAAAAATATAATATATGAAGTGAATAAATTAGGAAAAAAAGCTCGAACGAGCATTCTTGAAAAAAGTACATTGATCTACCACTAGACTGATCATGAATAAAAAATAGATAAATAATATGATAACTAAATATTAACTTCACCCAACCACATTTTATACCTCCTCACTTTCTCCAAACACATAATTAGATAACCCACTAAATAATAAAACCCAGGACTCACCCCAACCATTACCTATGAGAAATGACACCTTCTTATGTACCCATGTTTCATTGTGACCTTAGAAGGGTGTGAGTACATATAAATAGGGTACCACAAATGTTGTTTGATACCTAATTGGTGAAACTTAGAGTACATGCATGTGATGATCATAGTATAATATGTAAATTATCAATACATTTATTCCACAAGCATAAACAATAATCACCAAATCCCAAGAAAGAAATAATCAAAAAAATTATTGAGTATTCGTGCACTAAATATGTGACCACAAACCCACAACTATTCCTGCTTCAACATCATGATAGAAGAATGTCATATGTGTTCAACCGAATGAAATAGATCATTTCATGAATCTTTATCTACCTTTAAGGAAATTAAAATTACACTTTTAATTAATGTCTCTATTCCTACTGTTAAGGTAAATGAAAACCCATGAATCATGGTTACCAGCTTGATTGTGAATGGTCAGACACATGGAATTTCTGATTAAATGAAATCTCTCACATACACAAGGAATATAACCATCCAAAAATCATAGAAACAAGTATAGAATCTCTTATAATGGAACATGGAATTACCATGGGCTAAACATAATCCAAACTTTGGCACTAACCATCCTACATAAATCCATCACCAATGAGTTATGTAATCCACACTCCCTCACTAAGGGGTCAAATAGAGACCCATAATTTTCATATATAAATATAACATTATTTTTCATAAATGTTAATTAAATAGAAATTTCTTCTATTCCATGATAATTTTGGTCTATCATATTTCGAAATATAGAAAAAAATAGATAATTAGTTCATAAAATTTATACATCATCTTGAACTTACATTTTCATAACTAGTGCTCGTATATGAAATATCATAATTAATACCTTTCATTATTAAATATGAAAGGAAACATAAGAAAGGTCAGCTCGGATTCCATGTATGTGAATACAAGGATACATCAGTGATCATATAATAATAACATTAGTAAAATGATAAGAGAACATGAGATTAAAAATTGAAATCCATATAATTCATATCACAGATCATAATCTTCTATTATTTCATAAATCATGGGATTTTATAATACATGAATCATAGAATAATCAAATAGCATGATCCATAATTCAATAAAATTAGCATAATACATGGAATTGGGGATTAAACATAAGAATAGACAATAATTTACTTTGTAGTAAAATCTAATTTCAAAGAATATCACAGTGGAATGGCTTCACTCTCGAAACCATCATAGTATTAAAGGTTAACTCCTTTGACTATCAAACTAGATAATTTAACTCACTGAATTGACATCACTCGCAATTTCAGTCCTGTTTATCTCATTAGATATCAATACATACCCAATGCATTAGAGTGAGATATAGGACCCACCCATCACATATTGTGATTTATATATATGTGTTCCAAAAGATCATAAATCATTCATCATATAACAAACCATAAAAAGAAATTTTTTTTACAAAAATTCCATCATAGAGTAACATATGTGAAAGAAAAGGGATTTATAATCACTTAATAATTTCAACACAACGTAACTGGTAAAAAAAGTTGGCTTCATAAACATTATGTAACCATATTCAAAAACCATTTAGTAGAAGAATATATATGGTTTCCTTGGGTGATATCCCCAATAAAGAGTATGTGAAATCAAGGGGGTTTTTTACTTTGATGAATAAAAATACCATCAAATGATCATTAAAACATTCTTGAATAATATTACCTTTTCATATTGAAATAAATTAATTAAAAAACAAATCAAGATTAAAATAAATTTTTTACTTTGAAACAAAATATGTTTTTTTATAATGGATATGATTCAAAGAAAAAAAATTTATAGACATCAAGAAAAGTTATTCATGCCTTATGAGTTAAAAAACATTCCTTACATACTTTGAATGGAAAAGACACAATGTACCTCATTTATAAAATGAAAAAAATATTTCATTAAAATTGTTTTTAAATAGTAAAAGTAGAATAAAAATGAATTAAAATTAGATCAATAAAATAGTAAAAAACTTATTTAAAACATTTTTAGAACCCATTGATATGGAAGATAATTTTTTATTATTGAATATGGAAATGAATTCGAATTTCATTAAAAAATTAGAATCTTGAGTACATAAGATGACAGAAATGAATGAAAATATGTATTTTGAATAAATAACCAGAATATGATGAAATAAATTTGTTTTATGATATATATGTCATAATATTTCACCATAATAAACCTAATCACAATCAATTCTGATAAATAATGATATTGTGACATTAAACCCTTACCGCATGGGTAACATTTGATGTAAAATACCCACAAAAGAATTAACCATTAATGGGTATTTAAATCATCCTAACATTAATCGTATGAATAATAAAATAAATTAACAGAAATTTGATACACAATAAAAAATAAGAAAGTATTGAATAAGATATTTCTTCCATAGAAATAAATGTGGGATGAAATTATGCTACCTCAACTTCACCATACTCCTAAATCACTCTTTCCTCATATATAATAAATATAAATTTATTATAAATATATACCTATGAAATTTTAATAAATATAATATCATATGTGGTAAATTTATAATATTTAAAAACACCAATTTATCAATAATTCATTATTAAAATCATCATTTTCTAGAGTTAACTATTACCATTTCATGAGTATTTTGGTTAAATAGTTCTGGTCCATGTATATTTATCTTCATACAATAATCTAAATTATACTAATCATGAAAAAATATAAAATAAATTATTTATATACATAGTTAGATTTATCCATAAATTTTAGGTATAGAAATATGAATTACACTATTCTTGAAGATGGTAGGTGGTACATATGCATAAATGATGTTTTCGTTTTTTAATAAATGGAAAAAGGAAATATAAATATTATTTACCCTTTAAAAATTTATTATGTTGTATACATCATATATATTAATTATAATAATCCTCATTACTGTCAATGAGAAATATAAATAAAAAATGAATCACATCATTCTGTAGAGGTGGTAGTCCACATGTAGGTACGCGCGACATTATTGTTCCCCAATGGATTGGATGGAAAGAAGGTAGACATTATATAATCATTACATGAGTATAATTATTTTATAATATATTATATAAATATTTTACACATTAGAATACCCATCTATAAATGATGGTGATGGAAAATGAATGGTATCACTATAGGGAGATGGTAAGTCGTACGTATGTATGAATGGTACTTTCACTTATGTTTAATGGGAGAGATGGTGTTTTCATACCATAATAAAATTTCTGAATATTTAAGATCATAAATTTATTATTTTACAAAAAACACAATATATTATTATAATGTAATGAATATTTTAAAATAATGCGGTTGGTTAAGGAAATATCCTATTCTTGGAAACAAATCCTTTACATCTCCTTTAAAAGGCTCTAGGGTTGGTATTATGGAAAAAATAAATCCTCAATAATGTGTCTATAGATGTTTATAATGTAAATTTATAGAGAATAGTTAATATATAATGGTAAATATGGTTTAAATAATTGAGATAGGAGGTTCTCTTCTATAATATACGTGAGGGACACCTTTAGAATTCATCAAAAGATTAAATTTTAATAGATTAATTCTTGAAAAAAATTCGTCCAAGTGAACATTAATTTTATGATAAGGTAGTATATGGTTTTAATACAATTAAAAAATTAATTAATAAATGCTTTTATTTCATTTTAAAATTTACAAATTTTTATTATCGTTTACATAACCTATTTTAATTTGAACAATGTTAAAAACATTTCAATATTAAAGGGTAGTAATTTATACTTATAAGGTAAATATTTAACCAAAAAAGAGTAGTTACAGAATTTTGGAACATATCATATCCTCCAAGTCTTATATCATTTTTTATGATTTTTAATAACTTTTTAAAATATTTTTTTGATAAATTTAGATTTTTTTTCCATTTTGACACTTCTAATTTAATCTGAAAAAAATGATATAAAGACAAATTTATAATTAAAATATAATATATGAACATATTAAATTCATCTAAGACTATAACATAATAAAATTCTATCAGTTGTATTTATTTTAATATCATTTATTTTATTTTTTTATTAATTCATTAAATATTATGTTGGGGTTTTGTAAAAATTTAATGTAATTATAAATTATTTAAAAATAAAAATTATATTTCCATCATGAATATTATTTTATTATTCACAAAATGAATATTAAGATGAATTTATAATACGTTTTTCCTAAGTGACTATAAAAGTATTTTTATAACTAAGTGAGTGAATTTTTGAATGATCATCAATTAAAATAATATATATGTCATTACAAAAGGAAATCATCCATTAAAATAATAAAATTTAACCCTAAGGTGATAAGGGTCAAATTAACTTCATACAATAATAATTAAGATTAGAAAACATGGCCTTGTCAATTATATTAATTCTAGATTTACCCAATTTACCTTTTACCGATGTAAAAAATGCTACCATGGTTACTATTTCTATTGGTCAAAAATAAAAAGGAACTATTTTACCAATCTAAACATACTAATTCCAAAACAATTAATCCATTTTATTAAATTAAATACCTATAAATAAATAACATTAATTTAAATGTAATTGTGCATAATGGGGAAAAAACATTTTACAAATAAATTAACCATAAAACTGGGATTATTCTTATCATATCCATAAAAACAAGTATTTAAGTAATAATAAAAGGTTCATATAATAAATAAAATAATTCAAAAATAGTGATTAATTTAACAAATTATTAAAAATACATATCAAATTATAATATTTTTTATGAAAAATCCTTAATTTTGTTTTCAAATAATTTTTATTCTTATTTCTAATAATTTGATAACTAATTAATTCATTTTATAAATGTGTAGAATGTATATTTTTTATAATTTATTTATTACCATTTATACATGCTAATAAAATAGGAAGAAATTAATAGACACGTAATATTTTCATATTATATGTGGTTTTTCTAAACATGTTGTTGCATGTAACACAAGATCCTGAATGAATCAAATTATTTAAAAAGAAATATGGCATATATAACTTAGGGTGGTACATTCTACCACAATTAAAATTATTTGAACTATCAAATTTCATCACTTTTATGTAAATATATGGGAATACTTCTATCTCCTAACACCCTCTAGTTCCCACTTATCTTCTTCAAATTGGTCATTTCTCTATAAAAACGTTGGCTAGTTGAGTGGTATTGTTTCATATAACATTCCCTCTATGATCCAAAATATAAAGTAGTTATTCATGATAATAATGATCATTATCTTACAATATGTATCTTTAGATTATTACATGTGAAGGATAAGGTATGTACATCCCCATGGGTGATACATGGAATAAATCATCAACTTGATAAATATTCGATGGAACTTCCGATAAATAAGTTAATTTCCTTATACAATAATGATTTACAAAAGGACTGATATATATAGTAAAAAATTTTACCTTACTTACAAATCTTATAAACCTCTTCCATGGATATATTATTAGGGATTCCATATCAAAAAAATCAAATTTTTTATCATTATAGTGATATTTAGGATAATATTTATTTAACTATGAGCTGCTCTTAAATATTTTGAAATAACTAAAATATTCCATTTTTATTTCCTCATATAGATCATATTATAATATCTTTCTTTCACTAAATACAATATATTAAATTGGTGTTCTGCACTTACTTCCATAACGGGCTTCATAAGAATCTATCTAAAAGTTAAATTGATTGCTATTTTTGTATGAAAATCCCACCAAAAGAAGGTTTTGATCCTAAAAAAGATTAAAATCCGACGAAAAATATTAAAACAAGTCTTCTAGTTCGTGAATGTCCCTCATAGACTGAAAATCTATAAGAGTATGATAAATTATTTTGAAACATAATTATATATAGAAATTCTACTAAAGATTTCTCTAAATCATCGATGTAACCATCATATACTGATTAGATTAAATTGGATGTGATCTACCACATAATAATACCAATTCATTAATATATATATATATAGAACATTCATTTTAATACCTCTCTTCATTGAATCCCACTACATATACTCATTCAAATCCATATAAATATTCATTCATCCATGATTAATATAGAATGAAGAACTATAATCAGTATCCATAATCTTGTTCTTAAAATTTTGTACTGATGAGTCACATATATAGTTCTCAAAACTTATTATTCTAGAAAAAGAATGGTTGAACTCGGAAACATTTATCACCTTCTTTTTCAGCTGTACATCTACCTTCAAATCCACTTTAATCTTCCCATGGGTAGATGGTTTAATACTCATTTGAGAAATATAATATTTCTCCACTTCCATTAATATTTAAATATGCATCAATTAAAAATATTGAAATATCATATCTTTTTTGGTCCTCATCATAGATAAGTTAGCATGATAATTTTGTCTCAGATCATCTTCCACATTGTTTAATTTCCAAGGGTAGAAATGTACTATGAAGTCATAATATTTATTCAGTTCCAACCATATTATCTTTCAAATTCTTAACTTTTTTTAGTGAAAATATTCATTAGTCATTTATAATTAGTATATATTTCACAACATTACCCATAATGAAAATTACTCTATATCATTAATAAATAAATTTAAAAAGCTAACTCAAAATCATGAGTGGTGAATGTTTTCTAATGAACTATAAATTATTATGAGGAATGGCTATAACCATATCATTTTTTCATAAAGAATCTTCCCATCTCCTATATTTATGCATCACTATATATTAAAGTTCATTCTTCATTATAAGGTAGTGTATGAATATGTATGATTACTATAATCCCCTTTAGTTTCTTAAAACGTTCCTCATATATATTAGTTGAAAAAATTTGGCCCCCTTCTAAGTTAACTTGGTGAGTTGATTTGGTACCCCTAGAAAATTATCCACAAAGTGAAAATAATATCAATCCAAACATGGAAAACTATGGAACATATTCATAGTGGTTGGTATTGGCCAATGTTCAATAACATCAGTCTTTGAAGCAATTACTGATGCACCCTTACTCGAGATAGTATGATCGAGGAATGAAATATTATAAATCCAAAATTTACACTTGGTGAATTCCTCGTAATGATATTGCTACATTAGGGTATTTAACATAATTCTGAAAAGATATTATATCTCTTCCTTACTCAATAAAAAAAATAATATTATCATTTATAAATAATACTGAAAATTGATCAATGTAATAACTATAGAAACTATTTATTAAATCCATGAAGACAATTGGAAAATTAGAAAGACCAAATGGAATAACTATAAATTCACTGTTTCCAAACCTTGTTTGAAATGCTTTCATGGGTATATCCTCCATCCTTACCATCAATTGAGGATATAAAGAACGAAGATCAATCATGTAAATGTATTGATATCCACACAATTGATCATTAAATTCATCAATACAGGGTATATGATACTTGATCTCAATAAAGGTATTATTATGTTTTTAATAATAAATTTAGAGTTGTATTGATCTATCTTCCTCATTACCAAATAGAATAGGTGAACCCCATGCTGACACACATGGACAAATGAATCCCTTATCAAGCATCTCATATATTATCATCCTCAATTATTTCTAATCAGCTTGGGATATTCTCTTTGGATTCTTAGAAATATGTGTAGCACTAGGAATGAGTTCTATTAAAAAATGAACATCACATTTCAAGGAAATTCAAGGATAATCCTGGGAAATTTAATCAATAAACTCCTTCCCAATAATAATATCTTCAGTCTTTATTTTCTCGCTCAACCATCTAAGATAAATTCCACTTTTGAATAGTAATCATGAACCATTAAATGGATGTAATTTCCACCATAATTTTATTTGTTTCATCACATATATAGGTGATAATATATTGGTTAAAAATATCCAATATAACCTCTCTTCCATGGAAATTGTAATTGGATTTATGTAAATAAATATAATATACTATGAATATAACATCAATTTTAACTAGAGAAATAAATACAATATTTATAGGATGCACATTCCCATAAAAATCAACTAGAGAAGTTGTATTTACATTAGATGTGATCATCATACAATAAGGGGTTTTCTCTACTAACTCAACATATATTTTTTAGATAGTAGTGTGATACCATTAAAAAAGAATTAATATATAATATATTGTGTTGATCTAGAATAAAATAATACATTAACAATTTTATAGTGACTTGTTTTTATACCTTTCACCATTTTGTTATCATAACCTTCATCAAAATAGTGATTTCCTGACGTTTCCATTTATCACTTGAATTAGAGGTTCTTAACATAAATCATTGTCATTAACCATTGTATTTGGTCACTAGAATTCACATTTCCCCCACTCCTTTCATGTAAAACACTAGAAGGTCGGTGGTTCATTGTATATATCATTCATTCTATTCTCATCATTAACTAACTTATTCCCATAACTTCTATATTCAATAGACCATTGACTTACCTTTCCACACATGAAAAATTTACCACTTACCCTAAGAAAATTTCCCCAATTTTACTTACACATTAAATCCATATTGAAAGGCTCATATTCTTTTCTAAATAGATTTATAATTCTCATTGAATTCTATTTTTCATTTAACATAAAAACTATAGGATTTTTAGGTGGCTCTGATTTCCTTATCCACATTGTGAGAAATTGAAAAATTTATTCTTAGCTACTAAATTCTTTTTTGGATAATTCCCTTCAATGAATTTCTTAGACCCTGATGAATTGATAAAAATTACTTTGATGTTTAGTGATAATACCAGAAGTGTACCTCACATGCCATGGGAATTTGGAATAAGTACCAATATATTCATCACCATTATGATTTATCTCAATTAATTCTTTATACTTATTCATATGATTAAAATTGGGAAATTATTTATTAAAAAAATATTCTATTAATTTCATCCCACTCTATAGATTAAATTTTTTCTTGTTCACTACTATTATTCATAAGATCCCACAATTGATCATCTACTCCTTCAAATGAAAAATAACTACAATATCGTTCTTATGTTCCAAACACTGATGAATGGATAATATATTTTTAGTGGAACTAATTCATTTCTTAACAACTATTAGATAAGTGGAACCACTAAAAGGAGGTGGATATTTCCTTATGGAGGACTCAAAATAACATTGATTGATCCTTTTATCAGTTTTAATATCAGTGTGATTCGTATCTTGAGAATATTGTGTGAGTATAGAAATACAATTTCTATTCTAGATACCCTAACATTTAGTTTCTCAAGAGGGAAATCATTTCACTGTCTCTCAAATTCAGTTTCATCATGATTCATTCTAGTAAAATACATTGTTTTATACTAAAATCATAGTGCGAGAAACCATAATCATGGTCAAAAACCACATAATCTGTGAAATCATTTATTGGATTATAAATCAAAAAGTATTCTTAAATAAAACCTTTGGTTTAACCATGTTCATTCCTGATCTTTTCCTAAAATTTAATATTTTATCATATAAAGAGACTTATACCATGGTTATCACTAATGTTTTCTCATACTAGTTTCCAAAGGTTAACTAAGCCTTTTATGATTCAAACTATAGTCACCCATTACTTTTATGCATAGTTATTTAATATTTTAAGATGAATGTTTATTACATAACATTTAGATCCACTCTGAACTGATTTAGGTCCAGTATCATTGGAAACATTGAAACAAAAACAACTTGTTCATAAAATATATAAAAAATATTCCATATATTTCTTCATAACGAGAACCATTATTTGAAATTTATTACATAATACCTTTCTACATTACCTGAGAATGGGAATTTATTAAAGGTCAAGATTTCATGTTCAATAAGGGTGAATAGGGGATATATGAAAGATCATATAAGAATAACATGAGAAAAAGTGGTTGAGAACATTATATTCACATTTAAAAACCATATTGTTCATATCATAGATCATATTATTGAGTCATGGAATAAATATTTGTAGTTTAGAGGACATTAATAAAAAATGAATCAAATAACATGATTCATAAGAGAAAAAAAGAATCATAAGACTTTGAATTTAGGAATACACCGAAGCATAAAAATTCATTTCATTAGTAGTGAATGCTAATTTCAAAGGTTATCCTAGTGGAATGGGTTCACTCCCCAAACCATTATATTACTCAAGAATCAATCCCATGACTATAATAGTGGAAAAAATCCTTTATTGAACTAGGTTCACTCCCTATTCTAGTCCTATTTATCTTAAGAGATATCTATCATTACCCAATGCATGGGAGGGAGATATAGGTCCCAACCATAACATAATGAAAATTATACATAAGTGTTCCAGAATATCATAAATATTTCAATATATTATAGGCCATAAAAATAAATGGTCTTCCTTAACATCTCGTCATATCATAACCCTAGGAAAATAAATGGGTTTCATTAATAAGTTATAATTTCATCATAGCATTACCCATGATAATTAAATTAATTTCATTACCTTCGTGTCATAAAATTCATAAAAAATCTAGAGAAATAATAAGGATGGTATTATTTGATCAAATCCCATATATATTGAATGTGAAATCAAGTGTTTTTTCATTGATAAATAGAAATACCAAAAAAATATAAGTAAAACATTATGGAAGATAATAAATTTTCCATTTTGTAATGAAATAATTGAAAATAGTTTAATTATAATGGATAAGATTTTCATTGAAAATAAACTTTTAAGATTTTAACGGAAGTGTCGATCCTAAAATTAGTCATGATGATGGGATAATATGCATATCATGTATAAGTTAAAAAAACATTCATTCCATACTTTTGTTAGACAAGTTTCCAATTACCTCATTTGAAAAATGAAAAAAATATTCTAATAAAAGTCGATTTTTTTTAAATTAAATAATGGGTAAAAACTACTTCAAAAAAATTTAATAGTAAAAACCTTCTTTAAAACATTTTTATAAAACAAACACACACATATATATAATAGAAATGATTTCAAATGAATTGAGGAATGACTTAAATTTTCCTTAACAATACATTTTTAGTCTCTTCATTACATAATGTGAGGAAAATGAATGGAAAACAATAATTTCAGAAAAATAATAAATCAGAGTAAACTACATATGTTTCTTTATATTTACATTTATATTATAATATTTTATCATAGGAATCATAATCATAAATAATAAAAAATGAGATTGTGACATTAAAACCACAACAATTTGGTAAATTTTTAATTATAAACTCCATGAAAGAAATAAAATTATATGAATATAAATCCCAAAAAATTTCATTATATTAATAAAAAAATAAATTAATGTGTAGAATATACACAATAAAAATTAACAATGTTGTTAATATGACATGTATTCCATGGAAAAAAAATTGAGCTAATAATCCCTTAACTCGTGTTCTTATTGATTTTAAATTTCATTAAATAACTGTATAATAATTTTAAATTTATTATAATTATATAATAGAGAAATTTTTCAGACTTATAATATCATATTTTATCCATTTATAACAATTAAACACCTTATTTTATCAATAATTATTTACTAAAATTCTTATTTATTGGTGTTAATGATTTAATTTTTCATCAGTATTTATGTTTATTAGTTACAGTCCATTTAAATTTATATTGGTTAAATAATATCCATAATATAAAAAAGGATATAAATATAATATAATTTCATTATATACATTTTTACATTAATCGATAAAATTTATATATAAAAAATGTATTACACCGTTCATGGAGATGGTAGGTCCTTCATACGCATGATCATTTTATTCATTATAAAACCAGTAAAATGAGAGAAAGGTAAGCTTTAATTCACCATAAAAACATTATTATGTCTTATATATCATATATATTCATAAAATTCATCTTAATTTCCATCCATTTAAAATATACATGAAAAACTAATAACATCTCTTCAAGGAGGTGGTAGTCCACAAGTATGCACAAGCGACGTTTTCATTTCCCAAATAATTCGATTGTAAAATAGTAGACATGATATTATCCTTAAAAAAGAATAATTTGGTCATAAATATATTATATAAAAACTAAATTCTTCATAATACCCATCCACAAATATGGTGATGAAAAATGAATCGTATCACTTTGGTGAGATGGTAAGCCTTAAGTACACATGAATAATACATTCACATATATTTTGATGGTAAACGAGGACAATAATGATGTTTTCATTATCATAATAACATGTCATCATATTTCGGATATTTAATTAATTACCTCATTATAATGACTATAAAATTAAATTAGGTATTGAAGAGTAGAAAAAAATGTTATCAGTTAAGGTGATTACCTCTTCGTTGAAATAAATCCTTTACATCTCCTATAAATGGCTTTAGGGTTTATTACATAAAGGATATTTGAAACTATGAGAATAATAGTTTGTGACTTTCTTTGATTTAAATTATATATAAGTCATTTTTATTGAAAAATAGACATTAAATTAGTGAAACTTCATCGAAATATTTCAAGGGAAAAATATTATTCATCCAGTAAGAATTATGATAAATATTTATGACTTTATCAGTTATTTTTATCTTAGATTAACCTTATTTACCTTTTACAGTGGTGATAAATTTTACTTTGGTTAGTATTTATATTAAACTAAAATAAAAAGGTACTATTTGAAACTTTTAAACCTCCTAATTATATATATATAATACATTTTATCAAATTAAATACCACTAAATTTGAGAAGTCAATTTTAATGTAAGTGGGAAGAATACAAAAAAAACATATTTTTAGAAAAAATCCATTTTTAAGTAGAAAATAGATTAATTATTATCTCCAGCAAAGAAAAAAATTAAATAAATATTAAAAAAATTATAATGTCTAAATTTTCCAAAATTCATTTACCAATAGTTATTAAAATATTTAATTAATAAAAAATACATTTTCAACATTAAAATCATTATTTAGAAAAAACATCACTTTTATTTTCAAATAATATTGGTTTCTAACTTTATTGATTTTAAAAATTCTGAACTAATTTTATAAATGTAAATACCATACATTTTTTAAACTTTAGTCAGTATTGTCATACCATCCAATTAAATGGCTAGGTGATAACAGACACATTATATTTTAATAATGTAATGTGGTTTATAAAAACTCCCAATTGCGTATAAAATAAGCTATTGAAGAAATAAAATTATTTAAATAGAAATACTTCATAAAACTATAGGGGTGTTATATTTTGGATATGCATGTAAGGGAAACTTATCGACCTGAACACTAAAACATGGACTTGACTGACTATATACAAATCCACATAAAATGTATAACATAATAAGGAACAATATATCCCCAAAATTATTCCACTAGATATGTAATATTACACTGGTAATAAACACCATAAAAATTAACAACATTAGATAACCAATAAAAGGTATAATTTCCAAACAATTCAAAAACTAGTGAAACATATCGATAGAATGTATCATTAGTCACACACAAACATATGTGATCAAATTAAAATGGGTCTCTTAGGCTACACATGAGCATACATGTGATCAATTATAAACATGGGTATCACATTACACACACACACACAAGTGATAAAAATCACACATTAATAATAAATCTTTATCCATCTATGGTTGGAATCTATTTTGTAAAAATGGTTTGTTTGTGGCCCTCGACACATTGATCATCAGTTTTTTTATTGTTTCTCTAAGTAGTTTAGACTTAAATAACATTAACTAAATATGAATAAAATGTTGTTTGTATAAATTTTTTTAATTACTGGTCATTAAAATAAGGATTAAATTCTGATATAACATGCCAATAATTTATCACCCTATCATTTAAAAAAAGATTTTTTTTATATCGTATTCAATACACAACAAAAATCTTAAATGACTCACAAAATATATAATCATTATAACCTTGCCATTAAATTGGATGATACGAATAATATAAAATAATTTGTGATATATATATATATATATATATATATAAATTTTTTTATTGAAAAATATATTTCTAAATAATCTTTCTTATTTAAGTAAAATAATTTTATTATTCAAAAATATGTTTTTTCAAAAAAGATTTTTATAGATTTTTATGAAAAATTAGTTACAATTAATTTTTGTATATTTTTTAAAAAATATGTGTTAAAATGAAATTAAATATTTAAATATTCATATAAATATTATCTTAAGGTGATGTTTTTTTAATTTTTCATAAAATATTTATTTTTTGGATAATAATAAAGAATACTGATTAAAAAAAGACATTTCTTTTCAACAAATTTAGTAATTTTAAAGTTAAATTATATTTTCATATAATTTAAAATTATATAATTATTAAATAATTATATTTAATTCAATTAATTACATTTGAATCATCTTTATATTGGATTTGAGTATAAGTTTATTTTTTTGGTTTAAAAATGGGATTATTCTGAAAAATGATTTTTGCATAAAAGCTCCCATTTTAAATTAATTAAAAATTCATAATGATTTTTTTTTGAAATTTCATATTATATATATATATAAATTAATTTAAATTTATATAATTACTATTTATACTCATGGAGTAATTATAAAATCATTTTTTCTTGAAAAAATACATATCTGGAAAACTGATTTCTGGTCGTGTCTGTATGTTTTAATTAAAATTAATTTTTCTACATCTATAAATAAAATAAAATTAAAATGGATTAAGTTTTTTGAATAATAAAATTTTATATTATATAATAACTCTTGCTCAATATTTTACCCTAATGAATCGTAAAAAAGAAAAAACTAATTACTGTAGTTATTTTGAAAATGAGTTTACTAGGTATTAATCATAACAATAAGGATTAAAATGACGAAAAACAATTATTATCTTTATTAGATGGTTTTATGTTGGCCTTATCATGTCAAAATATTTTTAATAGGTTTTTATTGAGCCTTTTGGAAATGAAAGACCTGGCTAAATATTTTTTCTTTAAAAAATTAAAAGTGTACCATTCACCTCATTTATAAAGGTCACACCATCTCCGGTCCTCTTCACACCATCAGAAATTTTTTTTCAAAAAATACCTTCCAAAATTCCTTACAATATTCCCTCAACAAGAACTAAATCCATTACATTTATTATAAATCCATCCTATGAAAAATTTTGGTGGTTACCTATGGAGGTTGTCTGAAAAATTGTTTCATGTTTAACCATACATTTTTTTATTAATCATCTATAGAACATTATTCTATTATTAATATATAATAAAAATTGTATATACCATATAATTAAATTTATTATGGTAATTAAATAACCTAAATCAATATTCTCTTACATTAGAAGAGATACAAAATAAATTTTTTTGTAGAACAGACTACCTACTCACAAACTAATGTCATTCATTCTCCCTCACCACCCTATCATTATTTTTAATAAATATGTGTTTAAAAAACATATATGTGTTACTTGTAACATATTAATACTTAATGAGTTATTATATCACATATACCATCTTACCTTCCATTGTAATAGTTATAGGAGAACATCATTCTTGTATATAAAGGACTACCGTCTCATGAAGTGATGTGAATTATTTTCCAATACTGCTCTACATGGAAGGTAAGAAGAAAAAATTCAATTAGAATATTTCAGATAAATTAAATAATTATTATATTATTGAAATATTTTTCATTCTGAAAATATAATATATAATTTTCTTTCATAGATTAAAAAATTATAATGTTGTTAATGTATAGGTGTGGACTACCACCTCAATGAAGTTATGTAACTTTTATTTCATCAAACAAACATATGGATTATATATATAATTATATTTAAAGAAATATAATGTTATATATGATATTATTAATATTTTTTCATATTATAAAATACATACAAATTTCTTATAATGATAATTTAAAAATTAGAATGCTAGTCATGCATACATACGACCTACCATCTCCATGAACATAGCATTGTTCATTATCATAAGCATTACACATGATTGTTTCAAAAAAAATTATATTTTATGTATAAAAATTATTATTTAGTTATTATTATTATTAATTATTTATTAAAAAATTCCTCTCTGATCAAGTTCAACACACAAAAGTTGTTTTGAATCAGTGAACCAAACATCCTCAAAACACTCAATATGGAGATAACTGAATAATTATTTAAATATTACATTAAAAATAAATAAAATAAAATATTTTTTATAAGTTATTAAACCATTTAATGTTTTTTAGGAAATTAAATAATTTATCTATTCTTATTAAGCAGTTGTTAAAGGAAATACATGGAATGTTTCGACTCGAGGTAAGGGTTTCTTGTCTCACTATTATTCCAATAAGATATTTGTTATATTGACCACTTATTATTATTTTGTGGCTTTAAAATCATCATGGAATTTATTTTATGACTATTTTTAGGAATATATTCTGGATTTAATTATCTACATTAGGTTCTCTTCTTCTTGGGTTTTGATCCATAGATCGCCAAAGCCCTAAAGGATTTTTCCTCAATTTCCTTTCATTTAGTCACATTGTATAGCAATGAACATAATTTATTTTATATTATGTATACACTTACCCTTTTAAAATTCTTATCATGAATAATTCTTAAATCATGGTATTTTAATGTATAAATTTGAATTATTTTATCCAAGGGGATTGAATTGAATGTTACCAAGTGAAAATTAATTTTATAATTGAATTTAATTTCATTAGGTTACATTACTTAATCATTATCTATGATATTCTATGATTTTTTGTGTAATGAATTTTGATGTTTTATGCTTATTTGTCACATTTTTTATGTTTATTTACACTTTATACTCATAATAAATTCATTGATTAATTATAACACCATGAGAATTATTGAATTATTATTTTTTTCAAATTAATTTAAATTATTTAAATTCACGCAACACTAAATATAGGCTATTTTATATTAAATAACATTTTTTGGAATATGTCTACCACAAAAAAATAATGGTTATCTTTCTCTATAGGGAATACTGAGGTTTTCTTATCTTATATGAACGAAATACATTCCTTGATTTCTTGTATAAAATGCATGACCAATTGTTAGTGAACAATAACATATAATTATTATATGTATAATAATATATAACCATGCTTTTAAATAATATTTTATGAATATAATAAAATAATTTTTTTAAATATATGGTTTTTTCAAAGTATAAAATGATTTATTTATTTATAAATTAATTGAAGAACCAAATTGGTTCTAATGGTAGTATTTTTATAGAGAACTGTTATTATGTTAAAAAAGTCATTTTAATAATAATGAATTAAATTAATTACAATTAGTAAATGAAATTATTGTAATATATATGTCAGATAATAAATAAAATATTTATTATATTCATCTAATATATTTTATAGAACAAATATAAGAACAACCCAAATTTTATTTTTTAAAACTAATGTTTTTATAAATGTAGACTTAACTCCTTTTAATGGAGAACCCATTATAAATAAATTTATTTGAAAGTTTATAGATTTAATAAGTAAAAAAGAAACTTCATATTTGTATGATAATGATAAAAATTATTTTAGGATAAATATTTGGTAATTTTAAGTGAGATTTCATTTTCTATTAAAGAGTTAAAAATATAAGATTTTAATTTGAAACTGTTTTTTATCTATTTTAATTATAAGAATAAATTATATTGATAATTGTGTTAAATGTTTATTTATATAATATTTTAATCAAAAAATATAACTGATACAATTTTAATCAATTTCATTTTCAAATTGACTATAAAAACATAATAAATATTTGAACATTTTTACATTAAAACCATGCATTGCCGACCCGACTGCAGGATTAATTTTAAATTAATTTATTCCAAATTTATTTTAGTAATTTGAAAAAAGTATTAAATATTTGAAATAATACTAATTTATAATGTATAATAAGTTCAACTTATTGTTTTACCCAAAATATTAGTGATGTAATTAAAATTAATTATAATGATTATGGTAAAATTATGCTTAATAAGGAACTAAACGGTAATCTTAAGAAAAAAAAATGAACTAAAACATGTAATAAATAAATTGGATGGAAATATTTATACTATATACTTCCTTTTATTTACATTTAACTAGTATTTAACATCTTTTAATAAAAAAATGTTGGCGGCGTTCCATTCTTTTAAAATATTATATGAGATTCCACTCCTTGGCCATTATAAAAGGCCTCATGTCCTCCCACTTCCTCACACCTCTAAAGAAACTTTTTTCATGA
This sequence comes from Viscum album, assembly GCA_963277665.1. Lineage (NCBI taxonomy): Eukaryota > Viridiplantae > Streptophyta > Magnoliopsida > Santalales > Viscaceae > Viscum > Viscum album. Next base: position 585,547,881 of record OY728160.1, on the reverse strand, counting down.
AAAAAACACTATCCATGTTGATCCACATTATTCCTAAATTCATCCTTTAATCCCCCTTTATCTAAAATCTTTCCAAGGAAACCCTTTGGTTAAAACCAAAAAGAAATACCTGATTAAGACGTAATGCCCTCCCTTAAACTCCTTTCATTTAATTTATTTGTTCACTCAATAAAATATTTTTATTCCATGATAATATGACAATAATTCTATCCATAATATTATATGATGTTTTAATGTTATTATTTGGACCTGAAATTACCCACACATCCGTATAACGGGTAATGAACATATTGTTTACGTGTAAGCGGACTACCGCCTCGCTAAATAATGATTGTTCAATTTTTTTTACCGCCGTTCATGGTGTAAATTATGATAAAAAATATGTTTATATTTTTTATATATAATATTTATTATTAATTTAGGATTATTCAATTCTTTTTAAAATACACATATTTATACTTTCCGTTTTGTGATAATACGATAATTTCATTTGAGGAAGTGAAGACTACAACCCCTCAAAGCGATGTGAATCATCCACACACTGCATGAAATGTATTAATGATGTATATAATGAATATTTATGATATATATGATACTATAAAGTAAATTTAATTATTATATATGTACATATATATACATATACATGCCTTTTACTTTCATTCCTTCAACACAACAATTAAACGGAAATTGTGCTCATGCGTACGTATGGCTTCTCATCTCCATGAAATATGTATTGTGTTTCAAAAATCTATAATATATTAATTATTATAATTTAAATATAATCTATATACATGGTATTTATATTATTTTTTACATTCTTATATCATGAAATAAGTATAAGTACCAACGATACATCAAATTAAGACACATGCGGAGAACAAAGTGAATATTATCCGAAGTGAAACCTTAACATAGGATAGATAAAAAGAAAGTAATATAAGGTCACAATAAAAATATATATGGTATAAGATATAATAATATTTTTCTATAAAATATTTATAATAAATTTATATTTATTGTACTTGTATTTTTAACAAGTACAACAAGAGTCATGACACAATGTAAGGGGGATTACATCTCAATTTTATTTCTGTGAGATAGAAGCTATGTTCTCCAATTTTTCTTTTTTGTTTGGTGTATGTAATACCCATGAGTTTTTTCAGTTATTATTATACATAAATTTATTGTTATTTAAATATAAATTTTATAATCTCTCTTTCATGGGGTTTAAAATTCAAATGTTTCCGAATAGGTAAAAATGTTTTCTCTCAATTTTTCTTCTTTGAGACTCATGTTTTGTCTTGCAGCTAATTTTTTTTAAGGTGTATATAATTTTGTTTTATATTTTATATCATGAAAACCCTTATTTTCTTATTATTTAATGTTTCATGTAATTTATTTTTCTTACATGAAATGTATGACCCTAATTGACTATGTTTTAAGAGTTTATTGAAAGAATACCATCATTTTTAGAGACTGATAATGATTATAAAGCATTGATGAAATATTATGATCCATATAGGAAGGATATTCATGACTCCCTTAATCATATGGGTTTCAAGATATCCGTCTGAATTAGTTCCAGTTTTTCACTCTTTGGTTCATAAGGTGTTGTTTTTAAGTAAAATTTTATCATCTCTCTCTTTGGTTAGAAATCCATTGTATTCAAAAACAATGATTTCAAAAATGTTGTCAATTTTTTCAAAAAAGATTATTGAATCTAATTTTCAATGAAAATGGATATTAAAATTGAGTTATGTTTTTCAAGGATTCCTTTAATTTTCTTTAATGATATATCTAATGGAAAGGTTTTAAAAAAAATTCATTGAAGATGTATTTTAAATATTATCAAGATTTAATTAAATTTTTTCAAGGAATTTTTAAAGGAAAGTGTATTTAATAAAATAAAATTATTTTATAAGTTTTAAAAGTATTGGGTTTCAAAAAATATTCATGTTCCTTTTAAAAATTTTCTTGGAAAATAGTTTTTGAATCATTGTCAAGATATCTTAAAATGATTTCAAATAAAAAGGTTTCAAGAAAAGTTTTAATGATTTAATTATATGATTTATGTTTATCTTTAATAAAATGGTTTTCAAAAGGTTTATATTTTTTAAAGAGTAGTATTCAAAGAATAAAGGACATTTTCATCAAGAAATGTTTTTTAAAAGATCTATCAAAATTATTTTTCCATCTAGGATAAAATATATTTATGTTACTCATACATTTCTTGGAAATTATCTAATGGTTCCTTACATATCTTTTCTATTAATGGGTTCCACCTAATGTCATGATCTTTATGGAATCTATTTATCTTTCATGGGTTATATTTTTATGAAATTTGTTTCACATTCATATGTTATATATTTATGAAATCTATTTCTCTTTCTTGGGTTATAGTTTTGATGAAATGATTATGGGTACTATATATTTTTATATAAGTTATGACATTTTTACTTGAATATGATACCCATTTCATTTTTTGGGTTACGATATGACTACTTATTTTTTTTGGCACATGTATGTAATATTTAATTATGAGATGGGTGGGACCTATATCTCCATCAAATGAATTGGTTAATGTTTTATATATCACTATATAGACTAATATGATATTGGGAGTGATCCCTGACTAATAACATGGTCGTGGGAGTGAACCATGAATACTAAGATGGTATGAGGAGTGAATTGATGATACTAAGTTGGCCAGGAGAGTGAACCATGATTACCATGATGGTAGGAGGAGTAGAATAATGCTAGAAAGTTGGCCATGGGAGTGAACTGTATCTACCAAGATGGTATGGGGAGTGAACCCGTACTACGAAGATGATATTTGTAGAAATTACTTGGCCACAATGTAAATCATATTATATTTTTTTGTGTCTTCCAAAATTACTTATTTTATTTCTATGTTATGCATTCATCCCATGTGTTATTTATTTCCTTATAATTGTTTTCTTATGAATTTCGAACATTTATTCAATGATACATGAATATGTTTTTTTGATATGATGGTTATCATATTCTATCATCATGATAATGTTATAATGTCCTCATGCTCATGACTATGCTTGCATATCTTCCTTTACTACCCTTACTGAGCATATGATCTCACCCATTTTATGTTTCCATTCCCCTACATTATGAAGATAAATATTGTGTTTTTTGTGTATATGAACGGTGATAGTAAATAAAAAATTAATGGTAGATACTATAACTCAATTATGTTCTTGTTTTATGATTCAATGTTTCCAAAGGCACTAGAATTGTACGATCCTTGGGTGTTTGTTTGTAAAATGTTTAAAGTATTCCACAAATGTAATGTATTTTCTATGTATTTCAAGAATGTTCTGATATTTTTGGCTTCAAAGTGAAGGTTTTATTAACCTTTTCAAAATATTATAGGAAACATTTTGTGAGATCCCTAAGTATATTTCAAAAGATATATTTAGGGTTGTGTCTAAGGATATGTATAAGGATGGGTCAACGTTAAGGAAAATGTACTAGAATTTTGGTAAAGGACAGAGTGAGTGGTTTCATTGTAATAAATCCATGTATGGATACTATATGTTGATGTGGCTCTGATACAGATATACCTATGAATAATAACTCGGACAAGATGTTATAGGCATAACTTGAGGAAATCCTGTTAATGATAATTGGACTTGTTGCACACTTGTTTTGAGACTCCAATGGGATATTCTTTGGTAATTCAAAAACTCTTTATGAACCATCATGAATGATTTATTTGAAATTTGGTTATGAATTCCCTAGGATGAACCTATGGTGTTTTATATTAAATAAGGTGTTAATATTGTGACATCCAATAAGTAACTATTTTCATAACTATGTGGTTTATTCTCTAATAATAAATTCTCATACTATGCTTCTGGTTTTAGTAAATCGTGGGTACAAGATTACTATTGAATGTGATTAGAGATTTATTAATGTTCATCCAAGTGGGAAATAAGGCCCCGACCTTAAACCTTACTTAATATTGAATTAAATGAATAATTCACATTGAGGATCTTTTCAGGTTTAGAGTTTTAGAGAATTAGATCTTAACCATTACATCTCCAAAGATTACAGAGTAGACACTTCTACTAAGTTTCCTTAAACAAATCTTAAAAAGAAACATGTCTAGTTCCTTGTTTTAGACAACCAGATATTTCCTTGATCCCATCCTTGGCCCTATTCAACATTATGTCCTGTGAAAAACATTTCAAAAAAAAAACTTGGGATGAGCATAAAAATCTCAGAAAGGGATACACAAATAATGAAAACTATTAGTTTTTCAAAGCAACAAGTGAACCTTGTATACTTTATCAAAGTAATACCTTTCACCTTTAGGAAGTAGTAAAAACTCTTCACTGAATAAAATATCATTACTTACCCTTTTGTAACCATAAGATTACCATAAAACCCATATAAAGAACACATAACATATAAAGGTAACTTGGGACATAATCATACTTAAATGGAATAACCATACGGTCTACTTCCACACATACTTAATGGAATAGCCATACGGCCGACTTCCATACCCAATGCATTGGAGGTTATAACGTAACCACCCGTCCTGGTATTCACGACACCACCCATCATATGGTTTATCATGTAACCACCTGTAAAATGTCCAAGTAACATCATTACACATAAAATATTTAAAATATAAACATCTCAATAACAACATTTCATTTTCAATCAAAATAAGTAATTCCAAGATATTGAATTAATCAATCAATTTTCAAAAAACATTTAAAAGAGATTTTTGAATCAAAGTGTCACATACCACTTTGAATATTTTATTGGAATTATAATTTTAAATCATTAATGTCCATATAAATAAATACCGAAAACCATTTTGAAAACATGGACATTAATGATAAATATTTAGAATAATAAATCTTTAAAACATTTAAAATGATATTTTTGTTAAAGAGTTTTTAACAAAATGAGAGACTCTTGAATACAAATAATTGTGGAATAAAATTTAATCCGAACTTTATAATATCATTAGAATAAAGAGATTCATGATATAATAAGTCAAAGGACAGTATACACACCATATAAAAGTGAATTGGTGTATAACAACAATGAAGTCTCAAAAGAAATGTAAAATTAGATAAAATCCATTATAAAGAAGGTATCCTTAAATTAAGGATAAATAAATCTCATAATTATGTGTGAAAAATATAAATACACCCAATATAAGTGGATATTAAGTGTAAAACAATGAATGGTCATTCACACAAATTAAAAAGATGACATATTCAATAACTTCATGTTGAACCCAAAGAAATCGAAATTGGGTTAAGAAGTTCCCTTGGTAAAATTCGACAGCCAAACAGCGTCACATAAAATTTTACAAAAAGGGTTGATGAGAGAGATAATGGGGATATCATCACTTGGACATAAAATTTACATAAATAAGGATATAGAAGAACATATCCCAACATAATAGGATGTGAATTAAAAGACCTAACAAAAGAAGTCTTTTAAAAAAAAGGAGGGTGAATGGTCCCATTACCGAGTTGGGCAACATTCGAAACGTACACCCCATGGAAGAAGGGTCATACAATGAAGATGTAAATACAAATAAATGAAATTATACGACAAAAAGTGTATAATATTTGACAGTACATACACAACTCAAAGGAAATAGTGGCACACGTAGCATAAATGTCATGGGAATAAAAGTGAGATGAAAAATCCCTTACGAAAACTCGGCAGCCTAATGGGGCCACTTAAAACTTCCAAAAATGGATTTATGAGATCAAATAGGGTCTCTCATTATATGAACATAAAAACTACAGTATGAGTAATATATAATAACATCCCCAAACATAATAAAGATGAGCATAAAAGAAATTAAATAAAAGAGAGTACTTAAAAATAAAGAGAGAGGTTGGATCCCTTACGAAAATTTGGCAGCCTAACGGCGCCACTCAAAACATAAAAAATGGATTGATGAGAGAAAATAGAGTCTATAACCATATGAAAATAAAAATTACATTAGGATTAATATAAAATAACATCCCAATAATAATAAATCTGAGCTTAAAAGAAATGACATAAAAGAGTGTACTTAAAAAGAATGAGAGGAGTAGGATCCCTTACCTCGGGTCCAACTTGACTCGATCATTCTTTAACGTCCTGAATAATAAACTTGAGTTAATTTCCACTTGATTAAGAACCTTTTTCAAGTTCATTATTCCTTTATATCACTTATTTCCATGTTATAAGAATTATGTAATCATTTAAGTTAATAATGGTTGTCTTGTCGACATTTGGTTCTTAAGTCGAAAGTGGACTTCTTACAATTACATGTTGTTTGTGTGGTCAAAGGTTCATTATCTACAGAATGATATTTGGGATTTGGATATCATATATATCATATATATCCAGAATATAAAAGTATTTATAATATTACATAATCATTTAGAGGTATGAAATGAAATGCACCGTATATGGAGACAGTAAGCTGTAGGTACGCATGAACGCTACTTTCCTTTCTATGTCATATTAATTGAATTAAAACCAAATGAGAGGTATGTATATTTTAATTCCATAATTATATTAATCATTTATATGTAACATAAATTATATATAATAAATTATATCCATCCTTTATACATCACACATATGGCATTAACGAATCAAATCACTTTGAGGGGGCGGTAGTCCGCATTTCCTAAAATGAAATTATCGTGTTTACCCACAATGGAAACCATAAATGTATGCCACAAAAGAAAAATAAAGAAGTTTAAGTAAATAATAAACATATTATATATAATATATAAATATATTTACATCTTAATGGCCACCTTTTAAGGTGTTATATGAGTGTTTAACAATCATCGTTTCGTGAGGCATAAATTTTCCATCCACAGAAACAGTATGTTCTTTAACCATTAGATGTAGGTCTGTGTAAGTGTAGCTCGAATGAATCTTCTAAAAAAATCCTAGTATATTTAAGATACTGGAGTTTTTAGAATTGAAAATAATAAAATGAGTTTAGGGGGTTGTAGAAGCAAAATAAAACAAAAGAACACAACAGAGGACACTACCTTTAAATCGGGTAACTCTCTTTGATTTGAGCTCAAAGGCTTCCTTGGAAAGGATTATTCCCAATGTGAGGCTTAAATGATGAATAGAGGGATGTGGAGAGATTAAATGGGCAGGGTTTGGCTGATCCAAAGGCTTGATAGGTGTGGGTAAGGTGGTAGAGTTGGGGGCCTTTTATAAGAGGAGAGGAGGGGAACTCTTGGAATGTAAGGACATGTTACTTTATTTTAGAATGAGTTTCGGATTTTAAAGGTCCCACATTGATGTGTTTCAAGGATAAGGTGATAAGGGTTCTAAATCCACTCATCCAATAGGTTTTAGGAATGTGTAGGTCTTATATTTTACATTATCTTTCCATTTTATTTAAATAGTTAAATAATGAGGTAATCACTGCATCATCATGGTGTCATAAATAATTTAATTTAGTTAATGTCTAAATATTATAATAAAAATATTATGATGTATGAAATATTTTTATAATTCCAATGCATATTTATAGTAAAAAATATTACTTGTATAACCCCATATAAAAATTGTTTTTGTAAAACAACACATGTATGTGAAATTTTAATTTTAATATTAAATAAAAAGATATTAATGTCATTTTCCTAACAAAGTGGCTCCATGGGGTCCCCAAGTTGACCCATAGATTGTCATGGTCGGCCATGACATATATAATTAGGGTAGTACATGTGTCTAGGTCATTTCATATTATTAAAATATTATTTTTTCCTTAAATTACACTAATGACCTCTAATCGCGATTAATAAACTTAAAAGTTACTATTCACCAAAAAATTATTTTAATCCCATTGAACCACATTTTACTTCTTAATGAAAACCATGTATGTTGGATTTTTTAAATTCAAATCACATAAGTGGTAATGTTTCATTTAAATTAAAAATCAGTTTCTTTAACTACCACTTAGTGGTTTCACTATTCATCAAAAATTGACGTTTTTCAGAAAATTACCAAAAATTTACCCTAGGATATATTTGATATTCTAAATTAAAAAATGATGTCTATTTTACAAAATTAAAAACCAATAAGTTACATTGATTAATTTAATAATTAATTCCCGCTGTCAGAGCAAATAGCATGTTTTTATGAAACTATAAGTATCAAATGATTGACACTAGTTTAAGTCCAATTTCAAGATGAAAGTAATTCCAAAGACCACTATTGGATTAAATGGTAAAAATATATTCTAATTTCACTTTGAAACCAATTAAAAAGGTAATCTAATCATATAAATAAATTAGATTAAAAAGAGTTTTTGAATTAAAATTCAACATTTTTCACTATTCATTAAAAATGATCTTTATCGGAAAAATACCAAAAATTTACACAAAGTAAATTTTGATGTACCAATCCTAAAGAAGAATTTTATTTTGTAAAATATAACACATAAAATTGTAAAAAAGTGGATTTAAAAGAGGTTTTCCATCAAAAGGCAGTTAATCGACCTTTTAAAGAATATTAGAATGTTTACGTTTAAAATTGGACTCATTTGCATTTTTAATCCTCTAACATTTATCGTAAAAAGTAAAAATATTTTACAAACATATATAATCATTTTGTAGTTAGTTCCCGTTTTTACAACAGCTAGGTGTTAACATAAAATTATTTTATTATTGGAGTGCAACATAAGATTTCAATGGAACTTGTTGTTGCGTATTGGGTAAGCCATCGAGCACAGCGTTCCCTTTAAATTAATATTAACATTTTATTCAAAAATAGGGATAATTATAAAAATTTAATATTCTTTATTTACCTGGGGTGTTACATCCTTCCCCCCTTTTGGGAATTGCGTCCTTGCAATTTTAAATTTGGGCTCGGAAACATCATTGAAAGTCTCACATCAGAAAAAGAGTTGGTAAAACAATCACTTTAAAAGAAAGAAAGAGAAGTACATAGGTCAACTAAGTTAACCCACACTAGGATTCCATGTAGGAAAACATTGACATGGAGGGGAAAACATAGGGTCATGTTCTGATGGAGAGTGATAGAAAACATGTTTAGTAGAAAGTTAACAACAAGAAAATCACAAAATTGTGATGGGTTAAATGGTATTCGATTCCCCAGTAGGAAAATTTAATAGACAACATTTTTGTTTTAGGTTACTTTTTATTGAGGAATTTATTCATAAGGAAACATAATTACTTATCATGTTGACTTTCAACTTTTATGACATTTCTTACTCAAACTCATATTTTCTCCAAAAGATGAGTATTTAGGAAGACTTGTTCACATTAAGAGTACTATAATCAACTTCTAGAGAATCAACTTATCCACAAAAGAGAAGTATATACTTCCCATGTCTTTAGACTTTAACCAAAACCAAAACCAAAAAGGTTAGTACAAGATTAGATAATCCAGAAAAGGATAACGCTTTATAAAAAGGAAATCTATTCTTAATCTCCAAAATTTGTTCAACAAAACCCAAAGTTCAATGAAGACCATAAGTAATCCAAACTATGATTGAATCCCAAATATCTGAAGGATTTAATCACATAGTATTCGAAGTTAAATCATATCATTTATCTCCAAACAACATCAGTTGCTCTTAAAGTCTCGTATTGAAAAGTAATTAACCTAATCACATATCCTCCATGATAGGTTAATAATTTCCATAGATAAACCAAAATAAACTTACTCTTAATTCATAAAATCATCTAACTAAAAATAAGTAGTCAAACTAACCAGAGACTTCACGTAGTCCAGTGGTAGGCGATAAATACCAGTCGCACTTTGGTTGGGGGTTCGATTCCCGCAGCTTTGTCTGACGCGATGGGTTGTCACACGGTCTGCATGTTGTCCTTTTTCCAAACTATATAATTCTGAAATAATTCCCCAAAAAGAGATAAAATCATCAAAAAATAACCATAACATAATTTAACCTCAATTTTATCTCATGCCTTTCACTTTCCATCATAACATATAGTAACCCATAATTACCTCAAAAGTAAGGATCATATAAACCCAAATGGTTCTTTATAACTATGTCCACAAAATAACAGATAACTATTCATTGAATAAAAATTTCATATATCAAATATTAGGGTTACACATACTATAAAAAGTCTTCTAATGTAACCCCATCATCAAAAGAGACTTAATACTCTTAATAATTTCACCAAAATTTTTGAAGCCCTTATATGTTGACTTCTTACTCATTCAACATTCTTTATGATTCATTAACCATTCCTTTCCAACTTATTTTGAAATACTTCTTTCCTACAAACAAAATCATGAATCATATCTTAAGAATCCAAAATAGGAAAAAAATGTTATGAAATAATCCATACCTTTGACTGGTCATTTCCATTTTCTTCATCCTCAATCGGAATAACATTAGGTATTGGTAAACGAATATTTGTACTATCTTTGTGATCACATTCCTAAAAATTCTTCATAGGACATGTGTTTGCATAATGACCATGCAAACCACATTTAAAACATTCAATTGATCCCTCAGAAAGAACTTCGTTCCCTTTCCTCGAGTCAACTGGATGCTTCCTTTTTCTATGGCAGGTTCTTGCTTTATGACCTTCACTTCAACATCTATAGCATATTTCTGTCCCTTTGAAACATTTTCCTAGGTGTTTCTTTCCACATCTTTGACACATAGGTTTTTGAACACACTTACCTTTATGATTATTACCTGTAGTTCTGTAGAGATTTGTTTCTCGCATATATGATTCCTTATAGAAATCACCAAGGATTAGGTGGTCAGTCATGACTCCAGATAGTTGGTTGAGGATAAACACAATATTTCACATTGCAGCTCCCATATCATTCAGTTTCTCGCTCAGAAAACTGTCACAGTTTCCTTCACATCCACTGTTACTTTGGTGCCTGCTAGATCCAGCCATTTACTAAAACCAAAAAGGTCAGTGTGAGTATATCAACAAAACCATCATGTACTAATGACGAAGATAAACACTAAGATATACTTACTCATTCACTTTATCTAAAACTAGGACTCTTTCTAAAATCCTAACCATTATGGTAATGTCACTTATGATTAGATAATACCCTATCCTCTAATGTTATCTAAACCAACCTCTGATACCAACTATAAGACCCCGACCTTAAACCTTACTTAATATTGAATTAAATGAATAATTCACATTGAGGATCTTTTTAGGTTTAGAGTTTTAGAGAATTAGATCTTAACTATTACATCTCCAAAGATTATGAAGTAGACACTTCTACTAAGTTTCCATAAAATAAAAACTCTTAAAAAGAAACATGTCTAGTTCCATGTTTTAGACAGCCTGACATTTCCTTGATCCCATACATGGCCCTATTCAACTTTATGTCATGTGAAAAACATTTCAAAAAAACTTGGGATGAGCATAAAAATCTCAGCAAAGGATACACAAAGAATGAAAACTGTTAGTTTTTCAAAGCAACAAGTAAACCATGTATACTTTATCAAAGTAATACCTTTCACCTTTAGGATGTAGTAAAAACTATTCACTGAATAAAATATCATTACTTACCCTTTTATAACCAAAATATTACCATAAAACCCATATAAAGAACACATAACATATAAAGGTAACTTGGGACATAAACATACTTAAAAGGAATAACCATACGGTCGACTTCCACACATACTTAATGGAATAGACATACGACTGACTTCCATACCCAATGCATTGGAGGTTATAACGTAACAACCCATCCTGGTATTCACGGCACCACTCGTCATATGGTTTATCCCGTGACCACCCGTAAAATGTCCAAGTACCATCATTACACATAAAATATTGAAAATATAAACATTTCAATAACAACATTTCATTTTTAATCAACATAATTAATTCCAAGATATTGAATTAATCAATCCATTTTCAAAAATCATTTAAAAGAGATTTTTGAATCAAAGTGTCACATACCACATTGATGCTTTTATTGGAATTATAATTTTAAAACATTAATGTCCATATAAATAAATACTGAAAACCATTTTGAAAACATGGACATTAAAGATAAATATTTAGAATAATAAATATTTAAAACATTTAAAACGATATTTTTGTTAAAGAGTTTTTAACAAAATGAGAGACTCTTGAATACAAATAATTGTGGAATAAAATTTAATCCAAACTTTATAATATCATTAGAATAAAGGGATTCATGATATAATATGTCAAAGGACAGTATACACACCATATAAGAGTTAATTGGTGCATAACAATAATGAAGTCTCAAAAGAAATCTAAAATGTGATGAAATCCATTATAAAGAAGATATCCTTAAATTAAGGATAAATCAATCTCATAATTATGTGTGACAAATATAAATACCCAAAATATAAGTGGATATTAAGTGTAAAACAATAAAAGTTCATTCACACATATTCAAAGGATTATATATTCAATAACTACATGTTGAACCCAAAGAAATCGAAATTGGGTTAAGAATTTCCCTTGGTGAAATTCGACAGCCTAACGGCGTCAAATAAAATTTTACAAAAAAGGGTTGATGAGAGAGATAAAGGGGATCTCATCACTTGGACATAAAATTTACATAAATAAGGATATATAAGAACATATCCCAAAATAATATAATGTGAATTAAATGACATAACAAAAGAAGTCTTTTAAAAAAAGGAGGGTGAAAGGTCCCCTTACCGAGTTGGGTAACTTTCGAAACGTACACCCCATGGAAGAAAGGTCATACAATGAAGATGTAAATACGCATAAATGAAATTATACTACATAAAGTGTATAATATTGGGAAGTACATACACCAATCAAAGGAAATAGTGGAAAAGGTAGCATAAATGTCATGGGAATAAAAGTGAGATGCAAAATCCCTTACGAAAACTCGGCAGCCTAACAGCGCCACTTAAAACTTCCAGAAATGGATTTATGAGATCAAATAGAGTCTCTCATAATATGAACATAAAAAGTACAGTATGAGGAATATAAAATAACATCCCAAAACAGAAAAATATGAGCTTAAAAGAAATGACATAAAAGAGAGTACTTAAAAAGAAAGAGAGAGGTTGGATCCCTTATGAAAATTCAGCAGCCTAACGGCGCCACTCAAAACTTCCAAAATGGATTGATGGGAGAAAATAGGGTCTCTCACCATATGAACATGAAAATTACAATAGGAGTAATATAAATGAACATCCCAATCATAAGAAAGCTGAGCATAAAAGGAATGACTTAAAAGAGTGTACTTAAAAAGAAAGAGAGGAGTAGGATCCCTTACCTTGGGTCCGACTTGACTCGATCATTCATTAACATCCTGAAAATTAAACATGAGTTAATTTCCACATGCTTAAGAACATTTTTAAAGTTAATTATTCCTTTATATAACTTATTTCCATGTTATAATCATTATGTAATAATTTAAGTTAGTAATGTTTGTTTTGTCGATATTTGGTTCTTAAGTCGAAAGTGGAATTCTTACAATTACATGTTGTTCGTGTGGTCAATAGTTCATTATATCTAGAATGATATTCGGGATTTGGATATCATATATATCATATATATCCATAATATACAGGTATTTATAATATTACATAATCATTTAGAGGTATGAAATGAAATACACCGTACATGGAGACGGTAAGCCGTACGTACGCATGAACGCTACTTTCATTTCTATGTCATATTAATGGAATTAAAACCAAATTAGAGGTATGTATATTTTAATTCCAGTATTATATTCATAATTTATATGTAACATACATAATATATAATAACTTTAAATCCATCCTTTATGCATCCCACATATGGCATTAATGAATCAATTCGCTTTGAGGGGGCGGTAGTCCGCACTTCCTAAAATGAAATTATCGTGTTTACTCACAATGGAAACCATAAAGTTATGCCACAAAAGAGAAATAAATAAGCTTAAGTAAAACATAAACATATTATATATCATATATAAATATATTGACATCTTAATGACCACCTTTGAAGGTTTTATATGAGTGTTGAACAATCATCGTTTCGTGAGGCAGAAATTCTCCATCCACAGAAACAGTATGTTCTTTAACCATTAGATGTAGGTGTGTGTAAGTTTAACTTGAATTATTATTATAACAACATCCTAGTATATTGAATATACTGTATTTGTTACAAAATAAAAGAATAAAATGAGTTTAGTGGGTTGGAGAAGCAAAATAAAACAAAATAACACAAGAGAGGACACTACCTTTAAATCGGGTAACTCTCTTTGATTTGATCTCAAAGGCTTCCTTGGAAAGAATTATGCCCAAAGTGAGGCTTCAATGATTAAGAGAGGGATGTGGAGAGATGAAATGGGCAGAGGTTGGACGATCCAAAGGCTTGAGAGGTGTGGGAAAGGTGGTAGAGGTGGGGGCCTTTTATAAGAGGAGAGGAGGGGCACTCTTGGAATGTAAGGAAATGTTACTTTAGTTTAGAATGAGTTTCGGATTTTAAAGTTCCCATATTGATGTGTTTTTAGGATAAGGTGATAAGGGTTATAAATCCACTCATCCAATAGGTTTTGGGCATGTTTAGGTCTTAGAGTTTACATTATCTTTCCATTTTATTTAAATCTTTAAATAATGAGGTAATCGCTGCATCATCATGGTGTCATAAATAATTTAATATAGTTAATGTCTAAAAATTATAAAAAAAATACTATGACGTAGGAAATCTTTTTATATTTCCAATTAATATTTATAGTCAAAAATATGACTTGTATAACCCCATATAAAAATTGTTTTAGTAAAAAAAACACATGTTTGTGACATTTTAATTTTAACATTAAATAAAAAGGTATTAATGTTATTTTCCTACCAAAGTGGCTCCATGGGGTCCCCAAGTTGACCCATGGATTGTCTTGGTCGCCCATGACACATAAAATTAGGTTAGTACATGTGTCTAGGTAATTTATTATTATTAAAACATTATTTTTACCTTAAATTACACTAATTACCTCTAATCGCGATTAATAAACTTAAAAGCTACTATTCACCCAAAAATTATTTTAATCCCATTGAACCACATTTTACTTCTTAATAACAACCATGCATGTCAGATTTTTGAAATTCAAATTAAATAAGTGGTAAAGTTTCATTTAAATGAAAAATCAGTTTGTTTAACTACCACATAGTGGTTTTACTATTCATCAAAAATTGAGGTCTTCCAGAAAATTGCCAAAAAATTTACCCTAGGCTATATTAGATATTCCGAATTAAAAAATGATGTCTATTTTAAAAAATTAAAAACATATAAGTTACATTAATTAATTTAATAATTAATTTCCACAGTCAGAGCGAATAGCGTGTTTTTATGAAACAATAATTATCAAAAGATTGACACAAGTTTAAGTCCAATTTCAAGATGAAATTAATTACAACAACCACTATTGGATTAAATGGAAAAAATATATTCTTATTTCACTTTGAAACAAATTCAAAATATAATCTAATAATATAAATAAATTAGATTGAAAAAGAGTTTTTGAATTAAAATACAACATTTTTCACTATTCATTTAAAAATGATCTTTATCGGAAAAATACCAAAAAATTACACAAAGTAAATTTTGATGTCCCGATCCTAAAGAAGAATTTTATTTTGTCAAATATAACACATAAAATTGTCAAAAAGTGGATTTAAAAGAGGTTCTCCATCAAAAGGTGATTAATCGACCTTTTAAAGAATATTACAATGTTTACGCTTAAAATTGGATTCATTCGCATTTTTAATCCTCTAACATTTATCGTAAAAAGTAAAAATATATGACAAACATATATAATAATTTTGTAGTTAGTTCCCGTCATTAAAACAGTTAGGTGTTGACATAAAATTATTTTATTATTGGAGTGCAACGTAAGATTTCAAAGGAACTTGTTGTTGCGTATTGGGTAAGCCATCGAGCATAGCGTTTACTTTAAATTAATATTAACATTTTATTCAAAAATAGTGATAATTATAATAATTTCATATTATTTATTTACCTGGGGTGTTACATGGGATGATCAATAGAGTGAAATATATGGTGATCATTCGTTATCATTTTTCATGGAACAAGATTAACAACGTGTACCTTAACCAAATCTCAGACTCACCAAGGAATAGAAAGAAGGAATTCACTGATATTTCTGGTAATGGAGACCATAGAAGATATATTATTTTTTACTTGGTGTTAATAGTGTGTAAAAAACCACATTATTAAATTTATTGGAGGATCATGAAGGTGTTCTGACTGCGGAAAACAAGGTCACAATGAAAGTAACTTCAAAGTGAAAATGATGAGTTTAGTTAATGTAATGGATGAGAATTTTTTCCTCCCTAAGGTATTTTCAATTGATGATATCATTCAATTTGGGAAGTATGGAAATTATGAAAATCAATGTCTTTTGTGGATGGTTCAGGAAGATAATCATCAAGGAGTTATAAGCAATGGTTTTTCTATTTATGACGAGGAGATAATAAATGAAATATGAAAGTTATGTGATGCATTAATAATATTGATGATAATAATGATTAAATTGATGTTGATAAATTTAAAGAAATAATTCATATTTCATATTCATGGAATTTGTAATTATGGAATACATTGATATAGACTAAGTAATGGTTTAAGAATAAAGTAGGATGAATAAATTAATTATGTTTCGTAATTTAATTATTCTGTTATATGAATATTAAAATATATAAGTATTTTCATTATAATTATTTATTAAATATTTTAAAGAATATTTTTAATGGTGTTGGAGACTTAGAAATGTGATATTTTTATTAAGGGAAGGTAAAACATAATGTGATCGAGATGCTAAGAAAATTGTGTTTGATTTGGATAAGGAGAAGATTTATTAGGAGAAATTAAATTTGATAACACTGATTACCCATAATCTAATTTTTTATTGGTTGAAAAATTGTTCTATATCATTAAGGTTTATGTATAAAACTTCTTGGATTTATAAAATATAATCAGTAATCAATGGAAAAAAAATATGCATGTTTTCCAAAAATTATTCCTGGTAATTATTGTTATTACCTTGTTTCAATAGAAAATATGATGAGGGTATTTACATGTTTGGAATGTGAATACCATGTGGTACATTTTGTTATATGGGAAATTAGTGATAAGTTTATTTTGTGAATTTTGACCAAATGTTATGTATTTTAAACTTTTTTAAAGGTTATAAGGTTAACCATTTAGGGAAATATTATGTTAATATTTGGATGATGTTTTGGAGAATAAAGTATTATCATACCACATTTGGATTTATGCTTTTGGGATATCCTTTTATAAAATATTGGTGAAGATAATAACTGGTGACAGAATGTATGTCATAACCCGGATCTCATTATCTCTTAGTTGTCAAGGAATGAAAAACTCACATTCCTTTTTATAGAAAGAGATGAAGTGGATAAAAGAACAATAATGAGTGTGGTTTTTATAAAATCATGAAATTATATCATTTCATGAAAATTATTTACCTTTAGAGAAAATAATCTCAAAACCAAAATGGTTATCCTAGTACATGAATTTTTGATTAATCATATGTTCCCTTAGTTTATCTCATATTTATGGCTTTTTTATTGTTAACTTTCTCCTCATATTGGTCTATATCTCTCTAAATTAGAAGAGGATGGTTTTATTTCTCTTACATGTCAATTTTTCGCATCCCACCTTTGTTCTCATATATGGGATTCGACTTTTGTGTTACTATGGGTAACTATTACGAATTCATATTTTTTTAAAAGAAGTTTTAGTATTAATTTTTTTACGTTGTGAGTTTCTAGAAAAATAACTCCCAATTATTAAAATTTTTATAACCTAGAGATTTTTATAGGGTGAAATTTATTTTAAGGGGGGATATAATGTAACACCCCGAGATTTTGTGAATTGTTTTTTTCTTTCAAATTAGTTTAATCTTTTTCATTTCGCGCAACACAGAAAATAGTCAATTTTAAACTCATGAAATATTTCTTACTTACATATAGGCCATGCAACATAATGGTTATCTTTCTCTACACAGAAAAAAGAGGTTAACTTGTGTTACCCGGAACAATGAATTTCCTCGATGGCTTGCATAACACGCATGATCAAGTATTATAGAACAATAATATATTATATATATATATATATATATATATTAATATATAAAGTAGTAGTTAAAATTTATTTTATTAATATCATTAAATAAAATTTTCAAATATATTTTTGTCAAAACATTTACATTGAATTAATTATATTTAAATAAATATAAGAACTAAATTAAATATAAAGTGATTATTTTCATAGAAAACTATTATTATGTTCACAAAGTTGTTTTAATCCAAATAAATTACGTTAATTATAATTAGTAAGTTATATTATTATAATATATATGTCATATATTCAATAAAAATATTTTTTATATTCATCCAATATATTTTATAAACATAATATAAGAACCAACCCAATTTTATGCTTAAAAACATATGTTTTAAGGTATATTTAACTTCTTTTATTGGAGAACCCATTTTTAATCTATTTTTACAGAAAAATATCTATTTAATATGTAAAAATAAACATTATATTTGGAATATGATAATAAATATTAGGTTAGGATAATTTCATGGTAATAATCTGTAAGGTTTTATTTTTTATTCAATAGTTAAAAATACTGGATTTTAATTCATAACTACTTTTTAATATAATTTATTTCTAAGGATAAATTATATATATATATTTTTAAAAGTTTAATTAGATAATATTATTATCAATCAATTCAATGTAAGTCATTGGAATCAATTTCATTTTTAAATTTATTATAAAAACATAGTAAACATTTGAATGTTTTTACGTTAAAAACCCTTATTGTTGACGAGACTGGGGGATTAATATTAAATTAATTTATTACACTTAAGTGTTTTGAATTTTAAAAATTTAATTCCACATTTTTATTCCTAAAAATTATAATTTTTAAAATTTTCAACTTAGTTTTTGACCAAAATGTGTACTGTTGTAATTAAAATTAACTACAATGATGAAGGTAAATTTTGGCTTAATAAAGTACTAAACCATAACCTTGAGACCTAAAAATACCTACAAACTTTTCTTAATGATATTTTATGGAAATATTTTTATCTTATACATCCTTGGATCGAATTTGAACCATTATTTAACCACATGAAATAAAAAACAATTTGTGGGGCTCCATTTATTTAAAATATTACAAGAGATTCCACTCCTCCTCCATTAGAAAAGGAATCATCTCATACCACTTCCTCACACCTTTCAAGACACTTTTTCCCAAAAAAACTCTACCAAATAATCTCTTAATAATATCTCCCTTATAACTTGAATCCTCCTTTGGGATGAAATCCTTCTAAATAAACCATTTGGAGAAAACCAAAAGTTGTTACCTGATTTAGAGGTAACACCATCCCTTAAACTCATTTATTTTATTTTATTTATAAACTCCCTCAAATCTTCTTATCACAGCCTAATATTAAAACACCATTATAATAAATATTATATAATGTTTTTATGTTAATATTTCGACCTTAAATTACCCACACATCCATCTAATAGGTAACGAACATACTGTTTATGTGTAGGCGGACTACAGCTTCGCTAAATGATGATTGTTCAATTTTCCATTACCACCTCTCATGTTGTTCATTATGATAGAAACTATACTTATATTTGTTATATATAATATTTATTATTTCTTTAATCTTTTTTTTATTTTACAAACACACATATTTATAATTATTATTTTTTGATAACGCGATAATTTCTTTTGTGGGAGTGCGGACTACCGCCTCTCAAAGAGATGTGATTTCATCAAACAGTGCATAAAATGTGTTAAGAATAGATTTATTGAATATATATGATATATGTGATATAATAAATCTATTATATTTATGATATATATATATATATTTTACATTAATTCCTTTAAAATGATAATTAAATGGAAATAATGTTCCTGTGTACGTACGACCTGCCCGCTCTAGGAATAGTGTATTATGTTTCACATCTATAAATTATCTGGATTATAATAATAAAAATATTGTAACACCCCAATGTTTTCTAAAAATAAATTGTAATTAATGAAACATTGTTTTAGGTAGATATTTATAATTTTCCTTCAAACATAATTTTTCCACTTCTACGTTTCTAATTTCAAGAAACGATCATCTACAATTGTGATCAGTTTGTTTTTTGTAGTCTAATAGAACCAAGATGTTTTATTTGTGAATAGTAATATACCATTAGGAATATTCATATGAATATTAATATGAACTTTATGAATAGTAAATCATATTTTTATTTTATTCTTAATGATATAAGATAATGAGATGTTAATTAATTTTTTATGATGTTAAAAAAAGAGTTATAGATTTAAAACAGTTACTTTTAATAACATATTATATTATTTAAAAATTAAATTAATAATTTTTTGAAAAATATTTTTAAAAAATGGAGTTCATTTTTGAATTATACAAATTAAAAAATGGTTAGGGTGAAATTTTGGGAATTTTTGAAATAATTGAATTTTCAGTAAATAGAAAAAATACAGTTTGAGTTTCGATGTGTTTAATGAAATTAATGATGTAATAATGTTCTAATAAAATTATGGATGACTTTTGTACAGTAAATAAGGTTATAAGTTTTCCCTAGTTTCCAATACCATAGGAAAAAATCTTTGGAAAACCCATGGTTTTTCAAATACCACTAAGGAGGTGTCCCTTAGAAATTAATATAATATTCCATCACTTTTACAATAAATACCGACCCATTACTTCATTACATTCAGTAAAATTTATCATCAATGAATATCTGGAATTCATAACTCCTGAGTAGTCTTCCCAAGGTTTCCTCATGAAACCAATGTCCAAACCTTTTGTTTTAGTAGTAACTCTACAAGGTAAGGACATCCACCACCCTTCTCTTTTTAATGATTTTATTTAATGTTGTTCTTTTAAATTTACATTGGATTTTACTGGGCTATGTCATTACATATCCCCGTTGCTTCCCATATTAAGTCATAATTATTATAGGACCATTTTCTCTCATCAAAATATTTTATGAAATTTTATGCGACATTTTTAGCCTGCAAATGTTTCGTAAGGGATTTCCCATATTTTTTTTATTTCGAGATTCCTTTCATTTATTTTTCATTCCTCACATACCATTAACCAAGAGGCATGAATGGTCTATTATAATAAATATTCTTGATTTCATCATGTTTATGGAATAATCCCCATTATATTTCTTATCCACTTCCACTTACTGAAGAAATTAAAACACCATCTATGATGTGTCGATTTACCGGCTTTGTGGACGATGTGATTTCAATATCTTTTAAATTGTAAAATACAGGTTATAAAACCATTTTTATAGATAAATTAGATTATAATTTGTGTATTATAACTTATATGAGGTTTTTTAATAATTTTTTACACATGATATTAATTTTTAAAACAAAATTAGTTATTTATTATTGATGAATCGCCAAAATAACCTAAGAAAATATCAATAATGCTTTAACTTATGAACCATCCTCATGTTAGAATTAAAAATGATAAAAGGTATAATTAATGGTTCTAGAAACATGTAAATACCAATCCATTCCAATATTTTAGTTTCACTACCAATGAACAAGAACATCATTCACGAACCGATCATAGATATCATGTTAAGAACACACCCAAAACAATGGAATGAACAAAATACTCACAATTAAAGGGAGAAATGATGCAATTAAATAATAATATGAGGTATTATAAACAAAAATAAAATTCTTTAAAATATTGATTGATATATTTTAACCATTATAAAAGTGATTTAAAACATGTTTGATGTAAGAAAAACCCTAGGTAAGGGAATTTCTGACCCGATTTCCATTCGTTGGGTTAACATTCTACTCCATTAATAATGTTTTATTAAAATAATTTTTGAGATGAATTTTGTTTATATTATGTTTAATTATGTGAATTTTTAGTTTCTATTCATATTCCATCAACTCTACTATGTCTCACTTTCTCTTTTAAAATTCTATTTTAAAAATTCGAATGAAATGTTTTTATGCAATTCTTCATGTTTTATGATTATGTTCTCATTCTTGGGAACTATTTATGATGAATGGTTGTACCTATATCTCCCTCCAATGAAATGGGTATGTGTTTGTTAGAGGTTGTCCATATGGTTACTCCAAATGTAACTGCGATGGTTACACAAATTGTAAGGTATTCTTGATGGTTATAAACTATAAGGTTTCCAGGATGGTTAAAGATTATGTAAGTAATGCCCTAAGATACCATTATGGTTATATTTATGTTATTTTTAATGTGGGGGTCTTGTAGAGATATCATGATTCAAAAAGTAGGTATATATGGGTGATAAATGTGTCTTTTTAAAATGATTTCACATGTTACAAATACACATGGTCTTATGTGTTCTTTCATTCTTTTGTATCCATTATTAAGATTCTTTTGCTCATCCCACATTTTTAAATTATTTTAATAGGTTATAAATATGTTTAAAAAAAAGGAATCAAAGTTATATGCTTGTTGAATTGTTAAAGAAATCATGTTCTATTTGAAAAGTTGTATATTTTGTAAGAAATGAGTAATATTTATATGATATCCACTCTTTAATAATGTGTAATTTTATTAATATATATTATGTCCTAATTCTATAAATCTCTAAATGTGATTAGATCCTCAACATGAAAAGTAGTGATTTATTGACTAAATTCAATATTATAAAGTGTAATAAGGTCGGGCCATTATAGTTGGGATACTGTAACACGCCAAGGTTTTATAAAAATACATTTAAATGAATGAAACTTTGTTTTAAGCAGATATATATAACTATCCTTTATAAATAACTTTTATACTTCTATGTTTTGAATTTCCAGAAACATTCATCTACAATTTTGATCAGTATGTTATTTAGTGTTTGATAAAACTAACATGTTTTTTTGGTGAATAGTAACATACCTTTATGAATAGTCATATGAATATTAATATTACCCTTAAGAATAATAAATCATATTATTATTTTATTTTCATAACAATATAATACAATGAGATGTTGATAAAATTTTCAAGGTGTTAAAAAAGAGTTACAGATTTAAAATTGTTATTTTTGAATAAAATATGATTTAAAAAAATTAATAATAATTAGAAAATTAATTTCAAAAAATGGAGTTTGTTTTTTAATTCTAGACATTGAAAAATGGATATGGTGAATTTTTGGGATTTTTCTGAAATAGTTGATTTTTCAATGAATTCTAAAAATAATGTTTTAGTTTTCGTGTGTTTAATGAAATCAGTAATGATGTAATAAGATTTTGGTAAACTTTTTTATAGTAACAAATGTTATTAGGTGTCTAAAGTGGCCAATACAATGGGAAAATTTTATGGGTTATCTGATGGGTTTTCAAATACAACTTATGAGGTGTCCCTTGGAAATTAATGAAATATTAACTCACTTTTTCTATCAATACCAATGCATTTAATAATTAAATTCATTCCAAATTCCTCTTAAATGAAGATACAGTTTTTTTACCACCCTATTAGTCCTCCCAAGGTTCTCTCAATTCCCCAAGTTCTCATCCTTCAGGTTTTAGGAGTTACTCTAAAAGGTTATGAAATCCACCACCCTTCTCTTTTTCAAGATTTTATTTAATGTTATTATTTTTAATTTTCATTGGATTGTTTTGGGTTATGTCATTACATATCCAAATTAATTTAAAAATTATGTAATAATTATTAGATATTCCATTTCTAAAATAAAAATAATTTATGAAAGTTTAAGCGATGTCGTTAGGCTGGAAAATTTTAATAAGGGATTTCTCAACTTTTCTTTTATTTTGAGATTCCATTATTTTATTTTTCATTCCTCAGATACCCTCATCCTAGAGGAATTAATGATCTATTATATTACATATTATGGATTTAATATTTTTTATTAATGAATCACAATTATATTCCTTCTCCTCTTCAACTTATTCATGATATTAAAACACCATCTGTGATGGGTCAATTTACCAATATCGTGGATGACGTGATTTAAATTTCTTTTACTTCCTTCAAGAAAAGACATAAAACCATCTATATGGTTGAACCATATTAATACTTATCTATTAAAACTTATATAAGGTTCTGGAATCATTTGGGACAAATGATATTAATTTACAAAAAAATGATTTGATTACGATCAAAGAATCTCCAAAATAACCTAAAAATATCAATAATTCATTAACTAATGAATTATCCTCATGTCATAATTAAAAATAATAAAAGTTATAGTTTATGGTTCTAGAAACATTTAAATACCATTCCATTCCAATTATACAGTTTCAATTTTTATGGACAATAATATCCATCAAGAACGGTTTATGGAGATCATGTAAAGAATGCACCAAAAACAACGGAAGGAAGAAAATACTAACAATTAATGGGAGAAATAATGTAATGAAATGATCCTATATGGTATTATAAACATTAATATGTTTCATTAGGATGTTTATGAAACTCTTTTAACCCATATAGTAGAGGTTTAAAACTTGTTTGAATTAATAAAAACCTGAGGTAAGGGAATTCCTAACCCAATTTCCATTCTTTGGGTAAACATTATACCTCAATATTTATGTTTTATTAAAATTTTTTGTGAGATGTGTTTTGTCTATATTATGTTACATTTTTTATTTTTAGTGTCCATACATATTCCATCCACTCTATTATGTCTCACCTAAATTATATAATATTTCTAAGGGGATATTATTTTAAAATCCTCTTTTGAAATTATGTTTAAAAAAAATAAAAAGTAGTGTTTTTATGAAATAATTCATGTTGTATTATTATGTTCTAGATCATGGGAATTGTTTAAGATGAATGGATGTACCTGTATCTCCATCAAATTCATTGGGTATGTGTAAGTTGGAGGTTGTTCATATGGTTACTCCAAGTAAAACTACAATGGTTAGAGAAATTGTAATTTATCCACGAGGGTTACAAATTATATGGGAGCTTAGATGGTTAGAAGATTATGTAATAATGACCCAAGAAAACATTATGTTCTATTTATTTTCTTATTTATTTTGGTTTATTGTTGAAATATCATGTTCCGCAATGTAAGTATATATGAGTGACAAGTATGTCTTTTGAAAATTATTTCATATGTTACATGTATTCAAGGTATAATGTGTTATTTCCTTATTTTATATCCTTTAATAATATTATGGGTCTTATATTTAGTAATTAATTTATTTTTCACAGGTTATAAATATGTTTATTGAAATGAAGGAATACATGTCAGAATGGTTGATGAATTTTAAACAAAAAATCATGTTCTATTGGAAAAAGTTTTATATTTTGGAAAAATGAATATTTTTTTATTGTATCAATTCTATAAAAATGTGTAATTTTATGAATGTGTTAGGTACCAATTTTCTAAAGTGATAAACATGAAAATATCCTCAATGTAAAAGGTAGTGATTTCTTGAATAAATTCTAGATTATATAGTGCAATAAGGTTGGGTCTTTATAGTTACATCCCAAAATGATAGGGATTAGAACCGAGAAGTTTGTGATAGTAATGGATCAGATAATTAATGTAATACATGGTGGTGGAATCCATGAAAGATAACAACTATACATACCACAACAGAACAAGAAAATAGTGGAATATTTATGAGACAACACCCTCATGCTTTCAATGGATCTTCTGACCAATAGAGGCTGAAGGTTGGATTAGATCCCTTGAAAAGATATTTGATGTTAGGGATGTTCAGATAATAAAAATATAAGTATTTCTATTTATTGTTTTCAATGTGAAGTTAATCAGGGGTGGTTAATCATCAATAATATCAGGGATAGATAGGATGATAATGCCTTAGAGTGGGATGAATTTAAAAGTATTTTCCTTTAAAAATAATTTCTAATAATGGTTAGATTTTGGATGGAGAAGCAATTCCTTGAATTAAATAAACATGAGGAAGAGTCAATGGTCGTGTATGAAGGAAACTTCACCAGATTAGTAAGGTATGCTCCAAATCTTATTCCGAATCTTGATTAAAAAATTAACCACTTTTACTCCGGATCAAATCCAACGTATCTAAGGGATTTGACCTCCCATGAATTCAAAAGTTTTAGAAACTTGTTGGATACAATGAAAGGGTGGATATGGTGTTTTCTGATGATCACATGAATTTTGAAAATAATGAGAAGAAGAGGTCCAGATGGCATGTGATGGGTAAGAATCAACCAAAGAAACATAATGGTAATAAAATATAGTTTCCAGTTTCTGAAAAGTGTGGAAAGAAACACCCGGGGAATGCCTTACCAAAACTAGGAAGTATTTTTGAGGTGGTATAATTGGAAATAGAGCCCAAGATATTACCGAGTGGATTCCATAAAAATTTTATTCATTTCATCAAAAGTATAAAACTTTTCAAATAGTATATGATTTCATTGACAATTCTTAAAACATTTAACTTAGAATCTTTATTTGTATTAAAAATCCTTATAACCTGTGAAAATCATTTAAAAACACGGGTTGAGAACAAAAATCATAGTAATGGATATAAAATAAGGAATTAAAACATAAGACCATAAATAATTGTAACGTATGAAAATGATTTCCAAAAGATATACTTGTCACCCATATTTACATACTTTGTGAAACATGATATTTCCAAAAGATACCCACATAAAAAATAATGTAAATAGAATAGTAAGGTATCTTGGGGTATTAATTAAATAATATTATAACCATATCATCTACCTTATAATTTGTAACCTTCACAACTACCATACAATTTTTGTAATAGTTGTAGTTACACTTGGAGTAACCATATGGATGACCTCCAACTTACACAAATCGAATGCATTAGAGGGAGATATAAGTCCCACCAATCATTATAAACAATGCCCAAGAACAATAACACAATCATACAACATGGATAATTGCATAAAATCATTTTTTTTTAATTTTGAAAAAAATAAACTTAAAAAAGTATTTTAAAAGAAAATTCTAGTTTCTTTTCCATTATGGTTTGCAAAACCACCCTTAGATGATTTTCATGCTCCTCTTTAATCTTAAAAAATACCAAAATGTCATCAATAAACACAACCACAATCATATAAAAGAACTCATGGAATATTTTATTCATAAGATCCATGAATACAACAGGTGCATTAGTTAACCCAAATGACTTAACAACAAATTCAAATTTCCCATATCTAGTACGAAATGTTGTTTTCATGATGTCATCTTCCATCACCTTCCTCTTATGGTATCTGGATATCAAGTCAATCATGGAAAATTTCTGAGCTCCCCATATCTGATCAAACAAGTCATCTATATGAGGATAAGGTTACTGGTTTTTAGTAGTGATGTTATTAAATGCTATATAATTAATGAAAAGTCTCATAGAACTGTCTTTTTCAATGAAAAAATAGGGTCACCCCATGGTGAAGTGCTATGATTAATGAAGCCTTTATCAATAAAACTCTTCAAATGATTTTAAATTCATAAAGTTCCATTTGATCCATACAATATGAGTTTTTTGAAATTGGATTAGTATTAGGAACTAAGTTAATTTTGAATTTTATTTCCCAATCAGGTATGACACTGAGTAAGTCATCAGTAATAAAATCAAGGCATCCATTTACTAGTGGTACATCATTACTCTAAATATTTCACTTGTTTTCAAAAATATGAGAAATATAACATTTATTTACATCTTTCAACAGTTTCTCAGCTTCTTGATATGTCATCAATTGTATAGGTCCATTATTATATACAAACAAGAACTATTTATAAAAAACAACATCCTTATCAATACAATCAATCATTGCATAATAAACGTAAATCAAATCTATTCCCACAATGACACTAAAATATACGAAGATAAAAAACAATAAGGATTTCATGTAATGTCTTTCCATAGACACCAATTGAAAAAATCTTATAATTCTTCTTCACTATAATATTTCCCCCTAGAATTTTAATAATATGTTCCGGTCTCATTTGCTGAGGTGACATTTCCATGTTTCTAGAAAATCCCTAAAAAATAACGGAATGTGTAGACCCCATATCAAACAAAACATTAGCAATATATGAGTAAACAAACAATATACCTAGTATAACTTCATTGGATAGCCCAACATCTGTTGACATAGTTTTAAAGGATCTCACCACACCTTTCAACATATAGTCTGGCTTCTTTTCATCATTTAGATCTCTCATTGGGCATATATTTTCATAAGTACCCATCTCACAACATTTAATACACTTAACAGTTTGATTATTAGTATTAGTCTCAGGATAATTTTCATTACAATCTCAGGACATATGTCAAAGTTTACCATATTGAAAAAACATCCCTGCTTTCATAAGGTATTCACTAGGGTTCTTCTGGACACACTTTTCACAAATAGAAAACTAGATTTTATTACCTTAGGTTTCTTTGTCTGATTCTTACCCATCACATGCCATCCAGAAAAATTATCCTCCTTATTGTAAAAATGCATGAAATCATCCAAAAACTCTATCTCTACCCTCTATGAAAATTGGACAATATTCTCATAACTTTTGAATTCATGAGTGGCCAATTCCCATTGATACCTTGGATTTAATCCTCAGAAAAAGTGGTTGATTTTCCTATCATGATCCAGAATAAGATTTGGAGCATACCTCACTAATATAGAGAAGGTAACTTCACACACAACCACTAAATCTTACCAATTTTTCTTTAATTCATGGAATTTATTCTCCATCATCAGTCGAACAACCTTTGGAAAATATTTTTAAGGAAAAGAATTTTAGATTCATACCACCCTAGGGCATAAAAATTATTTCTATCCATAATATTAATTTCCATTGACCAAAGATAATCAGATTCCCCTTCAAAAATATAAATGGAAATACATACCTTCGGATTATCTTAACATCCCATTACATCGAATATCATTTCAAGGGCTTTAATCCATCTTTCATCCACTACTGGGTCAAAAGATCCATAAAAAAGAGGGTGTTGTCTCATAAAATGTTCCACTATTGTCATGTTCTATTGTGGTACCTCAAGTTGATATCTTACATGGATGACACCACCATTTATTTCATGCATTATATGGTCCATTACTATCACAAATTTCTTAGTTTCGATCCCTACCATTTTGAGCTACATATTCTAAAGTATATTATTCTGTCAGTGCCACTCCTCTACATATTTCATGTTTCTTCTACAAACAACCATTATAAACAAACATATCATAGTAAAAAAACATTGTAATAATAAAATGTTATAAAATTTCAAATTATTCACAAAGTAAAAAATCATTTATGGTATTCTATTAACATCACGTTGACCCCTAATGTTATCTAAACCATCCTCTAATACCAACTATAAGGACCCGACATTATTACACAACATAATCTTGAATTTAGTCAAGAAATCAGTACCTTTAAAATTGAGTATCTTCTCCAGTATAGATATAATGAGAATTGGGACATAATACATTCATAACATTACACAATATTACAGAGTAGATACCATAAAAAAGTATTCATTTCTTTCAAATTATAATAATTTTCCAATAGAACATGAATTTTTTGACAATTCTTCAAACATTTAACTTGGCTTTTTTATTTGTCTTAAACATCCTTATAACTAGTGAAAGTCAATTAAAAACTAGGGATGAAAAAAATGCTCAGTAAGGGATATGAAAAAATGACATAACACATTATACCATGAATACATATAACGTATGAAATCATTTTCAAAAGACATACTTCTCACCCATTTATACTTACTTTGTGAAACATGAAATTTCCAAAAGATAACCACATATACAAGAACATAAATGGAGAAATAAAGGTATATGGGGTAATTACATACATAATATTTTAACCATCTCAGCTACCTTTTATTTTGATACCACCATGGCTATCTTAAAATTTGTATAACCATCGTAATTACACAAGGAGTAACCATACATCTGACCTCTGACTTACACATACCCAACGCATTTGAGGGAGATATTGTTCCCAACCTTAATCTTAAAAAATTCCCAAGAACTATAAAATAATCATACATCATGAATAATTTCATAAAAACATTGCTTTTGAACATGACCAAGACCATGGTTTTGAAAATACCACTAATGATGTGTCCCTTAGAAATTAATAAAATATTCCAAAAATTTTATATAAATACCAACCCATTACCTCATACCATTCATTCTAAATTCCTCCTCAATTAATATTAGATCTTTTTACCTCCCTAGTAGTCCTCCCAAGGTGTCCTCAAGCCCCCATGGTCCCTACCTTCATGTTTTTGGAGTTACTATACAAGCAAAGGGCCCCTTAGAAATATCATATAATTGAAGAGATATTTAATTTAGTTGATGGAATATCTATAGAAACTGAAAATACACATAATTAAAAATAATATGAAAAAATTAATCTCAATTTTTTTTAATAAAACATAAATAATGATTTAGAATGTTAAACCAAAGAATTGAAATCGGGTTAGGAATTCCCTTACCTTGGGTTTGTATTACATCAAACATGTATTAAAACACATGTATAAAGGTTAAAAGAGTGTCATTAAAATATTATAAAAACATATTCTTGTTTATAATACCTTATAATATCATTTCATTACATCATTTCTCCATTTAATTGTTAGTATTTTGTTCCTTCCATTGTTTTGGGTGCGTTTTTACATGATTTACACAATCTATTCATGATGGATATTCATGTGGAATGGAATTGAAACTCTAGAATTGGAATAGAGTATTATTTACAAGTTTCGAGATTTAAAAATTATAAAATTTATGATTTTTAATTCTGACATGAGGATGATTCATAATCCAAATCATTATTGATGCTTGTTTGGGTCATTTTGGAAATTCTTCAATCGTAATGATATTGTTTTGTTTTATAAATTAATATCATGTGTAAAAAATGATTTCATAATGATATATAAGTTATAATATAGAAATTGTTATCTTCTTAATCCATAAAAATGGTTTCTCGTCCAGTCATGAAAGATGTCGAATAATTGAAATCACATCGCCCACAATGTCGGTAAAGTGACACATCATAGACAATGTTTTAATTTTCTGAATAAGTGGATGAGGAGAATGAATATAATGGTGAGTCATCCCTAAACACGAGTAAATAAATAATATGTAAGATACTACATCATTAATTCGTCATGGATAATGGGATGATAGGAATGAATAATAAAATAATGGAACCTCGAAATAAAATAAATGTTCAGAAATCCTTTACGAAAATTTGGCATCTTATCGACATCACATAAAATTTCATAAAATATTTTGATGAGTGAAAATGGTTCTCTCATAATTATTACATAATATATGAATTTAGGGGGATATTTAAGGACATATCCCCTAATAACCCAATGGAAATTATGAATAATAACATAAAATGAATTCTTGAAAAGAGAAGGGTGGTCAATTTACTTACATTGTAGAGTAACTCCTAAAAAATGAATGTTGGGACCTTTGGGGCTTGAGGAAACCTTAGGATGAATACATGGGAGGTAAGAAGAATAGATATTTGTTGAGGAGTAATTTTAAAAAAATTGACTTTATTTTTTAATTATACATGGGGAAAAATGTTCAGGGTAAAATTTTGGGATTTGTCTGAAACATATAAATTTTTAGTGAATAGTAAAAATACATTTTAAGATTTGGTGTGTTTAATGACATAATTAATGATGTAATAATGATGTAATAAACTATTTTTTGACTTATTTATAGTAGAAAAATGTTATGAGGTTTCTCAATAGTCCAATACCATGGAAAAAATACCATAGGAATGCCCATGGTTTTGCAAATACCACTAATGAGGTGTCCATTGGAAATTAATAAAATATTACCTCACATTTTCTATAAATACAAACCCATAAATTCATTAAACTCGTTCCAAATTCCTCCTCAACAAATATTTGGAATGAAAAACTCACTGTTAGTCCTCCCAAGGTGTCCTTAGGCCCCCAAAGTCCCAACCATCGTGTTTTCGGAGTTACTCTACAAGGTAAGGAAATCAACCACCATTACCTTTTTTAAGATTTGATTTTATGTTATTATTTTTAATTTATAATACATTATGATGTGATATGTAATTATATATCCCCCATATTCCCATATTATGTAATAATTATGAGATACCCATTTTCTCTCAAAAAAATATTTTATGAAATTTTAAGCGATGTCGTTAGGTGGCCAAATTTTGATAAGGGATTTCTCAACTTTTCCTTTTATTTTGTTATTCCTTTATTTTCATTTTATTTCCTGAAACAAACTTATACAAGAGGAATTAATGATCCAGTATCTTACATTTTCCATATTTCATCATATTTATGAAAGACTCACCAATATATACCTTCTTCTTTTCTACTTATTTAAGAAAATAAAACAACGTCCATGATGTGTCGATTTACTGACATCGTGGACGATGAGATTTCATTTTCATTTACATAATTTAATACGGGACATGGAACCATTTTTATGTTCTAAATAGAATATAATTTATTTATTATAACATATATAAGGTTTTAGAATCATTTTTTACACATGATATTAAATTATAAAACCAAATGAGTTCTTTACAATCGAAGAATTACCAAAATGACCTAAACAAATATCAATAATGATTTAGCTTATGAATCAATATCATGGAATAATTCAGAAGGATAAGATGTATAATTTATGGTTATAGAAAAATTTAAATACCACTCAATTTCAATTGTGGATTTTCTCTATAAATCGTCAAGAATATCTATCATGAACCGATCATAAAAATCATGTAAAGAACGCACCCAAAATAATAGAAGAAAAAAATACTAACAATTAATGGGAGAAATGATGTAATGAAATGATATTATAAGGTGTTATAAACAAGAATGTTTTTCTGTAAGATATTAATGTCACTATTTCAACCATTATATAGATTTTTAAAACATGTTGGAAGTAAGACAAACTCGAGGTAATAGAATTCCTAACCTGATTTCCATTTTTTGGGTTACCATTCTACATCATTATTTTTGTTTTATTAAAAAAATGATAGATTAATTTTATTTATATTATTATTAATTATTTTTATTTTAAGTTTCTATATATATTCCATCCATTCTATTAAGTCTCACATGAATTATATGATATTTATTTGAGGATTTTATTTTAAAATACTCTTTTAAAATTCTATTTTAAAAAATTCAAAAGAAATGATTTTATGCAATTATTCATGTTGTATGAATATATTTTATTTCTTGGGTATTGTTTATGATTTATAATGGGACCTACATCTCTTTCCATTGCATTGAATATGAGTATGTTTGAGGTTGTCCAAATGGATACTCAAAGTATAAATGTGATGGTGACACAAATTGTAAGGTATCAGCAAGGGTTACAAATTATAATGTAGCCAAGATGGTCAGACAATTATGTACGTAATGACCCTAGATAACATTATGGTTCTATTTTTATTCCTATGTATGTGGGGATCTTGTTTAAATTTTATGCTTCCCTAATTAAGTATATTTGGGTGACAAGTAAGTCTTCTAAAAATGATTTCATAAATTACAAGAATTCATGGTCTAATGCATTATTTTCCTGTTTCATATCCCTTGCTGAGATTTTTTGTGCTCAACCTGTTTTTGTAAATTATTTTTACAGGTTATAAGGATGTTTATGACAAAGAAGGAATCCATGTTAAATGTTGGATGACTTTTCAAAGAAATCAAGATCTATTTGAAATGTTTTATACTTTAGAAGAAAGGAATATTGATTTTATGGTAACCAATATGTAATAATATGTAAATTTATTAATGTATTATGTCCTAATTATCTAATTCTATAAACCTAAAAATATCCTCAATGTGAAATGTTGTGATTTCTTGAATAAATTAATGATTATGTAGTGTATTATGGTCGGGTCCTTATCGTTAGTATACTAGACCATTCCTTCATTAAATTGATTCCAAATTCCTCTTCATTGAAGAACTGGTCTTCTTACCTCTCTATTATTCCTCCCAATGTGTCCTCAAGTCCCCAACATCCCAACCTTCATGTTTTAGGAGTCACTCTACAAGGTAAGTAAATCCACCACTCTTTTCTTTTTCAAGATTTAAAATTATGTTCTTCTTTTCAATATCCGTTGTCTTACATTGGGATATGTCATTAAATATCCCCCTCACTTTAGATATCATGTTATTATTGTTAGATACCCCTTTTCTCTCATCAAAATATTGTATGAAATTTTAAATGACGTGGTTTGGCTGCCAGATTTTCGTAAGCGATTTCTCAGCTTTTCTTTTATTTCGATATTCGATTCATTTCTTTTTATTTCCAAACATACCCTTATAGAATAGTAATGAATGGTCAATTATATTACATATTCTGGATTTCAGCTTGATTATGAATGAATCTACATTATGTTCCTTCTCCTCTTACACTTATTCATTAAAATAAAACATCGTCAGTGATGTGTCAGTTTATCGACATAGTGGATGATGTGATTTCAATTTCTGTTCCTTCCATAAATATTGGTCATGAAACCATTTTTATGGTTCAAACTGATAATGATTTAAGTGTTAACTTTTATAAGGTTATGGAATCTTTTTTAACATGTTATATTAATTTATAAATCAAAATGAATTATGTATGATCGAAGAATCGCCAAAATGACCTAAACAAATATCAATAGTGATTTATCTTATGAATAACCATAAAGTTAGAATTCAAAATTATAAAAGGAATAATCATAAAATTTAAATACCAATCCATTCCAATTATGGAGTTTCTCTTCCAATCGACAACAATATCCATCATTAACTAATCATGGAAATCATGTAAAGAACGCACCCAATACTATGGAAGGAAAAACTACTAATAATTAAAGGGATAAATGATGTAATTAAATGATCTTATAAGTTATTATAAACATGAATATGCTTCTGTAAGATATTAATGAAACACTATTATCCAATATAAATTTGGTTTAAACAAGTTTAATTTAAGACCAACCCAAGGTAAGGGAATTTCTAACCCAATTTTTTTTATTTGGATTAACATTCCACTTCATTATTTATGTCTTATTAAAAATTTCTGTGAGATGATTTTTTTATAGAATGTTTAATTATGTTTATATGAAATTTATACAAATATTATATCCAATATATTAAGTCTCACTTGAATTATATGATATTTCTAAGGGGATTTTCTTTTAATATTCTATTTTAAAATCATGTTTTACAAAATTCAAAAGCGTTGTTTTTATGTAATTATACATGTTTGATGATTATGTTCTGGTTCTTGGGAATTGATTATGATGAATGGTGGGACCTATATCTCCCTACAATGTATTGGGTATCAGTATACTAAAGGTCATCTATATGGTTACTCCAAGTGTAACTGAGATGGTTACACAAATTTTAAGGTAGCTGTGAGCGTTTCAAATTATAAGGTAACTGTGATGGTTACAAGATTATGTAAGTAAAGACCCAAGATACCTTTATGGTTCTATTTATGATCTTATGTATGTTGTGATCTTTTGTTAATACCATGTTTCACAAAGTATATACGGGCTACAAGTATGTCATTTGAAAATGATTTTATACATTACAAGTATTCATGGTCTAATGTGTTCTTTATTTATTTTATATCCAATACTGAGATTTTTGTTTTCATCCCTTGTTTTTTAATGATTTCCAATGGTTATAAAGATGTTTTAGACAACGAACGAAACCAATTTAAATGTGTTAAGAATTGTTCATGAAATCATGTTCTATTTCAGTACTTTTATATTTTGGATAAAATGAATTATATTTTTATGGTATCCACTCTTTAATAATGTGTAATGTTATGAATTTATTAGTTCCCAATTATATAAATTTATAAAATCAAAATGATCCCAAATGAGAGAGGTAGTGATTTCCTGAATAAATTAAATATTATTTAATGTAATAAAGATGAATCCTTATAGTTTGTATCAGATGATTGTTTAAATAAAATTATTTGTAATGGTTATGTTAATTGAATAAAACAAATATTTTTTACTCTTTGAATAATTTATGATGTTATAGAATTGAAATATTACCATGTTTCTTAGACTACAATAGGTTTATTCGTATTGGTTGTCTATAGAAGAAATAGGGAATCTAGAGAGGAGAGGCACCAACAGAATGATATCTTTTAAATCTATAGCCTAGAATGGTAGGTATTGGAACTGAGGAATTTGTGACATAATTGCTTAGCTAATGTAGTAAAAAATGGTGGTGGAATCCATGAATGAGAAAAATTAAAAGTACCATTACATAACATGATAATAGTGAAAAATGTTATGATACAGCACCCCCAACTTTCAGTGGATCTTCTAACCAAGTAACGAATAAATTACAGAAAGATTCCCTTAAAAAGAAATTTGATGTTATGGGATGTTCAAATAATAAAATGGTATGTATTTCAATTTATCATTTTGAAGGTGAATATGATCATTGGTAGTCAATGGTAAATAATATCAGGGATAGAGAGTATGTTGATGCCTTAGAGTGAGATGAAATTAAAAGTCATTTCCTTGAAAAATATTTTCCAAATTTGGTTTGACATAAGTTGGAGAAGAAATTCCACAAATTTAAGTAAAATTCGGAAGATTAATTGGTCTTGTGTGAAGGAAACTTCACCAGATTAGTGAGGTATGTTCCAAATCTTATTCTTGATCTTGATTGCATAAAAAACCACTTTTACTCAAGATTAAATCCAAGGTTTCGAATGGTGTTAGCCTCCTTTGAATTTAAAATTTATGAGAAACATGTCTTATGTGCGGAGAGGGTGTATATGCAATTTTATAATGATCACATGAATTTTCGAAACAAGGAGAAGTAGAGGTCCAGATGGAAATCAATGGGCAAGAATCAACCAATGAAACCTAATGGTATGAAAATACAGTTTCCTGTTTGTAAAAATTATTGCAAGAATCACCTTGGGGAATGCCTTACCAAAACTGGGAAGTGTATCCAATGTTGTAAGAATGGTCATATAGACCTAGATTGTAATGAAAATGATCCTAAGACTAATTGTGATATTCAAACTGTCAATTGTTTTAAATGCGGTGAGATGGGTCATAATGAAAATGTCATCCCAAAGGGATATCTGAATGATGCCAAGTAGCCAGAATATAAGAAGAAAGGTGTTGTGAGATCCTTTGCGACTGTGAAAGTAGAAGTCGGGCCATCAAATGAAGTTGTATTGGATACATTTTTTTACTCATATTTTGCTAATTTTTTCTTTGATATTGGTTCTAAATATTCTATTATTATTTAGGGATTTTTTTTGGAAAATTGTTAATGTCACCTCAACAAATGAGACCAAAACA
Source organism: Viscum album (assembly GCA_963277665.1). NCBI lineage: Eukaryota > Viridiplantae > Streptophyta > Magnoliopsida > Santalales > Viscaceae > Viscum > Viscum album. Next base: position 585,510,445 of record OY728160.1, on the reverse strand, counting down.
TATTATTAAAACACCATGGGGGAATATTATAGAAAATATGAATTATAAGAATTGTTATATTGTGTTATGTGGAATGAATTTACATAAAAACATGTTTTTTTCCCGTAGTAGTGTTTGATTTCATTCTCAAAATGGATTGGCCTTATGTTTATCATGAAGTTATTTATTGTAGAGCTAAAAAAGTTGATTTTCAGAAATAGTTTTAATTTGTATACAAGAATAAACCCATAAAATTGATATCATATTAGGATGTTTTCAAACTGTTGAAATATTTAAATGAATTTTATCTTTTCAATATTGATGAAAATAATGGAACTGTTTAGATTATTGATGTGTCGGTTGAAAATGAATACCTTGATGTTTTCCTGATAACTTACCCAGTTTTAGACCAGATCAAGAAGTCGAATTCACAATTGACTTATTTCTAAATGAAATTCCAATTTCAAAAACCCCATATCGTATGGCTCAAATAGAGCTTCTTTAATTAAAAATTAGTTGCAGGATTTTCATGATAAAGGATTCATTCGTCCTAGCACTTCACTATGGGGTGACCCTATTTTGTTTGTTAAAAACAAAGATGGTTCCATTAGACTTTCCATTTATTATATAGTATTAAATAACATCACTTTTAAAAAAAGTACCCTTTTCATCATATCAAAGACTTGTTTGATCAGCTCCAGGGAGATCAGTACTTTTCCAAGATTTACATGAGATACTATTACCATCAGCTAAAGGTGAAAGAGGATGACATCTGAAAAACTACTTTCGTACTATATATTGGCATTATGAATTTTTGGTTTTTCTATTTGGGTTAACTAATGAAACTTCTATATTCATGGACCATATGAATTCAATATTTCATGATTTATTAGATAATTTGGTTATTGTGTTTATTGATGACATACTGGTATTTTTTAAAAGTAATGTAGTGAATGAAAAACATATGAGGGTTGTTTTGTTAACCTTAAAGGGAAAGAAACTGTATGAAAAATCTAGTAAGTGTGATTTTTCATTGAAATAGATTTCTTTTCATGGGAACATTGTAAATAAGGAAGTAATAATAATTTATCTTACCAAAAAAAGAGTGGTTGATGAATGTCTAGGACCTACAAATGATAGAGGGATTCATAGTTTTCATGGATTAGGAAGTTATTACTGATGGTTTGTTAAAAACATTGCATGATTATCTATCTCAATCACTATGTTAACAATAAAAGGGGTTAAAATTATTTATATAAATGAATGTGATGTTTATTTTCAGAAACTGAATAAGATATTGGCGAATGCTCCAGTTTTGGCCTTGCCTTCCCGAAATGGTATGTTTGTTGTATACAATGGTGCTTCATTGAAGAGACTTGGTTGTGTTTTGATGAATAATGATAAGGTAACTGATTATCAATCAAGAGAACTAAATCCACATTAGTAATATAATACAACCCATTATTTGGAATTGGTAGTTCTGGGTTTTTCATTGAAAATTTGGAGACATCATTTATACAGTGCCAAATTTGAAATATATGCTGACCATAAAAGTGTGAAATATATATTCCCAGAGATGGAATTAAATACAAGGAAGAGAAGATGGATTAAAAAAATAAAATATTATGATTGCATGATCAATTAAAATCCAGGAAAAGAAAAATACTATTGGATTCATTGAGTCAGAAACATCATGCATCATTAACCGTACTACATTTGGAACATGCTCTCTTGATTACTGATCTGATGAAGTTGGGCATGGAAGTTGTTGGTGAAGAAATACCTCTGAATTGTTTCAGGATTCAGTAAAGTCATTATAATCAAACAAAATTATGAAAGCATAGAAGGATGACCATGAGCTACAAAAAAATGTATAATTGGTTAAAATGGTTTGTTTCTAGAATTTAACATTGATAATGATTGTGTTTTAAGATTTGGTAAAAGGTTTCGTGGGCCTTGTGATTCACAGTTGATGAAATATTTTTTGTCTGAATCTCATAGTTCTCCATTTTTAGTTTATCTTATAACTACAAAGACGTATAGAGACCATTTAGAGTATTACTAGTGGGATGTAATAAAAAGGGATATTGCATAATTTACTGTGAAATGTTTGAAATTTCAACAGTTTAAAGTAGAGTCACAATTACGGAAGGGGATGCTTCTGCCATTGCCAATGCCCTAGTAGACATGAGAGAATATATCCATGGACATCGTGGTGGGACTACATAAGACATGTCGAGGTAATAATGCAATTTGGGTTATTATTGATGAGCTGATTAAATCCACATATTTCCTTTCTATTCAAGATACAATGTCATTGGATCAAAATTCTCAACTGTACCTCAATGAGATTGTCAGGTTACATATATTTCCAATTTCCATTGTATTTTATCGGTATCCTAGGGTCACATTAAATTTTTGGGAGGGCCTTTAGAATTTTTGGTCATAGAATTAAATTTTAGTGCATCTTTTCATCCACAATCAGATGGGAAGTCAGAACGAACAATTCAAACATTGGAGGATAAGAATCAAATTTGTTCAATGGATTACCAGGGATGTTGGGATCCACATCTATATTTAGATAGGTTTTCTTATAATAACATTTTTCATTTCAGTATACAGATAGCACCTTTTGATGCATTGTATGGGAAACTATGTAGAACTCCATCGTTTTGGGATTAATTTGGGGAAAGTATGTTGATGGGGCCTGATTTTGTAGTAGAAATGTCTAATAAAGTGAAGATGATCCATTAGTACATGAGGAAAACTCCAAGAAAGAAAAAATTTATGCAAATAACATAAGGAAAGACTTCTCTTTTGAGGCAGGTCACCATGTTTTCATTAAAATCTCTCTTTGGAAAAGTGGGATGCATTTTTGGTAAGAAATGAAATATATTTCCATTGTTCATCGGTTCATTTTCAGTCCTAGAAAATGATTGACTTATTTCATTTCAAGTATCTTTTCCTCCTAGTATGTCTTAGGTACACAATGTATTTCATGTTTTGATATTCAAAAAGTATGTACCAGATTCAATTCATGTTATTAGCCCAGAAGTAGTTCAGTTGGAAAAGAAAAATTCTTATGAAGAGAAAATTATTCATATTAATGATTTAATGGAATATGTATTGCGGAATATGGTAATCCACTTGGTAATGGTTTTGTGGAGAAACGACATGGTTTAAAAAACAACACGAGAGTCTAAAAGTGCTATGAGAGAAAGGAACCCTCCACTACCACAAAACTGGACAAGGATAGCACCACCCCTTTATCAATGCTAACGAAAAAGCAATGATTAAGGGGTGGGGGATTTATAAGCACTATAAAAAGAACTAATATAGACCCCCCTTTATTAGCACTTTTTTTGCGCTGATAAAGGGGCCCCCTTTAACAGTGCTTTTTTTAGTAGCACGGATAAAGGGGGGGCCTTTATCAGTGCTAATGAAAAAGCACTGATAAAGGGGTGGGGGCTTTATAAGCGCTAAAAAAGCACTGATAATGGCCCCCCCTTTATCAGCACTTTTTTTGCGCTGATAAAGGGGCCCCCTTTAACAGCACTTTTTTTAGTAGCACTGATAAAGGGGGGCCTTTATGAGCGCTTTTAAAAAAAGCGCTGATAAAGGGTTCAACATAAAAAAAAATTAATTAAAAATAATATATTAATAAATAATTATAACAATATTTATATATTGATATAAATATAATATATAATTTTTAAATATATTTTAGATAAGTATAAATATACATTTACACTTATCCTACTTAATATATAAGATATTTAGTGAAAATGGCTTATAAAGTAATTAAAAAAAATTAATTAATAATTTGATAATTATTATGGTGTAATAGTCATTTAATAACAATTTGAAGACTAAAAAAATTAAAAAAATTAAAAAATGATCCAAAATATGTTGAAAACGCAACTCAAACTTCAAACCACCATTACTTTTGATCCTGGTGTCTGTTTGAGCTCTACATCATATCAAATCAAATCCTGCGATGAGCTCTACGTTTTTGTGACCTGGTGGATCCCATTCAAGGTTTTATTGAGGCCAAAAGTGGCCCAAAAGACCTCCAAAACTGATTTTGAGTTGGGGTGCCCCGATTTTTTAACATTTTGTGGACTTTTAGCCTAGTTTAAGGGGGTGTAATTGGATTTTTTGGTGGGGACTGAATTTATTCCAAGGTATTACATTCATATTGATATTATGTCTTTGTAATTTTATCGTTTTTTATAACAAACTGCTATTTATAATCAAATATATAATTATATGTACATATTTTTTATATATTCACACCCCTAAAAATTAAATTTTTTTAAATAAATAATTAAACATAATTACATATAAAATATATTATCTTTATCTAAATAATACCTAATATCCATTTTATTTAAAATCCCAATATATGAATATTTATATAGATATATCTAAATATAACTATATATATATAACTGTATATAAATATAAATATAAGTATAAATTACTATACAAATAAATATAACTAAATATATATATAAATAAATAGATATATCATAAATAAAAGAATAAATCAATATAGGGGAGTTGGAAAGTCATTAGGTGCGCATGGGGGAGGTCTCGAGATCAAATCTGTGTGGAGGCAGGGGCACACACGCAAGGGTGATTTAGAGGGGCTAACACTGATAAAGGGTGTAGGCAGTGCGTGCGGGCACTGGAGGGCACGAGAAAGCACTGATAAATGGGGGATCAAGCGCTGTATAAAGCCCCTCCCCCCCGAGATTGGCAGTATTTTTTTTATTTTTATCAGCGCTAAAAAAAGAACATATAAAAGGGGTCTATTATCAGCGCTAAAAAGAAAGCATTGATAAAAGACCCTTTTATCAACGCTTCATTTTAGCGCTGATAAAAGGGGACTTTATCAACACTTTTTCAAGCGCTGGTAAAGGGGACCCCCCTTTATCTTCTCCTGCATTTATATTTCTTTTTCTAGCACTAATGAAGTCCATTTTTAATGCTGATAAAAGCCATATTTGTAGTAGTGCTCACTTGTTTAGTAATTAAATAAAATTGAGAGGACATAATTTCCATAAGGTGGAGATTCTGTAATGCCCCAAGGTTTTCTAAAAATAAATTGAAATTAATGAATCATTGTTTTATATAGATAATTATAACTTGAATTTAAACTTAATTTTACCACTTATAAGTTTTAAATTTAATGAAACAGTCATCTACAATTGTTATTAGTAAGTTATTTGGATTCTTATACACCTAACTCTTTTTTGGTGAATAGTAACATACCCTTATGAATATTCATATGAATAGTAATATGACCCCTATAAATAGTAAATATGATTCTTATTTTATCTTCTAAAGAATATAAGAAAATGAGATGATGGTTAATTTTTCAAGGTGTTAAGAAAAGAGTTATCATTTTGAAACTATTATTTTTGAATAAATTTTGATTTTATTAAAAAATTAAATTAATAATATTTAAACATTTATTTTCATAAAATGGATTTTCATTTTGATTTATGAACTTCAAAAAAAATATTTTGGTGAAATTTTATGATTTTTAACACAGTTTAATTTTCAGTTAATAGTAAAAATACAGTTTTAGTTTTGGTGTGTTTAATGGCATCATTAATGATAAAATAATGATGTAATAAAATTATGGTCGACATGTTAACAATAAAAATGTTATGAGGTTTCCCTAGTGGCCATTACCATGGGAAAATACCATGGAAAATTCCATTGTTTTCCAAATACCACTAATGAGGTGTCCCTTGAAAATTAATAACATATTCCCTCACTTTTTCTATAAATACCAACCCATTCATTCATTCCATTCATTCTGAATTCCCCCACAATGATGATATATTATTATTACTACCCTAGTAGTCCTCCCAAGTTTTATTTTTAACACCCTGATATTTTATGAGAAGTAAATTTTTTTATGTCTTATGTTATACACAATATCAAAGGAATCTTTCACTACTTGGCTTGCGTTACACGCAATCGCGACCTTCCTCGATAGCGTGCATAACACTCAATACCGGGTTTCACTAAACAATGATTTATTGTTATAATATTATTATGGACTATCCATTTTGAATATTATTAACTAAATATTGAGTTTTATAACATTTTTATTCATCTTACGTATTTTCTAGAACATGGTATGAGAATAAAATAAATGTTTCGGGTAAAATTAGTATTTTTCAAAAACTGCAGTTTTTCCACCTTTTGAAGGAACACCACCATTAAATACAGTTTTTGACATGTTTATAAGTTCAATTTGACAAAATAAAATTCTAATTTGGAATCAGGATATAAAAATTTACATTGGGTAAAATTTTCATATTATTCTGATAAGTTTCATATTTTATTGAATAGTAAAAACACGCTATATTTTAATTAAAAACAATTTTTTTTCATCTCAATAATTTATATGGTTAAATTATAATATTGAATGGTTTTAATGTATAAATTGAATATATTTTTACCATTTAATATAATTTATTTCATTATCATTTATTTTACATTGATATCATAGGTAAAAACATTTCAATCTTTGACAATGTTTTAACTTTTAAAACCCATTTTCTTAACAACAAGATTTATTTTAAATTAATTACTTCAACTTCTGTGTTTTGAATTTTGAAAAATGGATTCCATAATTGGACTCAGTGGGTCCAAATTATGTTAATAGGTTACTTTTATTTTTTTTGATATTATGAATAGTAACTACGGTAATTTTTCTTTACTATAGTTAAAGGTAAATCAGGTAATTAAGGTTAAAGATAAGATTATAAAATTACCCTAACACTTGTAAAAATCCTATTGGATGAATAAAAGTAGACCAATATAACCTAAGGGTCGGAATAAATTCATTTTATAGACTTTTTACCATTAAAATAATTTAATTATTATTAAAACTAAAGAAAGTGACAACGTGTCACTCTCTTAAATCATATAAGTAAAATAATTTTAATTCTGTGATAAACTTCATGAAACGACAAAAAATGAATAGTCCCCAGAAATCTAATAAAATTATCTACATCATGTAAATTTATTTATAATTTTTAGGGATTAAATAATTATCATTAATTATGACATAATAGTGATGTTGAAATTATTTTATTAATTGAATTATCAAATAAATGATTTTGAAAGTATTAAAATAAATATTATATGAACAATTTAATTTGATCCACTAATTTTCTAGATAAATATAACATGTTATGAATATATTAAATCTATTTGTTCAAACATATATATTGTTTATATTTTATTTAAATTCAAATAAATGAATAGTGTCAAAATTGACACTATTCTTGTTTTATAAAAATACATATTATAAAATTGTTTAAAAATCACAAAAATATTTAAAAATTGTAAATTAAAATTTATATGGTCGAAAATGTAATAAAGTATAAAATTATGGAAAATTCACAAGATATAAGTAATTATTTATAATGATTTAAAATTTAGAATTTTCTTACCACAAATAAAATTAAATAGATTATATAAGGAAAAATCATGTTGATAATGTTTAAAATAAATTCCCAACTTGTCTAAAATTTATTGGTTGATGGGATTACAACCCTATATCATCTAAGATTATGATTTGAGTAATTTCTTGAGGTTTTTAAAGTGGTAATAGAATTTATTATTAATTAATATTTCTTATAATTCTAAAGGTGTCTCTCTCCTCCCTTATAAAAGGGAACCTCCTCCCTCTCCTCTTTACACAATTTAGAGCCATCAAGCTCGGCCAAACCCTGCCCATTTCTCTTCTCCACTTCCCTAGAAACATCATAGAGGTCTTGGTCTTCTTCAAAGACCATCTTTAGTGCCCTAAGAAGAGGTTAAGAAGAGGCGCTTCAAAGAAGAGATAATGTCTGTTACCGATTCATTAAAATTTATTTCTTCTTCTACTTCCTCTTCTTTAGTTATTTCATAATTAAGTAATAAAATCAGAATCACTCATATACTGATATTTTATTATAAATATTAAGAAACCCTATTTCAACATCTATCCATCCTAAGGAAAACGAAATCACCGCGCGTGCGTACGTATGGAATTCCATCTCCGCGCCATGGTGTAATCTATTTTCCACAACCACCTTACTTGGATGGGTATAAGGGTGTAAATAATAACTATATATGATTATTTTATAGTGATATTGATTCTGAAATAGTATACATACACTTCCATACAATTCCATGATCATGGGAATGATATCATCGCTCGTGCGTACGTACGACCTACCGTCTCCACGATGTGATGCGACTCGTTATAAATGATCTTCATTGAATAATGATTATATAAATGAATTCAATAAGTACATATGATATATATTACACTAATACCATTTTGTAAATAAGGTATCAATAACATAAAAAGAAGAATAAAAATTTATTCGACAAAACACGCATAAGAAGATAAAGCAATAAACACCCAAATAACAAGTAACAATGAAATATTACTAATAAAAAGCTAAGAATATGACCATATATGATATCATAACAATGATTATGATTCTGGAATAAGTCAATGACATTATTTCAATCATTATACAGGAGGTTTGGACACGTACAAAGCATATCGGACCTAAGGTAAGGGAAAATCTCACAATCTCATTTTTATCCGCCATTGTTTATACTATAGAATTTATTGGGGAATATTTATCATCCACATCCATGTTTCTTCAATATGTAATATTATATATATCCTCCTATAATCTTTTAAATCCAATTTTACCTTTTGGTGTGTTTTTAGTAAATGATATGAAAGAAATCTTTTGTCGTTTTTAGTACGTGGTACTTATTGATTTTTCCAGCCAAAGTATGTGAAGAATATTTTTTTAACTTATACGGCATTAATGGATTTTTATGATTTCATAGAATATTATTTGCATGAATCTTACTTTACAAGTTTTCAAGTTTATTTTTAATTAACTTCTTTTAAAATTGTATGACTTGTTAAGAAATCAAAAATTGTTTTTGAAGTAGAAATGATATTTTCCTCAAGAATGGAGTTCAAGTGTTTTATCAAAATTATTTTCCATCTATGATAATATAGGGTTCTGTTTCTATCACTATTTTTACATTGATTTGATTATGTTATGATGGAATTGATTTTATGATGTCCTTTTATCTTATATTGATTATGTTATGATGGCATGATGTTTACGAATCCCATTTTTATTACATGGGTTATTCTATGATGTATGAATTATTATTTTGGGGCACACATAAGAATGGTTTCATTATGAGATGGGTGGGACCTATATCTCCCTCCAATGCATTGGGTAAAGATTTATATCTCATGAGATAGACATGGCTGGAACGACAAGTTAATTCGGTTCAGTGATACAACACTGGAACGAGGAGTGAACTCTGTTTAGTAATGGACTTTGTCCGCTATGATGGTCTGGGAAATGATCCTTGACTAATATGAAATGATTTTCTATGATTATGTGTGTATGACACAAAGTTTCATGTTTTAAGTTATTATTATTGGGATTACATTTCACTACTATGATTTATCCCATGTTATGATATTATGATCTCTTTTATAGGTAATATTTTCAAAATGTTATGTTCTTATGAATATGATATGATTGATATTTCTTTTGTTTATCCTTACTAAGCATTTTATCTCACCCTTTTGTATGTTTTATTTTCCCCAATTCAGGAATAAGGGTATTAAGAAGGATATGCCAAAAGGGACTCTAGATATGATGAAATAAACAGGAGACAATGTAGATGATTTATGAACCAGTTGTTTATGGTTCCCAGTCTCTAAATACATTATACCTATAACGTCCTATCATGGTTTTGTTAAATGTTTTTATAATTATTATTGAATTTTTGATGTAATAACCATGTATGTAATGTATGGGTCACTATATTTGGTACCAGAGGAAAAGGAGGTAGGAATGAATCTGATCCTTGGGAACTCTCACATGTGAGCATTGGACGAAGCATGGATCTCCGCCCAAGGGCTTCATGAGGAAATGGCTGCCACTGGGGATGGTGGTGTGTCCCACACAGGGGGTGTAGGCGCCCATGGAGTTCCCTGATAGGTATCAATTATAATCCACTAGAGATGGTGGTATGAACCATGCATGACTTCCAAACGAGCAAAGGAAGGAGCAAAATTTTGTTGAATCCTTCATGAGGTAGCGTCCACCTAAATTCAGTGGGTCTTTTGATCCATTAGTTGTTGAACAATGGATTAGTTCCAATGAAATGATATTTATAGTTCTACAATGTTCTAATCATGACAAAGTCATCATAGCAGTGTATCGTTCGGAAGGTGATACTGATCAATGGTGGAATCTTATCAAGAATACGAGGAAGAGAGATTGAATTGAGTCCATGGAATGGGATGAGTTCAAGAAATTATTTTTCAATATGTACTTCCCATGTATTCTTAGAACAAAGATGTATAATGAGTTTCTTGAACTGAAGCAATAATATGATGAATATGTTGGTACCTACAATGAAAATTTTAAAAGACTAGCAAGGTACGTTTACGGAATTATTATCCAACCTGAGAGTAAGATCGATCGATTCTTTAGTGGCTGAAAACCATGTCTTTATAGGGTGTTATCCATAAGGGACTTCAATATCTATGAGGAAATTGTTTGATGTGCCCTCACGGTTGATATGGAGATTGGAGTGACCATCAATCATATGGGTTTGATGAGAAGAGGAAAATGGAATTCAAAGGAAAATATAAAGACCACAATGAAAAGAAGATGAGTTTTCCTTTATGATCAAATTTTGGAATGAAACATAGAGGGAATTGTCTTAAAGGGACAAGAAAATGTTTTAAGTGTGGAAGAGAAGGTCATCAGACAATTGAATGTCGAAATAATTGGAATAAGATGTCTAATGATGCGAACAAAGAAAGGGAAACACAGAATGCACCTACAACACATCAATGTTTCAAGTGAATGAAGATGGGGAATTATGCCAATTAATCCCCAAATCCAAGGGTTTTTTATAATGATAGATGTCAAAAAACTCTTAAGGCCAATGAAAAAGGAAAGTCACATGCAATTACTATCGACGATGTGGAGTACGAAAACGAAGTGGTGAAAGGTACACTTATCATCTACTCTAAAGTAAAAAATGTTTTATTTGATTCTGGATCCACCCACTCATTTATTTCTGAAGAATTATCTAACAGTATCACCATGTTACCTCAACAATTAGAAGTTGAGTTAGCTATGACAACTCTTAATGGAACAACAATCACATTAAAAGTTTACAATTCTTCTCTGATTGAAGTTTGTTGGAAAGAGCTTCCTGAAAATCTTTTGATCCTTCCTATAGTGGAATTTGATGTGATTCTTGGCATGGATTGGCTTTATTTATATGGAGGTCATATCAATATTTAAATAAGGGAAGTCACATTTCATATTCTAGATCAATCTATGATCTTCTATCGATGAAAGGATGAACATAACCATCCAGTGGAAATTTCTTCCATCTTGTGGGTCTTTATTCCACTAAATGAAGGTTATTTATCTCAAATGGTTGGAGAGAAACTCACGATTAAGACTATCCCCTTGTACGGGAGTTTTATGATGTTTTTACAGAGGAATTTCCAAGTCTTCCACCAATTCATGAAGTTGAGTTTTCAATAGAACTCATACCGGGTGCTATGCCTATTTCAAAGACACCTTATAGAATGGCCCCAATTGAGTTGTAGCAATTGAAGAAGAAACTCCAAGAGAATCTTGATAATGGATTCATACGCCCTAGTGTGTCACCTTGGGGAGAACCTGTACTGTTTGTTAAGAAGGAAGATGGATCAATGAGACTTTTCATTGATGATAGAGAACTTAACAAGATCACTATCAAGAACAAATATCCTCTCCCACGCATTGATGGATTATTTGACCAACTACGCGGAGCTCAATACTTTTCCAAGATTGATCATCGTTCAGGGTACCATCAATTAAGGGTCAAAAGGGAGGATATACCAAAGACGACTTTCCATACATGGTATGGAAATAGTGAATTTATAGTGATGCCATTTGGTATTACTAATTCCCCTACTATCTTCATGGATCTAATGAATAGAGTCTTTGGAGACTATCTTGATCAGTTTGTGGTAGTCTTTATAGATGATATTCTAGTCTATTCAAAGAGAAAGGAAGAACATAAATATCACTTGATAATTGTATTAAAGACCCTAATAAAGGAGAATATTTTTTGCCAAATTTACCAAGTGTGAATTTTGGCTCCAAATAGTTTCATTTTTGGGTCACATAATCTGAAAAGAGGGGACATCTGTGGATCCAGCAAAAATAGAGGTTATCAAAAGATGGTCGAGACCAACAACAGTAACTGAGATCCAAATTTTCCTGGTTTGGATGGATATTATCGATGTTTTGTGAAAGATTTTTCACAATTTTCTAATCCACTCACCTGGTTGACTCGAAAAGGAGTTAAGTTCGTGTGAATGGAGGGTGTGAAAAGAATTTCAAGGAGTTGAAATGAAGGTCATCCAGTGCACCTGTGCTCACACTGAATTGTAGTGGAGAAAGGTTTGTGATCTACAGTGATGCATCCAAGAAGGTATTGGGGTGTGTTCTCATGAAAAACGATATGCTGATAGCTTATGCCTCATTATAGTTGAAAATAAATGAGCAAAATTACCCAATTCGTGATTTCGAGTTAGCTGCGGTAATCTTTGCATTAATGATTTGGAGTCATTATCTTTATGGTGAAAGGCATGAAATTTTTACTGATCTTAAAAGTATAAAGTACATTTTCACACAAAAGGAGCTGAATATGTGCCAAAGAAGATGGTTGGAGCTGAATAAGGTTTACGACTGCTCAATTCATTATCACCTTGGGAAAGCAAACAAGGTGGCAGATGCATTAAGCCGAAAAAACCATGCTAGCTTATCCATGATGAGGATCACAAAAGATCCTATATTTATGGATTTACAAAGGATGGATCTTGGAATTATAATGGAAGGATAAAAATCTTATCTTTCTAAAATGAATGTTCAACCATCTATACATGTGAAAATTAAAGAGGAAAAAAAAGAAGATGTAGAGTTACAGAAGAAGGTGAGAAATGTTCCTTAATTTAACCTTGATTGTGATGGGATAATATGTTTCAGGAATCGGGTTTGTGTTCCTCCCATCTTAGAATTAAAGAAGGACCTACTGGATGAGACTCATAGTTCTTCATTCTCTATTCATCCTAGAAGCACGAAGATGTATAGGGACCTAAAAGAGTACTTCTGGTGGGATGACATGAAAAGATATGTTGCTGAATATGTCTCTTGATGTTTGGTTTTTCAGCAAGTTAAAGCTGAGAGATAGAAGACTAAAGGGATGTTACAAACATTACCCATACCAGAATGGAAATGGGAAAACATCACTATGGACTTTGTCGCTGGACTTCCTAAAACATCCAAAGGCAACAATGCTATCTGGGTCATAGTTGATCATCTTACGAAGTTGACACACTTAATTTCTATTAGAGAAGATTTCTATCTGGATCAGCTTTCCAGGATATATGTGAAGGAAGTGGTAAGATTTCATGGAGTACCACTTTCCATTATGTCTGGTCAGGATCCGAGGTTTACCTCGAAGTTCTGGTGAAGTCTTCATCATACATTAGATACAGAGTTGAGTTACAACACTGCTTATCATCCTCAGACAGACAGTCAGTCTAAGAGAGAAAATCAAACTCTAGAAGATATGTTAAGATCTTGCTCTATGGAATTCAAAGGTGGTTGTTATCAACACCTACCTTTGGTGGGTTTTTTTATAATAATATCTTTCACTCCAGTTTTCAGATGTCTCCTTATGAAGCTCTCTATGGAAAGAAATGTAGGACTCCAACTTGCTGGGATGAAGTTGGGGAAAGAAATCTATTGGGACCTGATCTTGTTGATGATATGGCAGAAAAGGTCAGATCGATTCAGTAAAACATAAGATCAACTCAGAGTGAACAAAAAAGTTATGCCGACAACCAAAGAAAAGACCTATAATTTGATGTGGGTGATAAAGAGTTCTTACGAATATCTCCTTGGAAGAGATTAATAATATTTGGAATGAAGGGAAAGCTGAGCCCTAGGTATATCGACCCTTTTGAAATATTGGATCGTGTTGGGAAGGTAGATTACCGATTCACACTTCCACCGAATCTCTCTCAAGTTCACGATGTGTTCCATGTATCTCTCCTTAAAAAGTACATACCCGATCCTTCACATGTACTAAGCTCAGATGATGTACCACTGGAGAAAGATCTTTCTTATGAAGAATAGCCGAGAGAGATTCTAGATCATAGTGAAAAAGTTCTACGGAACAAGACCACTCTCTTGGTGAAATGTTTTTGGAGGAACCACCAATTAGAAGAAGCTACATGCGATCTTGAGGATATGATGAGGGTGAAGTATCCCCACCAGTTTGTTTCGAAGTGACGAATTTTGAGGGAGAAATTCATTTTAAGGGGGGTAGAATTTAACACCCTGATATTTTATGAGAAGTATATTTTTTTTATGTCTTATGTTATACGCAATATCAAAGGAATATTTCACTTCTTGGCTTGCGTTACACAGAATCACGACCTTCCTCGATAGCGTATGTAGTACGCAATACCAGGTTTCACCAAACAACGATATATTGTTATAATAATATTATGGAATATACCTTATGAATATTATTAACTAAAATTTTAATTTTATAACATTATTATTCATCTTACATATTTTCTAGAACATATTATGTGAAGAAAATAAATTTTTTGTGTAAAATAAATATTTTTCATAAAATGCAGTTTTTCAACCTTTTGATGGTGAACCAACTTTAAATATATTTTTTGACATCATTATATTTTCAATTTGACAAAATAAAATTCTTCTTTGGAATCAGGATATACATATTTACTTTGGATAAATTTTTAATATTATTCTGGTAACTTTCATATTTTAATGAATAGTAAAAACACGCTATATTTTAATTAGAAACAACTTTTTTCATCGCAATAATTTATATGGTTAAATTATAATATTTAATGGTTTTAAAGTATAAATAGAATATATTTTTACCATTTAATATAATGAATTTATTTACAATTAATTTTACATTGAATTCTTTGGTAAAAACATTTCAATCTTTGGCAATGTTTTACCTTTTAAAACCCGTTTTCTTAACAACGTGATTAATTTTAAATTAATTACTGAAACTTTTGTGTTTTTAATTTTGAAAAATGGATTCCATATTTGGATTCAGTGGGTCCAAATTATGTTAATAGTTTACTTTTATTTTTTTTGATATTATGAATAGTAACTGCTGTAATTTTTATTTACTACAGTTAAAGGTAAATCAGATTATTAAGGGTAAAGATAAGATTATAAAATTACCCTAACACTTTCCAAAATCCTATTGAATGAATAAAAGTCGACCCATATCACATAAGTGTCTGAAAAAATTCATTTTATGGACTTTTTACCATTAAAATAATTAAATTATTATTAAAACCAATGAAAGTGACAACATGTCACTCTCTTAAATCTTATAAGTATAATAATTTTAATTTAGTGATAAACTTCATTAGGCGTCAAACATGAATAGTTTACAGAATGATAATAAAATTATCTACATCATGTAAATTTATTTGTAATTTTTAAGGATTAAATAAATATCATTAATTATGATACAATAGTGATGTTGAAATTATTTTATTAATTTAATTATCAAATAAATGATTTTAAAAGTATTAATATAAATATTATATGAACTATTTAATGCGTTCCACTAATTTTCAAGATAAATATTAATTGTTATGAATATATTAATGCTTTTAGTTTGAACATATCTTCTGCGTATATTTTATTTAAATTCAAATAAATGAATAGTGTAAAAATTGACACTATTGTTATTTTATTAAAAGTACATATTATAAAATTATTTAAAAAAAACTAAAATATTTAAAAATTATAAAATAAAATTTATATGGTCGAAAATTTAATAACTTATAAATTTATAGACAATTAACAACATATAAGTAATTATTTATAATGAATTAAAATTTAAAATATTATTACCAAAAATAAAATTAAATAGATTATATAAGGATAAATCATGTTGATAATGTTTAAAATAAATTCCCAACTTGTATAAATTTTATTGGTTGATGAGATTAAAACCCTATATCATCTAATCTTCGGATATGAGTCATTTTTTGTGGGTTTTAAGTGGGTTTGGAATTTATTATAAATTAATATTTCTTATAATTCCAAAGGTGCCCCTCTCCTCCCTTATAAAAGCGCACCTCCTCCCTCTCCTATTTACACAATTTAAGGCCTTGATGATCGGAAAAACCCTGCCCATTTCTCTTCTCCACTTCCATAGAAACATCTTAGTGGTTCTGGTTCTCTTCAAAGACCATCTTAAGTGCCCTAAGAGGAGGTTAAGAAGAGGCGCTTCAAAGAAGAGGTAATGTCCATTACCGATTCATTCAAATTTATTTCTTTATCTACTTCCTCTTATTTAGTTGTTTTATTATGAAGTAATAACATCAGTATCACTCATATACTGATATTTTATTATAAATATGAAACAAACCTATTTCAACTTCTATCCATCTTACGGAAAACGAAATCACCGCGCGTGCATACGTACGAAATATCATCTCCACGCTGTGGTGTAATCTGTTTTCCACCACCACCATACTTGGATGGGTATAATGGTCAAAATAATAACTATATATGATTATTTTAAAGTGATATTGATTCTGAAATAGTATACATACACTTCAATACAATTCGACGATCATGGGAACGATATCATCGCTCGTGCATAAGTACGGCCTACCTTCTCCACGATGCGATGCGATTCGTTCTGCATGATCTTAATTGAATAATGATTATATAAATGAATAGAATAAGTAAATATGATATATATTACACTAATAACATTCTTTAAATGAGGTATCTATAACCTAAAAATAAGAATAAGAATCTATTCGAGAAAACACGCATAAGAACATAAAGCAATAAACACTCGAATAACAAGTAGCAATGACATATTACTAATAAGAAGCTAATAATATGACCATATATGATATCATAAAAATTATTATGATTCTGGAATAAGTCAATGACATTATTTAAATCATTATACAGGAGGTTCAGACACGTAAAAATCATATCGGACCTAAGGTAAGGGAAAATCTCACAATCTCATTTTTATCCGAAATTGTTTATACATCAGAATTTATTGGGGAATATTTATCATCCAATTCCATGTTTTGTCAATATGTAATATTAATTATATCCTCCTAAAATATTTTAAATACAATTTTCCCCATTGGTGAGTTTTTCATAAATGATATGAAAGGAATCTTTTGTTGTTTTTAGTACGAGGTACTTTTTGACTTTTCCGGTCAAAGTATGAGAAGAATGATTTTTAACTTATACGACATGAATGGATTTTTATGATTTCATAGAACATTATTTCCATGACGTTTCCTTTACAAGTTTTCAAGTTTATTTTTAATTAACTTCTTTAAAAATTTTATGACATATTAAGAAAGGAAAACTATTTTTGAACTAGAAAGGATATTTTCCTAAAGAATGGAGTTCAAGTGTATTATCAAAATTATTTTACATCTAAGATAATATAGGGTTCTATTTATATCCAAATTTTTACATTGATTTCATTATGTTATGATGGAATTTATTTTATGATGTCCTTTTATCTTATATGGATTATGTTCTGAGGGCATGATGTTTAAGAATCCCATTTGTATTAGATGGGTAATGCTATGATGTATGATTTATGATTTTGTGGCACACATAAGAATGGTTTCATTATGAGATAGGTGGGACCTATATCTCCCAAAAATTTATTGGGTAAATATTTATATTTCATGATATAGACATGGTTATAATGGAAAGTTAATCTAGTTCAGTGATACAAGACTGGAACGAGGAGTGAAATCGGTTCAGTAATGGACTTTGTCCGCTATGATGGCCTTGGCAACGAGTCTTGACTAGTATGAAATTATTTTCTATGATTATGTGTGTATTCCAAAAAGTTTCTTGTTTTATGTTATGATTATTGAAATTACATTTCACTACTACGATTTATCCCATGTTATGATATTATGATCTCTTTTACAGGTTAAGATTTTTAAAATGTTATGTTCTTATGAATATGATATGATTGATATTTCTTTTTTTACCCTTAATGAGAATTTGAGCTCACCATTTTGTATGTTTTCTTTTCCCCAGGTCAGGAATATGGGTATTAAGTAGGATATTCCAAATGGGACTATAAATATGATGAAATAAACGGGAGACAATGTAGATGATTTATGAACCAGTTGTTTATGTTTCCCAGTTTCTAAAGACACTATACCAATATGGTCCTATCATGGTTTTATTATATGTTGTAATAAGTATGCTTGAATTTTTGAGGTAATAACCATGTATGTAAAGTATGGGTCGCTATATTATTGATGCCCCAAAGGTCCCAACCTTCATGTTTTATGAGTTACTCTATAAGGTAATGAAATCCCCCACCCTTATCCTTTTCAGGCATTCATTTTATGTTATTCTTTTTAATTTCCATTGGATTATATTGGGATATGTATTTCCATATAACCATTACTTACTATATTATGTAATAATTCTGATAGACACCTTTTCTGTCAACAAAATATTTTATGAAATTTTAAGTGACGCCGTTAGGATGCCAAATATTTTTATTGGATTTCTCAACTTTTCTTTTATATCATGATTACATTATTTTCATTTTTTCCTCACATACCCTTATCCATGTAGCATGAATGAACTTTTATATTACATTTAATTGGTTTGATCAATTTTATGGATGACTTACCAACATATTCCTTCTCCTCTTCCACTTATTCAAGAAATTAGAACATCTTCTGTGATATGTTGAATTACCGATATCATGGACAATGAGATTTCAATTTCATTTACTTCTTTCAAGACTGGTCATGAAACCATTTTTATGTTTTAAATAGATAATAATTTATGTTATATAACTTATATAATGTTCTTGAATCATTTTTTACACATGATATAAATTTATAAATCAAAGTGAGTTCTTTACGATCGAAGAACTGCCAAAATGACCTAAAAAGATTTCAATAATGATTTAACTTATGAATCATCCTGATGTAAGAATTAAATATGATAAATGGAATAATTTATAGTTTTGGAAACATGAAAATACCACTCCAATACAAATCTGGAGTTTAACATCCAATCCACAAGAATATCCATCCTGAACCGATAATGGAAATCATATAAAGAACGCAGCCAAATCAATGGAATGAACAAAATACTAACAATTAAAGAGGTAAATGATGTAATAAAATGGTCTTACAAGGTCTTATAAACATTAATATGTTTCTTTAAGATATAATGACATCATTTTAACCATAATACAGGATTTTTAAAAAATGGTTGAAGTAAGACAGAACCGAGGTAAGGTAATTCCTATTATGATTTCCATTCTTTGGGTAAACATTCTTCTTCATTATTTATGTTTTATTAATATTGTTTATGAGATGAATTTTGTTTATATTATGATTAATTATGTCTATTTTCAGTTTCTATACATGTTCCATCCACTCAATTAAGTCTCACTTGAATTATATAATATTTCTAAGTGGTTTTTATTTAAAAAATTTCATTTTAAATTTTGTTTTACAAAATTAAAAAGAAATGTTTTTATGAAATTATTCATGTTGTATGATTTTGTTCTGGTTCATGGGAATTTTTTATAATGAAGGGAGGTACCTATATCTCCCTCTAATTAATTGGCTGAAAATTGTTTTCAATAGACTTGGTAGCCCTAAGTAAGGTACAAAATCCTCTCAAGGGGGTGAAAGTGGTGATATCCCCAAGAATGCCCTTGTTATATGGCCCTAAAATACAAAGTAAAGGAACCCAAACAATCATAAATCATAATATCATCCCCGAGTCTTCCCTGCCGAGTGATAATGTTGTCCACAATGTTTTCCTCCACCCAAACATGATGGAGCTTCTGGCCCAGGACAATATTCCTCACGCATCATCAGATTTGGTAAAACATGTCCTAAGGAACCACATGACCACCCTATTAGACTTAACCAAAACCTCAAAATCAGATTTAATATATTCCACATGGAAAGAATGACATCAACACAATGACAAAATTATGAGGATTGCCTTTATCTCCAAACCCAAATAAGATCTTGGGCCATAAAAGGCACTAAATACCAAAATAATCGAACATCGTGTGTCACAATGGACCTCTTCGCCTCACATCAAACATTGTAAAAAGTATCTTTCCAAGTTGAACTTCAGGCCTTTGAGAGGGGGTGACCAACTAATCTAATGACCCCCACTATTCTAGGAAACCATGAATTGTTGAGCAAAATACACACTATGGCTGATGATTTATAGCCCTTCAACAGCAGACCCATGTTTATAATCAGTGACTTCAGTCTCATTTAAAGGAATATAAATGAGATCGAGGAGCCCCACTAAACCTTTTTCCTCTCTTCCCGGACTGTCCAAAAAATAAAGGAAAGAATTATCCCCCAAGCTGTTCTTTCCATCACCCTAACCTCTGAACCCTGGAACCACGATTCTATGTAACCCTGCAGTATGGGTATCTCCATGACCAAACCTAGGCAGGGTGCAATCTCAGACCCTAATAACTATGCCCACTAACTCTAAAATATAAGATGAACATCCAACTCAATCTTAGGATACTTGCAGTAGAGACAAAGAGAGACCAATGGGATCCCTTTCTTCCATATGTTGTCGACTATAGGAACAACATTGTCCTTGATTATCTAGGTAAAGAAGTTCATCTTGGTAGTCATATCCTTGCACCAAATCCTAGTATCCCAAACATCACAATGGCCATCCACATGTAGAAGCCTCTTGTAGTCCCTCATGAAAAATTTTGTCCGAAGATGACCCAGTGAAACAAAAGGTATCCAAAATGTCTTCCATGACCACCTCCTTAAACACCTTCACTTGACCATGAGTAATATTGGATTGTATGAAGTTGGGGATATCATTAGCCTCCATAAACATGAGATCCGGATGGGGGCATCCAGGGAAATCTAATGTTCCACCCAACTGGTTTTCCTTTCAGAAGCGTACCTCCCCATGACCAATGATCCACTAATCCAAACCTTTGATATCTTCAAGATGTGAATACATGTAGCGGTCTAGCAGAGAGCACAATGGGCTGCACCCCCCCCCCCCTCTGCGCTGAGGGCTGCACCTTCCCTCGATCATATGGTTACTCTAAGTGTAATTGTGATGGTTACACAAATTATATGGTAGTCGAGATGGTTTAAGATTATGTAAGGCCCCAAGATACCATTATGGTTATATTTATCTTTTTATTTATGTGGGGATCGTTATAATATCTCATTTTCCACAATGTATGTATATATGACTGACAAGTATGTATTCTAAAAAAGATTTCATATGTTACAAGTATCCATGGTCTATTGTGTTATTTCTTTCTTTTATGTACCTTACAGAGATTTTTGTGCTCCTACCAATTTTTCAATAATTTACAGTGGATAGATGGGTGTTTCATACAAAGAAGTAATGCATGTTAAATGTTTGAAGAATTCTTAAGGAAATCATGTTCTGTTTAAAATGATTTATATTTTGGAAGAAATTAGTTCTATTTAATGGTATCCGCCTTATAATAATGTGTAAAAATGAACTGATGACATAGATTTCATTTCAGACCAAAATGCTTCACACCTTTCCATGGATATATTTTATAAAAAACACGGTCACATTCCTTGAAATAGAAGTCTTTCCTTCTGTTATATGCATAAATATTATGCCTTCTATGAGCTATCCTCATGTGCTGTTGGATCATCTTCACTTTCTCATCCACTTCCTCTATTAATTATAGTCCCATAATCTTCATTTCTCTAACTTTATCCCAAAGTGATTGAGTTTTACATTGTTTACCATTAAATTCCCCAAAAGGTTCCATCAGTTTACTAGAATGAAAAATGTTATTATAAGAAAACTAAACTAAATTAAGATGTTGATCCCAACATACTTGGTAGTCTATTGAACAAGCTCACAGAATATCCTCCAAAGTCTGGATTGTTTATTATGACTACCCATCGGATTAGGGATGAAAATATGTTCTAAAATTTAATTCCAAGACCAAAAACTTCTAAAGGAACTTATATAAATTAGAAGTGAACCAAGGATCCTGACCAGATACAATGAAAAGAGAAACTCTATGTATCTTGAAAATATCATTGAGGTATATTCAAGAAATAGGATCCAATGACATTGTATCTCGAATAGAAATGAAATGTGCAGTTTTTGTCAGCTGATCAATAGTAACCCAAATTGCATTATTACCTTAATAATTATCATGTAGTCCCACCAAAAAGTCCATGGATATATTATCCCATTTCCAATATGGCATTGGAAAAGGATGAATCATCTTCTACAGTAAATTTCTCTCTAATTTATCCTGTTGATTTGTCAAAAAATTCATAGTAAATTCTGCAATATCCCTTTTAATTCCATCCCACCATTAATACTATTTATGGTCTTGGTATATATTAGTACTTTCAGGATGAACTGAAAATCGTGAACTATGACATTAAGACAAAAAAATATTTATTCAACTAGGAATCACATGGAACACACATCCTTTTACCAAATATTAAAACACAATCATTATCAAGGTTAAATTTTCGCAACATACCAATTTTAACTAATTGTACCTTTTTATATATCTCACCATCTTTCTTCTGCACTTTCTTAATTCTATCTGATAACAATTAATGTACTAAAACATGAAAAAAAACAGAGGTAATTCCTGCACCAAAACATATAAGCTATAATTAATAATATAATTAATCAATAGATCATGTTCCAAATATAGAATGGTTAATGATGCTTGATGTTTTGGACTAAAGGAATCCTCTACATTGTTTGCTTCTCAGATTGTAATTGCTCCTGAAATCATAATATTTTATCAGTTCAATCCATCTTCTCTTCCACATGTATAATTAATTCTGTGATAATATATACTTCAGACTTTTATGGTTAGTATATATTTGACATTTGGATCTGTAAAAATTACTCCTCTAAATTTACAAAAAAAAACCATAGCTTCCAATTCTAAATAATGTGTGCAATAATTAAACTCATTAGGTTTTAGTTTTCTTGAAGAATATTAAATTACCTGATCATTCTACATCAAAACACAACCAATTACCATCAATAAAAATCACTGTAGATGAAAAAATCACCATTTCAGCATGGAAAGGCCATAATTGGAGAATTCGTGGATCACTTATTTAGTTCTTGAATGAAAACATAACATTATTCTATCCAAAAAATTGCCCTCATTTCGTGTTAAACTAGTTAGCGGGATAGATAACTGTGCATAGTTTTTAACAAACCATCTGAAATAACCTATTAATCCATGAAAACTATGAATCTCTGTAACATTTTTAAGACTTTTCCATTCATCAACATCCATTATTTGGGAAATTTCAATAAGAATTCCATATTTATTTACAATGTTCCTGATAAAAAAAATCTGTTTCAACTGAAAAACACCCTTGCTGGATTTTCAATACTGTTTCTTTTTTTTATTGATTGAAAAAAAACCATTTGCTGTTTTTCAGGCTCCTATTTACACTTAGAAAATACCAGAATTTCATCAATATACACAACCAAAAAATTATTAAATAACTCTTGAAATATTATATTCATAAGATCCATGAATACAGAAGGTGCATCAGTTAACCCAAACAACATATCAACAAATTCATAATGCATATATCTAGTATGAAAAGTTGTTTTTTGGGATGTCATCCACTTTCACCTTTAGCTAATTGTATCGATATTTCAAGTGAATCTAGGAAAATTACTATGCTCCCTAGAGATGATCAACCAAGTCATTGATATGAAGGAAAGAATACTTGTTTTTTATAGTGATGTTATTTAATTCTCTATAATAAATGCAAACTCTCATGGAACCATCTATCTTTATAATAAAGAAAACATGAGATCCCATTGGTTTTTGAAAAATAAATTGAAATTCATGAAAATTTGTTTTATGTATATATTTATAAATATCTTTTAAACATATTTTATCTACTTCTATGTTTTTAATTTCTTGAAACATTCATCTACAACTGTGATCAATATGTTATTTTGGGCATGATAGAACCAACTTGTTTTTTTGGTGAATAGTAACATACCCTTATGAATAGTCATACGAATAGTAATATAACCCTTATGAATAGTAAATAATATTAATATTTTATTTTAATAAGGATATAAGATAATGAGATGTTGATTAAATTTTCAAGGTGTTAAAAAATAGTTATAGATTTAAAAATGTTATTTTTGAATAATTTTTTATTTTATTTAAAAATTTAATTGATCATATTTAGAAAATTATATTCTGAAAATGGAGTTCATTTTCGAATTCTACATGTAGAAAAATGGTTATAGTGATATTTTGGGGTTTTTTCGGAAGCAATTTAATTTTCGGTGAATAATAAAAATACAGTTTGAGTTTCGGTGTGTTTAATGACAACATTAATGATGTAATAATGATGTCATAAAATTCAGGTCAACATGTGTATAGTAATAAAATGTTATGAGGTTTACCAAGTTCCAAATACCATGGTAAAATACCATGGTAAGGCCTATGGTTTTGAAAATACCACTTATGAGATGTCCATTGGAAATTAATAAAATATTCCATCACTTTTGCTATAAATTCCAACAAATTCTTTCATTCCATTCCCTCCAAATTCTTTCTCAACAATGATTTGGTCTTCTTAACTCCCTAGTATTCCTCCCAAAGTGTCCTCAAGCCCACAAGGTCTTAACCATCATGTTTTTTGAGTTACTCTACAAGGAGGATTAAAACAATTTTGAAGTAAGAAAAACTCGAGATAAAGGAATTCCAAACCCAATTTCCATTCTTTGGGTTAAAATTCTACTTCAATATTTATGTTTTAATAAATTTTTTTGGGATGAGTTTTTTTATATTATGTTTAATTATGTGCATTTTCAGTGTCTATAAATATTTAATCCACTCTATTATGTCTCACTTGAATTATATGATATTTTTAAGGAACTTTTCTTTTAAAGTCCCCTTTTAAAATTATGTTTTACAAAAATGAAAAGTAATATTTTTTTTGAAATTATTCATTTTTTATGATTATTTTCTGGTTCTTGGGAATTTTTTATGAGGAATGGTGGGACCTATATCTCCTTCCAATTCATTGGGTATGTGTATATTGGAGGTCAGTCATATGGTTACTCGATGTGTAACTGCGATGGTTACACAAATTGTAAGATTTTATTGAGGGTTACAAATTATATGGTAGTCGAGATGGTTACATGATTATGTATGTAATTCCCCAAGATACCTTTTATTTCTATTTATTTTCTTATGTATTTTGGGATCTTGTGGAAATCTAATGTTTGACAATGATAGTATATATGGGTGACATGTGATTCTTTTAAAAATTATTTCATAAGCTACAAGTATCCACGGTTTAATGTGAAATCTCTTTCTTATATATCCCTTAATGATATTTTTGTTCTCAACTAATGTTTTTAAATTATTTTAATAGGTTATAAGGATGTTTAAGATAAAGAATTAATCCAAGTTAAATGTTTGATGAATTGCCAAGGAAATCTGGTTCTATTTGAAAAGTTTTATATTTTGGAAGAAATGAATAGTGTATTTATGATGTAAACTCTGTAATATTGTGTAATGTTATGAATGTATTATGTCCCAATTCTCTAAATATCTAAACATCAAAGGATCCCTAATGTGAAAGTTAGTGATTTCTTGGCTATATTCATGACTATGTAGTGTAATAAGGTCGGGTCCTTATAGTTGGTATAAGAGGATGGTTTAGATAACATTAGTTGTTAGGGTGATGTTAATAGAATACCATAAATAATTTTTACTCTAAGAATAATTTTAAATATGAAAGCATTTAAAGATTACCATGATGCTTTTACTAAGATTTTTTGTTCAGAATGGTTGTCCGTAAAAGAAACAGGGAAGCTGGAGAAGAGAGGAACAAACAAAATGATATCCTTCAGAATCTGTAGCCTAGATTGGTAGTAATTGGAACCTAGAAGTTTATAATATTAATATATCAGTTAACACATGAAATAACTGGTTGTGGAATCTATGCAAGAGAGTAACTAGAGGTACCACCAAATTACAAGGCAATAGTGTGCCTTTAATGAGATAACACCATACTACTTTCAATGGATCTTCTGACCTAGTAGTTGCTGAAGGATGGATTAATGTAATTGAAAAGATATTTGATGTTATGGGATGATAAGATAATCAAAAGTTAAGTCTTTCCATTTATTTTTTTGAAGGATAAGCTGATCAGTAGTGGCTGATGGTCAATAATATCAGGGATAGGGATGATTTTGATGCCTTAGAGTGGGATAAATTTAAAAGTGTTTTCCTTGAAAAATATTTTCCAACAGTGGTTGAACTTTAGATGGAGAACAAATTACTTGAATTGAAGAAAAAGGAGGAAGATTTAGTGGATGTGTATGAAGAAAACTTCACAAAATTTGAGAGGTATGATCCAAATCATATTATGGATCATGATTGAAAAATCAACCACTTTTACTCAGGATTAAACCCAATGTATTGAAGGGTGTTGGCCTCCTGTAAATTAAAAATTTATGAGAAGCTTGTATAATGTGATGAGAGTGTAGAGATACAGTTTGTTGATCATCGCATGGATTTTGACAACAAGGAGAAGAAGAGCTATAGATGGTAAGTGATGTGTAATAATCAACCAAAGAAACCTCATGGTAAGAAAATCAATATTCCAGTTTGTGAAAAGTGTTGAAAAGAAGAACCCTAGGGAATGCCTTACCAAAACCGAGAAGTGTTTTCGATGTGGTAAGCTTGTACATATGGACCGAGAATGTAGTGAAAATGATCCTAATAATAATTCTGATAAACAAACTACTAAGTGTTTTAAATTTGCTGAGATGGGTGATTATGACAATGCCTGCCCAAAGAGAGATCTAAATGATGCAAATAAGCTAGACTATAAGCAGAAACATGTATTGAGGCCCTTTGTGACTATGTTAGTAAACATTGGGCTATCCAATGATGTTGTACCAGGAAATTCGTTTGTTTAATCCTATTTTTCTAATGTTTTTTAGATGTGGTCTACACATTCCTTTATTTTTTATGGATTTTATATAAAATTGGAAATGTCACCTCAACAAATGAGTCCAGAACATATTATTAAAACACTAGTAGGAAATATTATAGCAAAGTGTAATTATAATAATATTTCAATTGTGGTCTATGGATAGAATTTTCAAGAAAATCTTGTTTTTTTCCTTAGTAGAGTTCGATGTCATTATGGGAGTGGATTAACTTTCTATTTATCATGAAAAGATTTATTGTAGAGCTAAAGAAGTTGTTTTTCAGAAATATTATCAGTTATTATACAAGAAATAACCCATAAATAATGATAAAATATCAAGAATATAAGAAACAATTGAAAGATATAAATGAAAGTTATCTTGCTAATATTGTTGAAAAGAAGAGAACTGCTCAGATTAATGATGTGCCAGTGAAAAATGATCCCCTTGATGTTTATTATGATGAGATACCAGGGGTCACACCTGATCAGGAAGTCAAATTCACAATTTATTTAGTTCCTAATTCTAAGGAAATTTCAAAACGCCCATATCATATGAATCAAATGGAACTTCATGAATTGAAAAATCAGTTGTTGTGTTTTCTTGATAAAGGCTTTATTCATCCCAGTACTTCAACATGGGGTTCCCCTATTTTGTTCGTTAAAAATAAATACATTTCAAGGATAGTTTGAATTTATTATAGAGAATTTAATAACATCAATATGAAAAACATGTATCCTTTTCCTCATATCAATGAATTTTTTGATCAGCTCCAAGGAGCTCAGTATTTTCCCAGATTGAGTTGAGATTTGGATACCATCACTTGACGGTGACGGAAGATAACATCCTAAAAAAACATCCTTACACGATATGGGAATTATATATTTTTTCATTATATTTATGTAAACTAATTCACCTTATTTATTCATGAATCTTATGAGTATAATATTTCATGAGTTTTTGGATATGTTTTTGGTTGTGTTTATTGATGAAATTATGTAATTTTATTAGAGTAAAGAGGCATAATAAAATCATGTAAGGGATGTTCTACAATGCTTAAAGGTAATAAAAATGTATGGAAATTCCTGAAAGTTTAATTTTTGGTTAGAAAAAATTTGTTTTATTGAGAACATTGTAATTAAGGATGGAATAATAGTTGATCCTGTCAAAACAACTATGGGTGATGAATGACCAAGGCCTACAAATGTTACAGATTTTTGTAGTTTTCATGGATAATCAGGTTATTAATGAAGGTTTTTTAAAAACATTTCACAGTTATCTAGATCGCTAACTAAGTTAACACTAAAACGGCTTATATTTATTTGTATAGAATAATGTGTTTTTTAGGAACTGAAGAAGAGATTGGTGAATGTTTCAGTTTTGGACTTGCCTTCCTAAAATTTTGAGTATTTCATATACAATGATGCTCCATTGAAGTGACTTAGTTGGGTTCTGATGTAGAAAGATCAAGTAATTACATATGCTTCAATACAACTAAAAATTCATGAGTTAAATTATCGCACACATGATTTGGAATTGATAGTTGTGGTTTTTTTCTTTGAAAATTTCGTGGTATAATTTATACAGAGCCAAATGTAAAATATATACTGATCTTAATAGTCTGAAGTATATATTCACCCATAAGGAATTAATCATGAGGTACAGAAAATGTCTTCAACTGATAAAAAGATTATGAGTGCATTATTAATTAATATCATGGAAAATTAAACAATGTGGTCGATGCCTTGAGTCAAAAACATCCTAAATCATTAACCATTCTATATTTGGAACATGATCCCTTGATTAATGATTTGATGAATTTTTTCCTAGAATTTATTGGTGCAAGAAATACCTCTACTTTGTTATAGGTTTCAGTTAAATCATTGTTTTCTGATAAAATTAAGATAGAAGAGAATGAAGATTGTGAGCTACAAAAAAAGGTAGAATTCTTTAAATGGATATGTTTCCATCATTTAACCATGATATTAATTGTGTTTTAATATTTTGGTAAATGGTTGTGTATGCCTTGTGATTCCCAGCTGAAGAAGATTTGTGGTTTGATGCTCATACTTATCCATTTTCAGTTTATCCTAGATGTACTAAGATGTTCAGAGTCCTTCAAGATTATTACATTTGGGATGGAATGAAAAGGGATATTTCAAAATTAATTGTGAAAGGTTAGACATGTCAACAAGTTAAAGAAGAGTTAAAGTTATAGAAGGGGATGCTTCAGCCTTTTCCAGTGCTAGAGTTAAAATGGGAGGATATATTATGGAATTCATGTTGTGATTACCTAAGACTTCTTGATGGAAAAAAATGCCATTTGGGTTATTATTGATCAGATGGATAAATACGCACTTTTCCATTCAATTCAAGATACAATGTCATTTGATCATCATTCTCAACTATACCTCAATGAAATTTTGTGGTTACTTGGAGTTCCTATTTCCATTGTATCTGATCGGGATCATTGGTTAACTTTTAAATTTTGTAAAGGCTTTCAGAAGTCATTGTGCACCGAATTAAATTTCAAAACAGCTTTTCATCCTCAATCAGATGGGTAGTCAGAATGAATGATTCAGACTTTGGAGAATATTCTTTGAGAAAGTTCAATGGACTACCAGGGATGTTGGGATAAATATCTTTCAGTAGTTGTTTTTTTATAATAACTATTTTCATTCCACTATAACGATGGAACCTTTTGAGGCCTTGTATAGGAATAGGGGTCTAACTCTATCTTTTTTTGGATGATGTCGGGGAATGGAAGTTGATGGGACTGGATTTAGTATAGGAAGTGTCTTAGAAAGTGAAGATGATATGACAGTACATGAGGACAAATCAGAGTAGGTAGAAAATTTATAGATATAATAGAAGGAAAGGATTCTCTTTCGAAGTAGGTGACTATGTTTTCCTTAAAATATCTCCTTGGAAAAGTGTGATGCGTTTTGGTAATAAATGAAATCTGTATCCGCGGTTCATCGGTCCTTTTGCGGTCTGGGAGAATGTTGGACCTGTTGGATACCGAGTATCTTTGCCTCCTAATTTGTCTCAAGTGCACAATGTTTTTTATGTTTCGATATTGAGAATGTATGTTCCATATTCAACTAACATTTGAGCCCAAAATCTATTCAGCTAGATAAGAACCTTTCTTAGGAAGAGAAATGAGTTTGGATTTTTGATCGAAGGGAACATTTATTTTGGAATCAGGTAATCCACAAGGTATTGGTTCTTTGGAGAAATGACATGGTTGAAGAAGCAACATGGGAGTGTTAAAGTGGTATGACTGGAAGTTACCCTCACTGATTAAATAAGTAATGAAAATTGTGCGGATGAAATTTCTAGAATGTGGGGATAACGTTATACTCCAAGGGTTTCTATAAATAATTGATATGAAAAAAATAATTTTAAGTAGATATTTGTAACCATCCTTTAAACATAATTTATCCACTTCTTTGATTTTAATTTCAGGAAACACTCATATAGAATTGTGATCTATATGTTACTTGGAGTCTGATAGAATAACCTTATTTTTTTGTGAATAGTAACATACCCTTATGAATAGTCATAAATATTGTAAAATGACCATTATGAATAGTAAATAATAAAAAAATTTATATTTTTAAGGATTTAAGAAAATTAGATGTTGATTGATTTTTCAAGGTGTTAAAAAAGAGTTATTGATTTAAATTTCTATTTTTGATTAAATTATAATTTATTTAAAAATTAAATTAAAAATTATTAAAAAACTATTTTCAAAAAATGGAGTTCATTTTTGAATTCTACACATCAAAAAATAGTTAGCATTAAATTTTGTTTTTTTTCTGAAACACATGAATTTTTAGTGAATAGTAAAAATACAGTTTTGGTTTCAGTGTGTTTAAGGACATCATTAATGATGTAATAATGATTTAATAAAATGATGGTTTATTTTTTTAAAGTATAAATTTTTTGAGGTGCCCCATGTGGCTAATACCATGAAAACATATCATGGGAAAGAGAATGGTTTTATAAATATGACTAATGAGGTGTCCCTTAGAAATTAATAAAATATTCCATCACTTTTTCTATAAATACCAAAAATTTCCTTCATTCCATTAATTTTAAATTAATCCTTAACTAAGATCCTATCTTCTAACCTTTATAGTATTCCTCCCATGGTGTCCCCAAGCCCCCATGGTTCCAACCTTCTTGTTTTAGGAGTTACTCTACAATGTATGGAAATCAACCACCCTTCTCTTTTTGATGCTTTCATTTTATGTTATTATTTTGAACTTCCATTTGATTATGTTGGGATATATCATTTCTATCCCCCATACATCCAATATTCTCTAATAATTGTGAGGTACCCCTTTTCTATCATGAAAATATTTTATGCAATTTTAAGTGATGTCATGAGGTTCCCAAATTATTGTAATGGATTTATCAACTTTAATTTTATTTCAAGATTCATTTCTTTTCATTTTCTATTTGTTCATCCCCTTATCCATGAGGAATAAATGATTTAGTATCTTAAATATTTTTTTTCAGAATGTTTATGATTTAATCTCCATTATATTTTTTCCCCTATACTACTTATTCAATAAATTAAAACACTTCCCATGATGTGTCAATTTACTGACATCGTGGACGATGTGATTTCTATTTCTTTTACATCCTTTAAAATTGCTCAAGAAACAATTTTTACGGTTGAAACATATTATATTTTTTGTATTATAACATATATAGGTTTATTGAATCATTTTTTACACATGATTTTAATTTATAAAACAAAATGAGTTCTTTACGATTGAAGAATCGCCAAAACGCCATTAACAAATATCAACAATTCTTTAACATATGATTCATTATCATGTCAGAATTCAAAATGATAAAAGGTATAATTTATAGTTATGAAAATATGTAAATACCACTCAATTCCAATCCTGTATTTTCACTTTCATTTGAAAAAAATATCCATCATGAACCGATCATGGAAATCATGTAAAGAATGCATACAAAACAGTGGAAGGAACAAAATACTAACAATTAAAGGGAGAAATTATGTAATGAAATGATTTTAAAAGTTATTATAAAAGTTAATATTTTTATTAATGATATTAATGACACTATTTTATCCATTATACAATAGTTTTAAAACATGTTTGATGTAAGAAAAAATGGAGGTAATAGAATTCCTAACCCGATTTTCATTCTTTGGGTTAACATTCTACTTCGTTATTTATGTTTTATTAAAATTGTTTGTGAGAAGAATACTGTTTATATTTTGTTTAATTATTTTTATTTTCAGTTTATATACATATTCCATCAACTATATTAAGTCTCACATGATTTATATGATATTTTAAAGGGGATTTTCTATTAAAATCATCTTTTAAAATTCTGTTTTACAGAAATCAAAAACAATGTTTTTATGAAAATATTTATATTTTAGGATTATGTTCTGGTTCTTTGTAATTGTTTATGATGAAGGGTGGGACATATATCTTCCTCCAATTTATTTCATATATGTAAGTTGGTGGTCAGCTGTATGGTTAATCCAAGTGTAACTGTGACGGTTACACAAATTCTAAGGTAGGTGTTAAGGTTACCAATTACAAGGTAGCTGATACAATTACAAGATTATGTAAGTAATTATCCAAGATTAATTTATGGTTCTAATTATGTTCTTATTTATATGGGCACCTTGCGTAAATATCATGTCTCACAATGTATATATGTGTGACAAGTCTGTCTTTTGAAAATGATATCATACGTTACAAGTATTTATGATCTAATCTTTTCTTTCCTTTATTTATATGCCTTACTGAGATTTTTGTGATTATCACAAGTTTTTAAATTATTTCCACAGGTTATAAAAATGTTTAAGGAAAATAAGTAATCCAAGTTAAAGGTTTGTATAATTTATAATGAAATCATGTTCTATTTGAAAAGTGTTATATTTATTAAGAAATGAATACTAATTTTATGGTGTCCACTTTCTAATAATGTGTTATGTTATTAATGTATTATGTCACAATTCTCGAAAGATATAAACTTGAAAAGATCCTCAATGTGAAAGGTAGTGATTTATTGACTAAATTCATAATTATGTACTGTAATAATGTCAGGTTCTTATAAATACACAGTATATACATGATATTTATATAACGGTTTACATTCTAGAATCCTAATACAAGTATATGGACACACAATAGGACAAATTAAAACATATGCGTAGAACAAAGTGAATATTATCCAAAGTGAAATCTTAACATAATATGTTTTACAACTGGGTAATATAAGGTTATAATAAAAACATATGTGGTATAAGATATATTAATATGGTTCTATAAAATATATATGATAAATTTATAATTATTATACTGGTGATTTGAATGTGTACAATGAGAGTGAAGACACAAGGTATGTGGGATTTCATTCCACTTTTATTTCCATGAGATACAAGATGATTTTTCCACTCTATCTTTTTGTGTAGTGTAAGTACTGCCCATGTTTTTATTAAATGATTATTATAATAATATTTATGTGTATCTAAATATCCATTTTATGATATCTTCTTCGTGTGGTTTATGTTTCAAAAGCTATAGAATCGGTAAATATGTTTGGTCTCAATTTACATTCATTTAGACTCAAGTTTTGTTATGAACCTAAATTCATTTTCGTGGTGTATAAACATTAATTTTAAATTTTATATAATGAATCTAATTAATTTCATGCTATTTTATGTTTCATTAAATTTAATTTTCTTACATGAAGAGTTTGACCCTGAGTAACCAAATTGTAAGAGTTTATTGAAACAATATCGTCATTTTTTTATATTGTAAATGATGATGAATCTTTGATGACATCATATGATTAATCTCTCAAGGATATTCATGAGTCACCTACTATTATGAATTTTCATGTTCTAATCATGTATTAGTGCCATTTATCCACTCCTTAGTTCCTAAGGTAATATTTTTATGTAAAATTTGGCATTCCCTCTATTTGGTTAAAAATCTATTGTATTCAAAAACCATGTTTTAAAAATAGTTATAAAAACTATTTTCAAAAGATATTTGAACATATTTTTCAAAGAAAAATGATTGTAAAATTTATTATTTTTTCCAATTCTTCTTTATAGTTTTTCAAGGATATTTTTAAAGAAAAATTTTGAAAAAGGTATATATATTAGAAGTATTTTAAATATTTTAAATCATTCGTTGCAATTTTTCAATGTATTTTTCAATAAGAGTGTTTTTAAAAAGGTTTTTATGATGATATTATATGTTTTCAAAGAAAAGGTTTTCAAAAGGTTTTTATTTTCATTCTATATGTTTTCATGTAAAATTATTTTCAAAGAGTTTTCAATATATCATTATATATTTTCAATGAAAAATCCTTCAAAAATGTTATTAAATATTTATTTATAAGATTTTAATTTTATTTTCACAAATATGGATTTTACTTGGTTTTTATGTTTTAAAGTGCTGTTTTCAAATATTAATAGATATTTTCATTAAGATTTTTTTAAAAATATCATTCAAAATTATTTTCTATCTTTGATGAAATCAACTAATACTAATCATTCCCCTCTATGAAATGATCTAAAGGTTTCATTCATAAGATTTCTATGAAAGGTTTCTGCCTAATTTCATGTTCTTTTTGAAATCTATATCTCTTTCATAGATTGTGTGTTTATGAAATCTGTTTCATTTTTATGTGTTATATGTTTATGAAACATTTATATATTTCACGGGTTATTATTTTGATGAAATGAATTTGGAAAATTTATTTATTTCCCATATGTTATTATAGGTTACTAGGTTTATGATACCCATTTAATTTCATGGGTTATGATATAATTTCATATCATTTTTTGAAACATGTATGTATGATTTGATTATTAAATGGATATAACCTGTATCTTCTGCCAATAAATCTGGTAATGATTTATATCCTATGAGATAGACTATAATGGTATTGTAGGTGAACCTTGACTAATAAGATTACCATGGGAGTGAACCATGTCTACCAAGATGGTATGTGGGGTGAAATCTTTCTACTAAGATAGCCAAGGGAGTGAACCATGACTTCTAAGGTGGGATGAGGAGTGAACTAATGATACTGACATGGATATTGGAGGGAACCAAGACTACAAATATGGTATTGGGATCGACATTACACTACTTAGATAGGCTTAGTAGCAATGACTTGGAAATTATAGAAATCATATAATACACCTATGTGTGTGCCACAATTCCACATTTCATTTATATGATATGATTTCATGGATTATTTTAATTTTTCCCTTAAAATTCATGTCTTATGAACCACCAATATTTATTCCATGTTTCATTTATATGATCATTGATATGTAAGTTATGGTTTTATATCTTTATGATCATATTATCATACCCTTATGAAAATGATTATGATTACATAGCCTCATTGTTTATCCTTAGTAAGAATTTGAGATAAACCCTTATATGTTTCCTTTACCCCATGTTATAAAGATACATATTATTATTGATGTTTCTTAGAAGGGTTATAGATGAGAAGAACTTACTAGGAGCTATTGTAGCTCACTTATGTTACAATGTTTATATTTCCATGTTTATAAAGGCACAAGACTAGTTCAGTTTTTCAGTTTTTGTTAGTATAATGATTTATGTATTCTATAAATGTTATATAATGTCTATATATGTCAATAAAATGTTTTTATATTAATTCTTAATTCAATATTATGATCATTTCAAGAGTTTCTCTTCTGAAATTTTATTCTCTGAAACATATGTTATGATATAAACATATTTTATTTTATGGGGTGTATATAATGTCCATTTGACATGTTATATCAGGAATATACTAATGTTTCTGATATTTAATTTTTCATTTTTCATTATTCTTTCATGGGGCTTATGATTGAAATGTGAAAAATGAGGCAATGTCAATATATGTCAGTCTACATTATATATGGAATTGTTAATGTTCAAGAATAATTTGGATGAAATCATATGATATTATTTGTATGAACCAAATATATTTCTCTTACATAGTTAATGAATGTGGTTACCGTGTTTTATTTCCATTTCCTCTGTTATTGGTTAATGAAACATCATGAAATTCATTTGTATGTGATAATTATTTTTTATTTTACTTTAGATCAGTTATCATTCAATTCCATTTCGATGATTTATAAGATGATTTACAATGTATTGTTTTCTAAAAAAATAATTTCAAAATACTATATGACATGATGTTTCACCTCATTTTTTTAATGGAAATTTATTAAGGTTTTCCAAATAGTAAATATTGACTTCCTTTTTTCAATAAGTTTTTAAAAGAATTTAAATGTTTAACATTTATGAAATGAATATAATTTCACATCATCATGTCCATTATTTTAATTTATTTTTTTAATTGTATTATTCAATGGTTTTCTTCAAAGAAAATAATTTTCTATCTATTTTGGGAATATAAAATTTTTAAAAGTTATTTTTAAAATAGATGGATATTTATCTAAAAAAAATTAATGATATTTCCATTCATCGAAATAAACCCTTCTTGTTGTTACCTATGAAAAATAAGGAATATAATGTAATGATACAATCAAAACTCTTTCTCTAGATGGATCAATACAATTTCAAATAGAAGGATAGGGAACTTGTTTCTTTTCCACTGGTTAATCATGGTCCAATGGGATTGGAATAAAACTAGTTTTTTTCAATGGTTAATCTAGTTTGAAAGGTACTATTATGGAACCGATTCATTTTCCTAGAGTTAATCATGTTTGAATGAGATTTTTATGGAATCTGCTCCTTTGATAAAGGTTAATAATGTTCTGAAAATAATATTGGTGGTTTCAATGAGGTTATGATAAAAATAATGCTCTGTATGCTATATTCATTATACGATTCATAGAAGTTGTTTATAATGATGGGTGGTTCTATTTAAAACGAAGGATATATTTTTCTTATATAAACCAAGGATGGGTGGTTTACATATTAACCAAATTTGGGTTGTTTTGTTATAAACCATGGACACATGGTTCCATGATAAACCATGGAAGGGAGGGTCTATGATAACCTTCCAATGCATTGGGTACTCCAGATATGGATGTTGGACATATTGGTCATTTAATCCATAATAGGTGATATGATTATAATGTATGAATATAACATTTGTTTTAATTATTATTTCTATGGTAATAAATATTTCCTTTGATCAAAATTGATACCACATGGCTTGTGATTATGGATTATGATGAACCTACCTGTGTGAAATTTGGATTCTATGTTTTCATATTTGATGATATATGAATTAATGTTAGTGAATATTCTTACTTTATTATCATGAACATTGATTATGCTGGAGTACCCTTAATCTCTTCTTATATTCACTTATAACATTCAATTATTTATTCTTATGTCTATCATTGTAGAGAATTTGGGCTCACCCTTATTATGCTTTGTTTTCTATAGTTTTTCAACAATTTTATTGAATGAATTATTTATATAAGGTATTTATATGTATGATGATGATGATTAGTAAATATGAAATAAGAAATCATGGGTTGAATGGGATAAATGATCATTAAAAAACAAGTGTTTTTTCTATGTAAAAGTTTTTCCTAATTTTATATAACTCTAAATGTAAAATATCCTGGAGAATGTAAGTGATTTATATTTCTTTTTGATTTTGTATGTTTTGGATGGAGAAATTTCTATCACTGTTATTGATATCATAACTAGAAATTTAATGTCTATGATTTATCAATTATTAAATGAGTGTTGGTTTAGGGCCATTATAGTTTCTATTTTAGGATAATTTAGATTAATTTGGAGATTATAATGTCTTCATGGAAAGTTATCATTAGTGTTATGTATACCATCACATGATTATGACTTTAATGTTAATAATATGATTAAATAAATAGACAGTTTTTAGGGTATATAATATATATTATGATGAAGTATATTTTAGGGATTTTGATCTTATTTATTGGAATTATATAATGATATAATTTTATTAAAATGGAAAATCATAAGGCCCATATAATGTCCCTTATGTATTCTCAAGGATGTTGGGTTTGAACCCACAACCAAAGGGTGATATGGTTGAAACACAAAACACCAGCCTATGTGACATCCAAACTAGTATAACATCCTTTTTTTAAATAAATATTTTTAAATATGGTAAAAAAGTAATTTTTAGGGAAAATGTTTTATCATATAGATAACATTCAGATAGTAAATTTATTTGGCAATTAGGTGATTATTGTCATTTTGGAAGAGAATATCAACAATTTTGGGAAATATCTTACTATGTGATAAAAATGTTAGTTATGGTGAATATATAACATAGGTGGAATAACATTATTATCCATTTAATTATTATGTGGTCCTTTAAAATCTAATTTATTTATTTAGTCATAAAAAATTCATCTTGAATACTCATTGTTTAGAGAAAAGGATAAAATTATGGTTGAAATTGATAAAAGGATGAAATTTTACTCCTGATGTAAGTATAATTCTTTAATCTCCTAGTACATATGGTAAATTAAATCATCAACTGAATAATTTTAGCTTGAATATTTTTTCCTATTAACATCATTTCTATTGATATCATTGACCACTTTTACACCATTTTGGTTTATGGTTTTTCGATTTTTGATTTTCTCACGATCATTTACAATATTATGATCAATGATCTCTATCATTATCCATAATTATTTTAAGGTATGATTTTATTCCACATATAAATCTCTACTTCCCACCAATGGTCTACTATTTGGAAACCAAGTATGTGTTATTCTAGATTTCCCTTATACTTCTTTTTTTTGCTTCAAATTTGATTTTTTTTGGTTTTCATGTAATAAATATTACAATTAAAATTTGGATATTTTATAAAATGGAATTTATTAATTAACACTAATTTTTAAATTCATAATATCAAAATTAACTTAGGGCTAAATTTTAGTATTTTTTAAAAAATATTGATTTTTGATTGAATAGTGAAAAATAGAGATTTTTATAATAAAAGTCATTAATTTTCCATAAATTGAGTAATTTGTAAGTTAAATTAGGTTTTTCATAGAATTTAAAGTAACAAAAGTGTTAATTAGTAATATTTAATCAGTATAATTACATCTAATTTTTCTTTATATTAAATTTTAAAATAAAATAATTTTTTATGTTTAAAAATTTTGTTTTTCTAAACAATCTTTCGAAAACATAAAAATTGTCCTTTTTAGTTAATTATGAATCGATAATAAGGAATTTTATAAATTAAATTTATATTATATATATATATATATATGAATTTAAATTCATATATTGATCTTTACAAGTCATAGAGTTAATATAAAATCATATTTTTCTTGAAAAATATATCTCTTGAAAAAACTATTTTTTTTCACGTCTGTGAGATTTATTTTAAATTCATCATTGAAAATTATGTTAACTAAATTTTTTAAAATTGATTACATATTTTTAAATATCCTAATTTAAATTATATAATAATTTCAACTTAATTATTTAACAAAATAAAGAGTGAAAATACAAAAAAAAATTGCTACTTCTGTTAAGGTAAAAATGAGTTTACTGGGGGTTAAACTAAAACAATAACATCCAAAATGACCTAAAAACTTTTATAAATTATAATTTATGAAAAAATATAGACCTAAAAAATTCTATGAATCTATAATAGTCCATTTTATAGGATTTTTCAAGTGAATACTTTTTGTATAACCATTTACTATTCGAAATTAAAAGTGTGCCACCCCTCTCCTCTCCTCTGGACACATTCAATGACCTATTGGATAAACCAATAATTACCCAAATACCATCCTAACATTCATAAAATTGAACTATATCCATTATTTGGATTATAAATTCTTTTTATGAATGTTTTTTTATCCCAACTGAAAGAGGTCTTTCAAAAAAGGTATCTTATTTAACCATTTATTTTTATCTTATTTACTTCTACTCCTCTTTCAAATATAATTAAGTTATTTTTATATAATTTATAATGTTTATTACTTATACTATGATTTTTTATGTAAAATTAATAAATTAAATATATCTCTTCTTCCCTGAAATGGTATAAAAAATCATTATTTGTGTGTACAACGAACTACCGCCTCATGAACCGATGTCATTCGTTTTCCATCATCACCTCTCAATTTTTTTTAAAATTATGGTTTCAATGTATATATTTTATATTTTTAAAATATTTATTCTTATTTGATTATCATATCACAAATAACTTCTCATGTTTCTTTTTATGGGGGATACAATAACATCACTCGGGTGTACGGTGGACTACAACCTCATGAAGTGTTGTGAATAATTTGTAATAAATATTTATATGGAAGGTAATAGGGAGAAAAATATTTAATTATATTATATAAAGTATATAATTATAATAATAACTTAATATTAACTAATATTAAATTATAATATATCATTTTATTTCTTACACTGAAAAATGATAATGTTGTTCGTGCGTACAGGTGGACTACCTCCTCCATGAAGTGAGGTGAGTATTTTCTAATAATTAATTAAAATGGATTATATATAAGTATATATCAAGAAATAATATTTTATTTATAATTTTATGATGATTATTTTAAAATAAAATAATATATTTCTTCATTCTATAATGGTCATCGAGAAAAAGAAACGTTTCTCATGTGTTTGTACGACATATCATCACAGTGATCATAACATATTTCATTTTTAATAATTTTATTTTGTGATTAGAACATAAACAAGAATGATTGACATAAAAATATGATAATTATTTCATGATAAATTTTTATATGTTTTTAAATTATTAACACTTTAAACATGTTCAACACAAAAAATCTGTTTTGAAACAATGAATCCAACATCCCTAGAACACCCAAAGTGGACTAAAATTATTAGGTATTTATATATTATAATGAAAATATATAAAATAAATAATTTAATTATATGCTATTAATCATGGTAAAGGTTATTATGAAATCAAATAATTTTTTTCTCTTTTTATAAACATGTTAAATTATATACATGGACTCTGTGGACACAAGCTTTGGGTTTCTCATCTCACTTTTTATTTCTTTAATACATATTCTATATTCCCCATTTTTTTATTTTCTGGTGTTAATATTTCCTATGTATTTATTTTATGATTATAATAATAATAAAAAAATTATTTAAAAATACATTGGTTTTCCTCCCTTTCATGAGGTTTTGATCCAGATATTACTAAAGATGAAATGGATTTCTTCTTAATTTACTTTCATGTAGGTATATTTTATTTTTTTATACCGAATTTCTACTATGTGGTGTATATACTAACCATTTTACATGTAATATTACGAATCCATCATAAATCATTGAATGTTTTATGCTTTAATTTGAATTATTTCTTCCAAAAACATTTGAATTTAATTTTCCATGTGGTAATGAATTTCATAACTCAATTTTATTTCATTGGTTATATTTATTCTTCAATGTCATTGATATTCAAATATTATGTGTGTAATGAAGTTTGATTATTTTATATTGTATTTTCACCTTATTTTGGGAATTTAACTTTTATACACATAATCTATTCATGGATTAATTGTCACTTCAATGTTATAATCATTATTCTAGTTTCTTGTATAAAATTGTCATCTTTGGGAAATATATTATGTTATTCAAAAATATTATTTTATGAGATGTATATACTACCCTTAAAACACAATATATATTTAATCACCTTATTTCAATGATATTTAATGTCTAATATGATTTTATTATTTCATGTGTCTTACAATTGATAAGTGACAAAAGTGGAAAAGGCTTTATGTTACAATATCCTTTCTTTACGATATTTTTTATATTTAGTGTTACCTAAGATGAAATCATTTGATCTTATTTTCATGAAACATATATCTAAACCCAAAATATTCATGAATCTATTTAATATATTTAATTTTTATTTCCTACTTTATTGATTAAATAATCATCAAGATAGTCCATTATAAGGGATATGGGTCTTGTATTTTCTTTTAGACGGGGTATCTTTATCTTCCATAACCATGTTTTCCAAGAT
Source organism: Viscum album (assembly GCA_963277665.1). Taxonomy (NCBI): domain Eukaryota; kingdom Viridiplantae; phylum Streptophyta; class Magnoliopsida; order Santalales; family Viscaceae; genus Viscum; species Viscum album. The sequence goes on along the minus strand of OY728160.1, from coordinate 585,468,173 downwards.
GTTTTCAAAAAAAAAATATTTTATAAAAATAAATTATTTCCTAAATCCATTTTATAATATCTTTTACCTTCTTTTAAAAGCATTTAAAATGAAATTTTATAAAATTTTATAAATTGGTCACTTTTAACCCCCAATTTCAAAATATTTAGAAAAAGAAGTCTATTTTTAACATTTATAACTTGAACTGATTTTCCCTCTATCATGTGCATTATTTTACCTGATGATTCATCTCTACTTCTCAATTTTTTTATTAAATAAAACATATTTTCTCAATATTTTTTGAATTTTTGGTTTTTAAAAGTTATTTACAAAATGAAAATGATATTTTCTATATAAATATTTTAATGATATTTTAATGCTTTTTCTAGTCATCAATATCAAAAATACTTGTTGATACTTTTCATTCAACAGGTATATTTTGAAATTATTCAATAATAGTTATTTATTTTGATTTATTTAGATTTTTTCAAATATATTTACATAGAACATATTTATTTTACATGGGTTAATCATGTTTCAAAGTGATTTTTATAGAAATCATTTCTTTTCCATAGGATAATCATGTTTGAAAGTGATTTTTTTTTAAAAATAAATTTCCATGTGTTAATCGTATTTCGAAAATATTTTGGGGAAAACAATTTATTTTCCATGAGTTAACTATGTCATGAAAATAATAATGGTTGTTTCAATTAGCTTATGATGAAATTAATCATATATATACTTTATTCATGATACAATTATTAGAAATTGATTACAATGATAAGTTATTCTCTTATAAACCATAGATGGGTGGTTATATAGTATACTAATGATGGGTGTTTATGTTATTAACAAGTGGTGGGTGATTCTGTGATAAACCTATGAATGGTGGTTCCATTATTACCCATTTATGGGTGGGTCCATGATAGCCCTCAAATTCACTGTGTACTTTGAGAATGAATGTGGACCATAATAATTATTCTACTTATAAGACGTTTGTTAAAGACAATTTCCAAAGATACTGATAAATTTTAATTATTATTTCTATTATTATAAAATTTTAATTTGATCGTAATTGATATCAAAAGGATCATGATCATTGAATCTGATGAATATTTCCTTGGTGAACGACATATTACATGTTTTCATGTATGATGATCCTTGTATTAATAGGTAAGAATATTATTATGTTAAACTCGTGAACTTTTATTTTGTCATCATTCCCTTATGATATTTTTATACTCACTGATGACATTGAATTGTCAATGATTATGTTTACCCTTGCTGAAATTTTAATCTATCCCTTATTATCTTTCATTTTTCCCAATTTATCATGAATTTTTTTAAATGAATTATGACTATAAGGGTTTCATAGTTATAATGATGATGAATTAATTTGAAATAAGAAAAGCATGCGTGAGTGAGATAAATTATAATTTATGAATTTAGAATTGTTTATGTTAGAATTTTTGATAATTCTATAATAATATAAACGTAAAAAGTTATTGAGGACGTAAGAGATCAAATATTTCCTTTTTCTATTTTATTTTCTTGATTATGACCGTTGGGTGACCTTCATAGGAAACAATAATGAAAATGTAACATTTACGATTTTATCACCAGATTCAGGAGAGAAACTAGGAGGGCTATTATAAATAATGTATCTATAACACAGTAGGGTAGAACTTATGAAATACCTAACTTTAAAAGAAATTTATCTTAAATTTAAGAAAATATAAATAGTTATTAAAGTCTATTCATGTCACTTGGGCCTTCATCAATCTCAATGAGGTCCTAACTCCTGGAGGACCATTCTTGTTTAATTATTTATAATAAAATTATCATTATTTAGTGATTATATGGACACTCACAACTAAAGGGTAAAGGAATAATTTTCAAGGACTCACCAGGTATCATCCCTTAGATAGAACAATGACCAACAACCCATAAAAATAATATATGGCGGTCCTAATACTATTGCACGAAAAAATCCCTATCACGTAATAGTAATTAATCTTTTAATTTAATAAAAATAACTTGGTATCACATGATTAATTAAACTAGATAGTTTACCATAGATTCAACCCAAGGCAGTAGAGTTTGATTACTAAATAAACACTCCCAATTCTTAGTCATAAAAAATCACCAATTAAATTTCATGATGAGGTAGTTGGCTCAACCCAACTAGACAAAAAACGATAGAAGAATATACTAATGGATGTAACCTCAAGGAAAATACAATCAAATGCAAGAGTTTATCATCATGGGACATCCTCTAAAAATAAACTTGTAAAATTCCACCAATATATAAAATAATTTCTTAAAAATTATACTATTTCAAATAATGTAAATATAAGTATATGGTCATGATGACCATGAATGAAGATAGTTTACAGTGAATAAGATATCATGGATTAGAAAATTCTAATAGAGTATCCCAGAGATATTATCTAATGGATTTCATCTAGATCCATATCAAATCAAGTGGAACTGATGGATGAAAGAGATATAAAGGCTTATATGGAAGGATCAAAAAAAACTACAAAGGGTTATAAATCGTGATTGGGGTTAGATGTCCAAAAAAAAATACTCTTTGTTAAATGATTCATAGAACGCCCCACTGGCTAGCCACTCAAGGACCATGAGCTAGTATCTTGAGCCACACCCGCTAGCTGGTGATCCCTTTATGGATCTATGGATTCTTCATAAACTAGTGAATATATGGTTCCCTTACACTAGTGATCTAGTGGTGATGAGATATCTTGGTTGGCCCCAATCATGCCTCTATACTTATGATGTCTGAATCACCCACCAAGCATACTTTCAAGACTAAAAAAACCTCTTAATAATTTTTAAACATTATGAATTATAGTTCAATACCTGGTTCCCTAAATGATCCATCCAAAAGATTAAAATTTAATGTTCACACAAATATTCATAACATTTAATGATATGGGTTGTTATAATCTACCCACCATAATGCCTCTCATCCGTGATTTTTTTTGTCTCATGTAAGTCACACCATAAAATCTGCCTCAATATTTAAAAAAATTTGTTATATGAATTCCTATATTAGACTGTAAACTCACTTCCCAATGTTACCTCTCATTCTAGAATGCACATCAGGATATTTCAGCATTTTTCAAATAATAAACCTAATAAAATAGATCCTTACACTCTCCATCATCAAACTACAACACTGAGATCACCACATTTATATAACACAACACATTGAGGTGTCTTTAATGGATTCCCCCTAAAGTATCATGGGGTTCTCCACCATAGGAATCACTATATAAAATAAGAATCTAATATTATAACTACAAATATAGTTTGGTACAATTCCATCACACCCAACTATACAAAAACCATGCTCTATATTTTGATACCAATATGTCATTCCTAATTCTGAATAGAATGTATTAATATTAAATGGGTGACTGAACCTAAAAATATTGATCCTTTCTAAATTTTCTTTGTAAATACATAAACATTTCTATCATTCCAAAAAAGCTCTAGGATTCCAAGACTCTGTTCATCATATCAAATACAATAGTTTTATACTCTAGGAGAGACCTTTAATCAAATTCATCAATGACCTACCACCACTACCTATTTCGAGTGAGACAATAAAAATTATCAACTGTTAGTTCGACACCTATTTCCAATGATTCATCTAACCTCCAAACATATTCATAATCATTAATTCTCATAAATCAGGGAATCCCAGGTATGGAATGATAACACTACACATTACATAAAATATAGTGATTTCCCAAAAGTCTTGAACCTCTAGGCCTAGAATCAAATGTCTCCTCAGCTATGCACAATAAACAAATGGACAGGTCCACCAAAACTAAGCACCCATAGTGCTCCTTTTATTAATGGGAACCTAATTTATAGTAGGATCCATAAGAGATTAAACATAAAATTTATATTTACTATTGTAAATAATAATAACATCATGATCTACCTACACTTTCAAAGGAACTCTAAGAACAAATAGTGTAATGTACATGAAAGATCCTTCCATTCTACTTGATCATCATCTCATGGGTACTAGCACTAAAGGTTCTCCAAACACTAGGGTTACTAAGAAACTCATAATATTATATCTAAGATATACAAAGGATTTCCACATGCATAGATAAATTTCATCGGTGAATCTTTGTCTAAGTGACACATAACCAAGACCTTCCCTTTACATGGATATCCTCACGTTGGTTTTCCCCACACAACATGGGGAATTGAATCACTCGTAATAGGAGTTGCTTCTCTAAGTACATAATAATTTCCAAAACACCTATAACAATGTATCATTATGTTCCAAAACTCATATAATTTCATCAAAGTACATATCTAGAAATATCACATGATGAAATCACCTTAAACCATCTACATCAAGGGGGAAAATATGGTTGTTTTGGTTAAAAAAAATTACACTATGAGTTATGAAGATAAATCTACATAGACTATAGTTTTAACCTTATTTAATTTGATTGATCTAATATCCACTCACCCAAGATTATTTTCATATGTAATTAAGAGACAATAATGACTAAAAAGGTTCACTCTACCATTCGTACATAAAGGGACTGAATAATCATCATCACTATCATCATTGAATAGTTGAACCACACCATAGTCCCACATGATTTACCATCATAAGTAGAAATATAATGTAATTCTTCCAAATATAATGTCACCATGATCTTATACATTCAAACACAATACATGTTATTGCGACAAATGTATCATATTCCTCTATCATCAATAAAATAGTACACTAGAATCAAACCTATCATGTGAGTCCTATATAAATAATATGGTGCATATGATTCCTATTTAATATTAAACCAAGAATCAAATTGATATGAAATCACGAACCAAAAAAACTCATGTGTTTCACACAAAGTGAAATCATATTAACATAGTATCACAAAACAAAAAAATTAATCAGATACCCTAGAAACTATACCTTCACTCAAGAATGGTGTTCACAATTATAATGATAGATTTCCACTACAAGCTCCAACACATTCCTATTTATCCTTTCTACCAACCCCCCAAATTTTGAAAAAAGAAAACTCCTCTAATACCATTTTGCGGAATATTGACCTGAATCCTCAGGTGTGAGACAGAGTGTCATATGAACTCAGACACACCTCACCACATGCAATATTCTATAGACTATAAGTGAGGATCTAAGTAGAATAATGTGGATACCATACCCTTAATCATAATAGAGTTATATATAAAACACAGATTTATAACAATTAAAAAAAAATACAATGAGTAAAATTAATATACTAACTATAATGAATAAATGCTTAAAAAAAGAATAAAATCGTTATTCTAATATACATGGACACCAATCACAAACCTGGTTGATAACATATAAAATATGGAAAAATAATAAAAACACTAAAGAGGCTATGTACTCACCTTTTATTATTACCTCATCTCGGTATATAGACACATAGAGATCTACTGCATAAAATGATAAAAATCATGACATAAACCATCATATACTTTCTTTAAGTGAGGGACTCTCAAGGAACCAAGTTCTATGGTCCCATGAGAAGGATGATAATATAATAATGTTGTGAACTGCCAATGTAGTTTTATACATAATTGTAAAAATAATTTGGACATGCATGGGATAGGCTCATTAGAATTAGTAAATGGGGAATATATAATTTATTAGGAATAAAAAATAATATCTAAATCACAATAAAGTGATAACAAACCATATGTTGAGAATTTTTTTGTTAACTAACATTCCAAAAGAACCCCACCATACCAGCTTGGTACAACACATGAAGAATGATCTATATGGTCAATCACATGACATTGATCACATCGTATAGATATAGGCACCATTATAGAAAATGTACATTTCACAATTAATGAATATCTCATTGTTCAAATATAGGGGATATAAACACCCATGAATAATGGTTAAATACTCTCTTGTGATGGTACATACACATGGAACACCTTAAAAATGGACGCTCACACATACATAGTGATATTCCACAATGATAGATCATATTAGCATATATAGACTCTATTCTTATTTTGAATGGTGTAAACATGGGATAAAATCATTCCAAGATAAAATTCTAACCATACTACATAGTGATATTACCAATGGTACATTTCATAAATGCTCCACCTCTATGGGGTTAGAAAAGTCCATTAAGACGACCTATCAACCTGAACATTTAAACAATGATTACACAATCTATGTTTAAATCTACGTGTATGAAATGATATTTAAAGGTAAAATATATCAAGAATAATTATTCCATAGGGTATGAAATATTATACAAGTAATAAAATACATATAAAATAAAAACATTCAATAACCAATTCATGGTCTCATGGTCTAACAAAACACACTATTTGTGAATAATATATTGAAAAGGTATTAGTAGTCACACACACATGCACATGTGATAAATATATAACATGGGTTTCATGCACAATACATGCACTCACATGTGAAAAAATATTAAACATGGTTCTAATAGGCTACACATACACCCACATGTGATCAGATGAACACATTAATGATCAATCCACGACCATCAAAAAACAATACCTTGTGTAGAATCCCATGAATATCATACATAAATATCACATATTTTAAGATAAATATTTAATAAATTTCAAAAATACATTCCCATGGACCATAATTGTTTAGTGAATTTAGAGGCAAGGTACACAATCATCTTATTTAGTATAGGATCCTCAATATCTCTGATAAATATCTTCCACTTTTAACTAATCGTAAACAAACACAACATATAAACCTTAATCATAAACAGAGGAAATGAAACAAAAGAAAATGTTTTTACATATTCTCAGTAAGGGAAAAATAGATATATCAATATAACATAATCATATGGGTATAAGAACAAGATAAAAAATTTTGAGAACCATAACCTGAAAATTATATATCATAAAAATGAGTCTTTTTATAAATAATGGAATTTCATAATACATGAATCATAATGGAATCAAAGAACATGACCTATGAAATTATAAAATTGGAACAATACATTAATTTTTGGAATACACAAAAACATTGAAAATGTTTTTAGGGGGAAATAAATGAATACATTTTCAACTTTATAGGCTTGAGATAACCACCTATTCACTTGCATTAGGCTTGGGATAACATCCAATGGATCTAATTTGTTCTTGGACTATCCACCTGTACAACATCTTTTGGGTTTTGGATAAACTCCCTTTTACATTTTGAGATCATATAACATTAATCATTAACAATATATTTGGAGGGAGATATTGGTCCCACTAATCGTATAATTAAAATCATACATATCTGTGATACAAAATTATAAATCATTCACTATATCAGAACCCATAAAATGAAATGGTATTATTTTCATTTCATTATACCCTATAATGTATAAGGAAAAATGATTTCATAATTATTTTCTGACTTCATTATAGCCTAACTAATGGAAGAATTTGTGTGCATCATAAAAATTATATCATGGTATATCTGATGTTAGAAAACAATATTTGATAAAAAAATTTATAATAATAATATACCATTAAAAGAAACAATATGAATGGTATCTCTTAGATAATATTCACAATAAAGAATACAATACATTAAAGGATTTAATAATTGATGGAAAATGGTTTTGAATGATCATTTGGAACATTTAGTGAGGAAAATATGTTTCTCATATTGAAATACACTTTTTAAAACATGAATCATTCATAAAATATTGTTTTTTTAAAATAAAATTTAGAACACATAACTGATGCTCTAAAATCAGATAAAACATTTCTCGAGTAAAATAACCTTTCCACGGTGAAAAAATCTTTTTAAAACATAATTTTTTATGATCTTATATTTTCATGAATAAATATTAATAAATTCTATGAATTTGTAAAGTATTTCACACAATAATTCCTTATATTCTATTATTTTACTAATTTATGGATATTTATAATTAAATACTAAAATGAAGTTAAATATGGGGTTTTATGGTTTTATTTCATTGAATATTATTTCATGAAATTTATTTTGTGTTATTTTAATTATTTAAAATAAAAATAATGTGGTTGGCTAGATCCCAACCTCAGTGTCCCCAAAAGGAACATTGCTAGCCCTGATGGGCTGGCTAACCATGCTGATCGTAATTTAGTCACTTCATGTGGAATGTGTGTATTGGAACGTAGGGATGAACCCATGGGTGTGTAGGGTGGGCCTATGCCTACATGGTTTGCATGAGTAGATGCAACTTGATATGGGTTTGTGTTTGTGTAACTAGAAGCCCACCTAAGAGAAAGCATTTGAGACATTAACATTGCCAAATTCATTATAAATTATTAATGATCACAATCTTTTTTTATATGGGATGAATACTTCTTTGACTACTACTTATATTTACAATAATTTTGTCATTCCATGATAGTCAGACGACCATCCCACCTCAGAAATATTACTCCTATAACCTCTAACACATCACTTCTGGCTTCCTTTACTCGACACTACCATCTACAATTACCATAGTATTCAATGGAATCCACCTAAAAGATCAAACATGATACCATATCCACTACCATGGCCCCCAAACGTCAATGTAACAACATTGAAACCTTGGATGACCACTCATAAGATCATTTAGAAGGGTAAGATACCATGAATGTGGAGATGATATTCATCTATCCACATTGAATCCCTTTAATCCACCACCACTATAATTTCAATTCACTAATAAAGGAAGGCTATGGAATAAGACACATGCCACAACCCATGCATGATCCCCACATGTGAGCGAGAAGATAGTAACTCTACTGAAGATATCACAATATCTATGGGATATATATTCATATATCTATTCAAACCATACTCCAAATTAGCAAATAAATACTACCTTGACATAGAATGAAGAATTTTGGAAGAAAAAATGATTTCACCCCACCATAAATAGAGGGGAGTTTCTCCTACTATGAGTAGTACACCATGAGTGGAGGCCTCATACTAGAAGGATGAAGCTACTATTTTTTTATTTGATTTTATTTTTATATAATTGTTAACATTTGTTTATATTATATTAAAAATAATTCATGGATTGTTTTTATATTCATAGTGTCTTCTTTCCACACAAATAAAGATTATTATTATTATAATTATTTCATATTATTTTATTATTTTTTTTATTCCTATCCTCTTTCTCTTTTTCCACTAGTAATCTGTTACACCTGATAATGGGTGGATGTCCTAAGGATTAACCTCAGAGGATTTTTTTGTGTTTTATTATTTCAATAAATATATTCATTTATAGTTTGAATATGCTTATGTTGGATGAATGCGAGGTGAGAAAGTATAATGGTTTTCTACTATAGAATAGAAATTGACTTCAATTTTATTATTTTTTCCCAACATTAAAATTTATATTTACAAAAACAATTTTGATTGATATTTGAGTACCTAGAAAATAAAAATCCTTCACTACAGAAATGGTAATATAATTCATATATCCATTCTAGAAAAAAATAAAAGTGGTATAATTATTCACTCTATAAAGAAGACAATCAATATATGTTACCTCAATTTTTGGGTTAGTGTTGATATGGTCTTCAAAAAGTTCGACCATCATGTCCCATGTATATTTTTAGTCCTCTAAGTTTATATTTCCCCCATTTATTCCTCATTCAAACATCTAGTCTTGCTTACCAATCCTAAATCTTATATCATTATTCAAATAAAATCGAATAGTACTCGTATTCATTCTATCAGCCATTTCATTAGATACATTGAAAATTAAGGGCTCCTTGAATAATTCTTCTATGGAGTGTAGGAGGAGAACCCATTATTGTTATATGTCATATTTATCACTTAAAACCTTCCATAGAACACCAATAGTATCATTCCTTTATAGAAATTATTTTGGTCCTTTTACATTCCATCTTGGTCATCCTCAACCACTTCACTAAGAGTTGTAGATTTCTCAGCAGACATACAAGGCTTTGTATCACATAATATAATAGATCTATTTCAATTGACCTTAGCTATGACAATGATTTCCCTAATATACATTAGGCTTTTATTGCTATGGCTTTTCATATACTATAGTAATCCTTTTATGGACCTATTTTATTTACTTTGATTTCTAGAAAATAACAAGAAACAAGGTTACTGTTCATTCCTTTCCTTGATCCAGACCATATGTTCATGATTGTGTAAGGGTCCTGCTCAAAATACATCATCTTTTGAGATTAGGTTTCTTTATCTGTTAGTTCAATATCTCCAAGGGGCATTGATCATACGTATTTTATTTTCCATCACAGAATATATGTTCTCCATCGTTTATGATCCATATTTTCCATCTCAATCCAAAAAAAAATAAAAAACGGGGTATCAGGTGAATTGAGTTGGATAAGTACCAATGACCTAAATATATCCTATCTATAGTATTAGTTCTCTTCAAAATAGTGGAGGTTTGGATAGAATAAAATGTCCTTGAATCATAATGGGTTTGATTTAAATTACCCCTACAACCAATTTTATATTCAAACTCATGACCTTTTTAACACCTACATCCTTCAATATATCTACAATAGGTAGAGAGGCCTTGGGAGGGCTTATTATGGAATATCCTAAGACAAACACAGATGAATTGAAAATAATCTGATCATGTATTAACATAAAAATATACAAGTGACCTTCAAACCAGAATTCACAGGCCTCAACTATTTCCAAATATAATCACTATATGAGATTTCATTACTATCCATATGGTCAATCGAGAGAACATCAGGCAAGAAAATATAGACCAAATCAATAGATTCCCCATGATGGTACCAGTGACTATGCGAACATGATGAAATTAAATGACCTATTCCTTTACAATATGATGAGAAATTTGTCCAAGCATTGAAGACCATCATTTGTTTGAAACAAAAATCATTCCCAATTTTAATCAAGTCCCACTCCCTATGAGGTTTCAAAACATAGACATAAATTAATATACATTTGGATATTTGGGGAAAACTAGTATAAGTAGTAATATCTAAACAATGGAAACATCCATCCATATTTCTAATAATATTAATGGTTGAAGGGTTTTGGAAAAGAACTGTAATTTTACTAAAGCATACCTCTAACAACATTTTTAGGACATTATGATTCATATGAAATTCAAAGGACCATCCAAAGAGTTTTCAATGGTATCCATTATAGTGTGTGTGGGACTAGACCAATTAGTGATCAAATCCTCCATTTATTAGATTTGAATCATATTTTTTTTGTCAAGATGGCCGAGTGTATCCCTCTCCTATAATCCCAAAGAACCAAACATATATCTATTTAATGAGTCGAGTGAGGGATTATTCTATCTAAATAAAAAAAACAAGGTTATATTTAAGAGGGACAATGATTTTGAAAATGCCTCTTGATAGTGTGCAAGTTTGGGAAAATCAGCAAAAACTTTCAGATCATTAGGGATGATAATAATTTTAGAGAAAGGAATTAAGAAGTAAGGGTTTGAGAATAGTCAAGATAGATAAGGCTGAGTTTCAGATGAATATGAATGAAGACCCCCCCTATTGTAAGAGGGACCAAAGCCATGACCATATCGGCCTAGGGAATGGCTGAAGGAAGAAGCAGTGTTGTGGGAAAAAGGTAAGAAAATACATCTTATTTACTTATATGGTTTTGTTTGCTACATTTTTCTTCCTTTGATATAGAACTAGCTCTTATTACATTAGAGTTGAGCTATTTAGTAAATGAAATTATATACATTGGATCTATGTCAATAAATGTGTCACACTCTTTATTGAGGTGCTCTATCAACCTTGATTACTAGTGGAGGTGTAATTTATATTTTTTAGGCATTCAAGATTTCATAACCAATACATAAAATATTTGATGTTCATGTAAGCTATAAAATAAATTTTAAAAAATAATAAAACTAATAATGATGGAGACAAAGACCAAAACTAAATTCTATGTAATTTATTTTTAATCTCATCCTACATTACACTCTAGTATAGTTTTAGTTGTTAATTTTTTTAAATTTCTAAAAAAACTTATTAAAATTTAGTTATTGACCAAAAATAATAAAAACAACAAAAAGATGCAGTACTATGGTTAATTAGAAATTTTAAGTGAACAAAAATTAATGCTCCTTAAATGATATGACCCTATATATCCACTATGTTGCACTAGAAAAAATATAATTTTATTTTTCCAAATCATGTGATATGTTTTGAATCAACAATAGTGTCATTTCTATTGAGTTAGGTAGTTGTTTTGTTCAATTTTATTCTTTTCACAGTGTAAATATTTTAATTTTATTAAAATAAATAAATATAAAACACCCCACATTTTCCATGATGTTTCCAAATTCCTATTATTCTACATGGGTTAACTTCTTGTAGGTTTAATTTCCAATAATTGACTTATCTTGGTCTATAGAATATGGTGTTGAATTATTTTATAGATAGATAAGGGGAGGCCCAAGTTAAATTTTCATTGAGAAGTAATTCAAGGACCTTATCTAGGAGCTTAGAGTGACACTCAAAAAACCATTGGTAGTAGGATTATCCAGATAAGTAACTAAATTCTTGCAATACTTCCCATAATGATTTCAAAAAATATTCAAGATGTAAATTCAATCATCCTTAATTGCACTAAATTTTTACATAGAAATTTCATTAGTGTAATATCAAGAACAATCCATTTCCAATGATCTATTTAGGAACACATGGAAATACCTAATTTTGTTGATAACAAATTAGTGGAGAAACATAAATAGATACATGTAGCTAATCCCAATGAAACTGAGACAATGGCTACTAACATTGAAGAAGATATTTTTTTTTCAGAATATTATTTTTTTAAGATGGGTTCAAATCCTATTTTTCATTAAATAAATGAACCAATTTATTTATACGTAGAGGGTAACACATTACATAGCCTGATGTCCCATAAACAATAGGCTAAATTTTAGTTTCTAGGGAATGAATCCATGATACTGGTCTCCAAAGACCATTTTTGGCCCAATGGACCCTTTCATTAATAGTACTAATGTAGTACATTGGCTTCCAATGTAACTATTATAGTGGAAACGCCACTAAAAAACCTTCAAAACTACATTTCAACCACTTTTACAGTTATACCACTGATATAGTACTGCGATACTATTACCAAGTTAACTTAGGAATTCTCCCCTTCCTATTTTTCAACTTGGATCTTTTAAAAATATGCTTATGGGTATTACCACATGGGCATCACCCTAACTAGACTGAAAAATATTGATTACAATTTTTTAAATTCAAATTACCTTCCAAACACACCATTGAAATTAAATTCTTTCAGCCCATATTGAATAAGAACTAGATAACAATAAGAAGGTTGCGCAAGTTACAATCGTGAAGGTGGATGATCAATACTTCATCCTACCCTCTCCTTGAATGTTATACCAAATAGTGGAGGTAATGGATTCAGTGTAATCTATCTATGGACTCCTCATAGAAAAAGAAGAATCAGATGCTGGGAAAAGCCATATGTTGTAGTTCAAATCGAAGAATCGTCATGCCCTAACCAATTTTGGATAACAGTTATTTCATTCATTAGGGAGGTAGTTAAAACCTGAGGGATTAAATGGGGGATTAAACAGTGTATTATAGTTATATTTTCTTTTTGGTAATTTATATTTCAATTTCATTCATTAGAATTAGATGGATCCCACTCCCACTGTCATATTGGGCTTTGATGCCACAGTCTGTGAGTTTTAATTATTAATATACATTTTTAGATTCATGTTGGTATATGGTTTGACCCAAAAAGTGTAGTTTTATGACTAAAGATTTATGATAAAATATAGTTCACTATTAATTTTAATTTTTTAAACATATTAAATATTTTTATAAAAACATATTAAATTATTATACATAAATTTGTGTACCCATCATCTTAATTTATTCATTAATTTTATTATCTATGAGACTTGACTTTCTGAGAAACCCATTGATTAAATGTTTTATATTTAAGTGATAATGATATTTAATTAGTAAGGAGAATAATTTAATTATTAGATTGATGCATCAATATTAAGATAATGAGTAATGATTTGAGGGAATTTTTTAATTCATATAAATGAAATTTACCTTCCCATTTTTCATATATTGAACATATAAAATTCATGTGAATTGTATTATTATTATTAGTCAATACATGTTTGACATTAAAATATCAAATGTCACATTTCCAAGAGTATTTTCTTACAAAATATTTATTATTTTTTCTTTATAATATTTCTTGAGTAATCATAGGGTATTCCACCAATTAGAACATGCACTATAACTAATAAAATCAATGACTGTTAAAATCCAAATTTAAAATGACTATGAAATTTTCATTTACCAGACATTTTCCTTGATATTACCATTTACCTTGATACTTGTTTTTACCATGTAGGACATGAATAAAATTATTAGGGATGAGACTAATCTCAAGACATTTTTATCCATTCCTGCCTTCTTTTAGAGTATTTTCATGATAGTTTAATGTTAAATTATTTGGGTGATGGAAATCATGGTTTGGTGATGCACTGTATTGTATGTGAAATTTGTGGGGGTGGTATTTTTTGAATTTATTAATGTTTTATTATTATTCTATGTTCTCAAATTGTTCGCCTTTCAAAAAAAATGTAAAAATAAGAATGTATTTTGTGTTGGAAGAATACAAAATCACCATTACTTAAATGATTCTTTTATATAATTTATGGTTAAGTGGTTGATGTGAGAATTATTCCAAACCTAACATTCAAAAAATAATAAAATCCATTTTTTTTTGAAAAAGAGGTACAATTAGAGAAAATTCATGAATGCAAGAAGTGATTATTTATGAATTCACTATTCTTTACCTTTACTTTGAGCATGTTATGTGGGTGTAATATTTTTTAATTTTTGAATTCCTGTGAGGATTTACATTTTTATTTCATGAAATATGATTTAATATAAAAAACACATCATTTGGGGATTAAATTTGAACTTAAAGTCCTCCAAAACTATTTCATTATAGTTATTTGATCCTTTATTTAAAGTCCTTATGATATCATGTTCCATTTACCATTAAATGTTTTTCAAATTAGTTCTTTTTCAAGACTATGATTAAGGATTTTATTCACATGGTATGAGCATAACTGTACTTGAATTATGTCATAAGTGGTTAGAGAAAAGATTCATAGTGATGTAAATAATTTCTTGTAATGTTTAATTATAATAAATTATGAATCTTGAGTTAATTAAATGAGATGTACCACCTTGTTCAGAAGGGAGAAATTAAAATTATTCATTTGATTATTTTATTGAAAATTGTGAAATTTAACTAATATTTTATGTAGAACTCCAAAAATATGGTTTACCATTTATAATTGGTTAATTTATTTCTTTGAATTTTAAATATAATTACATTTGTGCCCTTTTTCAATTCAAATTTGAGATTTAATGCTTAAGGAAAAGCATATTTTATGTTTCCGGGTAATCGATGCACTAATATTTGCATGAAAAATGTAAATAGTTTAGATTAATTTTAAATAAATTTCAAAAAAAATTCAACGTATTTCAATGTTTTATTAATAAATCAATATTTAAAATTAATTAATTAAAATTAATTTCAATATTTCGTTTTAATGATTTAATTTATTGATTATTTTTTTAATATTGATTATTTGTTTGTTTAATGATTTTAGGTAAATCATAGGCAGTCGGTTAACCCTAAAACTCAAGGACCCAAAAGACACATAGAAACCCCTAATTGGTTGACTGGAAATGTAGAGACTAAAGGATATCATGATAGATATAGGTGTCCATTGGCCCATACGAGGGAACCTATGAGTTCATAGGGAGGTCTAATCCCTCATGAGTTACGTATATTAGTAGGAACCAAAATGCGTAAATGAGTTTTTTAACTAGGAGCTCACCGTTGAAGAGGATTCTAAGTTGATACCACTACCGAATTCATTTTAAACAATCATAGAGTGAATTCTCATTTTCAATGTTGTATGAATCCTTTTGTGGATATTATTCATATTAACAAAAACACTGTTGTTCAATGACACGAGTTGACTAGACAACCATAAAAATTTACAATGCTGAACCTATTCCACATATATTCCACCTACGACCTCTCTACACCACATTACACTATCTTAAACTTCTAGGATATTATACGATAACAACCTAGAAGCTCTAACTCGAACCAATATCCAATTTCAAAGCCCCCAAAACACCATGGAACAACACTTAGAACACATACTACCACCAATAAGATAATTATGAAGGGGTAGGTTCCATTCAAGATGACATGATTTTGATCTATAAGAACTGAAGGCCCCATAATCCCCACCCACTATACCATAGAGTCACCACCAATGAATGGTTGTGGTTCATTCCACTTTCCATGACCCCTGAATGGGCCATTCTTGTCCGTGAGGAATTTTCAATGCTACTAATGATCTCCCAATATATATGGGAGATAGTTTTATATATCCATTCAAATTGAAAACCAAATTTTAAAATGAATATTACCTCATTCGATATTTTTGAATAAGGTATGATTCCAGGATGTCCCCCTTTTTAAATACTTGTGGGTTATTTCATCCATGGGAGCTCAACTGCATGGGTTGGACTCACCCTAAACTACCAAAGATGTAATGTTTTTGTTTTAATATTCAAATTATACAATTTTCATTTTTAAGTTTTGGTTATACTAAATATAATTCATGCATTATTTTTATACTCAAATTGATTTCTTTCCAAATAAATTATTATTATTCTTATACTTTCTCATCTTTATTATTCTTATCATTTATCATCTTATCTATATTTAATTTTCTTTTTTCCCTATTTATATTCTTTCTACCACTAATCTCTTTATCTCTATAATGGTAGATTGACCCAAGGATTTTCCTCAAGGAAGTTCTGGTGTTTTTTGAATTCAGTTCTAATATTCTTTTATGGTTTGAATATTTTTACAAAGGATGAATGTTAGGTGCACAAGTGTAATGGTTTTATAGTAAAACATGGATCTAGAATTAAATTTTATTATTTTTTTGCAGGTTTTAACTATCTTAATTTTACCATAAGCACTAAATATGGTTTATTTGAGTTTTTCAGTGAACGAAACAATATATGATGGACTCATGGTCTGGATGGTTTCATATTCTTGAATAATGTGTTCCATCAACCTTGATTGAAGATACATGTGGAATTTAGATTTCTTTAGAAATAGATATTACACAAAAAATCAATAAAAGGTTATATTTTCATAAATGAGATTTCAGAATTAATTTATCAACAAAATTTTAAAATAACAAACAATGGATAAATAATGAACACAAGTCTAAACCTAAAGGCCATGTACATTATTTACAATGCTGTCATGAATTTTTTGTTTGTATAGTGTTAGTTTTCACTTAATATATATCATAAAACATAATTCTATATTCTATATTTTTCATAAAATAATACAAAAATAATTAGTCGTCTAGATGTGAATTATAATTATTATGTCAACAAACTGCAGAGCTCCTCAAGTGAGACAACCCTAGTCAGTCACTGGGCCACACTAGGGAAAAAAATATTTTTCCACACCTATAAATTAGTTTTGTGTCAAAATATAAGAATATCATTCTTTTAAAATAAACTTAGAAACATATAATGGAATATTATAAAAAAATTGTGTTCATGAAAATGGAGAATTATGTTCATGTTGTGCAGTTTAAAACGAATATTCCTTCCATTTTTTTTGTAAAACTGAAAAAGTCCTTGATTGGAAAATCCCATGAATATTTCTTTTTTAAAAAATATTAAATATTAAAGAATGATTAATAATGTCATCTATAAATCATTTTGATATTTTAAAAATATTTTTGAAAACATTATTGAATACATGAGTATGAAAGAAAAGGGTTTTCGACCGGAAAGAGAATTAAAGTCGATTTTCCTTAAAAAAATTCTTTTGAAATCATGGTTATATAAAGAAATTAAATTTATGGTAAAAAATTTATTCCCATAAAATATATATAATAGAGGAAAATAAATTTGTTTTTTAGTGTTATATCATAATATCTCACCACTGTAAGCATATCATAAACAATCATGTTAGAAAATGTGATTGTAATATTAAACCTTTACTACTTACATATCATTTGAATCATAAGCTCCATGAAACATAACATCAAATGAGAGTTCAAAAATAATGTATATAATTAAATTCATGATATAAAATATAAATGAGTTAGTATATACACCTATTAAAAGAATGTTTTCAGGTAACATAACAAATGTCACAAAGAAGGGAAATTGTGAAACATACCTTACCAAATTAGTATTCTTTTGAATCATATGACACGATAAAGAATAACTGAAAATGAAACATTAAATATACATAAAATAATAATATTTATGATTTAATATTTCAATGTTTTTTTAAATACACAAAAAATTAATCAAATGGTGAATTTGACTTACATCTCCCAGAAATGAAATATTGAATAGAAATCCCTTAGCTTGAGTCTCTAATTTCATCACATGTGATCAAAATTATTATTTAACAAATATAAATGTATTAAAAATATGTTATATAATCATATATATATATAATGAAACTTATTATTTACTTATGACCTTTTAATACCCATTTATTTATAATTCCTTGTTAAAATCATATTTTGAGAAATAACTACTCTATTTTTCATGTATGTTTTGATTTATTATTCTGAGTCTTCTTACATTGATCATGGTTCCATAATATCCATAATTGTAAACAAGATGTAAATTTAAAATATATTAATTATATATTTACGTATAGTAATCCATAAAATTTACAGATAGAAAATGAAATACAAAGTTCGTGGAAAGGATAAGTCAAACGTATGCATGAATTCCATTTCCCTTTTCTTAATAAAGTGAAAAAAATTATATAACATATTATAATTATATAATAATTATTAATTAATATATATACCATATTTAAAACAATTCCTCATTACATTCCATTTAAAGAATACCGTAAGAATGAATCACATTGCATCTCGAGGCGGTAGTTCTCCATACACATGAACGACGTTATCGTAAAACTCATGAAATGAAAATTAAAAAAGTATATGTAATATTATAATTATAGTAGTATAATAAAATTAAAATTATAATATTTATTAATTTATTATATCATTATTAACATCCTCTAAATATAGAAACGAAAAACACATCACATTGATTTGCGAGGTGGTAGTATGCCGTACACATGAGGGACCTTATTTTTTCTAATGGGGTTGGAGATAAGATGTTTGATATGGTATTATATTTAAATATTTATAATAATATTATATATATTTATATTCCTTTAATAAATAACTATATCCAGTCTTGAGAGGTGGTCATGGAAGAAAAATAATATTAGCTCATGAGGTGGTAGTCCACCATACACAAGATCAATAGTTTTGTTTCTCTTTTGTTGGGTGTGTATATGGATATAATTTACTAAAATAATATAATAAAACATTAGTATATGTAATATATTTCTTTATTATATCCTCATAAATTAAGTTTATTTTATTGATTTATAAGAATAAGTTAAAAAATAGAAAGCTGAAGACATTACTTTATCTTTATACAACCTCTTTAGGTAAAACCTAAAGTATTCCTAGTTTGGAATTTTGATCTCACCATGGAATTAGAGATTTCAGAGAGAGATTTAAGGAAGATATTTGGAGATTTATTTTCCAAAAAAAACTATATTTGGAATAGGGAAGAGCGGAGAAGGGGTTATGCCTTTTATATGTGGGGGAGAGATCGCACATGGTATTTTTGAAAAAATTAACATGTACTCACATTTGTTAAATGAAAAATCTCTAAAATGTAGTAGTATAGAACTATAAAAATTATAAGGTCGATATATGCTTTTAAAATGTGTTTTGTACATGTTTCTAGGTCATTTCACCCTTTATAGATTTAGTTTAACCCCCAATAATCCCATTTTATCTTTAACTATTGTAATTAAATTTTTCTGTTTTCAATATTAAATATGGGAAAAAATCAAGTTGAAAATATTATATTTTAAGAATTATAATTATTCCAAATATAGTATCCAATTTTTCAAATTCCATTCCCATAAGAGGAAAATTATAATTTATAATCAAACTCATAGACATGATGAGAAATTAGATTTCCATGGTGAAAATGCGAAATAGTTTAAAAATATTTCATACTAAAATCCATAAATAATTTGATTAAGTGATATAAATTGGTTAAATAAATAAATATTCAAATAATTTGATTGTTATATATATTTTCAAAAAAAATTAACCTTATACATTCTTTAAATTAAAATGTAGTTTTCAAAAAAACCATTATTTTCACTAGTCATTAATAATTAATCTTTATAGGAAAATCAAAAAAAAATTAATCGTAATATAATATTGAAATGAATATTTCAAAGAAAAATGATATTTATTGTAAATAAATTTAATAAAATATTTACGAATTACATTCATTATGTATTTACTAAATTTTATAAAAAAATATTTAGAAAAAAATATTTTTAGAACATATAAAAACTTCACCAATTTTTTTTTCTCATTCATAAATAAATTTTATTTATATAAAACCATTATAAAGAATTTTTAAAATTAGTTTATTCATATTCAATGATACATGCATGAAGTCTATGTATTAAATGTTAGGTTTATATAAAAATATTAATAGTTAATGGAAATTATTTATAACTTGATGTTTCTAGTAACACAAGCTATCAAAGAAATCTAATTCATTCAAAAAATAATAATTCATAAAATATCAAGGTGTTATATTATACCACCCATAAAATGAATTTCACCCTAAAAATTCATCACATTGGTATAAAAAATAAGGATACTTTTGCCTCAATTCAACCTCAGGTTCCCACATAGCTTCCACATATTGGCGGTTTAAACAACTATGAACCAGTTGAGTGTTTTTTTTCATAGAACATTATATTAAGGACCAAGAATCTCCATCGGTTTTTCCACATAAGAAATAGCATGATCTAATGGTTTGGACTTGGAGTTTTTTACATGTTATGGATATTCTATGTACTTTCTCAATAGGTATACATAAAACACTTCAATATCATAAAAAAGGTTAGTTAGAAGCCCTGAGCATCAAGACATGATCGTGATATGGTTATGAATTTAAAAGGGGTATATATACAAATGGACTAGTTTTCGCCTTTTTATTATATAGATAAATTCATTCATGATTATTAGAATTAATTTTCTTTTTAATTTTTTCTACCCTTACGTGATGTCAAATTTATATAAACACTTATGCCATTTCATCATCATTTTTAGGTGCTAATTTATTTCTTTACCAAAATTGTATCTAATAAATTGTATTTAGACACTTCTTTCCAAAAATGGATTTATAAGTAGCTATCTAAATTCACGAGTAAAATATTTTTTTAAAAGAAATGACAACTAGAGGATATTCTTGATCCCAAACACCTTTAAAATATATATAATCATATATTACCAAATCACCATGGGGTTGAATTATTCTCTCAAATTGACCGTCAGTCCGAGGATGGTACCAATGTTCTAAAACATTACTCTAAATCTTGGGCTTGTTGGATAATTCCCCAAATAATTAAGGTAAACCTTATCTCCCAATTAGATATAAAGGAAAGTGGTACTCAATTAAAACTTACAACCTCTTTAATTTATACCTTGGAATGTTTATCAACAGAGAAATATTATATAGTATTTATGAAGAGTGATTTCATCATAAGGTGATCGAATAAAACCCATAATTACCTCATCATAAATTATAAGTTAAATAGTAAATGTTACCAATACCCCAAATAATCTATCCACATAGTGTAAAATCATTTCTCCTTAAATAAAAATATTAATAAAACATGTAATAAACCAAGGGGTTGCATTTACATAATAAAATCATTAAATGACCCTAATATTGATAAAATAAAAAAATATAAAACCTCAAAATTGTTGTTGTTATCTTTGAACTAATAATACACCATAACATAATAAACCCATTATGGTATATTTGACTCTTAAGATAATATTAAATGGTGGAATAAACGCTTCCCATAGATAATTCACCCATTATTCATTAAATAAACTATTATTTTATACAAAACCATTTCTCATGGAAGATTCGGTTCATACTAGAATCAATAGAATATAAAATTTTATTTAATTATTCTAGAATCCATGTATAGAGAGATAATAAATGCACAAAATCAAAAAAAAAATCACTTAAGGGTCAACCATATGATTTTCCTAGTGTGAATATATAGAAAATAGAACAAGAAATTCCCAAATAAATAGGGGGGATAAGTGTTCCCTAATTATCACGATTCACTTCATACATTTTGATGACATAATGTTTCAATTTTTTCCTTTCTCTATAGAGTTTATTAAGGGAATATCAACTACATTATCCCATATATTGGATAATTGATTCACATAATTCAAAAAATCTTACTACGTGATGCTATATAGTGTCCGTGGTGAATTCAGTGGATATTTCTCTCTATAAAAACGTTTAGCTAACTACCTTAGAATTTTTTTTCATTAACCAACATGATGGAATTACCTTCCACTTCTATAAAAATTTATTAGTTCCTTAAATAAGATTTCTCCCATGATTCCTTTCACAATTATAGCATGAATGAAAGATCATCCTCTATTGTCCATGATTTATAGAGTTTCCCTTTACTTCTATTTTTATTTTCATATAAAAACATAGTGATTGATGGGTAACTATAATATTTATTTCCACCTTCATAAAACAATGAATTGTTTCTTTATATATAATGATTTACATTCTTGAAAATACCCATAAGGGAATTAGTTTTGATCCACTAATGAATCGATCAAAATTATTTTTAGTTTGGATGATAATATAAGACACATAACTCCCAAGCCTATAAAAAATATCATTCTAGGTACTAATAGATTTATTATCATTTTGTTTTATCTTGAAGAATTATTTTTCAATTTTTATATAAAGAATACAATTTACAAAATTATTGATATATAATCACCTAATTTCAACTCACACCATGAAGGATAACTCATCTTATTGTATTGTATTCTTGATAAGAGTCTACCATCATTCCACATCACATTCAAAATGATATAGAGTCAAAATGATTTTTTCATTCTCCAAACACAGTAGAATATATAATCTAATTTCAAGGTTACTGATCCACTTGATAAAAACAATATGATCAAAATAACTAATAAAATAATGTGGAAATTATGTCATGAAAGGCTCAATGGAACATTGTTCCCTCCATTACCTTTTTTATGTTCCACATGATTCATAGCTTGAAAACGTTGTGTGAGAATAGGAGAAATATTTTTCAATCTGGATCCCTTAACATTTTATTACTCTAGAGGAAATTCATTGCACTGCCTATCTAACTCATCATTAACATGGTTATTTCATGTTCAATCCATTGACTAAAACCAAAATGAAAAGTTCAAGAAAGATTATTCATAATGGGGAACCACATAATAAAGAAATATCATGTTCAAGATGACTATATAAGGAAACATTATTTGTAAACTATGAAAAAATAGGTTTGTCATAGGTCATTCATGTATATTATTCAGATCCTCTATGATAGTTCATAAAAAGTTTGTGAATTTCAAAATATTATCCCCTGAGATTGTTAAACTAGGTGGACAATAAGTCCCATTATCTTAACTATGTGATGATTGAGTCTAGATCACCCCCCCCCCCCTCAGTGTTATTACCCATAGGGACTTCTACTCCAAAGCCACCCCCACTTTTAGTATCCATAAAGGGATGAACATCCATGGAAGCCACTTTCTGTATTATTAAAAAAAAATTGGGACATTTTCATATTCTTTCACTCATCATTACACTTATCCATAGACATATCCCAATATGTATCCCTAGACATATCCTAAGGTATCTCACTAAATATTTGTCATACAAGTTATTAAAGGATAAATAAACCTTCGTATAATATATAATATACATACCAAATATTCCCATTTATAAATATTACATTTTTTTTACAAGAATAATAAATAAATTTCAGAAGTACATGCCCATGTAATATAGTGATTTTTTACATTAGGGACTACATACACAATTTTATTATTCAGTAAAAGATCCTCAATATCTCCCAAAAAGTTCTTCCCCCCTTTTAGTAAACATAAACATACCCTACATCAATGTTTTCTTCATAGAATGGGGAATGGAAACACAATAATGGTTGAACATGGATTCATGGTAAGGGAAAATGGTGGAGATATCAATAAAAAATGAGAATATGTGTACGAGAAAAAGTTTAAAAATATGGAAACCATACACAAAATTTCATGGATCATGAACCTGGGTGATGGAATAATTATC
Source organism: Viscum album (assembly GCA_963277665.1). Taxonomy (NCBI): domain Eukaryota; kingdom Viridiplantae; phylum Streptophyta; class Magnoliopsida; order Santalales; family Viscaceae; genus Viscum; species Viscum album. Next base: position 585,443,744 of record OY728160.1, on the reverse strand, counting down.
GGTAGTACATAACACATGAGTAACAATGGAATCAGATAACATGTGATATATGGTCATAAAATTAGCATTAGATACTCATTTCTGGAATACACAAAAGTATAGAAAAAATATGTTTAGGCTATCCCATAAGAAATTTGTAATATGTTAGTCATGGGATAACCACCCATGTACCTGATTCATGATTGGAATAACCTCCCATGTACCCTCAGATTGGCATGGCCAAACCACTCATGTACCTTATATTGGTCTTGGGATAACAACATGTGTACCCTTTTAGATTATATGGTATTAATAAATATATAAATAATTTTAGGGAGATATAGGCCCTATCTATAACATATTGAAATTAATATATATGTGTGACAGAAGAGAATTAAACATTCATTATATAAAAACCCATGGAAAAATGGGGTTTATAATAATTTCATCATTGAATAACAAATTTTAGATAAACATGTTTCATAATCATTTCATTATTACATCATATCATATTCTATGGAAAAATGAGAGGGATTCATATTAATTTAATCATTGTATATCCTAGCATAGAGATAAATTTTTCATAAAAATCATGTCATCTTAATCACCAACCTCTTATAGATAGTGTAATAATGGTATCCATGTGATCATATCACTAATAAATGATAAGTAACATTAATGATTGTTACATTTATGGGAAAATTATTTTTAAAAATCAGTTGGAATATTTCTGGAGAAAAATTACCATTCCACTTTGAAAAAAATATTTTAAAACATAAAACATAATTAAAATATTTTTCATTTAAAATTACATTATAATATTATAATAAAAAAATTTATAAAAATAATTTAACAAATTTCTTAAGAAATATAACATTTTCAATTTGAAAAGACTATTTAATATATAATTTTCTAAAAATTTATTTTTATTTTAAATAAAAATTATAAATTATAATTCAATGTTGAATGAAAATAATGGTTATGATGGTTGGAAATTATTCTCATATCATACACCATAAAATAAATATTTTGATCACATTTTTGGTCATAGATTAGAGAACCATGTTTAGAAAATGATATGACGATTTATTATTAAACTAATTCATAAAATTTAGAAAATTGGTATGAATGGATTTTATAAATCCTTTTTAAAATTTTTTAAAAATTTGGAAGACATTATTAGAAAACATGGCTGTGGAAGAAAAATGTTTTCATTCCAAAAGAAAATTAAAGTCAATTTTTAGTAAAAATATTCTTTTGGAATCTTTAGTATATAAAGAGAGAAACATGAAGTGAAAACAAGAATTCTAATGAAATAAACATTGGATAATAAAATAAATGGTTTTATTGTGGGGTATATCATATAATCTCATAATTGTAATAATGTGATAAATAATCCTATTAGATAATGATATTGGAATATTAAACCTTTACCACTAAAGTATCTTTCAAATCCTCAGGAACAACACACATAAAATAATAATTAAAAAATATATATCATGAATTTAATAATATTTATAATTTAACTTATAAATTTGTTAGTTAATACACATAATAAATAAATATATGTGGATAACATAACAAATATCTCAAATAAGGAAAATTGAGACAAAAATCACTTACTACATTGGTAATCTTTTGAATCGTAATCCCCAATATAGCATAAAATAAAATGAACCATTAAATATAATAAAAAAATTGATATTCATGACATAAAATTTATATGAGGGAATCATATACAACACATAAATAAACAAGTGGTTAATTTGCAATATGTCTCCTAGAAATTAAAGATAGAATAGAAATCCATTACCTTAAGTCTCAAAATCCTTCATAAAGGATCAAACCTATGCTATAATAAATATTATTTTATTGTAAAAATATTATAATACCATATATATTTAATTATATTATTTAATTATTACCTTTTATTACCTTCTTAGTAACAATTCCTTATTAAAATCACATTTTTGATAATAACAGATTCCTCATGTATGTTTTTTTGTCATATTGATTTGATCATGTATTCCTAATATATACAATTTAATCCATGATAAAAATATATTATATATTACATTTTTATTCATTTGTATTAATCCATATAACATAGAGATAGAAAATTAAATACATTATTCATGGAGACAGTGGGTTGTACGTAGGCATGAACACTATTTACATTTTCTCAATAGATTTAAGGAATTAATGGAAAATAAGATTTTAAAATTATAGAATAATTTCTATTTCTTATATATAACATATTTTTATTTTAACTATTCTTTATTACCTTCCATGTATAAAGTACGAGAGGAATGAATCACATAGCTTTGTTAGGCGATAGTCTGCCACACACATGAACATCATTAACTTATCCCTAAAATAAGGGTAAGTAAAATGTTTTATGTAATTAAATAATTATAAATTTATAATTATATAAATAATATCATATATATTTAGTTATCATTACCTTGTTATCATCCTTATAAAATATAATTGAAAACACATCACATCGATTTTTGAGGCAGTTGTCTTCTATACACACGAGAGACACCATTGCTTTCCAACGGGTTGGTAAGTAACAAGGTAGTTGTTGTATTATAATTATAAGTATAACAATATAATAAATAATATATATTTAAATTAAATCAATCATTATATCCAATCAGGAGAGGTTGTGATGTAATATGATAATCATCATCTTGTGAGGAGGTAGTCCACCATACACATGATTGACGGTTTACTTTTCATTTTGATGGAAGAGAAGATTTATATATCTGATAACATTATCACAATAACATATTATAATAGGGGGCTTCCAATATTATTATATCTACATAATTGAATTATATTTTAAATATTTATATGTGGATTTAAAATAAAATTTATAGTTTAAAAATTACATATTCTTCATAAAACCTCTTTATGTTTGACCTAAAGCCTTCTAAGATTATTTTTCTAATATCACCGAGGCTAATATATAGTGGGGAGGGATTTAATGAATATATATTCCTAGGTATTTTCTGAACCAAACTGTTTTTTATATATGAAAATGAGAGGTGATGGGATATAACTTTATAAGTGGGGAAGAGTACACACATGGAATGTTTGAAAATAATAATGTTTACCCTTGTTTTTCAACATCCAAAATCCCAAAAATTTCTAATTCCCGAACCATATATGTTATTAATTTTAAATATAGAAATAAAATGTATTTTTGAAAATTTTATACCATGATTCACCATGTAAATAGTTAGTTTTACTCATAAGTAAACTCGTTTTCACCTTAACTATAATACTTAATTTTTACTATTTTCACTATTAATTTTTACCAAAACATTTTTTGAAAATATCATATAATATAAATTTTTATAATTCCTAATATGAAATCCATTATTCAAAATTACATTCATATAGGAGGAAAGTTTTTATTTAAAATTAAACCAATATATACAAAGAGAAGCTGGTTTTCCAAACAGATAATATTCCAATGTTTAAAAAGTTTTAATATAAATATCCAATATGAAATTGATTAAAATGACATAAATTATATTAATATATATATAAATTATTTTATTTCACTTTTAAAATCATTTTATAAAAAATGGACCATATTAGTTCTTTATAAAATAATTTACTTTTCAATAAAAACCTGTAATAGTCAATATTCATTGATGAAATATTATTTTCATAAAACACATCATAACTCACGCTAATATAATTTTTAAATTTTGATTTCAAATATTTTATATATTGTTTCCAATAAATTTTCTGAAATTTGAAAATATTTATATTATTACATGTTCTCAAAAAGAAGTAAAATAACCTTTTTTTGATAAATTATTATTTTCAGAACATATAAATATTTAACAACATACTGTGAGATATTTATATCAATAAGATGTCTTTATATAAAACTAAATTGTACATAATATTTAAATATATATATATATTTTCAAATTATTATAAACATGTTGAATGGATATTTAATAATGTTAATTTTTGAATAATAATTTTAATAGTTTTTGATGGTTCGGTAAAACTCATTGTTGGATATTACACTCGATAACAAAGAAATTAAAATTATTTGAAAAAAAATCCGGAAAATATTTTTTTAACACATATTTATTTAAAATGGGTTCATCATGTCCCTAAACAATTTTCTAAGTCCATGAGGTATTCTTTCAATAAGTAGTAAAAAATTATATATCATTAAATAAATAAATATTAAATGCAATTCCAGAAAAATCAGAATTAGGATTCATTCACACAATGATTAAAAACTCATTTCAGATTCTAATAAATAATCCATAACACCAATAGGTTTTAGGACACCAAACAACCTACTTAAAATGGAGTCAAGTCCCCTCTATGAAATTCTCATTCGAATTACCACATTCATCCAAGTTCATTCAACCACCATCAATCCCCACAAGGTCCAAGTTCATCCATGGAAATTCAAATGTAATTAATTATAACAATATAAGTGTTAATTAAATTATTAAAATAAAAATCTCAACTAAATATGAATGTAATACTTTCTGAATGACACATCAAGTATCACTTCCTAGTCGGAACAAGGACGAACCAACCATAGATGGTTTGAAACACACTATCGACACTATTCTGGGAAATGAAATATTGTAAAATAATAAATAAAAGTTCAATTAGAAAAAATTATATTGTAACCTCTAGAATAATTCAACCATGTGAGAAATCAAATTTATAACACTGTCTAATTGAGATTAAACAATCCTAACACACACATGAGTTAATGGAATGAAAAACCCCCCCAATTCAATTTCATGATAAAATGGTTAGCTTAATTAATTTCAACTAAAAACCATAAAAAATACTAAGGGATATACCATGACTGATACTATAATCAATAACATATGTTCCTCATAATAGGACCTCCTCTAGTATTCCTAGTCAAAATCTGCACCATTCCTTGACAATTATTTCAAGATAAATTCTAATTTTCTTCCAATTTGTTAATAGGTATAAATACAAATATCGATATATGATCTAGATTGATATGGAGGAAATTAAGTCTAAGATAATTAATCTATCACTGAATCATTAATTCTAATTCTTACCATGATGAATCATCCCTAATGAATGGAAAATAGATCCTCCACCACATATGGATGATGGAGTCAATATTGAACAAGAATAAAGTATATCACCAAAATTCATCAATTGATTTATTTTATAAAATTACTTGATTATAAGTAACTCAATGAAAAATAATAATAATAGGGTATATATTAATGTATCTATAAAAATTGAGCATGAGTGATAAATCTAGAAGGGTGTCGGTTGTCCCAAAAGACAAAAATTCCCTTATTCACTATTTCCCAACAAACCCCACTGGCTAGCTTAATGGCAGTTTCCAGCCAATTGTTTCCACTCCAACAAGACTCCTTGTGCTCAAAAATATATTGTTGAGCAAAGTAGGGAACTTGGGATACTGACAAGACCAACCACTAATTTTTGACCTGGCACAAGCTATCCAATACTGTTATGGAATCCCAATAGGATCTAGCTATGCCTTTATCATTATCTCGTGCTCTATGTCTACCCCAAATATTCCTATGAATAAAAAAACTCTTAAATTTTCTTAAATATGATGCATTTTGGCTTAGCCAATGATTCATAAAATAATTCTTCAACCATATAGAAATTTTAAATTCCATAAAAAACCATAACCCATAAGGATCTGATGTGTTTTCGTGAGGATTGAAAATGAAGAAAATATTCATTACTTCTTCACCATTGACAATGTTATTCCACGCAAAATCAAATTTGTCTTAATTTAATTCAAATATTATATAATTGTTATGAAATTGTAGAGAACCCACAATTACTTGTTTGATCCAAGAAAATCTCCATTAGTAGAAAGGGCTGGAATATATCATGGTCACATAAAGAATTAATTTTTAAACATTGAGATATTGAGATTTATTATAACAAATAAGAATATGAAGTCGGAATTTTCATTCCATTATATATTAAATCTAAATATCAAGGAAGATTAATATTATTACTCTAGTAAATGTGATGATTGTTTAGGAAAGGATGAAGACTACAAAGGTATTACACATCTTATCTTAATGAAATTCAAAAACAGAAAGTGTAAGTGTAAAGGTGAACTCCCTCTAAAATTTTTCAAGTGCAGGGAAAATGAAAATTTTTTAATTGATTCTAAATGTTATAAAATATGTGGGTATGATAATTAATAGTAATATGAAAGGACATAGAGAAATAAATGTGTATAATGTTTTAAAATTGTTAAAAAATACAATATGAGTAAAAAATATTTTTTTTAAGGAAAAAAACATTATTTTATAAAAATATGTGAAATTATACCCTATAACAAGAAGTCAGTTAGACTAAGAATCTTCTAATAATTTTAGTAAATTTTTGGATCATGGTGAAAAAATAAATATTCTTTTAGCTTTGAAGAAATGGATGAATAGAAATAAATTGCAATTCTGTTAAAATAAAACATTAAGACTATCATAAGAAAGATACTAAATATAATTAATAAATCATTTTGTTAAAGATAGAGGAAGAAAATAATAAAAAAAGAGAATATTCTCAATATTTATTTTTAAAACATTAAAGTAATTTAGAATTTCATTGTTAAATTTTTATAGTAAGACAAAATGTGGAATTTTTTTATGAAAAATATTGTAAAATAGAAGAAGAAAAATTTAGAAACAATATATTTTTCTTAATGGAAATTTTACTTTTTCCAAGATTAAATATGATCCTAAAAAACCAATGGATTTCGTTCTAGATTATATAAAATTATTGGGAATTTTATCTGAAAAATTAATATAAAATAAACACCTACTAAACTCAAGTAAATTTTTTATTAATAGTTTAGGTTTGATAAAAAAATTTCTGAGTGTTTCATGATAAAAATCTTTATAAATAAACTTCTATATTAAGTTAATATAATTCTAATGTAAGGAGAAATATGTCCCCACTATAAATGGATTAAAAAATTATTCTTGAAAACAATGACATTTATTTAGAAATAAATCTTATAAGTAAAAAATTAAAGATTATAGGTTACTATTGGTGCTTGGAATTTTTTGTTTAAAAATTCAATTAATTTTGGTATAATAATATATTTCCATATATTAAATTGATTCATGAATTTATGGGGAGTAACTCTAAATTGATAAGATTCAATTATGATAATAAGAAACTTGTATACAGAATTTTATCATATTATTCTACATAAAATATATTTGATTATACGGAAAAAAAATCTAAAGGTTTAACAAATAAGGTTATTATTCTAAAACATTTACAAATACTCTTCTAGGATATGTTCTGTATGTTGAAGGGTGTAAGAAAGATCAATTAAAATAATATAAATAATTATTACTTATTTTTTAAATTTATCAAAAATAATATAGGAAAAAAGAAGATTGGATTCTTGATAGAGGTTATTATTGACATATGAAAGGAGATATAAATACCATGAATAACATTGAAGTATATAGTATAGGATAAATTATGTTTTTGTCTGAAAGGTCATTAAAAACTATATAAGGTGGTAAAATTAATACATAATTTTAGAAATTTATTTCTATAAGTATTTTCTTCTGGAAGGCATTAAACAAAAGGTATTTAGTGTAAACCAATTTTGTGATGATGAGATTGAATTTTGGTTGAGAAAAAAATCATGAATCTTCTTGTTAATAATAGATGGAATAATTATCAATAAGGTGGATATAAATTGTAGTGATGTATTCCAAATTGGTTATCATAGTATCTCTGTTTATATGGATTTTAATGATGAAAACAATTCATGATATAGGGGATATATTCATCTTAGTCAAAGTATTTTTTTACAAATAATTAAGGTAATATGTTGTGATGGACTTACCTCAAGTAAAGAGATAATGATATGTTATTTATGAGTCATTTTAAAAGGGGAATACAATTTATCTATGTCATAAAATATTATAAATTTAGTACTATATGTAACTTGAATTAATACAATGTGGTCTATGTGGGATGATGATACATTAATCGAGTATTGGATATCTTTACATTTTCAAGTTAATTGTGTATTTCACTAGGAATACTAGTGTGATGTTTATGAAACATAAATATGTGTTGATAAATATGTTTAAAATATTAAGTAGATTTTTTTAAATGGAGTTAGGAATACATATGAAGATATAGGGGACTGATACTTGAAGGGAGTCCATCGGTAATTATTTTATATCATATAACACCAATTTATATAACTACTTCACTAAATGTTTATTTGAGGTACTTTTCAAAGACAAAGAATTTTTTCATTTAAATTACTTATTTTGTTGAAAAGAAATAAATTTAATATATTTTCAAATCAATTAGATTTATTCTCATATTTTATGAAGATTTTAAATTTTAACATTGAACACTATAAAATATTGTAGTCATACAATTTTTGTAAATATTCAATAATATTTTAATTCCATTTATTGGTCAAAATATTTATGAATCTACATTATTTTTTTAAAAAAATATTTCTATATAAATTAATTTTTAATCCTGTTTAAATAAACAAAAAAATATTAGTTATATCATATTTTGTTTTATATTTACTATAATTGTCAAATTATTAATGATTTTAACTTCTGATTTCAAGATAACTATGTCACTAGTATCATCAACCATTCTATCAATTATATTGAACAATCTATCCATTAATATATTAAATAAACCCAATGAAATTTTTGAAATGTTTAAGTAGTGTTGTAATTGTTGTTAAAAATATGTGAGAAACTGTAGTGAGTGTTAATATTTATTTGTGAGTTGATGTAAGAAGTAAGTTTCTATAAGTTACATGAATTGAAGTTGAAATATAGTTTATGAGTAAATGAAAATCTAGTTACTAATTAAATATAAAAGTCCAAAATGTATTGCAAAATAAGAATGCCTTTTCTTTGATGTTTTCATTATGGTTCTGATATTTTTTCTTGAGTATTGAGTTTTAAGGTTAAGGATATTGTAATATTTGAATGGTTGTAAATGATTATAATAGTTTATTCTATAGAAGAATCAAAATAATAATTTAGGAGAATAATTAAATTACAAATTTTTTATGATTCGAAATTCATAAAAAACCACGTTTCATCATATTTTATCATGATTTCTATTGAGTATAGAGTTGGAATATTGGGAAGAAATTTTGGGGTTGATTTAACTAGTAATGGAAAAATTTGATAACTACTTAAAGGAGGAATATACAGAATTAGTCTAGAGAAGTTATAAGTCAATAAGATGTTTCATAAAGTATAGGTGAGCTTCAATGGGTTATAATATCCAATTCGTGTAGTTTGGGAAAACAATTCATAGATAAGTGGCTCTCTATCTAGAATGAAATTTCAGAGGTAGGATAAAAATGATAATTTTGATTTTAAAGTAGCTAGTTCTTGTATAATAGTCTAAAATAATAAATAGATTAAAAATATGATTGATATTAGCATTGATAATGTTTGTAAGTAGTGAATGAAGTGGAATCAACATGATGAAATTAATAGATAAGCGTGAAAGTAGTGGGAGGGAAATAAATATATAGAAATTTTAGCATATAAAAATATTCTATAGGCTATGGAGGATCAAATCCAGAAGATGTCAAAATTTTATGTGATCTTGCATAATAATTATGTGAATTCAATGTAATCATGTTGATGAAAACTATTCTTGATAGCTTGAAAATGAAAAGTATTACGTCATGATTCAAGATAATATTTATATATGGGAATGATGTTATTGAATATTTACTCAATGATAGGTTTTATTTTTCAAGAAATATTTTTCAATTGAATTTAAAGTGGAAGAGTGAGCATAGAGTGAGTAACAGATTCATGATATTGATCCTATTTTACACATAATTATATGTAATGTTAACAATATATTGGGAGAATGAATTTTGATTTTGATGATGAAATATTTAGAGGTAACACTCAGAGACCATTCCTTTTATTTTATATGATTAGAGTTTAGGAGGGAAATTTTAAGTGTTAATAACTACAAAGATGTAGGGTAGAAAATATAGACAATGAGGGTCTAGATGATGTTAAAAGGAAAAATTATCCTGATTCATTATAATTTTTTTATGTTTGTATTTATTAATAAATTATTATATTATAATTGTAACTATTATGTGGTATTAGAAGAAGATGATCTATTTTTTATAGAATAGTACTAGATATATTGCGAGCTTACTCACTATATCATTGTGTAAAAATTTTAATCTATAAGGGGTGTGCATAAAAATGAAATGAGGGGTTATAAATGTTGGGAAATAGATTTGGGAATATGAAGATACCTTCCAAAAAAGAATTTAATCATTGGTGATATTTTTGGAAAGAATATATATTCGACATGACCCAAAAAAATAATGAAAGGGTCACATACATTGTTTGAGAATCCTGAAAAAAATGTTTGTTTCATATATTATATTTATATATATTTCATATGGGTGAGTACGTGATATAAGGATTTAGAGGAAAAAAATTATATCAAACCATAACGGTATATTTCAATGAGGAAATTGAAAAGAAGTAAACATGATTCAACTTCCTTTCTAGTGTTACATCATATTAAAAGACACATAAAGTAGTATTCGAGATACATTGGTTCCCTTTAAAAGATCATAGATTTATTTAAGATAAAGAATGTATATTCAATTAATAGATGTGGTATTTTCAAAATTTATTTAGAAAAATAGTATGGATATAATAATAGGAAGTTTCCTTTTCTTCATTCAGTTTTCTAGTACATTATTAATGTTTCTATATGGTTTTTTCTTATATTGGTAATGATATTCCCATAACAATCATTTATTAAAAAAATATAGAGGATTATATAAATTTAATGTATTATTTTATGATTTCTTTATCTGAAAATTATATACTAGGGTGGTGGGATTTAAAATAGTAATGGAGATTTTGGAAATAAAAAAAAAAATTGAAAGGAATTTCATGGTTAAGGATGAGGATCCTTAAATATGGAAAGGAATGTATAATGATACAGGTATGGATGATAATGAAACTTTTAATGAATTATCTACATGAGTAATGGGTATTTTCAATAAGATTAATTGATTTATAGACGAACTGAAATATTCTACCATTTTAGAGAAATTGGACTAGAAATTATTTTATAGGATGGATAATTATATTTAACATTAGGAATAAATTTTTCATAAAACACGCTATATTATCCATCAACTTGACACCCAAACCATCCCATGAAAAACCCAAGGTGTATTTCTAACCATACTCGTTTGAAAACTACTTCCATGGTCTCAATGAATAATAAATGGGAATTATTTCTCTCATAATATATATACATACACAAAATGAATAATAAATCAACCAAAATACTAAGAAGAAAAAATAAAGAGATGTCAAATTAGAAAAAAAAATAAAAGGAAGAACCGTTTCATAATTGAATTTAAGAATCACTAATAAGTATCATTATACATCAACAAAAGAGAAATAGTATATTGCCAATAACAGAAATTCAACATCCAAGAAAATAAAATAAAATCCAATCCAAACATCTATTATAAAATACATGTGACCCTTGGTTACTCCCAAAATCCTAATAACATTATCCAGCAAAACCTGAACATCCTCAACTAAAGTAATAAATCCAAGTAATACATAATAAATCCATATGAGTTTTATAGAATCTTTTTTGTGTGAATATTATGGGTGAAATGAAGCTCAGTATGACCCAAACTAGAAAATAATGAAGTTTCCTTACAAATGAGATTTCATGTAATACTAGTTTCAAAAAAATAAAAAGAAGATATCGTACATACCTATTTAAAATTAAAAAAGAAAATTATTTATATATATAAAATTCCATTATATTTTTGAAAAAGATAAAATATAACATAGAAACTATTTCCAAGGACTTATCCCTTTAAAAAAATATTTCATATAAACATTCAAAATCCAATTTATATTACCATTTCATAAGAAACTATTAAAACACATTTTAAATAAAATAATAGAATTTAACATATTTATAAATGAAACACTATGTCATCATATGAATAAAGAAAAAATTGATGTATGGTTCCATAGATCCCATCCTAAATAATATACACAAATAAAAAAATCTCTTTATGTATTATCATGAGGTAATAACATGAAATTACAATAAATCTTGTGAGGGAGCCTTATTTGTGATTAGTTTGTAACCATACGTAGGCCCATCGATTCATTCCATTGCCTACAACCAATTTAGAACCATTAATTAGCCTCACCAGTGCCACTCTTATAGAGTATATCCATACAATATAAAATCTATAATACAAAATCTAGAATAGGTAGAAAATATCACTCATCCTCATATGGTTTCCTAGGATCCTTTTGTTTGTAATGAGATAGGAGGTGGACAAACATAAATGAATCAAAACCAGAAAAATTCATTTTTCATCCTACACCATCAAAAAAAAATATTTAACATTTCAATAATATTCTAGTAAAATATAATAATTTCACACAATTTTAAATCCATATCAAGCATAATGAATAAGGTATCAAGGGGTTATCAGGAAAAAAAAATTAGAAAAAAAAATCAAAATTCCCAATTGAGCCATTCATGAAAAGGGTCTCATAATGTATAGTCAATTTAATTCATTTTGAAAAACCATTTCAAATTACTATTTTAAAATCAAATCATTAGAATATATTTCCAAAAAAAAATATAACATAATTCATCAAAATCATTTTTAAGACACACAAAAACTAAAAACTTTTTTAATTAATCATTCAAAGGTTCAAAAAACCCTTTTATAATTTATATTATCACACCAATTTTTTTTCATGTACTACCATCTAATTGTTTCATTGTATTCCACTTGTTGTCAATTCATGATTTTATTTGGGTTTTATAGATTTTAAGTGGGGTTTAAGGTCTGCCTTGAAATTTTGATGTGGTTTGGGACTGAACCTGCAGTTAATATTGCTACAGGTGGCCCACCAACTCATCAGTGATAACTATCATCAAACCAGTGGTATTTTTAGTGGTTATACCACAATGGAAGTATCAATAATACAACCATTTTATAGTGATTCCTGCTTCTAATACAAGGATATTACGTCTTTTTAGATGAATATTTATTACATTACACAATCCATTACCTAAAGACCATAATAGTTTAGTGCATTTGGAATCATGGAACATGATCTTCTTAATTCAAGAAATATCCTTAATGTGTCCCATAAATAACTTTCCATTTAGTACTCCTACATAAAACCATTAGTCATAATATAGGGAAAGGAAACTTAAGAAGGGGTGATATCATATGTTTAGTAAGGGTAAAAAATGGAGATATGTAAGAATATAAAGAATATAAGGGTATGAAAACATGAGCATAATATTGGAAAACCATTCCCTTATTCGGAAAGATCATATACATGAGTCACAACATAAGGATGAAATGTTATTAATATATGATTCATAAGGTAATCAATGAAAATGATCCATTAAATCATGAAATTATTATAGGATATAGATAAATTTCAAAAACTTAATCATAGAAAATCTTATGTCAAGGCAACCCACCTAGACATTTATAACATATTATGATTGGGATAACAACCCATGTACTTTCTTCGGGCATAGGATGACCTCCCTTATTACCCCTTTTGGAATTGTTATTACCTTTTGTGTACAATATTTTTGGAGTGTGATAGCTTCTTTTTTACTGTTTGAGCTCATATGATATTAATCAGTACCCTATGTATTGTAAGGAGATATAGGTCCCACCCTTATTGTTTATAATATAACCAATTTCATTAGTTATAACATAACCGAAGTAACTTAATGAAAATCATATATATGTGTGACATAATATCATAAAACATTCATAAAACTATATAATTAATGGGAATTTATAAACATTTCATTATAAATTAACTTATGTGAAAAAATAATTTTTCATAACCATTTCATAATTTCATCACAACATTACTCTTGGAAAAAAGTAGGTTTCATACATATTTTATTATTGTATAACCCATGGAATTAAAATTGGTTTCATATAAATAATTTCATCATAAACATAAGACCTTGATATAAGAAATAATAATGGTGTACTTAGATCATATATCTATTAAATAATAGGTTACATCAATTTATTCCATCTCAAATGGAAAATTAATTAAAATGATTTCATGAAACATTTCACAATAAAAATAGCCTTTCTAATTTTAAGAACCCTTTTTAAAAAAATTAGAAACCTTTTCTTTGAAAATAGCCTAGAAATATTATAATGAATTCTTCAAATAATAAATTGTTCATTATAGTGGGAAATTATGTTGATAACATACATGTTAATACAATGATTCCATTCACATTTTTTATAAAATTCAAATCAAACTATTTTGGAAAACGATAGGTAGATTCGTTCTAAAAAACATGTGTAAAAATTAAAATAGGGCTAAAAATGTATTTAAAAAATAAATTTAAAAAGATTTAAAGCAATTATAAGAACATTTTTATAAATAATGTATTCTAAAAAATGATTTTTGATCGAAAAGAGTTTTTTAAAAAAACATTCTTTTTCAACTCTTGAGTACCTAATGGGACGAAAATAAATGAAACAAAATTTTCTCATGAAAAAAACATAAGATAATAAAAATAATTTGTTTATTGATAGTTGGATCATAATGTTAAATCATTTTAAACATAATCATAAACAATATTGATAAGCTATAAGATTTTAACATATAAGTATAACAACATTGGTAACTTTGAAGTATAAGCCCCATGAAGGGACATCCTCAAATAAAACATAAAATATCATGAGGATAAATAAATTCATTATATGACATATCAAAGAGATTAAAATACACTTCTTTAAAGAATATAGTTACATAACATAATCATAGGTCTCAAAAAAGAAAAATTGAAGCAAAAATCTCTTAGTGATTTGTTATCTTTTGAACTGTTATCCCCATAAAAGAAGAGTCCTAAAATCGATATGTAAATATAAATAATTTTCCTTAGAATTATCTTAAAATAAATTAATATGGATTATATACAACACATAAATGAAATATGTGGTGAATATGGCATTTTTATCATAAAAATTAAAAGTTATAAGAAAATACATATGATTTACTTGTGGCTTTTTATTACTCAATTAGTAACAATTATAATTTATGTTTCTTGTAATAACTACATTGTTTTTTCCTATATGTTCTGATTTATTATTTCCCATCGTGTAACATTTGTTCTGATTCCAAAATACCTAGAATAACAAAAATGATCCAATTTATATATTTATAAATCAATTATACTTTTAATTCCAAGCATGAAATATTGTTTTGAGAAATTAAGTACATTACATTCATAGAGATAGAAGGTCGGACATACACCAGACTGACATTTAATATTTTCAAAAATCACCATAGAATTGAAGTATGAAATACATTATATTTTTAAAATGACAATGAAATAATAAATACCATATTGTTAGTTATAATATACTTATTCATTGTTAGATTTGTTTTCTCAAGAGGGGGTGGTGGTGGAATTGACTACCCAATACCAAATTTTGTTAAAAACAAATTTATGTAAAATCACCCAGATAATTAAAATAACATAGTCAATTTAAACTCTAGATGGGTAAAAATTATGAACTTCTAAAATATTCCTCAATGATTGATTGTGTCTCAGTAAAATAAAATGAAAAATATTTTAATATTTTAAGTTAATTTATATAATAAAAATATTATATAAACACTAATTGAGATTAAATATAAAAGTAGTGGGTTTTATAGATTAAAACACATTCTATTTAATGATTTTAAATAAATAAAAAACAAAAAATGTAATTAAAATAAGAGGTTCACTCTCAAAGATATTAAGTAATAGACAATATACCAGGTATTTAAAAAGGACTTTATGAATATTATAGATTAGATAGATTTTGAATCTGTGGTATGGTATCAAGAAATATAATAAATGAAGGTATCATAGAATAACCTCACTATAGAAATAATAAATAAAATCCATATTTATTCTTTTCATTTTGGGATTATCAAATATTTAAAAAATGGCAATGAGAAGAAGCCGAATATAAATTATACGATAATATTAAACAATGGAGAAAAGTAAATTTATTATATCCAAAAGGAGATAAAAAAAAAACATACAAACATCCCTATCAAAGACTTAATGTTTACACTCAACACCTCTCCGAATGGGTATTTAGAAAAAGAGGTTTTTTTCCCTTTCCATTTTCAGATGTAGAGGGAACAAAATTAAATTATTGGGATATAGTAACTATGGTTTATGTTGTAGATAAGAAATAGTAGTAGTAGGGATGGAGGTAGAAGGTGTAGTATCCCAAATGATCATTAGTCATAGCTGTCGAACAACATTCACTGGAGATAAACTTAGAGGCTAGAAATAGGTAGGACTTGAATCATTGTCATCACTAGAAATAATTGTTCTAAATATTTTGGAGTAGTAGCTATAGAATTCAAATAAAAAGTCACTAGTACGACCTCATGTGAAACTAATTTATTCCTAGAAACATGCAAAATTGTTTCATCAATTTGATGAAATCCATAATTATGTATCCTCCCAACTCCATGGAACTGAAAACATATTGATTATCCTCAGAAAAACAGAATAATAGGTGTAACTTATTTCAACTAAGAGAACTTCACCATGAAATATCTTGTAACATGTGAAAATCAATGGTTCTCTGTAAGAAAATTAATGTGGGTGTCTAGTTCTATCCTAGTATAAATCCAGGATAGGAAATTCATAACTTCCATTTGATGGACTCTCTATCATTTCTAATATAATTCACACCTTACCTTAACATATCATACACATTATCGCTATTATGTTGTATCTTCATAGATCTTTCAAAATAGATATCTACAAAATCCCCTGAAACAGGTTGAAGCACCTCTCTAAAAATTGATATTATCAACTAGACACCAAGAGAAAGAGGGAGATAAATCAAAGTATAATCCATAGATAATATATTCTCCACCTTCCCTAACAAATTATTTAGAGAATATAAAAAATAATATCTCATCTCTTCCATGGTATACCACAAAGTATCCATCTAGTTTTCTAACCTCTTGTTATCTGTCTCCACTTCTTGAATATAATGCATCATCTTGGATTAGATGGGGTGAATCATAATCTCAAATAAATATATAGCCTCTCTCTCACTAAGATTAGTGACATGAGTAACCTGATTTCTCAAAATAATACCAAAATTAGATAAAATTCTCTATCTTTATCTCCTTATAGTACTCTAGTTCATCTCAGTATACAACATCAACAGAGGAAATCAAATCAACTTGTGTAGGAGCAGAAGTAATGAAAGGGCCACATCAGCCTCTAATTGCTCATAATTGGTATGCACATATAATGAAAATCAATATCACTCCCCTAAAACATCTATCTGTTCCACCACTTATCCCTTATTATCCATCTATACATGAAGTAGAAAAGTATGTTTACCATGATTTGGTGTGATTCTATCATTATCTAAGTCATGTTTGTTTAATCCTAGTATCACACACCTTAGATACTTATCCCATTATTCATGAGTTGGGTCACCCAACATGATAGAAGACCCACCATTAGTCTTTAAAACTACATGATCCAAATTTATAAGATGAAAAACCATCTTCTGATCAAAATTTGGAATATCATATGTTTTATCAATAAATTCATGCTTAGAAAATTCACAATAAATAGGGTTAACATGGTGAATAACAATGTTTGGGGGATTCCACCCCCCCCCCCGAACAGATGCTTCCAAGTCATATCTTATATCTCAATCAACATATTGAACAAAGATAGGTTTTTTCCTTATACATAAAAACAATTGATAAACCAAGAGAATAAAAACCTAACTGATGCATCTAAACATACTCATAACTAATAAGGCCTTCAGGACAATCATGACCTTAACCACCTCCATCTTCACTACCATATCTATCACAATTTCCTTCATATTTTCCATCGCGGTAATAATTATATTTTCATTTTTTATCATTTACTTCACTTTAATGTTTTTCATTTTATACTAATTATTCACCACCATTTTCACCATTTTCACAATTTTCATAATCAGATAACTCAAAATATTATTTAGAAACCTCAGTTTCTTCTTCTTCACATACTTTTTTTGAAAGATTCTCTCATACATATAGAGCTCTAAGAGCACTACGATCACCATAAGAGATTGATGGATGACTCTTAGGCCAATATAGGAAAATAAATTCATCATATAATAACTCTTGTTCCTTATCTATAGATGTATCATCCACTTCTTCTTCTTCTATTTCCTCATCAGAATATTACACCACTTCATCTGGGTCCATGTTAGGATCTATTTTATTTTTCAGCCTACATGGGTGAAAAATCAGATTGAACTCCTCATAAATCTTGTCAGGATCAATAACCCACTACATATTTGACGTTAACAACTTATATTAATTATTTTACAAATAAATCTTGTAAGTAAAACACTAAAAATTATAGTTCTAATTTTTTGTCTTCATATTCTAACATCTTAGTCTGAATCATGATTGAAATAAACATAGGGTAATTAATAGAGTTTCGTCTAGATAATGTTTTACACATCTTCATCAAATGAATAATTAGAAATAAAAAAAATTTAATCTATTCACCTCTATATAACATAAGATATATAAATATCGATATATAATTTAAATAAAATAACCATCCCTTAGGTAAAATTTATGTTTAATAAACAAAAAGAGAGAACATAAATCACCATATAACTCAGTTGAAGCTTGTCGTCTTATAATTACATGTCTAGTGAGCTCTAACAAATCATCCCCCTACCAAAAAAAATCCCTGTCACATGGAATGAAAACTTTATAATAAATTGAAACACATATGTAAGGTACTTTCAAACATCCATCCAATTGACTTGAAGTGAAAACAACATTCTATACAACTATTCTACTTCGAACCCAATCAATATCATCCCCAAAGATAAACTCTTCATTCTGATAAAATTGATGCAATATCCTTGGATAGAATTGCCTACTGTTATTAGAGAACCACTCTACCCATCTGTGGTCTTAGATTATATTATGTACTATTTATCATATCAACATCAACAAACTACCATGAATTTTTTATTTTATAAAATTTTTTTATTCATGATACATAGGTGTTAGGGATCGACTATAGAGTTTCTCAGAACTCATTTATACTTCTTTGAAGTATGGGACACTTCCAAAGATGAAACTGCTTCTCGTATCACAACAAACCTAGAAATTTTCTTAGAAGTATTGGACGATGTCAAGGGATGTAGATAGTTTGGGAGAGATGGGGTCACAAAGAAGTTCAAGAGGCAAAGGTGCATAATAGAAAACATAAATATTAGACTAAGTGTCTAATTTATATAATTTAGGGATTTGAAAACAAAAAAAATAAAATTTACCCAAAAAATAAATTAAACATTTGACCCATAAATAATAATTAGCAATAATGACTAAAAAACAATGGAAGTTTGTTTTAGTGGTGGGTTATTTCAATGGTGGGTAAAAACTAATGGTGGGTAAACATAAATATTGGTTAAATTCTAATGGTGGATCCTTGAAAATTATTTTTAACTAAAAATTATCATTCCAAACTCATGTTTGATGTAGTTCATTATCTCATAATTCAATGTCTTAGTTCAAATATCAGTAAGGTGAAGCTCAATTACAATGTATTAAAGAGTTATATGACCCTTTGGAAACATATATATAAAAAATATATGTCTTACATCAATGTGGTTTGTTCTTGTTCTAGATAAATGTTTTTTAGAAATATTCTTCGCACTTATTTTGTCAGAATTTATAATTAAATTTTATAATTGATATCCATAGTCTAGAAAAGTGTGTTTCATCCAAAATTATTAAGAACTTTAGCTACCTATTACTATGAATTCATCATCAACAGAAGATAGTGTAATAGAGTTTGGTTTCATACTTGGCCAATATATTAAAGACTTGACTAAATAATGACATGTTCCAAATGTTTTTTCTATCTAACTTGAAACCACAAAAAGTAGTATCTGAATAACTATGTCGTTCAAATGTTTTTACTCTAGAGTATAACAATCCTAAATTTATTGTATTGTTGAGTTATTTGAAAATATGTTCAATTATAGGTAAGCATGAATATTTTTGGAGTTTTTGAAAATGAGTGCACATAGAAATACTAGACCTAATGTGAAGTTAGTTAGTAGTAATGTCAGGAAGACTTACAATCATAAATATTTAATTTTTTATCCTCTAATTTATCATCCTCATAATGATCCAATTTACAAGTGGTACTCATAGGGCTATCACTACTTGTAGTTCCATCCAGTAAACATTTTAAAAATTCATTTAGTACCTTTATTATGATTTAAAAAAATTCCTTATCTATTTTGAAAAATCTAAAATATATGAAATAACTTTTGTTCATCTATTAAACTAATTTGAAATTAATTTTTCATCATTTTTGAAAATTTAGTACATAATGACGTTTTAGAAGACCCAAATTAATATCATATACATATATTTTATCAACTAGAATTTTTTTTAAAGTCGTGGTTCACTTATAGCTTTTGAAAGTTCTTTTGAAATAAAATAATAGTTGATCCCATCATTCAATGCTCTATGAGATTGTTTTGAATTATATACAGATTTTTTTAATTTAAAAACATGATTTGGAAAATTATGATTTTTAAATCTACAGTATTTTTCAACAAAAACATCCCCAATTATATACACATTGGGGAATTAATTTTTTATATCCATTTGATATAATTTAAAACCTCGGTGTGAATCATGGGAATGTAAAAATATGATGGTTTCAATTCCATGTAAATGTAAAATGGTTTCCTTATAGTCCATAACCACTTGGTGAATAAATTCTTGTGTAACATGTCAATCATTGTTCCTTACAATAGTGAAATATTCATTAATTTTTTTTTCTAAACAACCATTTAGTGCCTATAGTAATGGTGTTATTAGGTATATCAACATTTTCTCATACAAGATTTCATTCAAATTGATTATGTTTTTCTTGTATTGTAATTAACCATAATTCAACATTAATTACATCAATGATGTTCTAAGCTTCATGTTGTGACAAAAATGCATGATGTGCATCCTAGTTTCTTAGATAATCTCTAGTTTGTGTACCTCTATCTAAGTCTCCAACTAATGTATCTATTGGATGGTACTTAAGAGTATAAAAATCCAAAGAAAATGATTGTATAGGAATCTCACGAGATTCTATAGTTTCTGGTTTATGTTTTTGAAGTTCCTCAGAACTGGATGAATTTTTTGTTTTTTTATAATATAGTTAGATGGTTTATAATTTATGTTCAAATTAGATAAATCGTCCTCATGTTTTTCTAATGTATTATTAGGTTCATGTGGATTTGTCTCATGAATATTGGCATGGATAGAAACTTCAAAAACATTGGTTCTTTTGATAAAAACATATTTCGTATTTAATTTAGGATGTATAACTAAGGAACATTATTTTATCTCTTTTGTAGGATAACAAGTCACGAATAACCATTGTTTCATGAATAATGAAATTAGAACCAAATACTCTAAAGTAAATAACCATTGGATTTATTTTATTCTAATGTTATTAAGGGGGATTCTTAAAGATATTTCTAATTAAAACTCTATTAATTATATAGAATGATATTTTAAAACCTCTATAAAAAAGTATACGGATAATTTATATTCATTAAGAACATTCCATGCTATCTCTTTAAGTGTTCAATTATTTCTTTTTTTGACTCCATTCTATATGGGGTTGTATGAATAGATAATTTATGTTTATATACATTTTTTGAGAAGACGGATTCAGTGTATTCATTTTTAAACTCATGTTCATGGTCACTTTTTAATGTTTTAGTTCTATGTCCAGTTTGGATTTCTGTAGATTTTTTGTACTTGGTAAAGTAAGTTGAAACATCAGCTTTGTGATCTAAAATAAATACAAAAGTAGACCTAGAAAAGTCATCTAAATGCACATGGAAATATTGAATCCCATTTAAACGAGAAAATATAGATGTTATAAAATATTCCATATAAAAAATCAGGAGTTTGATATGTTGAAACTTCTTTCATTAATTTAAAATATAGATTGTGTTGTTTTTATTTTTTATATTGGTTATAATATTTTTCCTCTAGGAATTCCTATATAGGAAGAACCATGTCTAGTACTTTGTTTGTACTAATTTTATGTGAGTGAATATTAAAGTGGCCTCATCTCCGATGTAATACCCATAATTCTCTATAAAATAAACTTATGAATGAAACATTTTGTAAAACTAATGAATCATGATTAATATAGAACACATTTTTACTTCTCAAAGTTATAAATAATAATTAATTTTTGAAATCAATTACATTGAAAGACCTATTCTCAAAAATCACATTAACACCACCATCACATATCTATGATATTTTAAGAAGATTTTATTTTAAGCCATTAAAAAATATTACTATAGATATTAAAACAAAATTAGTGTTACCAATTTAGCCAAGGCTAATTATTTTTCCTTTAATTGTTTCACCAAAAGTGACATGAACACAATCAACCATTATTAAATTGTTGGAGGTTGATAAGTATCCTATTATATGTCTATAAATATCATTGTACACATACAATATATTTATTCATGATATCTTTATGAAATTCCACTATAAAAAAAGTTTATTCCAAAAATTATTTGGTACCCAAATTTGTTTATTTCTAGAGATGTTAGTAACGAAAGCTTTAGAGACCCATATTTTTTAAATATGTTTCTTATAAAGATATTTTAAACTCTTTGAAATATAAACCTTATGATTTCCACTTGAATAAAAACTTCCAGTAGAATTTACAGAAATATATTTAGGAACTAAATTGTTCATAACGATTATTATTTTTTGATAATGGTAACCTATACCTTAAATATATATAGGTTCTATATGTTTCCCTAGTATTTGGGTGAGAGTTTACCTTAAATTTTATACTCTCTCAAAATCTATCTTTAATTCCTCAATACATAATTTTATTTATATATTTTTTTCATCAAGTGATAATTCATATATTTCACTAAAGCAAGGTAAAACTTAACACTATCAAATAAAGCATTTTCCTTCTTTAAAAGTTTGGATTTATCTATAATCTCATTAATGGTAACTTCAGAATTTTTGGAATATTTTAACATTTCTCCTTTTGAAATATAATCATCATTTTGTTCATCTAAAAAATGATATGTATTACATACAATAGATATTGTACGTAAATTAAAAATATTTATCATGAAGAACATATTTTATCTCTCCGGATTTTCATCCTGAGTTGAGTCTGAGTCATTGGGGCTTTCATAATAGGTACTCTAGGTTGCTCTTATATCTTTCTTATATTTTTTATAATTATCCTTAAACATATTTTTGTACTTTACCTTTGGAGAGTCGAAATTAACATGTCCTTTTATTTTATTTTATAACTGGTATTTTTATGTGAATTATTATCCATTTTCCAATAATTCTTACAATTAAAACTATTATCATACATTCCCTTACAGCTCAGGTTTTTAAATAAGTGATTCTTTGTGTATAATTTCTTAATCCTTAGAGATGAATGACACATTTTCTTATCACTATCAGCAGGTGATTCCTCCCCATAGGGGTTTTCATCTTGTATTCTTTTTTCTATTTTGATATAGTTGTTATGAAGGCTCCATATTTCATCTTAGTTGAACATTCTCTTAATTATTAAGTTTTAGATCTTCCTCATAAATCATCAAATTTATAATAGATTCCTCGACATGTAGTTTACTGATGTAACATGAGTCTCTTATTGAAATTGATGCTCATCTCCATCTCTTAGGAAAAAATCTCATCAGTTTCATGATTTGGTCTTCTTCTGAAACTAAATTCCTTATAGAGCTCCTTATGTTCACTATTTTATTAAACTAAAGATACTTATCAGAAATTGTCTCATCATTTTTCATATTTAATGTACCATTTTAATTGTTTAAGTTTTCAATCACTTTTCATGATTAATACAGAATGTATCCCAAATTTTATAAGAAGTTTTACTAGAAGATATAATATTAAAATAATAATCACATAATGAACATAAAAGTGCATTCAATGGTTTTCATATATTGTTATTAAAATGTTTATTTCCATCATCTCATGTATTCCTAGAAGTCTTAGGTAATTCATATTTATCTTCTGTAAGAGAAAATATTACAAAACCCAAGCTTTTAATGTGAATTTTTGTCATTATTTTCCTTTTGGAAAAGTTATTTCCAATATAAAATGGAGGTACCTTGGTAGAAGAACCTTTTAGACTATTATCCATTTTAAAAACTCAATTTATAACTATCAAATTTTTAGATGATTAAAATACAACTAAATTAACATTTGAAAATATTTTGAAAAAAACATAAATCCAATGGTTGGTCATAGTGAGTATCTTAAGGTGGGGGGGGGGGTTAATTGAGCACCCAAGAAAATATTTTTACAAAAATATTCAGAAAATTCCAAAAATAATTATAATAAAAAGATTAATCAAAATAATATATCTATATATATTATAATCATTTAAAATATTTTTCAGAGAGTGGTTATGTCTTAGTAAAATAATTTGAAAAATACGCTATCTTTTGAAATTAATTTACTTAATGAAAATATAATATAAACAGTAATTAAGATTTTATATAAATTATTGATTTATATAGTATAAAGCATCAAAATGATGAAAAACAAAAAAAATAGCAGTATTAAAATCAGAGGTACAATCTCAAGCTGACAACTAATTCCCTCCACTTAGAAATCACCTACTACCAAGAAGATTATATAAATATTATCTTGATCCAAAACATAGACCGGGTATACACAATAGCTAACAATTTTCACAGAAACATAGTGACATTTTCTGTAAGAACTGTGGGAAAAGAATAAACACAGACCACAAAAGGGAAACATCTACAACCCCATAGGTAATCAAAATTAAAGAGAGTCAAGAAGATATTTATGATCTTCTAGTAAATGAAAAGGAAAAATATGTTTTTAATAAATAGGTTAAACCACACCCTTCTCAAATTTTAAAGGCAAAATGAACAAATATAATGTATAAAGAGAGGAAAAAGCTAATGTTTGTCTATTTGATATTCTTTAGAAGCTTGAGACTCCTCAAATGTATCTTGGAGTGGAGCTCGAGTCATATTTATTAAAATTACAGTAAATTAGGGCATCATAATCTCTCTTGTTCTAACTATGGGGATGTATTTGAATGTATAGTATGTTCTAATATTTTCTAGTGATATGTATGTAAGTATTCAACATGTATGTTCTCAACAAAGGCACACAATTCACAACACTCTTACATTTTGTTAAATATTATTTCAGTACTTCTATATTACATGCATGAGAGAGTCTAATTTTTTTAATCACTCAATATAATTATGAAGTATTCATTTGAAGAAATGTCATCAGGATATTCTACTCCTCATACCGAAAATGTACCCAAAATTTATTTCATTCCTGCATTATTTAATAAACCCAATATTAAAAAAACAATTGTAAATTAGATAATATAGTCATTAGAATAATTTAATTCAAATCATGAAGAAACATTTATGGTGACTCTTCTGGTAGAAAGACAACTCTGGTGGTGACATATCATGTCAATGGATTAATCTGTTGGTGAGTTAGGACAATTATGATTTAGGTTGATGGTAGGCCATGCACAACAGTGACACATCTCAATGCTGAGTCTTTTAAGGAATCATATCTTCAAAAAACTTTTCCAAATTTCTTGTATGTGGATAAAGTTTAATGGTAGGTAATATAC
The DNA here is from genome assembly GCA_963277665.1 of Viscum album. Taxonomy (NCBI): domain Eukaryota; kingdom Viridiplantae; phylum Streptophyta; class Magnoliopsida; order Santalales; family Viscaceae; genus Viscum; species Viscum album. Next base: position 585,417,863 of record OY728160.1, on the reverse strand, counting down.
AATGGTGATTCCTATTTTTTTATGAGTCGTGACTGGATGTGAATTAATTCTAGATGTGAGTCATCCTCAACAGTGAATTCTCACTCGAAGTATGTATTTCCATATTTTTTTTCAATAATTTAGTAAACTATTTTTTATTATAAAATCCTATCATAAGGAATAAAAACCATAAATCATAATTAACATGATTTTTGAGCATTAGAATAAGGATGTATCAAAACATATATATTTCTCAATGTTTTATGGTGTTAAAAAGAGATTCACATCCCTTTATGATGGAAATGGTCCACACGTACATGAATTATGTAACCAAATTTTAGTGAGTTATAACCTAATAAATAAAATAATATATTATATTTTCAAAATCCTGAAAATGTAATCAATATCATAATCTTTTCATGTATATTAGATATATTAATTAAATTTATTTTTTTTATCTTCTATGTAATGCATCAGTGTAAAAAAATCACATCGCTTTGCAAGGAGGTAATCTACTGTACACATGAGCGACGTTATTCTATCCCCTATGGAATGGAATGAAAATGTAATATATTATATAATGAATAAATATGCATTATTTGGTTATAATTTTCATATATATACTTTATATCAATCATCATACCAAACTGTGAGAGGTGGTAATAAAAAAAATTAAATAGGTGCATGAGGTAGTAGTCCGCCGTACACACTAATGATGATTTAGTAACCCATTTGATGGAATTAAAGATGGATATAGGCCATTAAATTATCAAAAAAATATATATGTAAATTTATTATACATATTTTATTATATAATTTGAGTTAAATAATAATTGATGTAGGTGGAAGAAGAGATAATATAAAAACACACATCGAAGAAAAATACATATTTTTTTTGTTAACCTCATTAGGATTGAACCAAAACACATCATAGGTTAGATTTATACCCACAATACTTCCTCGATGATGATAGTAGAGAATTCAAGAAGTGATTTGAGAAGGTATTGATATAAAAAATATTTTTATAGTTTCAATTAGATAGGTGAGGGGTTTCCTTTTATAAGTGAGGTGAGTGCCACATTTTTTTTTAAAGAAATAGATATACCCACATTTTTTTCATTGAAAAAGACTCAAATATAAATTATTATAATTAATTACAAATTATACCGCCAAAATAGGGCCATAAAATATATTTTAGACAACTTTTCCAGTTATTTTAACCCTTATCATTTTTGTTTAACCCATAGTAAACTCATTTTACCTTAACCACAGTAATTAATTTTTACTATTAACACTATTCAATTTTTTCAAAAATTAAATTAAAAATATTATAAAATATAGATTATACTAATTCAAAATACATAATTAATTTTTCCAAATACTATTTATAAAATTTTTAAAATGTATTTTAGAATTAATCACACATACATGACAAAGAAGTGTGTTTTCAATGACAAAATTCTCGAATGTCTAAAATGTTTTTATTTGCCGTTTTATTATAAAATTAATGAAAATGAAATAAATAGGACTAATAGATATTTCATTGAACTAATTTTACTTTAAATCCAATTTAAAATATAATTTAACTTGACAAATAATTTAAACCAAAAGGCATTTTTCAATTATAATTCATTATTTTTCCATATAAATCAAAAGATTAATCTTTAATGAAATTTCTAGAAATTTCACCCTATGTAAATTTCAAAATTATGATTTCAAATTTTTATTTTTATTTTTGAAATAAATTTTAAAAAATTTCCACAAATTTATTAGAAAATCAATGTGCAAAAATGGATACAAAACTATTTTTGGAAAAATATAGTTTTAAGCGTAAAACTGTATTTATTCTTATCCATTTTATATAAAACACAGAAGTTGAATAGTAAATATTTTACTAAATATATAATATATAATTTTAATTAAAATATCCACCAAATTTATTATCTTAATTTATAGAGGCAAAACATGTTTTTGTGCACACAAATAGTTTTAAGAAATTGGTTTCCTTTATTTTATGAAGGTTTTTATTTTTATTTATATTTAACTGGTAAAATAATAATAAATTTTATAAACTTATTTAAACCATATATTTTTATAATTTAGTATATATTATTCATACATTCAATTATATGTTTTAAGAGATAAGTATCATTTTAAATAATAATATTTTAATATTATTTCATATTTTATTTAAACTTGGAATTAGGGGTAATGAAAGATTGAATTACTAATTCTTGTAACAAACGATATACACTATGTCATTTTTAATTAAAGATAAACATTACTTTTTTTGTAACCCAAAAATTATATATATAATTAAATTAATTTTAACAAATAAAATAATTTCGAGTTATTACATTATACCCCCTTAAAAGGAATTTATCCCTCAAAATTTATATCTTTCATCAGTGATTTTACTTTTGTAAATTCATTTACAGAAATAAATTTCAAACAAAAAATGTTTATTAAACACCCTCTTAAATAAAATAGAAAGGGTAGTGTGTAATTCATCTAGAGAAACTGTTACCTTGTTTCCAAATAATAGAATATAGGTTGGAAGTGAACACATTGATATAGAAAAGAACTTTTACATATGAATACTAATAAAAAATGATAGGGAGCATGGATCAAAATGTAGTGGGTTATCTTGGGATGGTTAATGACAACAATGTCGTAAACCAAAGAGTATTTTAAATGTTCATTGATATTATCAAAAATGATGATAACATGAAAACATATTATTTTGAAAATCCTTAACCTATTTTTGTGTAATTTATTTTCCTCAAAGAGTGAGACCATATGAAAATTTATGTACTTGATATATTTTTATTTTATAGGTACAATTTCATCCATTGGTTTTTCGTTGATCAATTTTCACTTCATCTCTTACTCTAATAAATGAATTTTTTCATGTCTAAATCACTAAATATGATCCATAAAATACTGATAATCCATTCCGTCTATGTGTACTTAAGAAAGCTTAACAATGGATAACCAATACAGACAAATCTTTATATGGAGAAGTAATATGTTAATATATAAAACCATTTCTAGAATTTAAAAGAAATTATTTCATGCATTTTTAACCTTATAACACTTAAAAAATTTAAAATTTATAAATAATATAACTAAAATAATCAAAATTAACATAACACTAATCCCATATAAATCATAAGGTACCTCATGATTATTACATACTAAATATGTGAATACCTTCATCATGTATTGTCTTGAAACATTGTAATAACCCAAATTACCACAAATACTTATTGAAAACATACATACTTGTTCATTCCTTACATAAAACATAGAATCATAGATATATTAGTCAAATCCAAAAATTTTATAATCATTATTAATGAGAGAATATACCTATCTATTTTAAAATCATTAACTATCTACAAAGAGATAAAAAAATACAACTTACTTTATCCATGTCAATAATCTCATTATCCCAATATCATTACCTCAACAAGAATAACATATTAAGGGATATATTTCCATTAATTATGTTTTTTACACAAATATCACATTGCTATTAAAAAAATTTTCTTAGTTATCGGTTCCGTTAATCCCATTCTTGAAAATCATTAATTCTGATCTTCTACCAAATATAATGACCCCACCATAGAAATTTCATAAAACACATAGTTTGATTAGATGTAATAGTCTTATATTTCAAATGATCGTATCAGTTTTGAGTTTTAGAGTATTAGTTAATAATTCATACATGAGAACCCACGAGAATAAAAAGTTGTTTTACTAAATCAGTATCCTTTTTCCATAATATTAATGTTTTTATTAAGACATGAATTGATCCATGAAAAATATTCACATTATTCAGATTGGATTCTTATTTACTATTACCCATCCTTAAATCCCAATAAAAATCATATTAATACATTGGATGAGAAAAAAATATCATTAACTAATATAATAAGGAAACAAATCGTTAGTACATGAATACTTATAAACATAAGAAATCATTTTCACAATGACATACTTCTCTCCCTTAAAGTATCATATACATTATTCGGTAAAAAATGTGATTTCCATAAAACATAGAAAACATATATATTCAATTTAGGTGAATTGGGGAGTTACTTATAATTTTAATTCTCCTGGCTATCATATTATTTGTAACCGTTATAGTTACCTTGAAATGTAACCCTCATAAAAACCTTATGATGTAACCCTAACGACAACCTTATTGTGTAACTTTCATTGTTTCAATTTACTAAATGACTCGAATGCATTTTTATTTATTTCAGATAACCCACTATCAAGGGATGAGGGGAAATCCTTAGAGGTCCCATTGGCTTTTGAGATTACATTTCCTGTAGGCTTTATGACATTACATGCCTCGTAGGTCTTAAGGAAAAGATATAGAACATGAAAAGTTGAAAATGACCCTCCCCTACAACTTCAATGTTATCATCTCTCCACATTTTCATGATTTTTTGGCTAGATATCCTGTGTAGAGATGCACATGACTGATACGGATGTCAATGACATACCATCTCATTCTTCCAAATATGTTAGCTATGCTCTACTGAATGTTCAATGCTCTTGAATCCTCCTCTAGATATGGTTCCTTGTATAATCTGTATGGGAATCTACATATCAGGTGGATCTGAAGTCATTGAGGTGGCTCTAAGGCCTTAAATGTGGCCTCAAAGCCTTACTGTCCAGAAGGCATGGGTGTCTCTAAGGCCTTAAGGACTCAAAGCCTAAACATGTGGCCCAAGGTGAATAGTTCCAACTATTATAGTATCGAAAAATACAATCTAAAGTACTACTACAGTACCTACAACATAATTGTTACAGTGATGCTATAGTGATTCTACAATTCTAGAATTATGTCTCTGCCTGGTTTTGAACATGGGTCTCAGGGATGCACTTAGAGAGACCTCACCAATTGGGATGCGGCTCATGTTTTCATAGTTACAATTGTAATAACCATTACAGTCATCTAAAAACATAAACATCCCAATTCATTATATGGAGATATAGGTTCCACACTTCATTATAAACAATGCCCAAGAACTATATCATAATTAGGATATATGAACACTTGTATCATAAAAACATTTCTTGAGTAAAATCATATTTAAAAAAATACTATGAAAATACAAAGGAAACATTTTTATTTCTAAATAAAAATATAATATTGTAAATATAACATCAAAAAATTTATGATTCATGAAATATAGAAAATTATCACTTTCTATACAAGGTAAAAAACATTCTTTTTTAATTTTGTAAAAAACATTAAAGAGGACCTTAAAAGAAAAATACACTACCTTTGGATCAGATAACTTAAAACATGTTAAAAACTATAATATAATGGATTAAAGTGAGTTATTAATATATTATATAACAATATTAATTTATATAATACCTTATATGATCTTTTTATAATAACCTTCCACCCATTTATTAATAATATTTTTGTTCTTTCCATGTTTTATATGAATTCTTTAAATTGATACCACAATAATTTTAGTACAGACATCCTTGAAAAAAAAATTAATACATTAATAAGATAATATTTATACATTTAGGTCATATTATAAAATTATATGTTAATTTAAACAATTCCATGATTGTGGAAATGGGAAACCAAAACTCGTCATCCATGAAGGTGGTGAATTGGCACACCATGAACGATGATTTAATTTTTAAGAGTAACAGGATAATATAAGAGATTTTATGATTTATATACCAGAAATAAAATAAAATTTTAGTATGTAAATGATACTAGACATAGCATGAAACATTTTATACGAGATGAGAAAAAGTAGAAGTGAGAAAAAATTAAAACTGAAAGAGGAATTTACATCATGTATCTTTTCTCCATGAGAACCTCCATACAGCTTTTAGAATTGGTGTTTTTGTGAGATCAAGAACATTGGAATATGTCAAGGTATGAGGATAAAAGAATTTTTAAAAATATAGTTGATAAATATGGATTAATTTGATGAAATTAAATGAATTAATGAGTCCCTTTTTATAATTGAGGTGTGGGGTAATTTAAGAATTACATAAAATATTAAAATATAATTAGACTAATATAGGTTTTAAGGCTTACAAAAGGCCTACAAGATAATGGGTATGGAATTTTAGACATAATATTATCTAATTTGTTTTTATTAATGATTTTTTTATTTTAAAATAATTAAATAAAATATTACATTCAGGAAACATATTTTTTTTCAAATTAAACACTATTAATAACTATGAATTTAAAAAGCATAAAAACGTTTTAAAATAAAAAAATTATTTATTATATTATAGAAATATCATATTAATATATATAAATTTTATATTAGAATAAAAATATAAAAATAATATTTATTTTAATATTTTAAATATCATTTATTTGATATATTCATTAAAATTACAAATAATACATCATCGTTTTGCAAGCCTTTATTGTCTTATTTTTACCTAAAAAATAAAAATAAAATTTCATGTATAAGGTAAATTTATTATATATCCATGCAATATTTATTCTCTAAAAACACTTCATGAAAACCATATATTAAAATATTAAGCTTATTAAAAACAATATTGTGAACAATTTGACTTACATTTAATTAAAATATTATAATTTTCATAATTTGAATTAGTTTGGTTGAAAAAATCTCCCAAATTTGATTCAATACAAGAAATTTCTTGATAATTAAACAGAAATTTAGATTTATTAGATTTTTGGCTCATTTAGGAGTTCGCATAGTTTTTATTAAAAATATATATATATATATTTTTCTTCTACATGAACAAACATTGTATCAGCATTCCATAATCATTAAAATTAATTATTTTCTATATAAAAATCAAAAATACATTATTATAATAAAAATAAAATAATTAGGTTTAGTATAATCATTTAGATGCATTCAATAATTATATTTAATCATCTCCATGTCAGGACACCATCTTTAATTTTTTTAATTTGTCTTTTCTTACCTTACACAATAATTACACATGAATTTTGATAATACTAGTGTTATATAACTTTATAATTCGTAATTAGTAGCCAAAAACATCAATTACAAATAATAATTAATAAAACTTTCATGGAAATAATTTTAAGCATTAAATTGTTATCTACAAGTCACTAATTTTGACATTGTCGACACTGCACATACACTTCGTCAGTACTAATAAGGATTACTCTACATATAATTAAATAAATTTTAGTGTACATGTTATGAATTATTTTTGTAAAAATTTTCTCTTATAAAATTATAGGTGTTTCATTTCATATGTTTTATAAATTTTATATCATTATTTATTTCTTGAATATGTCTCAAAAAATACTTTATTTTGAAAAATTGTATTTTTTTCAATTGACTACAAATATAATTTTTCTTTAAATTCCTAAAAACTCATACTAAGATAATTTTAAAATGATATTTTTTTATTTTAATATAAATTCTATAAATTCAAAATTAACACTATAAATATAACCATATTAGAAACTTTTTTTAATAGAATTATTTATTTTAATAATTACATAAAATAATTAATTTAACAATTAATTCATTAATATTAATAAATATGAAAATAAATTATTCATTTTATAACTAATATTTACATTATCCCACTTAGTGTTAAATTGTGTCCCCAAAATTTTATTCACCTATTAAACAAATTGTGATACATTTCCCTTATAAAATTTTCAGATTCTCATGTTTCTTTTTCAACCATGTGGCTTCTCCACAAAACATTAACCTAGTGAATTAACAATTTCAAAAAAACCTCCACTCTAAGATTATGATATTGAATAAGTTTCTATTTATAAGCATCTTTCTCTTCCATCTGAACAACTTTTGGGATCAAAAATATGATATGAATCTGACACATACTTTCTTATCATCAAAATAAGAAAAAAAAATTGTACTTGAGATAAACTTGGATAAAAAGCTACATGGTGGGAGAATAGTCCAAATTTCTCATGGATTTCAAAAGGTCCAATGAACCTTGGACCAGTAATAGAGACGGAAGGATGCTCGCGAGAGCGCTGCAGCGAAAAACCCTAAACCTGTCTTTGACCTAGTCTTCATCGATGGCTGGCTTCGATCCGCAATGGGAATCCCCCACTTTGCCCACTCTGGCGACCTCAGGTGCTGAATCCTCCAAAATCGAAGTGGGAAATCTAGAGGTTCCACTTCGAGCACTACCTGTTTCCTTCCGCGATGCACTTCAAGGCTCGGATCTCAGCAGCGTGAAGGAGCATAAGCCTCCTCTTATAAAAAAGCTAGAGGATGGTGGATTCTCTGTTGAGGCAGATCTCGAAGCGCTGAAGCAAAGGGAATCTCTGTGCCAATTCTCAGTTCTTGGTCGTGTTGTTTACAGCACAGGTGATCGTCCCTGGTCTCTAACTGATCTCAAAGGAAGAATTGCACATTGCTGGAATTCTCTCAATTGGAAGATGATCCCCATCGGCAAAGGGTATTATCATATTCTTCTCAATTCCCAGGAGCAACTTGAACAGGTTTGGAGACTAGGTAATATTCATCTTAAACCAGGTCTCCTTAGAATTTCAGATTGGGATGTTTCTTTTAACCCCCACACTCACAGGAACCATTTGGCACAAGTCTGGATTCGAATTCATGGTCTTAACTGGTTTTTTTGGCACCCTAAGATCCTAAATAACATAGCCTCCTGTATAGGTTCCCCCATTAAAATTGACCATAGAACATTGAATGGAGACCTTGGATTGTTTTCTAGAATCATGGTTGAAGTAAATCTAGCTTCTGAACTGCCTTTGGTCATAAATTTTAATGCTCCCAATTATAGAACTGACATCAGGATAGAATATGAAAGGAAACCTCCTTTTTGTGAGGTCTGCAAATTGATAGGGCACAATGTTGCTAACTGTAGAGTGGTTAGAAGGCAAGTTGACCCCTCTATTTCTAATGACTGGAAATAAAACAAACTTAGCAAGAAAGGTAAAGCTTTGTTGGAGAAAACTGACCCTCCTAAGAAGAAACATGAAGAATGGGTCATGAAATCTAATAACTTTGCCTCCCTTGAGGGGAAATCTTGGGGAAAATTAGTGGAAGAAGAGGAAAATATGGTGGCTAGATCTTCTAACACCTTCCCGGTAAATGGAGACAGCAATAAGCCCTCCACTTCCCCCCTTTTGACCTCTAATGATCCTGCACTTCTTGCCCCTGTTTCGAAGATGAGCTCTTGCAGGAACATTGAGAACTCTAGAGCTGCACCTACACCAGATGGGACTGGGACAGACCTCAACAATCTGAATGCTCCAGGAAGTCGGCAAGAGGAACCCCCCCAGTGATCCTGGTCCTCCTGGTAACATGCAAAAAACACCACAACGAGGTAACTCAGTTATTTTTCCGCTTGATTCTGCTGATAACACTGGTACTACTACCTGTGGGAATTCTTTGACTGAGAATACTGCAAATCCTTCTCCAAGCATGCAAATTGACCCAAATATCAACACTGCTTCTATGGTTTTAAACTCTGATTTGCATTCTCCTTCTCATGCTGATAATAGTATTACTAACCTCGCTGTTGACATGCACATCATTGAGAATCACAACAATGTCCCTACTGAAACTCTCACTATTTTTCTTGATTCTGTTTCTAAAACCCCTTCCACTGTCCCTGGAAAAAATAATATGTTTGAACAAGATGTAAATCCTGTTTTAAGCATGCAGACTGGGAAAAATGTCATTATTGATTCTACTGTTTTAAACTCTGATTTTCATACTCCTGTCTCCACTTCTTCTGATAACACTAAGCTCTCACCTAAACACAAATCAGACTCTACTGGTACTCTTAAACCTCATGTTGTTTCTGCTGAAAAACCAGATCCAGAGAACTCCCAGATTTTCCCTTCTCAACCTTTAACTCCTGATACTTCTGTGTTGGTTCATTTGAATGAGCCTCATACGATCATCTCCTCAAATTCTGATATCAAGTCAACTGAGAACAAATCAGAATCTACCTCCCCACCTCTTATTAGAAGATCTAAGAGGAAGAAAAATTCTGGAAAATCCAAAAAAAGGGGCTCTAACCCAAAACATAGGTAACAATGAATCTCCTATTTTGGAACTGCCAAGGCATTGCCAACAATGACACCTCCATGACACTTAGGAGGCTTCTAAACAATCATAAACCTCAGCTTTTTTCCATATCAGAACACAAGGTCAACTTTAATTCTAGTCTTATGAGACATGGCTCCCTTCATTATAACTTTTTAGGATCCTGCAAAAATGGTCCCTTGATGGACTCTATGTGGATCTTCTATCACTCCTCCCTTCAAAACATCAATGTCTTCAAAACTGTTGATCAACATTTCACTTGCGACTTTATCTGGAATGATCAGCACATCTTTTGCACGATGGTCTATTCTAATAACAGGTATCAACAAAGAATAAATCTTTGGAAAGATCTTTTTGACATGGCTAACACTATTCAAGATCCGTGGGTGATTAGCGGTGACTTCAATGCTATTCTTATTCCCACTGAAAAAATTGGACCCTCTCATCTTTCTATATCCACAAGAGAATTTAGATCTGCTATTGATGACTGTAGTCTCTCTGAAGTTAACCTCACTGGGGCGAAATACACTTGGTATAGAAGGCATTATAACAAAACTGTTGCCAGTAAGCTTGACAGGGCCTTTGTTAACATGAAGGCCCTGGACACATGGGATAGTGTCTCTTGTATAACGCTCCCCAGACTTAACTCTGACCACCACCCCATTTTACTCAGCTCCCTCTCTAATGAACGCAGATCTCCCCTCCCTTTTAAATTTAATAATGCTTGGTCCCTTGACCCTGACTGTGTCAACTTGATTGTTAATACTTGGAATTCTATGAGCCATTCTCATGACCCTTTTTCCTGTATTTTCAAATTGAAAATTTTAAAACAAGCTCTCAAAGGCTGGTGTAAAACCAAGACCCTTCAAATGGATTCTGACATCACCTCTCTTGAAGATGAACTTAATCAAATCCAAATCCGTAGTTCCAACTCTGATTTTAACCTCGACCCTCAGCTGGAGGTCGACACAGCTCTTAAGCTTAACACCTTACTCACCTTTAAGGATAAAATCCAGAAGCAAATGTTTAGGACCAAATGGCTAGCTGATGGAGATAGAAATACTAAATTCTATAACTCTCTTCAAAGAACCAGAAAATCCAATCATCCTCTCACTAAACTGATTCACAATGATTTGATCATTGACTCTGAAGAAGCCATCGCAGATCATGTTGTCTCTTACTTTAATGACATTTTCAATGGCCCTGAGAGAAATATTGATCTCGATCCTAATATTATCCCCTTAATGGTGGATGAGCATGATAATGACTCCCTCTTAGCTATTCCTTTGGAGCATGAAATTAAAGACACTGTCTTTAGACTAAATCCTGATAGTGCTCCTGGACCGGATGGTTTTAACAATGGTTTCTATCAAAATCACTGGGACACTCTTCGTTCAGATGTTTGTAAGCTGATAAGGTCTTTTTTCATTCACGGATCCCTCCCTCAGGGTATCAATGCTCAATTCCTCACCTTAATACCCAAAGTTAAAAATGCTTCTGAAATTCATCATTTTAGACCAATTGCTCTTATCAATACCCTTTACAAGATCATTACTAAAATCTTTGCCAACAGATTGGCTCTGATTTTCAACAGAATTGTCTCATGGAATCAGTTTGGTTTCATTAAGAATAGATCCATCCAAGACTGCATTTGTCTCGCCTTAGAATGTACCAACACCCTTAATAAAAATAATAGGGGGGTTGTGTGGACATCAAGCTTGATATTAGAAAAGCCTTTGATACCATTGATTGGGGCTTTATATTTAGAGTCTTGAAAAAGTTTGGTTTTCATGAGACTTTTATCAAGAGAATCAAGACTTTATTTCAATCTGCTAGCATTTCCATATTAATTAATGGCACCCCTCGTGGCTTTTTTAAATGCTCTAAAGGTGTCAGACAGGGCGATCCCCTCTCGGCCATTCTGTTTGTTATTGCGGAAGACTACTTTAGCAGACTCATTCATAATCTGGTTGATCAAAATAAACTTAAACCCATTCAGGCCGTAGAAACCTTACTGTCCCCACTCACCTCCTCTATGCTGATGATATTATTTTGTTTCTTAAGGGAGATCAAAGAAATATTCAATGTCTTAAACAAGTTATCTCTCATTACGAGAACCTTTCTGGACAATCTATTTCCTGGAACAAATCTCACATTTTCTTCGGTAAAAATTTTCATGCTAGAAGAAAATCCATTATCACCAATAATCTTGTAATTAAGGAAGGCTCTTTTCCCTTCACGTACTTGGGCGTCCCGATTTTCTGGGGACGTCCTAAATCCTCTTATTTCTCTAATATCACGGATCAAATTATTAATCAACATTCTACTTGGAAGGGGAAATCCCTCTCCATGGCTGGTAGAATTTGTCTTGTCAAATCTACCATTGTCTCTAAGCTGGTCTACTCGCTCATGATTTATAAATGGCCCATAGGTACTTTCAAGAAAGTCAATACCTTTATAAAAAATTTCATCTGGACGGGAAGTATCTTTGAAAGGAAACTTGTTACCATCCCATGGAAGACATGTTGTAAACCTCTTGATAATGGAGGCATTGGCATCAAAAACTTAAAATTGTTCAACGATGCTCTGCAAGCGAGATTCACTTGGCGCCTTATTAATAACAACTCTAAATCCACTGACTTTTTAAAATATATATTTTTAAATAAACTTTTAAAAGGAAATCTTAATTTCATCAACTCTTCAATCTGGCCCTCTATTAGAAACTCTTATCAGAAGATTATGGCTAACTCCAGGTGGATGGTCAGCGTTGACTCTAACATTAAATTCTGGTGTGACAACTGGATAGGTACTCCTTTAATTTCCATGCTGCCTCCTAATAACACTTCTATAAACACCACCCACACTATTAAAGATGTTATGCATCTTCATAAGCATGATCTACCTAATGACATTGCTCAAATTATTGAAAATTATACCTTCTCCACGTCTGGGGACTTCCTTGTTTGGGAACCTACTCCCAATGGCATACTTGATTCAAAAAATTTCTACATGCACAATTTTTCTGACAATGAATCTAATTATAATTGGGTGTGTACTTTCAATAAGACTTGGATTAAACCCTCCAGGTTCACCCTTATTTGGCGTATTGCTCACAATAGATTGCCCACTGAAAATCGGCTTCAAGCCTCTGGCATTCAACTTTTCTCAAAATGTCATTTATGTAATCAGCACAGAGAGAATTCTGATCATCTCTTCTTGTCTTGTGCTACGGCCACGGCTTTATGGAACTATATTTTTGAGCTTTTTAATTCTTCATGGTCCTTATCTGACCCGATTTGTTTACTTTTGAAGAAATGTACTAAATATGGCGCCTCTCGGCAAGTCAAAAACATTTTTCTTGCAGTAGTGGCTGAACTTCTTCATGAAATCTGGTATGCAAGAAATGATCTTATCCATAATAATCACTCTTTCAGTCTTAATGCAGGAAAAGCTCGAATTCTCATTGCGATTCATGAAGCTGCATCAATTCAAAAAGATTGTTGTAGAAATCATATTGGAGACTTCGAGATCCTTAGACGTATCCGTGTCCCAGGTATTTTCCCGAAGCTCAAGCAACCCTTTGAAGTTTTCTGGCAACCTCCGATGCCGGGTTGGATTAAAGTGAATGTCGACGGCGCCTCAAAAGGAAATCCTGGACCTGCTAGTTGTGGGGCCATTTACAGAGACTCTGATGACCATTGTCATGGTTGCTTCTACGGTGGTTGTGGGATCTCCTCTTCCATTGAAGCAGAGATGCTTGGAGTCATCCATGCTGTTGATTTTGCACTGCAAAGAGGTTGGAGTAAACTGTGGATTGAAAGTGATTCTACCACCATTGTTCAAGAAATTTGGAACGGAGTCATTCATCTAGCCTGGCCGCTTACTATGCGCTGGATGAACTGCTTGAATTCACTTTAGAAGATCGACTACATTGCTACACATGCCTACCGGGAAGCAAATGCAGTTGCTGATGCCCTTCCCAATAAAGGTGTCCACCAGAACATGACTTGGCTGGATGCGCTGCCAGCTGATTTTCTTCACCTCTATGAAAGAGATTGTAATAAAATTCCTTCCTTTCGCTTCATGTAAACTTTTGTTTTCTTTTATTATGCATGGGCTCTTTCTTTTAAAAAAAATGAACCTTGGACACATGTCTCCTTTCATACCCAAATGAATGACACCTTTCCATGGAGATTTTTCAAGGAATATATTAGAACCTACCACAAAGTAAAAGACCTTCCTCCTAATATATGAATAAATTTTCTTGCAGCTCTGAGATTTCCTCATATGTTTTTGGATCATCATTACTTTCTTTGTCACTTTACTTTCTAATTCTAGTCCCATAAACTTTCATTCCCCTTCTCCATCGGAAAATTTTGGGGTTTGACACTGGTTTCTATGTAACGCCTTAAATGTTTCCATCTGTGTATTGGATTGAAAACGAATATTATTAGAAAAATAAATTAATGAAATTTATTGTTCCCAACATCCCAAAAAGTCTACTAAAAATATTGAAGTATATATTCTAATTTATTAGTGTTCTTTTGGCCAATCCATTATATTGAGGTTGAGTGCATCTGCTGAAATTTATTTCAGTTCCCAATGAATTCTGAAGGCCTTCCCAAAAGATATTAGTTATCCCAGGAAAACAGCCAGATATAATTGAGAGAGGAACTCCATGTAACCAGAAAATATATTTAAGGTAAAATCGAGAAATATGATCTTCAAAATTATTGTCATGAATAGGATAAATATGTGAATATTTTTTCAGATGATCAACAATAATCTAAATTACATTATTACCTCTAGAATTCTATGGTATTGTCACGACCCGATCCATTTTAGAAATCAAGCAGTAACTACCCCATGCCCACCTCTATATTCCAGGGGGTGGTGACAAGAACTAAAGGAAGAACTAAACATGGTGAGGCCTTTCCATTAGTACCTATATTCCCAGAGACATCAAAGTCAATGAAACAGTTCACATGGAAAAATAAAAGACACAACAGTTCTGTAAATAAACCAAATATGCATGGACCTCTAAATAGTATGAAGTAAGGTTGTGTAAACTTGATATGAAATAAAAAATACACACCCACCCAAAAATATATCCCAAACTAAGAAACTGGAAATGATTAAACCACTGAGAAAATAGCTCATCTATCCAAATATATGACCACCGTAAGTGGTCCATGCAGTCTATATCCATAATCTCCTATGAAGCCATGATCAACCTATCCACTATTTGAAAAAGACATGACATGGGTTGGGAAAATCCCATTCATGGGTGATTATATACATACCCAGTAAAATGCCCAGAAAATATAGAAGGGATAAAGAAGGAGATACAATTGAAAAGGAATGAACTAGATAGAATATGGTTTGGTAAAAGATTAAAGTTCAACCCAACAAGAGAGTGAAAGTATACTCATACAAACATATGAAGCTCAAAAATGTGATAAAATGAACTTATCATTAAGTATTTTATATATATATTTGGGGAGTATACTCATCCAACCATCAGAATATAGACACTTAAAATACGTGGAATGCCCCCACATTATCATATTCTCCTGGAAGGAGAGTAATAATAACTAAATGAGCTCGTACTGAAGGAATATATATATATATATATATATATTCTTAGTCAATGTAGCCGAAATTAGAGATTAAGTGGATTTCTATCTCAAATCTTAACCCTAGAATATGAGTAGACAACATTTCCAAAATATAGTAGATCTGTGATACCCAACGCGTCATACATCTTCCCAGGACACAAAATTCAAAGGTACTCAGTCACCAAACATTGATACTATCCCCTTTGGGTTGTTCTATCTCACCCACATGGTTTTATATCGCATCTCAAGAACCCATTCGGTGGGTCAAGCATACATCATTCTCATGTATGTCAAACCACGCCTCATCACTTGGTCGCATAGTCAAGGGGTCACCCATTTTATAAAAGGATCCTATGAACTAGAATGATAGAAGGTTCCTTATCTGGTATTCAATGTGTAATTTCACTACCCATCATTTCTATAGGGTACCACACTGATGGTAAATAGGGAATTCAGCTTCCAAGCCCTACTAGAGGGAATTCCAAGTGAGTCATTATGGAAATGACACTACCCATCCCGGGTAGAGGGTTACCCATAGAAGTTGTCATCAAGGAATGCCACATCCAATCCTAGCTCGAGGGTAAGCCTATAACATCAACAAACTCCACTACCCTATCATAATATAGGGTAAATCATAATGATCATGGGATAATTCCACTACACAGTTTTTCTAGTGGGTAATCTCGGAACTACCATTGGGTAATGCCACTACACAACCCAGCTGTAGGGTAAGACCAATATTGATCTGGTGATTCTGTATGATTCTTGTAGTCATCATGAGTCAAATCACCGAGTTCTAAAATGATAAAATCTAGAATATATATCAATATACATTTCGGAGGTCAACATCATGTTCAATTTGAAAAAAAATCAAGATACCCATACGGTGGGCTAAAATCTGAGTCCAAATGATAGAGATATAAACATGTGAATATCACTTAATTGAGCTCAATTGGTACAAAACGTGTGAGGGTACCCAGACAGTGGGTGTTTCCTATTCACTGTCTGGTTTTAATTATGGTTGGAACATGTGTCTCATCTGTGTAGGGGTATACGCTATTTAGGGGTACATGTTGTGTAGGTGGACGACATGGAATTTCCCACTTATTCGGGGACTGGGTATTGTCTTCTAGCCATGTTTATTTACTCAGATCTCATGTCTATGTACTTTGGAACATGGAATGTTGTTACACCTGGGATACATCCCATGTGGCTGACTTGGGTCTGTATTTCTCTTACACTGAGTCCCCTTCCATGTGACCTATCCCATGGATTTTCCTACTTTGTTAGGGATACAGAATGTGTGTGGGACAAATACATGTTGTTCCAAACATAAATTTTCCCAAAACCTAGAACCACTATGGAGGGTGGCTTCACATAGTTTTTTCTTCAAACTACACAGTGTATAGTTATTATTTTTCTAGAACAATCATATTTTTTATTTCTGGTCCCTGCATGTTGAATCCATTCAAACCGACATTGATCCCAGCTCGTTTCCACATGTATCTCCCAAATATGGCTATGATTCATTATTTGCGACTATTGTTCACTTGAAAATAGTTCTAATGAATATTTGGTAAACCATCATTCATCCCTCTTTCCGCCACGGCTTCCACCCATACAAATCTATCATCAAAACATCGATTTGGTCATCCCCATCCCACAAGATTCTTATATCTATGCTTGATTTAGCATTCCATTGTCATTTCATAGATCCTCCTTACATTCAGGCACCATATGAAGTTATGGTTTGCTAAAAACTATCGATATGGGTACCAAATGGTTTTAACAGCAAAAACACATAGAATAGGGGAGGAAATGCATCAAGAACATTGTTTTATGGTCATTTTCCTCGCGTTCTTGGTGAATTCTCAAGAAAATTAAATTTAGGTTATAAAACAACCAGTGAAATAATGTTTCAATACTTAGTCTCATGCAAAGGATTGAAAATTGGGATGCAGATTGAAGTGTAACATTCAATATGCTCAATCATTTAATCAGAAGGGAGGTACCACCAATTGACAATTCCTACCTCTTTTTTAGATCAATCTCTAGTTGAGAATATGTTTTACAATAAGGGTGGAAGATCTGTTGTTTTCATTGTGCTTGAATCCTTATTCCATCAGGGGTTCATCATTCTTTGTAGGTGTTCTCTAGAGGTGGAAGATGATCTCACCAGTGAATGGTGAATTGTTAGCCATCCCAAACTAAAACACTTCAATAACATACTTCTAGGCTTTTAATTAGGTCAAAATATAATTATTTAATAAATTAGTTAATTAATTGCCTCAGATACACCACTATTGAGTGAGTGGTCTAGGAATCCCATGACAGGGCTTTTTATGTCGTGCCTAGGGAAAAAGCTATGTTCTGGACCAAACCATGGTCTCATATTTATGATCCGGTAAACTGTTTAAGATTTATCTTATTTTCATAAATAAACACACACACAAGATATAAAATATATTTAATATTATTATAAAATTAATTCAATGAATATAAAACATTAGAATCATACGATATCTCAGTATATATCTCTATAAATATATTAAGAAATATTTATAAGCATTAGAAGTAACTAATAATGTCTAAATATCATTCAGTCCTTTATTATCCCCCCACTAAATGAAAAAAATAATAAAACTACTCTGGATACTAATCATGAATCTTGTTATCCCACTATAATGATCACTCATGCATGTTTCTGTGAATATACAACATGCGTATCAAAGGGATAGTTCTTCCTCACATTGTCTAATGTTTTCGGTTCTTGATCACCACTTGGTGCTCTGCAAAGGTGGCTCCATCCATGATGTCCAGCTCACCCATGTCAATGATGTGTGTAGAGTCATGCACATTCTTCCTCAGCTATGACACAAGGAAGACATTGTGCACCCACTCCAGTTATGGGGGTATGGAGAGTTGGTAGGAAACATCTACAACCCTCTGTATGATCTTGAATAGCCTGAAAACCCTTAGGGATAGCTTTCCTCCCCGGCTAAACCACCACATTCCTCATCGTGGGGAGACTCCCAAGATGATGTGGTCTCCCTGATTAAACTCCATGGGCCTATGATGGAGATATTTATAGAATTTATATCTACTCTATTACATCATCACCAAATCACAGATGACCAATACATTCTCTGTGGTCGCATGCACTTACTTTGGTCCCATCAGAGATGACTCTCCAATCTCCATCCAACACAAGGTTGAACTACAGGGTCTCTAAATTAGGTCTTCAATAGGATACTTTTGAATGGTAGAGTGGTAGTAATTTTTGTACACAAACACTACCATTGGTAGCTGATCCTCCAAAATTTGGCCAAAATCCAACATGAAATCCCTCAGCATATCCATTAGTAACTGGATAGTGTGCTCAGTTCTCCCATCGGTATGGGGGTGAAAAAATGTACCCGTCTATAGTTGGTTGTCGAATGCCTCACGCATGACTCTCCACAATTATGACATAAATACAATTTCATGATCAGAGAAAATAATCAAGGGTACCTCATGAAGACAGATGATCTCTCATATGTACAATCACCCCAAAATCTCCACCAAACTCTACTCCCTAATAACAAGGAAATGTGTCAACTTCATCAGTCAATATTATATCACCTAGATTTCATAATAAACCCTATCTATACATAGATGTATCGAGATGATGCCTTTATTAATTCTATAAATTCTACAATCTGGGATCCCAATAGGCTGCAAAAAAAACCACCGGAACATGGTGCTCCACTATCACCTAATGACAAGTGAGGCATCGTGATATGAAATCTATTATGCATAATTTTATGTCAGTACACCAAAACATCCACTGAGGATTTATGAATATCTTCCCCACACTTGGATGTACATCTATGGGAGAAGATTGGAACTCCCACAAAACCTCCTCTAGCATCGTGAATAGAAGAGTTATTCACCCCAAAAGCTAGTTCTCATGATTCCCTCCTTCTGAATATCCATCTAGTGTGTCGCATGTGGATGTCAGATCACGAAAAACCTACCAATTGATATTTCCCAACTGGGATTATTTCACACGCTCAATTACTAAATTATTCAACACCATCAACCATTGAAAAAATGTACCCACATATTCCAACAAAGTCAGCTTTTGGGAAGCTAACTACTCTGAAGATTCCGGCACTAGTCAAGCTAGGTACTTCTAGCTGAGGGAATATACTACCAAGTTCCTTTTACCTGGTGTATAGACAATATCAATGTCATAGTCCTGTAGGAACTCAAACCACCAGTGTTTCCATAGTTGTATGTCTCTTCGAGTGACTATGTACCTAAGACTCTGTTAGTTTGAGAAAATCCAAAAGAACCCTCCATGAAGGTAGTGCCTTCACATTCTCAAGGCATTGATTATCATTGATATCTCTAGTTCATGAGACACATTGTTTTAATCATGAGGCCTCAACGTCCTCAACATTTATGTGATGACTGAATGTTGTTGAATCCACACGCAATAGAGTGTAGCTCATGAGGCATTGTAATACCCCCAAAACATAATGCCATCCTCTAGTAGTCTCAAAAATAATGTTCTTGTCAGCATCTTCATGAACACCTTAAAATCCTTCTGTAGCTTCTCAGACCATGTAAATTGTTTTTTTCTGTGTTAGAGCGGTTAAAAGTTCCTTGATTCTAGAGAATTCTTCAAAAAATCTATTGTAGTACCCTTCTATGCCATAAAAACTGCGCGCCTATGACACATTCTTGGGTTTCACCCAACTATGATCTCCTTCAATATTTTCTTGATCTATGGATAAAACATGTTCATAAAATGAATTCCCTTGAATGTGAATTTCATGTATATATAACTATAATTTTGAGAGTTTTCTGTAATGGTAATTATTTCAAAGTATATCAAGAACAATCCATATGTGTGCAGATTCTCCTTTTATATTGTAGATTAGACAAGTATGAGGTCATTGAAGATAAAAAATGGTCCACGTAAGGTTATAGGATCTACTTTATCATATCTATAAAGAAAAAGGTGAATTTTTCCCACCAAAGGTAATCACTAGGAACTAATAGTATCCATAGAGATACCAGAAATCCATCTTTGGAATATCAGCCTCACGAAGATGAAAATGGTGGTAACTAGAACTAATATCAATCTTGGAGAACCATTTGACCACGAACAACTAATAAAAGTGGTCAAAAGTCCTAGGAAAGGGATAATTGTTCTTTATCGTGGCCTACTTCCGATGATGATAATCCATGAAAAGGCGCAATCTACCATCTTCCTTCTTCCCAAACAAAACTAGAGATTACCAAGGGGACACACTGGGTCTGATGAAACCATTATTGTGAATGTCCTCTAACTATAACCATATCCCTTAGATCTCGATTGGTGCCATCTGATATTCCAAAATTGATTTCAGGGTTGTTTCTTGTAGTAATTCAATGAAAAACTCCATCTCCCACTTAAGAGGTACTCTTGAAATTCCTATTTGTATGATGTCCATATAGTCCTCCAAAACTGATAGAACCTATATGCATAAAGAGTCTTATATAGCAAGGGTTATAATTATTAACTGATGGGTGATAGGCTATAACCTCTTTGTCATAGCACACATTTGTCCTACTATGAGGTATCTCTCATTAAAAAGGTGAAACTAGAACCATCATTGTGTAGGCATCTAATTAGTCTATAGTGAGGGTAGATATAGGCTCAATAAAAGGAAAGCCAATACATTCCCGAGAATACATCGTAGTGTTCCATCATAAATACCAATAGTTCCCACATGAATCTCTAT
Organism: Viscum album; assembly: GCA_963277665.1. Taxonomy (NCBI): domain Eukaryota; kingdom Viridiplantae; phylum Streptophyta; class Magnoliopsida; order Santalales; family Viscaceae; genus Viscum; species Viscum album. Next base: position 585,396,410 of record OY728160.1, on the reverse strand, counting down.
CCTCCAAGTGATAGCTCACATTGTCGGTAGATGAAAGACATGGAAGAATCATTCCCTTTAGGAACATCGAGATAATAGTGTTATGATAATGCCTCTACTAGTAGATCCCACTCCTGTTCTCAGAGAAAAAATATAAAATAATGACTGGTACTTTACTTATTAATACAGACTCATGAGTAGAATGAACTCAAGTCATACCCTGAATCTTATAGTGCACTGTAGGATCATAGACATCCAAAGCCTATAGTTTTATGTGGCCCTAGCTGCTATATCCCTAAGCATGAAGTGGGCCTCCTAGTGGTGGTGGTCAAAGACCCTCATAGTTTTGTCTGAAACCTAGATCCCCTCATTCTCCTCTGTACGCTCTCCCTCCATATAGACAACCTTATCCCTACCTAGGAGATCCCTAATTACAACATTATCTCTGACGTGGTGGTCTATCTGCTATCTTCTCGGGATTATCAGCATGTCTTGTTGGGAAGTCTCATTCCATGTTACCTCAAACATCAAAAGCATATAACCATCCCTCATGAGGCTACCTTGGTGCCCTATGTTTCACCATAATTATACGACCACATCCCTGAGCCTACTCACATAATGGTCTCCAGTTATGAGATCTATGGCACCTTACTATTACTATATAGGACTTAGGACTATCACAAATTCAACCATATAAATCTATCAGGTGTCCCACTGATAGAAATAAAATTTTCAAAAGTTCTTTCACTAGAACCCAACATTTTTTTGGGAGAAAAAATGGCACTAAAATGGTTCAGATCTATCAACAAAGTCACTACAAAAAACACCCATTCTCAAAAGTAGCTATCTATGATCATGTTGAGAGACTGTCATGTATGGTATGTAATCATATATGTGTAATCATACACTACCATCCCTCCCTTCTGAAAATCCAAAAGTGTCTGAATCTAAATGGAAAAAAATAAGATGGGGTATTACTTGTCACAAAATAGCAGTAAGAATTCAACCTATGAGAGTGTCGACTCATCATGAATTTGGGTAACTAAGATCCAGAAACATCTAACTACTCCATGGAAAATAATGGCTTCCAATTACACTATCTAACCTATTAGTGTCCAGATAAGTCTGAATATATTAACCACTAACTCTAGCTAATCCATTTCTTCCTTACGATTTGGATCTCTACGGAACTTCAACAGTCTCTGATGTTAGAACTCATGAAGTGCATTCCGCTTAAGCACGTACTCAGCCTAATTAACAACGATGATCAGTTTCCCAACAGGTGGAGGATTTGTTACCTTCCTACCCAATAGAAGGGGATCACATGAGGAACCAAGAACTAAGGTCTCGTAGCTCATAGGGTCATTGTCAGAAACCAGAGATGGAATCATGGATAACTGTATGCATAGAGGCATCTTTCAATTTTTTAAGGAGTTTTGTGGTCAGATGAGAATATATATATATATATATAATTGAAAATGGACACCTGCCTCAAGAAGGGAATTGGAAGACTAAATCCTACCTTATGCATATACTATTGTTCCCTAAAACAAATGTCTCTGCATTATAAGTAAAAAAAGTAAGAATTAAAGGCCTTAGAGGATGGCTACATCAGCTACCCAAACCATAACTATACTCCTTGTCTCGAGAGTTGCCCTCATTACACTTAAATAATATTTCACTAAACCTACCCAATTATCTTAAGGGGAAATTTTCAATAAACATCCAAAAGAATGAACTTCATCTTATACAAATTTTTCAAAACCATACCCATTCTAGGGCTTGAGCCATAACAACCCCTATCCCACCTCCACAGGCCAATGGGTGGAGACAAGTGTCGAAGGCACAAATGAATTTCAAGATGCATTTTTATGTACTTGTATGCACACACATATACAACTTAATGAAAAAGTACAAGAGGAAATAAAAAAATATTAAAGATGTCTATAAATAAACCAAATATGCATATACCTCTAAAGATTATGAAGTAATGTAGTGAAAAATAGAAAGAAAAGGGATAAATACTCACCCACTGACAAATATGACCCGAACATAAAATCTAGAAAATAGAAAAAAGCTTAGAGCTGAGCTCCAATATCCAAAGCTATGACCAACTTACATGGTCCAATATGTATGTTTCTCTATGATCCTTTGAATTCACTATTGAATTTCTCACCATATACAAAAAAACAACACTTGTTTTAAAGAACCAGCCTAGTTCAACCCCAAACTGGTCACCTGAGTCGATCTACGATAAGGGCCAAAGGTAATTCTCAATCCACATGGGCTGAAAAATTGTGTCTGGGATTATCATAATAAAAATACTTAATGATTTATCCCTATAATAAATAGATATATTTAATATACCAATATATATATATATATGACATCCAAACTACACATATATTATAAAAAGATCGAAATGAAACAAAACTGAAAACAAAATATACAATGACCAAACTAAACCTGATGAGTAAAATGTCTCCATGTGATCCTAATGCTCAGTCTACAATATCATACCCAACCATTTCCCACAGTGATTGAAATAATGCTAAAAACCTATAGTAGAACAAAAAAATAATGAACAATAAGTTTGAGTAATAAAACATAGTAAGTGTTCTCAAATAATATATTCCCAATTCACTTCCTCTAAAATAAAAGAAATATTAACTTTGAGATTGAAATGAAATACAAAAATTACGATTTTCAGAAAAAAAAAATCAATTTAATACCAAACACAGTCATACCCCTTTTTCTTTCCAAATATAGTTTACTTTATATTAAAATAAAAAGAAAATTTAAAAGGGAAAAGTTATGATTTCATTTCAAAATGGAACAAGATAGTATAAACAAGTTTTAATTTGAAATATTTTCAGATAAACCATTAGAAGGTGACCCCTCACATTCCCAGAAAAGCACCACACATGAGAGCACTATAATAGTCACATAACAAGGGAAATGGAAATAAGAACACAATAGTAACCAAGTATAAAGCATCTCATTCATCACTACAAGAAACAAAGTTACAATAGAAATGGGTGAACCAAATAGATCATGAATAATATAGAATATACTAATAAATGAGACCCATCCCTAGAAGAATGCCTTACACAATGAAATAAAAAGAGCCATAAATAATCCAAACCACCCTAACTTTGGACAGAACGAGGGGAAAGTCCCATAGAAATAAACTCAATATATCCACCTACTATGGGCTAATAGGTAGTTCATAACCAAGCCAGTGAAAAAATATTTCTCAAAAAATTCCCTCACTCTACATGGTTCCCATTTATCATGTATAAAGGTGGTGATCCAACTGATGAAAAATGAGAATCCAATCACATTCACATATATCATATATAAAAATTTACCAAACAGATATCAACCTGAGTCACTCTAAGGATCAATATGTTTGACATAAAATGCATAAAATGACTTAATGGGTCTCAAGGATTCTATAGTGAGGACATCCTACCCATTTACCTAAACTAGGAAAGTGAATTATGCATGGATGGATTTCATGATTAACATTTACCACTTTCATCGAGGATCCAAATGGTCCTCATGCTCTTTTCACAAAACCAATATATATTGAAGAAGAAAATAACCTTTTCAAAATATGTGTAAAAACACCAATAAATATTTCACCACCATTTTATAAAATCTCCTTTTTATGAAACATGCCACATTTTGAAGTGTATCCATTTTCATTAAAATGTTAAACACGCCATTGGACCCCACACACTCCAAATAGACATTTCATTTAAATTAAAAATGACTTTGAAAACCCTTTAACAGATCACAATCATTATCTCTCATATCAAAAATATATTCAAAAATCCAAATAATTTTGTTTCAAAATTCCTCATAGGACACTAATCCAAAATTCATGTCAAATCACATTTGAAAAACCAATACACATTCTTTTTAAATCCAAAACCTATAATGAACCAACTCAAAGAACCAAAAATCATCATTTAAAATTCCATAAATTCATTTACATTCTCAAACCATTCTTTATGTATTAAAAATCCATCACAAAGGAAAACTGGGCATTTCATCAAGGACATGGTGTGTAATTTATAGAAAAAAATTCTATTTAGTATCAAAAAAGGAATAAATATCCACTTTTTGTGCCAAATAATTATTTCAAGGATCACATATCAATAATTGCAAAAAAATGAAGGTGTGAATGTCACAAAATAGATTAATTATAAATTATATAGGACAAGTGCATTGGAAACCTACAAAAACTCTATGGAACACATTGATGCACCCCCAAACAAGAACTACTAGGGTTCCAAAATCCATGATCTGTCAAGTGAAACTATAAAAAAACCCCAATTTAGCAGCACCTTTGGTATGAAAATCATCCAAACATGGACAATAAGGTTATATGAGAATGAGAAAATGTAAGAAAATCAAAGGATAAAGAGGGAGGAGCCCAACACTTTCAAATTGGGTGAAGATTTACTAAAAAACAACCATGAAATCCATTTGGAGGAGATTATAAGAGACAAAATGATATATGTGAGGTGTCTAGGTATGGGTAGTTTGAGTGGGGTGTCTATGGGATGAAACATGATTTAGAATGAATTACAAAATCCAAAAATACCATTTTCAGAGTGGGTTTCATGTTTATCTCACATGGTTTAACGAAACCGTGCACTTATCATGTGATTTACCACTATACAATGATACACAAGCAGCATAGTTAAGATGCATGGTCAGTAAAACCATTAGACCCCCACACACTTGCTTTCATGATTAATGTCACTATTAACCTTAACCATGCAAATTAGAAAATTTCCCAAAAATGACCCTTTCAACCCCAAAACTTATCTTGCACAAGGGGATAAACCATCCAACAAACAAAACCCCGAAAAAGGTTCCACTAGGAGTGTTGAAAACTCAATTTCCAAGACGATTTATTCTAATACCTTTCACAATAACCCAGAATAGGTGAAAACCACCCAAAAAATATAAAAACTAAAATTTAAATCTGGGACACTTAGATCGAAGGAGAAAAATCTTGTTCCAAAAGGTAATCTAGAAAAATGGATGAAAACAAAAATAGGGTGATATAATTCTACCCACTATAATGATTTCCACCCTTGGAATTCCATAACATATTCTAGCTAAATTATCGATCACTAAGGATTATAAAAACCATAAGATTAAACCCCTCAATATAAAAACAACCCATCAAATTCAAATGGAACATATGACTCTTACCCAAAACAGAGAACAAAATTTGAACCACCACATAAATAATACATCCAAATAATAAAAAGAAGCACCACACAACCATTGGGTTTCAAAAACACCACATATTTACATATAAAAACATTTTTGAATGGAAAAAACATGGTGGGTTACACACTCACCAATAGTATTCCTTAGAGTCTCACTCAAAAGCACAATCTCATGCCACCTTGGGCACCCTTTCAACCAAGCCATACCTGGTAGTCATCCACACATCCATAAATAACCATGCATGTGAGAATCCATGAGAATTCCAAAGGACACAAATAATCATTCTACTTCAAATTTCACAAAACTTTTCAAATTCCACCAACTACCAAATTAAAAACAATTTTCAACTTCTACAACTAAATCCATTTTGGAATTCTAAAAAATTAAATTCCATGGATTTACATCGAAAAACTATATTTCATATCATTAAAATTATTTTATTAAAACACAATCGTTTCAATTTGAAACAAATTAAAAAAAGAAACAACCACCATCAAACAACCATATTTCAAAACCCTTAGTTTTTATTATATAAATAAAATATCATTAAAAAATTTCTATTTTACCCCAAGGGGTCATTTTATAATAACTCATTTTTTTAATGTATTCCATAAGGAAAATTCTGGGAATAATATTTCTCATTTTCTATAATCAATAAATTACCACTAAAACATAGTTTTCAAAATTCCAAAACAAGGGTTTTCAAAACATTTCGTCATTATCAAAGAAGACTCAATAAAAATCATGAGGGAAACTAGTTTCAGTGGGTGAGTTGGACATATGGTTAGTGGAAATATGAAAAACACTCTACCATCTCATAGAGACTTTTTAGAACATGAACCCAACTCTATAGGGATTTCCAAGACCTGTGGCCTTATAGAGTCATTTATCCCAACTCACACTTCATATCATAAAAACAAAACAATCCATAAGGATCAATGAAACCAACAAAACCACACTCCCCGTAAAATGTCGAGGATTATAATGAGAAATGTTTTATGACATAAAATTATTACATATCGATTCCTGACAGTGCCACCCCATCTATGTTGACATCCCCAATAAACAAAGGGGGATCTTAAAATCAAGGTACTCTAAGAACCTCACTGCTATGATATAATTTCTTCACAAACCTACCCAGGTCAACCCTGAACCGATCTCCCAAGATGATTTTTGACAAGGGCTGAAGTGCATTACTAATCCCCATGGGCTAAAAACTAGTGCAGCGCATCAACAGAGTGACCGGAATAAATAATTTCACCAAATAGAAATGGATAAACTGAACATGCCAATATACATATACAACATCCAAACATGCCTTCTTTTATATAACTTTATAAATACATAGAAGACTAAAAAATCACTATATAGTGCACAAATTAAACCTGATGGCTACAACATATCGATGTGACCCTGAAGGTCAATCTCTAATAACCAACCCAACCATCAACCACAGTGATTGATACCATGATGAAAACCTATATAAATATCTAAAAAAATAAATATCAATAGATGTAAGTATTAAAACTCAGTAGTAATGGCTGAAAAATCTATTCCCAATTAACATCCTTTACTATAAAAGAAACAAAAACCTCAATCTTTTAATACAATATATAAAGTATGATTTTCCAAATTTTTCACATTAAAACAAAACATGATCTGATGCCCCTTTTCATTCCAAATCGAGTTTCATTTCCATTAATGTAGCATTATCATTTTAAAGGGTTGAGTAACATTTTCATTTCAAAATGGAATAAGGGGGTATAAAAAAAATTTACTTTAAAATAATTGTCCATAAACCTTTGTGTGATAACCCATCACTTTCCATGTAAGGCACCACACATTAAAGAACAACAATAGTAACAAAATAAGGGAAATTGAAATAAGAACAAAAGAGAAACTGACTAACAAGAATATAATTAATCACATCAAGACACTAAGTAACAATATACATGGGTGAACCTAGGAGATTTTGTATAATATAGAACCTACTAATTCATGATACCCATCCTCAGAAGCGTGCCTCACCCGATGAAATAAAAATTTCCCTAAATAATACTATCCACCTCAGCTCATGAATGACTGAGTGGAAAGTCTCATCACAATAAACCCAACATATCCACCTACTATTGGCCACCAACTAGTTTGAAATCCACCCAATGTAGAAATCATTCTTAGAAATTTCTCTCATTGTACCCGGTTCTCATGTATCATGTATAAATGGGTTGATCAAACTGATGCCCATTAAGAATCCAATCACATTTCCATATATCATATATAATAATTTATATATTAGGAATCACCTAAGGTTACTAAAAGGATCAATATATTTTACATAAAATTCATAAATGATTAAATGGGTCTCAAGTATTCCATTGTGAGGACATCCCACCAACTCACATAAACATGGAAAGAGAATTATCGAATGATTGTTTTCATGAGAAAAATTTACCATTCTTATAAAGGATCCAAATGGGATTCAAGATCTTCTAAAAAACCACAATTTATCAAAGAAACAAGTACAATTTTCAAAATAAGTGTAAAGAAACCATCTACCATTTCAAAACCATTTCATAAAATCCACTATTTGGAAAACATTACAAATTTTCCTGTCATTCCATTTTCATTTTAATTCCAAAATAACCATTAGTCACCATAAACACTGAATATAGATTTCCTTTAGATTAAAAACCACTTTGAAAACCCATTAAAGGAACTTAATCATTTTTCTTCATGTCAAAAATATATTCACAACGCCAAAACATTTTTATCCAAATGAAAAAGAGGCTATTAATAAAAAACGCATGCTAATACACATTTAAAAAACCAATAAAAAATCATTTTAAATCCAATACCCCTTGGGAACCAACATAAGGAAATCTAAATCATCATTCAATAACCATAAATTAATTTAAATTTTCAAACCATGATTGAAATATTACAAAACTCTCTCAAAGGCTAACCAAACATTTTATCAAACACTTGTTGTGCAATTCCTGAAAAAACAATTCAATTTATTATCAACTATGTAATAAATCTCCACTTATCATAGAAATTAAAAATTTCAAAAATCAAATACCAAAAATAAATAATAAAATAAGGTGATAAAAGCATTAAATAAATGAATATTAAATTAAAAAGGAAAATTTCATGGGAACCCTACCTCAAATCAATGACACACCAATGATGCACACCGGAAAATGCCCCACTAGGGTTATAAATGCCGTGCTCTATTAGATAAAACCCTAAACCGAAAAACACCAATTTCACACCACCCTAAAAATGTGAATCTTCCATACATGGCCACTAGGGTTTGAGAAGAAATGGAAAATGAAGGGAATGCTAAGGAGAAAGATAGGGAAGCCCTAACCATTCAAACCGATTGATGATTCCTAAAGAAGTCACCTTAAAATCTACCTATAATTACATAAAAAGGTTAAAATGCTCTATAGGATTCATCTATGTTGGAGGAATTTTTTTGGGTTTCCAAATGGAATAAATTATATTTAAAAATAAGTATAAAATATAAAAATACTATTTATTAAGTGTGTTTCACCAATAGCTCGAATGATTTAACAAAATGTGTGAAAATATGTTGATTTACAATTATCTATTGTTTCTTGACCTAACAATTAGGCTTCATGGTTATTTAAACCATCATCATACTATGTGACTACCTGTACACATGAATTCATGATGTTGGAAGTAGAATAAAAAATGTACTAATTTGGAAAAGCAATGTGTGCTTTGATAATCTAGATTTCTTTGAATGTTTGAACATCACGATAAGACTATATGTCTTGAATTATGATAATTATTCTGATTAATTGTTGATTTTCAATTAAATGATATTTTACATTGACATTTCAATCATTATGAAGAATTTTGATCTATGATGTAATGGTTTCATCACAAAGGAAATTTTTTCCTCGATGGATGGGAGCTCCGTGAAGGGTTCATCTTCGTAAATGGTAGTTTTGAATATTAGTTTTTTAGTGAATAGGGATTTACAAGAGCATAAAATTAGGTATTCATTGAATGATGAGTCTTGTGATAAGATAGGTATAAAGACTTAAATGGAAATCCATTGAAGCAACCTTCAAGCAGATAAACTGATTTATAATTCTTTCAATGTATTGTTCTATGGGGAGTCGATAGACGTTTTCTGAAGGATGAAATGTGAAATCCTTATAACCATGTAAGGGTAGTGTTCCTGGAACAAAGTTACTGATTTAGAATATATTGATTAAACATCTTGTGATGATTAATGGATTTAGGTATGACCGACACACCATCAGCATATACTCCTTGGACTAGCCCTTAAGGGTGAACCATATAAAATTGATATTTTATCATACTACATGAGAAAGTTTTAATTAATTTACATTACCATATGATATGTTTTATAGGTTCATACCAATGTGGGAACCAAATATATCACTTTAGAAGAAAATATTTGAAACCCTAATTCAACCCTCCCCTCTCAAGGTGATCTAGGGTCCTTCAAGAGGTATATGAGGGTGCGTGTTACTTGTGTTAAATGTGTAAATATTTTTTTCATAGATAGAATAGTTAATGGTTGGAGAGTTCCCATTTTTTATAGAAGTAACATTAAGATATGGAAGAACATGATGAGATCTCATTTAAGATCTCTTATAATGCATGTCATTTTTTCCACTATAGAAGGAATTCAAGTCACTGATCCTATAGGAAAGTCTATGATTAATAAAAATAAGAAAATGGTTGAAGTATATGATAAAGCCCAAAATAAACTCACTATATCTCTTTTATATCTAATCTATCTAAAAGTGATTAGTTTTATATCAGTAATTTCTATATAGAAGAAACATGAATTTTTTTATAGAGACAATAATTTTAATGAGGTGAAACTCTATGTTTTTTGCAACATGTTTGGTGATCTGAAGATGCATCTGAATGAAAATGGAGATACTTTATTCAATGTAAATTGTCATTTTATTCGAGTTATACATGGACTTAGTAAAGAAATAAAATAGATTGATGTTGGGAAGAAAATCATTAAAAGGATTCCACTTCTCTACATTGCAAACATGTCTTCCCTTGAGGAAAGGGATTTATCTAACCATTCTCTGGATGATCTGCTGGGCAGCCTGGTGTAATATGAGATGAAATTCAAACTAGAAGATGAAATAACTTGAGTAAGAAAGGAAATAACATTCAATGACATGGGAAAAAAATGAAATTTCAGGAGGCAATGTTGTTAAAGAAAACAATGAAGATGAAATTATTTCGATTTTATCCATGAAATTCAAGAATGAAAAATGAATACTTGAGAGGGGATACCTCTATCTTGTTTTAGTTGGGGTAGAGTTGGAAAAATTACTTCCTGATGCTCAAGAAATTTTGATGATAAACAATGTAAAGAAAGAAACATGAAAAATCCTCAAAAAATGATTTCCGAAATGGGATACATCAAATATGGAAGGAAAATATAATGAAATATATTTATATGTAAATAAGAATATGATTATAAATAATTTAGTGATGATAAAGAAGATAATATTAAATCTGGAAGCCAAAAATCTATGATGGATACAATTAAAAATTTAGAACCATAAAACGGTACATCTAGAGATAATCAATTGATTGTTGATATTGATCTCATGTTACAAATTATAGTTTCCATTGGTAAGATTGAGATTAAAAAATATACATGAAAAAAATGTAGAGAAGATGTGGAAGGATTATAAAAGTATGTTGATCAGCATGAAGATGAAATTTAACTACTAGAATAAGTTGTGAAAGAACAATCAACAACCATAGAAAGGACAACAGTTGTGGTGGAACTGAAACACAGAATTGAAGAGGAAGAAAAGGTCATCATTGACCATATATCCAAACTATATGATAATTATAATATAATCAAATTTCAAGAAGAAAATGTTTTTACTCTAAGGAGTAAACATGAATGTGAATCAAATTCAATGGAAACAATGAAAAAAATCATTCTGGAAGATTATAAGATGAAGAGATAAAAATAGATCTATGCATAGTTCTAAAGGAGTAAAAAAGGTTTTTGATGGTCAATGGTTCATGTTCATGGGACAAGGCATAATTGGTTGTGATGTAGAAACATCGAAGGATGGAAATAAAATGAACTAAAATTAAGGGAATCTAAAAGATAGACATATCAAAAAGTCAAATAAAGTATTAATAAAAAAATATTCAAATCCAAATAACAGGAAAACTAAATGATATCAAGATGTTTCCTGAAATGATAGGAATTTAAACTACTTTCCTAAGTAAGGAGACATGGGGATGAGCAGAAGTGTGAAAATATTTCCTCTATACAAATGTCAACTTTTTGGCTATCTGGGTCATACCATGTCATACTGTGAAGTCACAAGGAGATATTTTAATGGGTAAGAGTTATAAAGTCAAAAAAGGAGAACTAATTCATATCCCACTTCTTATAGAAGAAATAATTTATATGGATATTGTTTTAATTATTCTAACTTTGTCCATAATGTTGTTTATTATAGGTGAGGTAATGGCATAAAAACTTGAATGGATGAAAGAAATAAGAAAATACTTGTCAAATAGATGGAGTTTATCAATCAAATAGATTTTCTTATCTAAAAGATGATAATGAGTATGTTGAATTTGTTCATATGTAATAGAAATTAGAAATTCGATCTTTATCTCTCACTCAATCAAATATTTCATGGATGGAAAAGAAGAAAAGTAAAAAATCCAACCCTATAGAAGAATCAATGTAACACCCGAGACTTTTATGTTATATAAATCATCAAAGGAATCTTTTTCTACACAACACTTTCTTGGCTTTCTTTACACAAAATCGCGACCTTCCTCGGTTGCGTGCGTCGTATGCAATACCGAGTTTCACTAAACAACTATATGCTATTAAAATATTATTAAAACTAGCCATTATGAATAGTAATAACCACTTTTTGAAATTTTATAAATTTTATTTTTCAAAATGGACTTCATTTTTGGATTTGAAATATCGAAATTAGCCTATGGTGAAATTTTGGTATTTTTCTGAAAACATTCAATTTTTGATGAATAGTGAAACCACTGAGTGGTAGTTAAAAAACTGAATTTTTCATAAAACTTAATTTTACCGCTTCTGTGAGTGGAATTTCAAAAATCCTAGAGACACGGTTAATATCAAGGACTAAAATGTGGTTCAATGAGGTGAAAATAATTTTTGGTGAATAGTAACTTTTTACTTTTTTTACCACGGTTAAAAGTAAATAGGGTAATTAAGGGTAAAGATGATATTATTATTACCCTAACACATGTCCTTATTCTAGTGGATACGTGTAATTAGACCAAAAACAAACTTAGGAATAAATTATGACCATTTAGGCCCACTTAGATTAGATTAGGACATTTATTATTAATTTATTTAAAGAAGGGTTAAAATAGTTAAAATCAAAGTTGAATAAGTAAATAATTTTTAATATGGGGTTATACATAAGATAAATTCGACTATAAATATTAATTAGAAAGCTAAAAATATTTCCTACATAATGGTATTTTATTTGTAATTTTTAGACATTAAATTTTTTAATTTATTTATGACACAAAGATGATGCAGTAATTATCTTATTAATGAAATATTGACATAATTAATGTTATAAACACCAAAATAAATGTAATTTTAGACTTTTTATGAATTAAAATAATTTTCTAGGTTAATATTACATGTTATTATTGATTTAATTAACTTGGTTAGAACTAATAATTCTGTTATGATTTTTACAAAAAACAATTAATAAATAGTGTCAAAATTGACATAAAATAGTTTTTAAAACAAATATTATATTAGTAATTGTTATTTTATTACTAAAAATCTAAGGTTCGTCCAAATGACTTATATAAGGTTATATATATTAATAATAAACAACTTGGGGTTCGTTTGGCTACTTATAGTAAGTTTACTAACCTTATAGTATAAGAAACCAAGAAGACACGGTAAAAGTAAACTTATTTAACTTAATGTTAAATCTAAATGATAAGGTTAAAATAGGAACCTAAACCTGTCTAAATTCTATTGGATGAGATTATTTCGACCCATCCCCACCTTAACTTAGAAATATATCAATTTGGAGCTATTTAAAACCGAACTTGACTTTATAATAAAATAATATTTTTAGTTTTCCCAAAGGTACCCCTCTCCTCCCTTATAAAAGGGAACCTCCCCCCCCCCTCTTCCTCACACCACTTTGAGACTTCAGGCTCGGCCAACCCCTGCCAAATTCCTCCTCTCCAATTCCCTAGAGACATCCTAGAGTTCCTGGTCTTCTTCAAAGACCAATTTTTGTGCCCTAAAAGAAGGTATCAAAGAATCACTTCAAAGAAGAGGTAATGTCCGTTACCGATTCTTTCATCTTTATTTCTTCTTCCAATTATTCTTATTTAGTTGTTTCATTATGATGTAATAACATCAGTATCACTCATATACTGATAAGTTATTATAAGTATGAAACAACCCCATTTCACCATCTATCCATCCTACGGAAAAAGAAATCACCGCGCGTGCGTACGTACGGAATACCGTCTCCACGCCGTAGTGTAATCTATTTTCCACCACCACCTTACTTGGATGGGTACAATGGTGTAAATAATGACTATATATGACTATTATAAATTAATAATGATTTTTAAATAGTATACATACACTCCAATACAATTCCACGATCATAGGAACAATATAATCACTCGTGCGTACGTACGGAATACCGTCTCCACGATGTGATGCGACTCGTTCTAAAAGATATTCATTTTATAATGATTATATAAATGAATTGAATGAATGAATATGATATATATATCAATAATACCATTCTGGAAATGAGGAATCTATAACCTAAAGATAAGAATAAGAATTTATTCGACAAAACACGCATAAGAACAAAAAGTTATAAACACCCGAATAACAAGTAGCAATGAAATATTACTACTAAGAAGCTAAGAATATGACCATATATGATATCATAAAAATAAGTATGATTCTGGAATAAGTCAATAACATTATTTAAATCATTATACAGGAGGTTCGGACACATACAAAGCATATCGGACCTAAGGTAAGGGAAATATCACAATCTCATTTTTATCCGAGGTTGTTTATACTTTAACATTTACTGGGGTGTATTTTATCATCCACATCCATGTTTCCTCAATATGTAATATTATTTCCATTCACCTAAAATTGATTAAATCCTATTTTACCCTTACGTGAGTTTTTAGTAAATGATATAAAAGGAATATTTTGTCGTTTTTCGTATGAGGTACTTTTTGACTTTTCCGACAAAAGTACGAGAAGAATGTTTTTTTTACTTATACGGCATGAATGGATTTTTAAAACAATATTTCCAAGAATCTTCCTTTACAAGTTTTCAAGTTTATTTTTAATCAACTTCCTTTAGTTTAAAATTGTATGACATGTTAAGAAAGGAAAAATGTTTTTGAAGTAAAAATGATATTTTCCTCAAGAATGGAGTTCAAGAGTTTTATCAAAATTATTTTCCATCTAAGATAATAAAGGGTTATTTCTCTATCCCTATTATTACATTGATTTGATTATGTTGTGATGGAAATATTTTTATGAATTCCTTTATCTTATATGAATTTTTTTATGATATCATGATGTTTAAGATTCCCATTTTTATTACATGGGTTATGCAATGATTTATTATTTATGATTTTGTGGCACACATAAGAATGGTATCGTTATGAGATGGGTGGGACCTATATCTCACTCCAATTCATTGGGTAAAGATTTTATATCTCATGAGATAGACATGGCTGGAACAGTAGGTTATACCAGTTCAGTGAAACAGGACTGAAACGAGGGTGAATCGGTTCAGAAAGGGATATTTTCCACTAAGATAGTCTTGACAATGAGTCTTGACTAAAAAGAAATGATTTTCTATGATTATGTGTGTATGCCAAAAAGTTTCATGTTTTAATTTATGATTATTGTGATTACATTTCACTGCCATGATTTATCCCATGTTATGAAATTATGATCTCTTTTGAAGGATAAGATTCCAAAAAGTTATGTGCTTATGTATATGATGTGATTGATATTTCTTTTGTTTACCCTTACTGAGAATTTGATCTCACCCTTTTGTATGTTTTCTTTCCCCAGGTCAGGAAGAAGGTTATTAAGTAAGATATTCCAAAAGGGACTATAGATATGATGAAATAAATGGGAGACAGTGTAGACGCTTTATGAACCAGTTGTTTATGTTTCCCAGTTTCTAAAGACACTATATCTATACGGTCCTTTTTTGGTTTTGTTATATGTTGTAATAAGTATGCTTAAATTTTGAAGTATTAACAATGTATGTAATGTATGGGTCGTTATAGTTGGTATTAGAGGAAAGGTATAGTCAACCTTTGGAAACTAGAATGTGAAAGCCTTAGTAAGAACTCTAAGGATAAGTCTAAGAATAGAACACAATCTTAGTGTTTTAGAAATGGCCATGAATAACCTAGGATAAGACCTTAAGTGTGAAATTTTATTCTTGATTATGTGGTTTTCCTATTATAATTAGTGTTGCTCACACTATTCTTCTTGGTTTTAATCAATGGCTGGAACCCGAAGGAATCGTGTTAATGCGGAATGCGACGGGCAATGCAATGATTGTCCCCCTGAGCAACCAAACGTTATGGGAGCTGGAATACAAAATCCTATAGCAATGCTCACACAACTTTCTCAAGCTATGAATCATTCAGGACTTCCAAACGAGCAAAGGAAGGAGCAACATTCTGTTGAATCCTTCATGAGGCAGCGTCCACCTTCTTTCAGCGGGTCTACTGATCCATTAGTTGCTGAACAATGGATTAGTACTACTGAAAAGATATTTTCAGTTTTTCAATGTTCTGAACATGATAAAGTCATCCTAGCAGTGTATCGTTTGGAAGGAGATGCTGATCAATGGTGGAATCTTATTAAGAATATGAGGCAAAGGGATGAAATTGAGTCCATGGAATGTGACGAGTTCAAGAACTTATTTTTCAGTAAGTACTTCCCTCGTATTCTCCGAACAAAGATGGAGAAAGAGTTTCTTGAACTGAAGCAAAAGGATGATGAATCTGTTGGTACCTATGAAGCCAATTTTACAAGACATGCAAGGTACGCTTCTGGTATTATTATCCAACCTGAGAGTAAGATCGATCTATTCTTTAGTGGCTTAAAACCAAGTCTTCGAAGGGTGTTATCCATAAGGGACTTCAATAGCTATGTGGAAATCGTTCGATGTGCTCTCAAAGTCGAGATGGATATTGGAGTAACCCATCAGTCATATGGGTTTGATAAGAAGAGGAAAATGGAATTCAAAGGAAAATCTAAATAGCACACTGAAAAGAAGATGAGATTTCCCTTATGCTCAAAGTGTGGAAAGAAACATGGAGGGAGTTGTCTTAAAGGGACAAGTAAATGTTTCAAATGTGTAAAGGAAGGTCATCAGGCATTTGAATTCTGTGATGATGGGAAGAAGATGTCTAATGATTCAAACAAAAGAAGGGATACACAGAATGAACCTACTACACTTAAATGTTTCAAGTGCAAGGAGATGGGGCATTATTCCAATAAATGCCCTAATCCAAGGGTTGATGATGATGGTCAACGTCAACAAACTCTTAAGGCTAAAGACAAAGGAAAGTCACATGAAATTTCTATCAGCGATGTGGAGTACGATAACGATGTGGTGAAAGGTACACTCACCATCCACTCTAAAGTAGCAAATGTTTTATTCGATTCTGGATCCACCCACTATTTTATTTCTGAAGAATTTTCTAAGGGTATCACCGTATTACCTCAACAATTAGATGTTGAGTTAGATGTGACAACACCTAATGGCACAACATTCGCATCAAAAGTTTATAATTATTCTCCGATCGAAGTTTGTGGAAAAGTGCTTCCTGCAAATCTTGTGATCCTTCCTATAGTGGAATTTGATGTGATTTTTGGCATGGATTGGCTATCTTTATATGGAGCTCATATCAATTCCAAAGAAGGGAAGTCACATTTCATATTCCAGATCAATCTATGATCGTCTATCAATGCAAGGATGAACATAACCTTCCAATGGAAATTCCTTCCATTTTATGGGTATTGATTCCACTAAATGAAGGTTATTTATCTCAAAAGGTTGGTGAGAAACTCACGATTAAGAATATTCCCATTGTGTGGGAGTTTGATGATGTCTTTCCGGAGAAATTATCGGGACTTCCACCAAATCGTGAAGTTGAGTTGTCAATAGAACTCGTACCAAGTCCTTTGCCTATTTCAAAGAAACCTTATAGAATGGTCCCAATTGAGTTGTAGGAATTGAAGAAGCAACTCCAAGAGAATCTTGATAAGGGATTCATACGCCCTAGTGCGTCACCCTGGAGAGCACCTGTTCAATTTGTTAAGAAGAAAGATGGATCAATGAGACTCTGCATTGATTATCGAGAACTTAACAAGATCACTATCAAGAAAAAATATCCTCTCCCACGCATTGATGACATATTTGACCAACTACGCGGAGCTCAATACTTTTCCAAGATTGATCTTCATTCAGGGTATCATCAATTAAGGGTCAAAAGGGAGGATATACCAAAGACGGCTTTCTGTACAAGGTATGGACACTATGAATTTATAGTGATGCCATTTGGTCTTACTAATGCCCCTGCTATCTTCATGGATCTGATGAATAGAGTCTTTAGAGACTATCTTCATCAAATTGTGGTAGTCTTTATAGACAATATTCTTGTATCTTCAAAGAGCATGGAAGAACATGAAGATCACTTGAGAATTATATTGACGACCCGGAGAAAGGAGAAGCTTAATGAAAAATTTACCAAGTGTGAATTTTGGCTTGAAAAGGTTGCATTTTTGGGTCACATAATCTCAAAAGAGGGGATATCTGTGGATCCAGCAAAAACAGAGGTTATCGAAAGATGGTCGAGACCAACAACAGTAACTGAGATCCGATGTTTTCTTGGTTTGGCTGGATATTATCGACGTTTTGTGAAAGATTTTTCACGATTATCTAATCCACTCACCAAGTTGACTCGAAAAGGAGTTAAGTTTGTCTGGACGGAGGAATGTGAAGAGAATTTCAAGGAGTTGAAAAGAAGGTTATCCATTGGACCTGTTATCACACTGCCTTGTATTGGAGAAAGGTTTGTGATCTATAGTGATGCATCCAAGAAGGGATTGAGGTGTGTTCTTATGCAAAATGATATGGTGATAGCTTATGCCTCAAGACAGTTGAAAATACATGAGAAAAATTACCCAACACATGATTTGGAGCTAGCTGCAGAAATCTTTGCATTAAAGATTTGGAGGCATTATCTTTATGGTGAAAGATGTGATATTTATACTGATCATAAAAGTTTAAAGTATATTTTCACACTAAAGGAGCTGAATATGTGTCAAAGAAGATGGTTGGAGCTGATTAAGGATTATGACTACTCAATCCATTACCACCCTGGGAAAGCAAACAAGTTGGAAGATGCATTAAGTCGACAAGACCATGCCAGTTTATCTATAATGAGGATCACAAAAGATCCAATATTTATGGATTTACAAAGGATGGATCTTGGAATTATAATGGAAGGGGAAAAATCTTATCTTTCTCAAATGAATGTTCAACCATCTATACATGTGATGATTAAAGAGGCACAGAAAGAAGATGTCGAGTTACAAAAGAAGGTGAGAAATGTTCCTAAATTCAACCGTGATTGTGATGGGATAATAAAGTTCAGGAATCGGGTTTGTGTTCCTCCCATCCCCGAATTAAAGATGGAGCTGCTGGATGAGGCTCATAGTTCATCATTCTCTATTCATCCTGGAAGCACGAAGATGTATAGGGACCTCAAAGAGTACTTCTGGTGGGATGGAATGAAAATAGATGTTGCTGAATATGTCTCTCGATGCTTGGTTTGTGAACAAGTTAAAGCTGAGAGACAGAAGTCTAAGGGGATGTTACAACCATTACCCATACCCGAATTGAAATGGGAAAACATCACTATGGACTTTGTCTCAGGACATCCTAAAACATCCAAAGGCAATAATGCTATCTGGGTCATAGTTGATCGTCTTACAAAGTCTGCACACTTCATTGCTATTAGAGAGGATTTCTCTCTGGATCAGCTTTCCAGGATATATGTAAAGGAAGTGGTAAGATTTCATGGAGTACCACTTTCTATTATATCTGATCGGGATCCGAGATTTAACTCGATGTTCTGGCGAAGTCTTCAGCATACTCTGGATACAAAGTTGAGTTTCAGCACTTCTTATCATCCTCAGACAGACGGTCAGTCTGAGAGAACAATTCAAACCCTAGAAGATATGTTGAGAGCTTGCTCTATGGATTTCAAAGAGGTTGGGATCAACACCTACCTTTGGAGGAATTTTCTTATAATAATAGCTTTCACTCTGGTATTCAAATGGCTCCTTATGAAGCTCTCTATGGAAAGAAATGCAGGACTCCAACTTGCTGGGATGAAGTTGGGGAAAGAATGCTATTAGGACCTGATCTCGTTGATGAAATGGAAGAAAAGGTCAGATCTATTCAATAACACATAAGAGTAGCTCAGAGTCGACAGAAATGTTTTTCCGACAACCGAAGAAAAGACATAGAGTTTGAATTGGGTGATAAAGTGTTCTAATGAATATCTCCCTGGAAGAGGGTTATGAGATTTGGAAAGAAGGGGAAGTTGAGCCCTAGATATATCAGTCCTTTCGAAATACTGGATCGTGTTGCGAAGGTAGATTACCGATTGGCGCTTCCACCGAATCTCTCTCAAGTTCACGATGTGTTCCATGTATCTCTCCTAAGAAAGTACATACCTGATCCTTCACATGTACTCAGCTCAGAAGTTGTACCGCTGGAGCAAGATATTTCTTATGTTGAACAACTGATAAAGATTCTGGATCGTAGCGAAAAAGTCCTACGAAACAAGACCACTCGATTGTTGAAAGTTTTATGGAGGAACCACCAATTAGAAGAAGCTACATGGGAGCTTGAGGATATGATGAGGGAGAGGTATCCTCATCTGTTTGTTACAAAGTGACGAATTTCGAGGGAGAAATTCATTTTAAGGGGGGTAGAATGTAACACCTGAGACTTTTATTTTATATAAATCATCAAAGGAATATTTTTCTACACAATACTTGCTTGGTTGGCTTTACACGAAATCGCGACCTTCCTCGATAGCTTGTGTCGTACGCAATACCGAGTTTCACTAAACAACTTTATGCTATTAAAATATTATTAAAACTAGTTATTATGAATAGTAATAACCACTTTTTGAAATTTTATAAATTTTATTTTTCAAAATGGACTTCATTTTTGGATTCGGAATATTGAAATTAGCTTAGGGTGAAATTTTGGTATTTTTCTGAAAACTTTCAATTTTTGATGAATAGTGAAACCACTAAGTGGTAGTTAAAAAACTAAATTTTTCATAAAACTTTATTTTACCACTTCTGTGAGTGGAATTTCGAAAATCCGAGAGACACAGTTAATATCAAGTACTAAAATTTGGTTCAATGAGATGAAAATAATTTTTGGTGAATAGTAACTTTTTACTTTTTTTTACCACGGTTAAAAGTAAATAGGGTAATTAAGGGAAAAGATGATATTATTATTATCCTAACACATGTCATAATTCTATTGGATAAGTTTAATTCGACAAAAAACAAACTTAGGAATAAAATATGACCAATTAGGCCCACTTGGATTAGATTAGTACATTTATTATTAATCTATTTAAAGAAGGGTTAAAATAGTTTAAATCAAAGTTGAATAAGTAAATAATTTTTAATATGGGGTTATACATAAGATAAATTCGACTATAAATATTAATTATAAAGCTAAAAATATTTCCTACATAATGGTATTTTATTTGTAATTTTTAGACATTAAATAATTTAATTTATTTATGACACAAAGATGATGCAATAATTATCTTATTAATGAAATATTGACATAATTAATGTTATAAACACCAAAATAAATGTAATTTGAGACCT
Organism: Viscum album; assembly: GCA_963277665.1. Taxonomy (NCBI): domain Eukaryota; kingdom Viridiplantae; phylum Streptophyta; class Magnoliopsida; order Santalales; family Viscaceae; genus Viscum; species Viscum album. The sequence goes on along the minus strand of OY728160.1, from coordinate 585,375,130 downwards.
TTTATGAATTCCACTAATTTTATAGGTTAATAATACATGTTATTATTGATTTAATTAACTTGGTTCGAACTAATAATTCTGTTATGAGTTTCACAAAAATCAATTACTAAATAGTGTCAAAATTGATATAAAATAGTTTTTAAAACAAATATTATATTAGTAGATGTTATTTTATTCCTAAAAATATAAGGTTATTCCAAATGACTTAGATAAGGTTATATATACTAATAATAAACAACTTGGGGTTCGTTTGGCTTCTTATAGTAAGTTTATTAACCTTATAGTATAAGAACACAAGAAGACACGGTAAAAGTAAACTTATTTAACTTAATGTTAAATCTAAATGATAAGGTTAAAATAGGAACCTAAACCTATCTAAATTCTATTGGATGAGAGGATTTCAACCCATCCCCACCTTATCTTTGAAACATATCAATTTGGAGCTATTTAAAACCGATCTTGACTTTATAATAAAATAATATTTTTAGTTTTCCCAAAGGTACCCCTCTCCTCCCTTATAAAAGGGCTCCTCCTCCCCCTCTTCCTCACACCACTTTGATCCTTCAAGCTCGGACAAAACCTTCCAAATTCCTCCTCTCAACTTCCCTAGAGACATCCTAGAGGTCCTGGTCTTCTTCAAAGACCAATTTTAGTGCCCTAAAAGAAGGTCTCAAAGAAGCACTTCAAAGAAGAGGTAATGTCCGTTACCGATTCTTTAATCTTTATTTCTTCTTCCACTTATTCTTCTTTAGTTGTTTCATTATGAAGTAATAACATCAGTATCAATCATATACTGATATGTTATTATAAGTATGAAACAACCCTATTTCACCATCTATCCATCCTACGGAAAAGAAATCACCGCGCGTGCGTACGTACGGAATACCGTCTCCACGCCGTAGTGTAATCTATTTTACACCACCACCTTACTTGGATGGGTATAATGGTGTAAATAATGACTATATATGACTATTATAAAGTAATACTGATTCTGAAATAGTATACATACACTCCAATACAATTCCACGATCATAGGAACGATATCATCACTCGTGCGTATGTACGGAATACCGTCTCCACGATGTGATGCGACTAGTTCTACATGATCTTCATTTCATAATGATTATATAAATGAATTGAATTGAATGAATATGATAAATATTACACTAATACCATTATGGAAATGAGGTATCTATAACCTAAAGAGAAGAATAAGAATTTATTCCACAAAACACGCATAAGAACAAAAAGTTATAAACACCCGAATAACAAGTAGCAATGAAATATTACAACTAAGAAGCTAAGAATACGACCATATATGATATCATAAAAATAAGTATGATTCTGGAATAAGTCAATAACATTATTTAAATCATTATACAAGAGGTTCGGATACGTACAAAGCATATCAGACCTAAGGTAAGAGCAATATCACAATTTCATTTTTATCTGAGGTTGTTTATACTTTAGTATTTACTGGGGTGTATTTTATTATCCACATCCATGTTTCCTCAATATGTAATATTATTCCCATTCACCTAAAATTGTTTAAAACCTATTTTACCCTTATGTGTGTTTTTAGTAAATGGTATAAAATGAATCTTTTGTCGTTTTTCGTATGAGGTACTTTTTGACTTTTCCGACAAAAGTACGAGAAGAATGTTTTTTTAACTTATACGACATGAATGGATTTTTAAAACAATATTTCCAAGAATCTTACTTTACAAGTTTTCAAGTTTATTTTTAATTAACTTCTTTTAGTTTAAAATTGTATGACATGTTAAGAAAGGAAAAATGTTTTTGAAGTAAAAAGGATATTTTCCTCAAGAATGGAGTTCAAGAGTTTTATCAAAATTATTTTCCATCTAAGATAATAAAGGGTTCTGTCTCTATACCTATTATTACATTGATTTGATTATGTTGTGATGGAAATATTTTTATGAATTTCATTATCTTATATGAATTGTTTTATGATGTCACGATGTTTAAGATTCCGATTTTTATTACATGGGTTATGCAATGATTTATGATTTATGATTTTGTGGCACACATAAGAATGGTATCATTATGAGATGGGTGGGACCTATATCTCCCTCCAATGCATTGGGTAATGATTTTATATCTCATGAGATAGACATGGCTGGAATGGTAGGTTATACCGGTTCAGTGAAACAGGACTGAAACGAGGGTGACTCGGTTCAGAAAGGGACATTGTCCACTAAGATAGTCTGGACAATGAGTATTGACTAACAAGAAATGATTTTCTATGATTATGTGTGTATGCCAAAAAGTTTCATGTTTTAAGTTATGAATATTGTGATTACATTTCCCTGCCATGATATATCCCATGTTATGAAATTATGATCTCTTTTTCAGGATAAGATTCCCAAAAGTTATGTGCTTATGTATATGATATGATTGATATTTCTTTTTTTTACCCTTACTAAGCATTTGAGCTCACCATTTTGTATGTTTTCTTTCCCCAGGTCATGAAAAAGGTTATTAAGTAAGATATGCCAAAAGGGACTATATATATGATGAAATAAATGGGAGACAGTGTAGACGCTTTATGAACCAGTTGTTTATGTTTCCCAGTTTCTAAAGACACTATACCTATACGGTCCTTTTGTGGTTTTGTTATATGTTGTAATAAGTATGTTTCAATTTTGAAGTATTGACAATGTATGTAAAGTATGGGTTGTTATAATAAATCATTGTTATAAAGAGTAGACATAACTAGATTCTTGAGAGTGGGTGATCATCCCATATGACATAAAATGAATACTTATTGAAGTATTTTAATAATAGGGTGGAAAAAACAGTAAGGTTCGACAATAATAGTTCTATGAAGATCATAGGAAGTGGGAGTAATGAACTGAAAATTAAGAGCTTAAGAAAACACAAGTTCATTATTTGAACAGTTTTCATCACAATCTCCAAAGTGTTCATAAACTATCTTAATAAGTACATATATTGAAATTAAATCAATAGGGATACACTATAAAAGAGATGACAGAGAATTATATCATGAGTGGATGAAGAACAGATGGAAATATATATCATATTGAAATTAAATAGAATATTTTATATCTGATAGTTAAAGAAGAGAACCATATATGGAATTGAATTTCTGGTCACATTGATCAAAAAGACATGGATTTGATATATATGTTGAAAATAGTCATGGATATCCCTAATTAGAATGGGAATGTGAATAAACTTTTGTTTCTTTCATTCGAGGTAAGATGGTCTTCAGTACATATTAGCCAAAGAAGAAAAAGGAAATAGATTTATTTGACCCCATCCACACAGATGTATGTGGAATGATAAATGAGGCTGGAACAAATGTAGAGAGGTACTTAAATTTTTTATAGATTAATATAGTATAAGGTCTTGTGTGATGGTTATACCCAGAAAATGAAAAGTTCTTTATTTGATGAAAACATATCACTGAATATCCGAGAATGATACTAGATAGATACTAAAAGATCGACGATCTGACAATGGAGGGGAATATAAGTCCATTGAATATAAAAATTACCTGAAAAATATGGAATACAACCTGAGGTGGTGGCTATGAGAACTCCACAACAAAATGGATTGGTTTAGCGCATGAATCAAATGGTCAATAATATGGCCAGAACTATTCTGATTGATACTTGTGTCCATTTCCATTATAGGAAAGGGGCTATTCAAGCAACAATGTATACTCAAATCCAAACGAGGTTTTATATGGTAGAAACAAAGACATTGTATGAGTTACGGCATGGAAGGAATACCTCTTGGAATCATATTCATGTGTTCCAAATGAAATGTTTCATCCAAAACAAAGAAACAAATCATGTGAATTATTTTTATTCCATCAAAAAGGAATATTCCTTAGATATTAAATGATGATAAAATCTTAAAAATGTTTCAATAATAATTATGGAAAAATTATGGAAATAGTGATGTGATGAATATTGAAGATAATAACATATATTCCTCAGATAATTATTATGCTGATATGATATAAGATGAATAATATTATGGAAATAAAGTGGATTCAAATATAGAAGTAGTGTAAGACATTGAAAAAATTCAAGGGTCACAACATGATGTTGATTCGGAAGAAGAATAAGAAGAAGAACCCATGGATGAATTATATTATTTTGACCCTCATAACAGAAATAGAAGAGTGAATAATGATAACTATAACTTCATTGGGGATTTAATAACACCTTCAAACGATAAAATAATGGGTAATAATGCACAATGTAACTTCCTATCAGTTTTTGAACCATCCTTATTTGAAGAATTTGTGCATGATGAAACATGGGTTAAAGCCATGAATGTACAGTAAGATCTAGTTGACAAGTACTAGACCTAAGATATGGTTATGAGGTTTAAAATTCACAATTTTATCGGTAAGAATTGGTTCTGTATGAATAAATTTGATGATAAGGGCAATGTGATTAGAAATAAGGATCAATTTGTGTGTAAAATATATTAACAAATTGAAGTTCTGGATGTTGAAAAAAAATTACACCAGTGGAGATACTATAGTCAATCAGGATTTTTAATTTCATGAAAATTTAGATAGGATAAAATGTGTTTCAAATGGATGTCAATATAGATATCGTTTGTGTTGTTCTTGAAGAAGAAGTCTACATTAAACAACTAGTGGGTTTTCTTCTCAGTAATGATGAAATGAAGGTTTTCATGTTGTAGAAGGAACTCCACGGTTTCAAGGCACCTTGGGAATGGTAATATCATCTTCATTATTATATAAATATTCTCATATTAAAAATAGAAAGAGGGGATCACAATCTCTACGTGAAAAATTCTCAAAAAGTTTAGTGCATGGTTGCGGTGTACATATATGATATTATATTTGGTGGATGTATACAGGGATTAGTGGATGGGTTTTCCAATCAAATTAAAATATATATTTTAATTTTTATGATTGGTGAACTCACATACATATTTGGAATGCATGTGATTTATAAGAAATACTATACATTTATTTCTTAGGAAATGTATGTAATAGATTTGCTGAGGAAATTCAATATGCATGATTCCAAACAATTTTCACTTTCAATTTTCATTTGGAGAAAACATTGAAATCATGAAGATGTGTCATCTATATATCTTAAAATTTATAGGAGAATCATTTTAAGATTATTATATTTTATGACAACATGTATAGATATTGTCTTTATAATATTCTTACAAGACCTCTTTCAATGTAATCCAAATGAAGAACATATGGTGTTTGTGAAAATAATCACAAGGTACAATCAAGGTACTCCCAATTATGGATTACACATTTATTGTTGGAAGAGATAGTGAAATATTACAATTTATTAATGCTAACTATGTTTGAGATGTTGTTGATAGAAAGTCCACAAGTGGTGGAAAATTATTTATTATAAAGAAATGTGTGGGATGGTTGAGTAGGAAAAAAGAAAGTTCTTCTCTTAGTAATACTGAAGGTGACTATATCTTTGCTATAAAGGCTTGAACTCAGATATTATGGATGATGAAACAAATAATTTATATTATTGATGAAGTGAAATAGCCAATAGTGATTCACTATGACAACAAGAGTTCAATTGAACATATGAATAATCCTATTAATCATCCTCATTCGAAACATATTGAAATTAGATATCTCATCATCAATGATAATGTTGAATAAGGCTTGATTAAAATGGATTATGTAGGAACTGATGACCATGTGGATGATATTACGACAAATCCATTGATATCACATGTCTAAGGGAAACATCAGTTTAACCTTATTGTTAAGGAAACTCCCAATGCATGAGTAGGTTAAAAAATGTTCCCTCTCCCCAATTGAATTAACTGTTTTCATCTGTTTATTAAAGTGATGTAGGTTTATGGGGGAGATACAATAGAGGGTATTATATTTTGATATATACAAGTCAAAATCAGTCAATTTTGGATTATTGAAAATGGGGGATAATGGATAAATTCAATGGTTAAATGGTATAAAGGTGAAGAATGAAAATGAGAATGAAACATTTATAGTTGTTTGGTTATTGGAAAATAAAGTATGAAAAAAATCCAATGGTGTGAAAATGTGTAGAATAGTGAGTTACAAAGATGGATAATGGGTTTCAATGTCATGGAATGAGAATGGTGAAAATAATTCAATGTTATGTGGAAACAATCAGAGCTTAGCATAGACATATTTAAGCCTTCCAAGACCTAAGAACCCAATTCATGATCCTCTTGTTTTCTACACTGAGATTTTATCACATAGAAATAGAAAGTTAGAATAATTGTTACTTGCATATCAGGTTGTCATTATGGCTGGTGCATTATTGAATTTTTCTATAAATATTCAATAAATCAAAATATAGAGATCATTGGAACCAAGTCTGTCTGTTGATGGAAATGGAGTATTGTTTGTGTTTTTTTCAATCCTCCACATGGATGATTAGGGATTCTTTGTAAGATCATGGGGATTGAATATAAATGGATCTTATAGTTTATGCTAACATTATTATTGAATATGGTTTTATTTCCAAGTGTTTTGTGGTCCAATATTTGGACGATGGATTTCATCACAAAATGTTTATCTCTTTGAAGGCCTTATAAAAATAAGGCAAAGGCATGAGTTTCACAAGTATTGGCTTCATAAATAGTGTATCATGAAGTATCAAAGAAAGATAATGGTGATCTATATAGTAAAAATGAGCATTGTGAATGTTGAAAAATTAAAGCATCATGAACGGTGATGGCGATCTCTATGATTACGAGTATTGGAGGGTCATGGTCATGTGATGGTTTTGATAGAAAACATCGTGATTTCTACTAGAAACACATAAGAGAAATTTATATAGATCATTACTATAGGAGGAGAACCACACTGATATTTTTCAAAGATCTAGAAAATTTTCTAAGATGCATTTAATCATCGTAAAGGTTGTTCTTATAAATATGAGGCCACCCCCACTTCATTCCAACAAGATTTCTAAAGGAAAATTTGGAAACACTATTCATTCAAAATGATATGGGATATTTAATCATGGATTATTATATGGGATCTTAAGCATCATGAAAATAGTATAAGTATTGACTAATGCCAATGTAGTTGATTAATGGATTCTTAGTTATGATAGGATATTACATGTTGAATTTGGATGGTCCAAAAGGTTGTTTTTTCCATGATGTAATGGGGGCTTCACGAAAGTAGTCTTTCCCACAAAGGTAGGGATCTTCACAAAGGGATGATTTTTGGGATATTTATTTTTGAAAATCTGTTTTCAGTGAACAAGAATTTCAATGTGTATCAACTCAGATATTCGATGCAAGTAGATTCTCAAAATAAGACAAGGAAAAAGTATTTAATTCCATTCCATTATATCTCCCTTCATGTCGATAAAATGATTTAGAATTATTTTAATGTAGTGAGATAGGGGGAGTCGGTGAATGTGTTTTGAGGGATATAGTGTGCTATCCCTAAAACTATCACTACTGGAAAACGAGCCTATACCCATGGTTTTTGAGAACTGTGGGTATAGGGATAATATGGTGACCTATACCCACGGTTTTGGAAAAAATCGTGGGTATAGATTATTTTTGAAGACAAATACCCACAGTTCTGCAAAACCGTGGGTATAGGTAATTTTTTTTGAAGACGTATACCCACGGTTTTGGCCAAACCATGGGTATAGAGTTTTTTCGGAAGGTCTATACCCACGGTTCATCAAAACCGTGGGTATTGTGGTTTTTTTTGGAAGATCTATACCCACGGTTTTAGAGAACCATGGGTATAGCTTTCCCGCCGTAAGGCAGGAACAAAAATTACGCGGGACAATGAAAAAAACTTTGGTGGTAACATGGGTATGATTAATATATATAGATTTATACAAATAAAAACTAACAAAATTCCTGTAGATGAGTTGGTGCGGTGTCTGTTTATGTACCAAATCGACGCGGGATCCAATCCTAGCGGCATGTTTTTTTCTAAACCAGTGAATAATATTGATATATTATTATAAATGTAGATACGTATTAACCTAATAATGTTTGCTGCGTTGGTTAGGCGCTGGGAAATTGTTACGGCAGACACGGGATCAAGACATGCTGCCTTCTTTTTTTCATAATACAGTCATAGATTAATATATATTTAATAATATAGATATATGTTAATATAAATTGAATAGCTAGAGTGGTGATGTGCAATGAAATAATAGGTAGGTTACGGGACAGTGCGGGTTCAACACCTGCTGGCTACAAAATTTATATATTTTTACCCACGATTTAAAAACCGTGGGTACGATTTTGAACCGTGGGTATAGGTATTTTTTCCAGTAGTGTATGTAATGGAAGTGTGCCTATCACATCGTGACTATGTTAATACATATATATTTCACATCTAGTGATGATTAGTGGATTTAGGTGCAACCGATAGATCATCGATCTATGCTCTATGGACTAATCCTTATTGGTGAACCAAGAAATATTTTGGTTTTGTATGTTACTTGTGAATGTTTTAATTACTAAAAAATACCATTATATAGGTTTAATAGGTTCCTACCAATGTTGGAGAAATATATGTTACATTGGAAGGAAAAATTTGACACCCTGATTTACCCCACATGTCATGGTTTCTAGGGTCCTCCATGTTGTATTAGATGATACCAGTTACAGGTGCAAAATATTTCCATCATTGCAGTCATGGAGATTATAGTTAATGACTGTGGAGTTCTTCTTTTTTGATATAAGTAACTTTTAGGTATTTAAGAATATTATGATATCTCATTTAAGATATATTTTAATGGATTTACTTTTTCCACTTCATAAGGAATATATGTCATCGATCTAAAATATATATCTATGAATGATACTAATAGGAAAATTTGTGATACATATACTAAATCCTAGAATTCCCTCACTGAAGCTCTTTTTGATCAACTCTATCAGAATGTGACAATTTGTACATCAGTAAAGTCTATGTTGTAAAAACATGAGAATATTTAATGAAGGAGGTAATAATGTTAAGGAGGAGAGACTCCTTGTTTTTTAAAACATGTTTTTTGTTCTACAAATGAGCACAGGTGAAAATTAATATTATGTTTTCAATCAAATAACTAATTTTGTTGGAGCTATACGTGGAATTGGAAAAGAAATAAATGAAATTGACATTGTGAAGAAAATATTGATAATGCATCCACCCATCTACAATGAAAGGGAATGAGATGTTGAGGAAAAAGTTTTATCTAATATGTATATTGCTGATATGGTGAGCATCCTGGTGACATGTGAGATTAGTTTAGAAAACGTACAATGCAAATACTTGAGTAGCAATGGTATGTAATTAAAATCAATGGAGAAATATAGAATTTCAGGAGATAATGTTGATGAATATAACCACAAATATGAACTTTTTTCCCTTTTTCCCCATAAAATCAATAATTGAAAAGGAATATTTGTGGAATATCTACCTCTTGATTTTTATTTTTTGTGGTAGAGTTGTGAACAATACCGCTAAATTAAAAAAAATGTTCAATGATAAAGAAAGTGATTTTAGAAACATACAAAAGCCTTAGAAAAGCTTTTACCAAAAGGAATACTTCAAATATATAAGGAAAATACAGAGAAAGAGTTTTGTATGTAACAAATAAGATAATGATAATGAATTCATTGAGGATAAAGAACCAGAGTTTAAATTTAGATCCCAAGCATCTATGAAGCATATAGTTTAAATTTTAGATCCTCCAAAAGATAAATCGAGAGATAATGAGATAATTTCTAATGTTTCTCTCGGGTCAAAAATTAAGGTATATCATGGTAAGCTTGAGAATAAAAATTTCAAATGATAAAATTAGAGAGTTACTGTGGAATAATCATTAGAATATGTCGATCATCTTGAAGCTAATATTGAACTACTTTAAGAGTTATTGAAAGAATAATAAAAACCCATTGAAATCACAACAGATGTGGTGGAACTGAAACTCGGAATTTAGGAGACAAGAAATGTTCATCAATAACCTTATAACCAGACTAGAGGATAATTCCAAGAATTTTAAATGTCTATATAAAGAAGTTTTCACTCTTAGAATTAAACAATAATGTGAATAAAATACAAAACAAACAAAAATAATAATTTTGGAAGATTCTCAGATTGTAAGATGGTAGATAGAGTTAAGAGTGGTTCTAAAGGATTAAAAAATGATTTGAATGATCAAATATCCGTGTTCATGAAAAATAGGGGAATTTGTTGTGATGTTGAAAAATTGAAGGAAGAAAATAAGATTAACAAAAATGAAGGGAAGTTGAAATCTAGAAAGATCCCAAAGTTTCTTGGAGTCTAAATGATAGAATCTCTAATCAAAATAATAGGATAAATGAATTATTTCAACATGTTTCCAAAATTTATAGGTAGTAATATTAATTTATTGTGTAAGGAGGAATGAGTAGAAATAGAAGGGAGGATAAATTTCCTCTTTTAAAATGTCAATTATGTGGCCATCTGGGTCATACCATATCATAATATGAAGAGGCAATGAGCTATTTGAATAGGGAAGAGAATGAAAGTAAAAAAAGGACAATAAAATCATATTATTCATCTTATAAAAGAAATAATTTCTATGGAAATTATTTTATTTTTTCTAATTTTTTCCATAAAGATGTTTATTGAATATAGGGGAAAAGCATGAACAATTCATAACAAACTCAGATACAAGCTAACACTCATCTACCAAATGTTGTTTCTATTTTAAACATGTTTTCTGCTGTATAAGAAGATTTTGAATATAATGAATCTATTAACATGGATTAGAGATTTTAAAGGCCATCATTATCCTTCAGTTAATCTGATATTTCATGGAAGGAAAAGAAAAACTGAAATATCTAGCCTTGTGAAAGTATCACTCAACTGTACAAAGTGAACATCACCTAGATTATTAATAATAGGTGGTCATCCCATATTATAGGAAATATAGAAATATTGAATAATTTTAAATAAATGGGTGACAGAATAGTAATTTTTGACAACTAAAGTCTCTGAAGATCATATGAAGTGGGAATACATAACTATAAAATGATGGTCTTAAGAAGACTAATGTTCTTTCTATGTATGGTTTTCCTCACAATATCCATAGTGTCAGAAAAATATATGAATCAGTAAATATAGTTACATTCAATAAAATGGGTGAACTTTAAAAGGAAAGAAAATGAATTCTCTCTGGAAAGGAATCAGAATAGATGGAAACATATATCAGGTTGACGGTAAAGAGAAAATTTTATATTTGACAGTTTAAGATAAAAACAACTTGTGGTGTTGAAGGTTGGGTCACATTAATCAAAACTACATGGAAAATATATATATGATGAATATATTCATTGATATCACGAATCAGAAGCGTGAATGGAAAAAAGACTTGGGATGCTTGAATATGAGGGAATTTAATCTATAGTATATCAGCTAAAGAAGAAAAGGGAATAAAATATCCTAGATCTCATCCAAACAGATGTATGTGGATTGATAAATGTGGATGAACCATATTGATAGAGGTACTTCATTTTGATTATAGATGAATATATTATAATGGATTGTGTAATGGTTATATAAATAAAACGACAAGTAATTGATTACATGAAAACTTATCACTGAATAGCCTAGAATGATACTAGATGGATAATCAATGTTCTACAGTGTGAAACTGGAGAGTAATAAATATCCATTGAATTTCAAAATTACATGGAAAATCATTGAATAAAAAATGAGGATTTAACTGTGAGAAATATGTAGAAAAAAGGAGTGGTTGAGAACAAGAATCAACATGTGAACAATATGGACATAACTATGTTTATTGACAGTCATATCCCGCACCATTATTATAAAGAGGTTTTTCAAGAAGGGGGTATAATCAAAATTGATCAATACATTATATAAGATAAAATAATACACTATATGAGTTTTTTCATGGAAGGATTCCCTCTTTGAATAATTTTCATGATTTTGGAAGTAAATGTTTCATCAAGAAAAAATTTTGAAATCAAGAAAAATATCATGATGTTGTAGATGAAGGAATATTCCTCAAATATTCAATGAATAGAAAAGACTAATTTTTTTCAAATAATTTTCATGAGAAAATTAGGGAAAAAAGTAATGTGATGATCATTGATGATAAGAAAACAATCCCTCAAGGAATTATTTGGTTGATATGATATAAGATGATGAAGAATGTGTACATGGAGAAGATCCAAAAACATAAGTATAGGAATATGTTCAAAAAATTCATTGGTCTCAACACGATGTTGATTCAGAAGAAGTAACAAAATTGGAAAAAATGGATGAATGAAAATTCATCTAAACCTCAAAGGAGAAATCGAAGAGTGGATATAGATCATTATAAAATCATTGGGTATTAGATAGGATCTAAATAGACAAGGAGAATGCAAAATAATTCATAAAATATCTTTATATTAGTTGTGAAAAAATACTCATTTGAAGAAGCTCGAAAGGATGAATCATGGTTAAATTCCATGAATGAAGAGTTAGATCAGACTGTCAAGAATCAGATATGAGATATTGTTTCAAGAACCAAATGTAAAAATGTGCTTTGTATAAAGCGGATCTGTATGAATAAATTAAATAATCAAGGTTATCTGATCATAAATAAGGTGTGATTGGTGTGTAAATGACATTCATAAATTGATGGTCTATAGTTTGAAGAAACATTTTCTCCAGTGGTGAGAATAGATTTGATCAGGATTTTTTATAACATAAAAAATTAAAATAGTTTACAAAGTGTATCAAATAGATTTCAAAATAGCATTATTGAATGGTGTTCTTAAAGAACATGTTTACATTGATCAACCAGATATTTAATTCTTGGTAATAATGAAATGAAGGTTTTCAGATTGAAGAAGGCACAATATGTTCTCAAAGAGGCACCACATGCATAGTACTCTTAGCATGATTATTATCCAAAGAATCTCGATTTTAAAATAGGAGGATTGGATCATAATCTCTAAATAAAGACTACTTAGACATATCAGTTTCAGGTACTAGTGTACATAGTTGATATTACATTTGGTGGAAGCAGGAGGGGATCAGTGGATGATTTTTCCAATGATAAGAAACTATAATTAGAAATGATTATAATTTGTGAACTCACATGCTTCTTAGTGTTTCAAGTGATTCATCATAAAGAATAAAGTTTTATTTCTCAGGAAAATTACCCAATAGGGATGCTAATGGAATATAATATACATGATTCCAAACCAATTATAACTCCAATTGAGGTTGGGACTAAACTAGGAAATCATGAAGATGTGTCATATATAGATCATACAATCTATAAGACAATAATTGGATACTTATTGTACATGAATGTCACACGTCCATATATAGTATTTGGTATATTCTTAATGGCCCACTTTCAATTAAATATGAAGGGAGAACATATGGAGGCAGTGAAAATAACCATGAGTTATTTTTTAGGTGATCACAATTATATTATATACAATTCTATAGGATGATATAGTGATCTATCACTATTTTTTGATGCTGACTGGGCTAGAGTTGTTATTTATTGATAGTATACTAGAGTTTTATAATTCATTATTGAAACGAAATGAATATAATAGTTGAATAATAAATAGGAATGTAATTCTTTTAGTACTACTGAATTTGAATATATCTTTTCTACAAATTATTTTCACTCAACTAATATGGATGGATAAATTTCTGACTAATATTGAAGATGATGTGAAATAACCAATGGTGATTCACTATGACAATAAGAGGATGATTGATCTTATAATGAATCCTATTCAAAATACTTGTATAAACCACATTGAAAAAAATATCACTTCATCAAAGAGAAATATGAATAATGCATGATTGAAGTGGATCATTTTTGAACTGATGAAAAAGTGGCTGAATTTGGACAAATCCATTGACATCACTTTTGTTCAAGAAACATCGGTTGGACATTGGTGTTCAGCCACCTCCCAGTACATGAGGAGGTTGTGAAATGTCCCATCTCCCTAATTTATTTTACTTTCCTAATATTTTTATTAAATTGATGCAGGTTTATGGGGGAGATATGATCTATAGGTAGTATGTTTTGAGCTGTACAAGTCAATATTAGTTTCTTTGGGTTTATTTCCAATGGGAGATATTGGATAAATTCAATGGTTCAATGGTAAAAAGGTATCAAATAAAAATGGTAAAATAATATTTTTCGGTTTTCTAGTTGTAAAATGGATAATGAATGAATTAATCATTTGAAAAGGGGTAGAAATATGAGTTACAAATTCTGACAATGGGTTGCAATGTTGTGGAATGAGAATGGATAAAACAATTTAATCTTATGAGGAAATAGTCAAAGAATATCTTGGACATATTTAAACAATCTGAGATAGTAGATCACAATTCATTCTCCTCTTATTTTCTATAATAAGCTTTTCTCATAAAGACTTATAGTGCTGGATGAGTTGTTTCTTGTATATTAGGTTTTGATATTGGTTGACGCTTCATTGATTTTATCTTCTAATTTCCAACAAACACCAAGGGAGGGATTGTTAAAAAATGGATGTCTATTGATGAAAATGGAGTATTATTTGTGTTTCAATTAAATTCTCCACATAGAAGATCATAGAGTATGTGGAATATCATTGAGTTCGAATGAAAATTGAACTTATAGTTCAAGGTGAAAACATTATTGAAGGTGGTGTTGTTTCCCATTTATTGAAATTTTTTGGGCTCTAAAATTTGGTGGATGGATTTCCTTACAAAAGTGGATATTCCTAAAGTCTATATAAAAATATAGAAAACAATTGATTTTAAATAATATTGGCTTCAAGAATTGTGTTTCGTGAAGGATCAATGAATGTTGATGGTGATATACACAACAGTGATGAGCTTCTCAAATGATGAAGAATTGTATCATCGCAGATGGTGAAGGTGACCTCCGTAATTATGAGGATTATAGAATTACAGTGGTGAAAATGTTTTGAAAAAAATCTCCATGACTATGACGATCATTGTGAAATGGGAATTTCCACAGAGCTTTTAGATAGGAGGATCACCAAGAATATTATTTTTAATGATACAGAAAACGTTTTAATTAGAGTTGGAGCATCGAGAAGGCTGAGCCTATAAATATGAGTCTAAGCCCACATCATTTAAATGAATTTTTTGAAAGAAAATTCAGACACGATCTGATTTTGTGAAGCTAAGGGGGCTTTATGAATCTAGATTTTTATATGAGTTTGATCATCATAAAAAAACTATAAGTCTTGACTGATGGCAATGATTTTCATTAAAGGGTTCTTTTAGATGATAGGGTATTCCACATTGACATTGTGATCATCATGAAAGATTTTTTTCCATGAAGGAATGGCTGCTTCATGAAGTTAGTTTTTTCCAAGAAGGCAGGGAGCTTCACGAAGAGTTGATATTTGGGAAGGAGGTTCCTGAAATATAGTTTTAAATATTATTTTTTTAGTGAATATGGATTTTACAAGGCATAAACTCAGGTATTTACTGTAACAATAGTAACATGATTTGAAAGGGACAAATAATTTAAGGGTAATCCATTGAAGTGACCTTAAATTCAATACCCTAAAATCAAATTCTCTCAAAGTAGTGAGCTAGGGGTCAACAGATATGTTTTAGGGGTTGCATTATGCTATGCCTAAAATCATGTAAAGGAATTGTTCCTTGCACATAGTGAATGTGTCAAAAATTCTGTATTCCACATATAGTGAATATTATTGGATTTATGTATGACCAACACACCTTCACTATATGCTCCATGGACTAACCCTTAGTGGTGAACTAAGTAAAATTGTTGTGTTGTCATGCTACTTGTTAATGTTTTAATTACTGCACATTACCATCAAACCATTTTACATTTTTCTTACTAATGTGGGAACTAGATCCATCACATGTAGAAAAAAATATAACACCTTGATTGACCCCTCCCCCCTCACCATGATTTGGGGTTTTTAACATGATTAAACAAATTGTGTGCATTGACTATGTGACTTGGAAAAAGAACCCACAAATCCCACTCTTCACCCATTAACTCATCAAACTCTAGGGTGTATACTATCTAATAAACAATCCATACAAGGATCGAATAAGAGTGTTGAAAAGTCATTTTCCATGAAACCCCCTCCCCATAACTTCCACACAAACCAAGAATACATCTAAAACCAACCCAAAACTCCAAAACATAAAATTAAAATCCGGAACACTTGGAACTCAGGAGAAAAACCAAGATCCAAATAGTTATTTGGAATAATGGATGAAAACAAGAAGTGTGTCATGACACATATTGGGAAAATACCATCTCAGGGTGAGTATATACATACCCATATGAATGCCCCAAAATGGGAGAAGGGGGAGAAAGAGGTACAACTGATGAGGAAAGAAATAGATATAACAATGTATGGAAAAAAATTATATATCAACCCAAAAAGAGAGTAAAAGTGAAGTCATACAAGCACACAAATCAATAAATGGTTGGAATATTAATTACTTGCTGAGTCATTGATATCTATAGTAGGAGAGTGGACCCATCTAATCATTAGATGATAGACATGGAAATCACGTGGCATACTCTATGTGTCTTCGCTTCTCCTGGAAGAAGAGTATCTATAACTCAATGAGTGGGTACTGGAGGAAGATATATATATATATATGTGATTAGTCATATAATCCCAAATAATATTGTAAGGGGATATCCATTTCACAACTAGGACTAGGAAAAAGAGTAGACAAAACTTCCAAAAGAAAGTCCATCTGTGTTACTAATCACCACATGCATCAGCCCAAAAAACACAAATAAAATGGACTTAATCACCACTCCTTGATACTCTTTTCTTTGGGAAGAACTGACTCACCCACAATGATTTATGTCATGTAACAAGAAAATGTCTTGCTGGGGAAAGAATCCCTATTTCTAGTTAGTTCAAACTTATGCAATACCATACATCGTTACTTTGACGTACAGTCAAGGGATAAGAAGTTTTTAGGGAAGGATCATGTGACCTCATACAAAAGGAGGGTCCTTCTTTGCTAGTCAGTGGGGAAAATATCTACCCTGCCCAGATGGAGGGTACCAATCTGGAAGGTCACTAAGGAACGCCACTACCCAATATAACTATTGGGTAAAACCTGTGAGTCTTTGGGGGAAACACCCTTACAAATCCCATATAGAGTGTCTTTCCCAGAATATTTCATCACAGAATGCCATTTCCCAACACAGCTGTTGGGTAAGCTCATAATGTCATAGAACATCACTGTTCTATCCTATTGGAGGATAACTCAGAAAGATCATCAATGAAAATCACAGCCTAGTCCTAATAGAGGGTAATCCCAGAATATCCATTGGGGAATTCTACTACCTATCCCTACTGGAGTTTAAGCCCAGTACTTCTTTGGTGATTATAAATGATCTCTTCCATCATTGGGTGTCACATAAACATGTTCCAACCCCAGAGCGTTCACATCAAATATAAAAATATATTTCCAATGAACAATCTCATTCTACGTGAAAGAAAATTTAGGATATCCATCTCATGTGACAAAATCAGTGTTCAAACAAAGGAGACACGAACATCTAAAGATTGCTTTGTGGAGCTCAAGTAGTAAACAACATGTGAGGGTAACCACCTAGTGTGTGTTCACACTATACTTCCTAGTCATGTCTTTGTTTGGTGCAGATGTCTTGTCTATGTAGGGGTACATTCCGTGTAGGTGGACTACATGGTATGTACCACCAATATTGAGACCGGGCCGTGTATGCTGGCCTTTTCGGTGTGCTCAAACCATATACCTGTGTACTTTGACACATGGTGTATATCATCCCTGCCTTTTTCTAAATTACTATTAAATAATTTTAAATATAAATAACTTTATATTATTACACATAGAGGATCCAAAGGTTTAGTGTCTTCATCTAACTAGGACCGTACATAACAATTACAACATCAAACATAAACATTTATTTAATATCTTCTTCTCTAGATTCTCATTGGCACTTTTCCTTTCCTTAGAAAACGTAGCCACCTGAGGATATACATCAAAATGGGTGAACTAAAAACCCAATAAGAGGATATATAAGAAGAATATAGAATGGGGTGAGCATTATCATGACACACACAAAAGATCATGAACATGAGAGGAGCATAATTAAAAGACTTGAGATGTCGCAACACATAAAAATGAAACATCACGTCTTAGTGGTTAACTACCACACATACTTTTGAACCAAGATATAATCTTTTAAAAACATAATTTACCATTTACTCATGAGATTCATCACTTTACCCAATGCATTGGAGCACTGTATAATTTCGGGCGCACACGTCACATTCAAACATTCAAATTTCGCTATATAATTTCGAGTGCACCCGTCACATCATAACATTGTCATTATCATGCTTGCCACATGGAACGTATATCAAAAGTAAACATAAATAAACCATGCAAAGGAATGGTTTAAATCTCATAAGAACACATTCATAAACTTTGGTTTCCCAAAAGAAAGAGGGAATAACATAAATGTTTCAAGAACTATACACTTTGAGAGAGAAGTAAAAGTGTGTTCTTAAAAGAAGAGTTCTTTTGAAAAACTTCTTGTTTGACATAAAAAACCATGAAAAAATTGTATATCCTATAAAATAAAATAAAATTATAAAAAATTTATCTTTAACTAGTATCCATATCAAAAAAATGGAGTGAAAGAGGGAGAACCCGAAGGATGAATGTTGGGTTAGAGAATTTCCCCTTACCTTGTATCTGAATGCTTCCTTCTCTTAAATGTCCTGTATAATGACATTACATTCATTAATAATAAATCCAGAACCTTTTTTACATTAATATGGTTCATTTTGGTTATATTATGTGATTTTATGTGCCATTGGATGAGTTAAATAGTTTAAAAACATTGTTTGGGAATGTTTGTTTTTTTCTTTTTCCTGAGTGGTTCACTTGTACTCTTAAATTGATGATTAGGTAGAACATGGGTAAACATCCAGAAATGATATTTCATGTTATCAATCATATTACATGAGTTTTAATGATATTATAATGAATTATATTAGATCCATGTTGATGTATCATTAGATAAAAGTTAAATGATGATTGTTTGGGTTAATTTCACCGATTTTTCGATCATAATGAAGTTGTTTATTTTATCATTTGAAATATGGTCATAAGTTAGTTAAAAAAAATTAAATACGAGATAATAAATATAACATTTTTTGTTTCAATGATAAAAATGGTTTCATGACCAGATCCGAAGGTAGAAATGGAAGAAGAAAACTTGTCGTTCTTGAAGGCGATAAATTAACACCTCCCGGACATCATTCTCTTTAATAAAATAAAAGGATGAGGGAAAGGGGGTTGGATGATATAATATCATATTTTCATCCTAAAATTTCAGTATATGTATAATACTATAGTTAAAATAACATTTGGATGAAGATATATTGGGAGATATCAAGAAATGAACTTGAACACGAAATGAAAATTAAAGGAGAAGAGTGAGAGAAATTACCTCTTAAATATTTCTCTTGAGATTCTACATAAGGAAGCTAGACTTGGTCTTTTGATGAGACCAGTAGCTCTTGAACGTGGGAGAGGGTCTAGGTAGGATGTTTGGGCAGATTTTAGGGATGTCTTGGAGCTTGAGAGGTGTGAGGAAATGAGGGTATAAAGGGTGGTTTTTATAGTGGTGGGGAGAGGGGTTTCCATAATATAAAATTCATTAGTTTATTAATTTACCCTAAGCCAAGGAATAGTGAGTCTTCAATGACCAAGAATACTAATTCTATCATGTGTTCCAGAACCAACTGGGCTTACATTAGCATTACATCACACATGACTCTATAATTAGCTTATTTAGCTTATTTTGTAAATTATGGTATTTCACTATTCAAAAAAAATTCAAGTATCTCTGAAAGGTCCCAAAAATTTACCCCTACCATTTTTCAATTTTTAGAATCCAAAAATGTAGTCCATTTTTTAAAAATAAGTTTCTATATATTTTTAATGTAATATTTAATTAAAACCCTTATTTACTTAAAAGAACAGTTTTTAAAATTAAAACTGATTTTATTGTGCTTTCAAGAATTACACAGGGTAATATAAAATTATATAAAAACTATAAAACATCGATTTGATAATTAATGAAAAGTTTTTTAAAAAATATTTTTTCTTTTAAATTAATTAATTATTTATGACTTACAAAATACCAAAAAGTTTACTAAGGTAAAATTGTCACTTACTAAGATGTCAAAATTTTATTTAATTATTCATGGGTAAGGATAATCTTATGTTGGATGATTTACAATTCATAAGGGTCATATTAATATTCATAAGAGTATGTTTCTATTCATAAGGGTAGGTTACTATTCACCAAAAAATGTTTTTGTTTTATTAGACTCCAAAAATCATCTTGAACACAACCGTGTACGTCATATTCTCAGAATTCCCAATTCATAATTGAAAAACTTATTTTTAGATGTCACTTAGCACATTGTAGTTCATTATGCTGTGTTTTAAGTGATTTTATGACATATTTATAAGAAGGTAATTTCTATAGAAAAACATTGGGTCATTACATTCTTTCCCCTTATGAAATTCCACCCCTGAAATTTCACTTTACACAAACTGCTGAGGGTACTTCTCCTTCATCACCTCCTATGGTTCCCATGTAGCTTATTCAAACTTATGGTTCCTCCACAACACTTTGACAAGGTGTTTTGTCATGTTTCATAGCACCTTATCTCTCTGATATAGAATCTCTACTTGTTGTTCCTCATAATATAGATCATCTTCCAATTGTACCACCTCTGAGTTTAGCCATGTGAGGGGTCCAGTATGTACATCCTTAGGAGTGATACGTGAAACACATCATGAACATGAGCCATATTCGGTGGAAGTGAAAGCCTATAGGTCACGGCTCCTATGCGGTCAAAGATCTCAAAGGGTCCAATGTACATTGGGCATAGCTTCCCTTTCATCCCAAATGGCATTACTCTCTTCCAGGGAGATATTCATAGGAAGAATTTATCTCCAACATCGAACTCCAAGTCCATTCGACAGTTGTCAACATAGATCTTTTTCCAACTCTGAGCAGCTTTGATGTGTTTCTGGATGACTTGACCCATTTTTATCATCTATTGCACAAGATCAAGTCTATGTTTCTTTCCTTCTCCAACTTCATCCCAACAGGTTGGACTTATACATCACTTTCCATAAAGAGCATCATATGGAGGCATCTGAATACTCAAGTGGAAGCTATTGTTGTATGAGAACTCAACCAATGGTAGATGGTGATCTCAACCACCATTGAATTCTATAGAGCAGGATCTTGGCATATCTTCAATCGTCTGAATATTCCTTTTAGACTGGCCATCAGTCTAAGGGTGATAAGTCGTGCTGAAATTTAATTCAGTACTCAAAGCATGTTGTAGACTTCTGTAGAATTTAGATGTGAACCTTGGATCATGGTCAGAGACAATCGAGAGTGGAACTCCATGTCGTCTCACCACTTCGTTCACATATATCATTTCAAGTTTTTCAAATGATAGATCATCCTTAATAGCGATTAAATGGGCATTATTGGTGAGTCAGTCAACCATAACCCATATCGCCTTATTTCCCTTTGACATCTTTTAGAGACCTACGACAATCTCCATAGTAACAGTTTCCCATTTACACATGGTTATAGGCTATGGATGCATCATACCTTTGAACTTTTTTCACTCAACATTAACATGGTGACATACCAAGCACCTTGTTATATATTCTGCAATCTCCTTCTTCATTTTATCCCACCAAAAGTGTTCTCGTAGATCATGGTACATCTTGGTACTCCCAGGATGGATAGAGAATTTTGAGCTATGTGCATTGTCCAATAGCCCTTTCTTTATCCCGAGTGATGAAGGCACACAAATCCGCGTTCCAAACTGAATCAAACCATCATCATTAATATGGAACTACTACATCTTCCATTCCATTAATTCATTCACCCTCTTCTATATATCCACATCATCCCTTTGTGCTTCCTTAATCTTCTCTTGGATGGATGGTTGTGCAATAATTTGGGAAAGGTAGGATGTATCCCCTGGCGATATGATTTCCAAATACATTCTTTGTATATCCATGAAGATATGGTCTTTCTCAATCCACAAAATGGATAGAGTAGCAAGATCTTTTCTACTTAGTGCATCAGCTACCTTGTTCTCCTTTCCAGGATGATAGTGAATAGATAAATCCTAATTCTTTATTAGCTCTAACCATCTCCTTTTACGCATCTTGAGCTCCTTTTGTGTGAATATATATTTCAGGCTCTTGTGGTCGGTGTATATGTCACACTTCTCACCATAAAGGTAGTGCCTCCATATTTTCACGACAAAACTCATGGCTGGCAGCTCTAGATCATGCGTCGTGTAGTTATGCTCACGGATCTTTAACTGTCGTGAGGCATAGGCTATCACATTATCATTTTTCATGAGTATACAACCCATTCCTTTCTTTGAAGCATCACTGTATATCACAAAACATTCTCCACTTTTCGTTAGTGTGAGTACAGGTACAGTGATCAACCTTCTCTTTAGCTCCTTAAGGCTTCCCTCAAATTCTTCTGTCCAGACATACATTACCCATTTCCTTGTTAACTTAGTTAGTGGGCTTGAAAATCGAGAGAAATTTCTCAAAAACGTCGGTAATACCCAGATAATCCAAGAAAACTACAGATTTTTGTGAAAATGGAGGGCCTGGTCCATTCTTCAATATCCTTTGTCTTTGAGGGATCCAGATAAATTCCCTCACTTGTGATCACATGTCCCAAGAATGTGACTTGCTTCATCAAAAAGTCACACTTCCTAAACATGGCGTACAACTTATCCTTTCTTAATGCTGCCAAAACAAGTCTTAGATGCTCTTCATGTTCCTCCTTGCTCTTGGAGTAGATGAGAGTATCATCAATAAACACTACCACAAATTTTTCTAGGTAATTTCTAAAGACTATATTCATCAAATCCATGAAGATTTCAGGTGAATTAGTAAGTCTGAAGGGAATCACCAAAAACTGATAGTGACCATACCTTATACAGAAGGCAGTCTTCTGAATATCTTCCTTATTCACCTTTAGATTATGATATCCAGAATGAAGATCCACCTTTGAGAAGTATTTAGATCCTCTTTATTGATCGAACAAGTCATCAATACTAGGGAGAGGATACATGTTCTTTATGGTGATCTTGTTGAGTTCCCGATCAATGATACACAGCCGCATTGTTCCATCCAAATTCTTCACAAAGAGTAGTGGCGCACCCCAAGGTGATGCACTAGGGTGTATGAACCCTTTTTCCAGATGCTCTTGTAGATGATTCTTTAACTCCTCCAGTTCGATAGGAGCCATACTATAGGGACACATCGAGATAGGAGTAGGTCTAGTTATGGGTTCAATTGACAACTCTACCTCACGATCTATGGGAATTATGGGTAACTCTTTAGGAAATAAATCACTATATTCTCTCATGATGGAAATTTCGTCAAGGTTGGCACTTTCCTTCGACTCAACCATTTGGGACAGGTATGCTTCTTCGTAGGGTATCAACACACAAACCATTGAAGGATTTTTCAAAGGAGATTCATGATCTTCCTTGCATTTGAAGAAGAGCATGGGATGGTTCAGAGTATTAAAAATATTTCCTTTTCTCGACAGTTGATATGTGCTCTATATAACGAGAGCCAATCTATTCATATTATAGAATCAAATTCCACCAAGGGATGTATTATGAGATTTTCTGGAAAAATCTTCCCACATACGCCAATAGATTAAGAGTCAAACACTAGGGTTGTAATGATTTCACCACTTGGTGATTTTACAGATATCTCAACTTCAATGTTTCATGGATTTGATTCTATTGTTCTAGAAAAATTGCAAGATACAAATGAATGTGTAGAAGAAGAATCAAATAAGAAATTTTACATTCTTTAGTGAATAGAAAGTGTACCTTTTAAGACATCATTATATTGATCCACATCCACAGTAGTGATGACATAAGCCTTCCCTTTTTCCTTTGGCTTTGCTGGCTTCTGATGCTGATTACCCTTGAGAACCCGAGGTTTAGTGCACCGGTTTACATTGTGCCCTAGCTCCCTACAATTGTATCATTGAACCATGAGTGGTTCTATCATTTCATCGACAACATTCTTCTTCCTTTTTGGGTCTTTTCGATATTCTTGAGCAAGATGTCCTTCCTTCCCAGACTTGAAGCATTTACCCATCTCTTTGAGGTAGCTCCCATGGTGAATCATTCCAAAATTTTGGCATGTGGGTCATTGAGTTTTCTTCCCACATTTATCATTAGTTCCACCGACTTGAAACTCCATCCTTCATTACATATCACCAAAGCCGTGGGGACACTCTCTAAACTCCATATCCACTTTTAGAGAACACTAAAAAACTTCTTCATAACTCACAAAGTCTCGAATTGAAATAGCCTTTTGAAGGATTGGTTTTAATCCACTAATCAATCTATCAATTTTTCTATCATTGTTGATAACAAAACCCAAATCATACCTTGCAAGCCATGTGAAATTAGATTCATTGTTTGTGACAGATTCTCCTTCTTTTTTCTTGATCTCTATGAATTCTCTATCCATCTTTGTGTGAAGAGTTCTTGGGAAATAAATATTAAGAAACATTATCTTAATGGCCTCCCATTCCATGTATTCACTTTCCTCAATTGGCTTGGTGTTCTTAATCAAATCCAACCATTGATCGGCTTCTCTACCTAGACTATAAATGGCTGAGGTCACCTTCTCTATCTCAGAATAGTGAAGAACAGAAAATATCTTCTCCATGGAGTTGACCCAGTGTTCTGCAGCTAGTGGATCAGAAGATTTTAGAGACTCGAAGCTTGACGTACATAGATATTACATTACTTTTTCGGAATACATAATACATAACAAAAACAGACACACAAGGACCATAATGGTTTACTGTCTTTGGAAACTTGGAATGTAATCCTCTTATCTTGGTGAAAGATCTTCAACATCTCCTATAAAGATATTCCCCTTTTTTATACCCAAAACCATTCTTTATATCCTGGGGAAAAGAAAACATAAAAAGGGTGAGCTCAAATGCTCAGTAAGGGTAAGCATGGATAAAATAAAACATACCATATATATTTGAACTTAAAAACATGAACATAATGTTTAAACATCAAAAGCTTGAAAAATGACATAAAAAAAAGAAGTACGTAAGGCATAGATCATAAAGAAATATTATGAATGATAAAATAGCATGGGAATAAAACATGTAAGTTTGGAAACCATTAAGAACATGATGTGATTTCCATATTAGCCAAGGCATTGCTTCCAAGACCATCTTAGTGGACAAAGTCCCTTTCTGAATAGAGTTCACTCCTCGTTCCAGTCCTGTATTACTAAACCGGTTTAACTTACCATTCCAGCCATGTATATCTCATGAGATATAAATTTTTACCCAATGAATTGGAGGGATATATAGGTCCCACCCATCTCATAATTAAATCATTCTAACTTGTGCCACAAAATAATCTTGAAACATTCATCATAACCCAATGAATAAAATGGGTTTCATAAACATCATCACATCATCTCATAATGCATATAAAACAAACGGACATTTCATCATAAGAAAATTGAAACCATGTAAATCATAGAGAAATTAAACTTGAAACATACACATATGAAATAATTTCATCTTAGATGGAAAATGGTTTTGGAAAAACACTCGAAATGAATTCTTGAGAAAAATATCATTTCTTGTTTAAAATCATTTTCTTTTCACAAAATGCCATTCAATTTTAAAAGGAAAGGATTTTGTTGAAAATAGTCATGAAATCTTTTTAAGGAAGTATCATGCAAATAAGGCTTTATAAAATCGTAAAAATCCGTTTGTGCTGTATAAGTTAAAAAAATAATTCTTCTCATACTTTTGCCGGAAAAGTCAAAAAGTTCCTCGTAATAGTAAGATTCCATACATACCTTGTAGTAAAAGTCAAAAATGGGTAAAAATGACTTTAAACGTACATGAAAACACTTTTATAAAACATGGACATTGATGATAGAAATAACCCCAGTAAATACTTACAAATAAGCAATCTCGGATAAAAATGAGATTTGCAAAATTATCCCTTCCCTTAGGTCCGATTCGCTTCGTAAGTGTCCGAACCTCATGTATAATGATTTATATAATGACATTTTCTTATTACAGAATCATATTCATTTTTATGATATCATATATGTTTCACTTATGACTTTATATTACCCATTCCTTTGTAAATTCATTGTTAAAGCAGCGTTTTGGGTAAAATCATTTCATTTATCGTATGTGTTTCGACTTGTCATTCTTGATATTATAACTTATATCCTGAATTACATAATTACAGAATGTAAAACATGATTTATATATAATATATATTAATCATATACATATATATATATATTATAGATCGATAAAAGGAATGAAATACACCATTCATGGAGATGGTAGGCCGTACGTACGCATGAACGTTGTTTTCGTTTCCTTATTGAATTGAATGAAAATAAATAGATGCCATATATATATATATATATATATATAAATCCATTAACATTATTATTTCATATATTTCATTATTATTCATTAAATAAACTTTATGATCATTCATGTATGGTTAACATGGAGAATGAATCTCATCGCGTCGTGGAGACGGTAGTCCGTATGTACGCATGCGCGATGATATCGTTCCCATAATTATTGAATAGAATTGGGGTGGATGGTATAATATATCAGAATCATTATGATGTTATAATAACCATATATAGTTATTATTTACACCATTATACCCATCCATGTAAGGTGTTGGTGGAAAAACAGATTTCACCACAACTTGGAGACGGTATTCCGTACGTACACACGCATGGTGATTTCATTTTCCGTAGGATTGAAAGATGGTGAAATAGGTTTGTTTCATAATTATAATAACATATCATTATATGAGTTATACCGATGTTATTACTTCATAATGAAACAACTAATGAAGAAGAAGTGGAAGAAGAAATAAAGTTGAAAGAATCGGTAACGGACATTACCACTTCTTTGAAGCGCCTCTTTGAGACCTCCACTTAGGGAAATAAAATTGGTCTTTCAAGAAGACCAGGACCTCTAGGTTGTTTCTAGGGAAGTGGATAAGAGAATTTGTCAGGGTTTGGCCGATCTTGAAGGATCAATGTGGTGTGAGGAAGAGAGGGAGGAGGTGCCCTTTTATAAGGGAGGAGAGGGGTACCTTTGGAAAAACCAAAATTATTATTTTATTATAAAGCCAAACTCAGTTTTAAATAGCTACAAATTGATTTATTTCGAAGCTAAGGTGGGGATGGGTAGAACTTATCTCGTACAATATAATCTAGACAAGTTTAGATCCTATTTTAACCTTATCATTTATATTTAACTTTAAGTTAGATAATTTTACTTTTACCGTGCCTTTTTGTGTTCTTACACTATAAGGTCAATAAACATACCATAACAAGCCAAAAGAACCCCAAGATGTTTAGTTTTAATACATATAACCTTATCTAAGTCATTTGGCCGAACATAATATTTTTAGGAATAAAATAACAGTTAATAATATAATATTTGTTTTAAAAACTATTTTATGTCAATTTTGACACTATTTAGTAATTGTTTTTTTGAAAATCATAACAGAATTATTAGTTCGAAAAAAGTTAATTAAATCAACACTAACATGTCATATTAACCTTGAAATTTAGTGTAATTCATTAAAAGTCTCAAATTAAATTTATTTGGGAATTTATAACATCAATTATGTCAATATTTCATTAATAAGATAATTACTCTATCATCATTGTGTCATAAATAAATTAATTTATTTAATGTATAAAAATTACAAATAAAATACCATTATGTAGGAAATCTTTTTATATTTTTAATGAATATTTATAGTCGAATTTATAATATGTATAACCCTATATTAAAAATTATTTACTTATTAAACTTTGATTTTAACTATTTTAACATTTTTTTAAATAAACTAATAATAAATGTCCTAATCTAATCCAAGTGGGACTAAATGGTCATATTTTATTACTAAGGTTGTTTTTTGTCGAATTACATTTATCCAATAGAATTAGGACATGTTTTAGGGTAATAATAATATCATTTTTACCCTTAATTACCCTATTTACTTTTAACCGTGGTAAATAAAAGTAAAAAGTTACTATTCACCAAAAATTATTTTCATCTCATTGAACCACATTTTACTTACTGACATCAACTATGTATCTTGGATTTTTGAAATTCCACTCACAGAAGCAGTAAAATTATTTTTTATGTAAATTTACAAATTCTCCTAGGAGGTGGAAAAAAGACGGTGAAAAGTTCAATGAAATTTTTATATATCTAAAATTATTATAAAATTACTCCAATGAATTACATTGAACTTATATAGGTATTATGGATCAATTTTGACCTAAAATAAATTTAAATAAAATAAATATTTATTTAAATAAAATGCCAGTTTTTAAATAGTAGCCCATTGTTTTCACTATTCATCAAAAATTGAATGTTTCCAGAAAAATACCAAAATTTCACCATAGGATAATTTTGATATTCCAAATACAAAAATGAAGTCTATTTTCAAAAATAAAATTTATAAAATTTCAAAAAGTGGGTATTACTATTCATAATGGCTAGTTTTAATAATAGTTTAATAGCATATCGTTGTTTAGTGAAACTCGGTATTGCGTACAACACATGCTATCGTGGAAGGTCGTGCTTGCATGTATTGCAAGCCATGTGAGGGATGCATGTTGTGCAAGCTCCTTTTGGTGTAGCGTACAACACAAGACATTAATGAAATTAAAAAGAATATTTTTCGTAAAATCTTGGGGTGTTACATTCTACCCCCCTTAAAATGAATTTCGCCCCCGAAATTCATCAGGGTTATAAATTGTTTACTACTACAGTGTTTCTTTAATAGAAACCCACATCGTAAAAAGGAATACCAAAACTTGGCTTTAAAAACTAAAGTATGAAACATAACAGTTACCCAAATTAACTAATCACTGGGTTTCCACATAGGAGAACATATGTGACAATATGGATATGGAAGAGAAATCTAACCATCATGTTCTGATGGAGAGTGGTAGAGAACATGGATATAAAAAAGCCAACAATCACAAAGCCATAGATTTGTGATGATCTAGCGTACCATCTGATTCATCAGATATAAGGGCACTAGGACGACATTTTTGGTTTTCAAGATCATTTCCCTAAAGTTGAAGAATTTGAATTAGAATAAATACTTACTTTATTTTGGTACAATCTCACTATTGTTCATGCCTTGAACAATTTCCACTTCATGTTTTAAAGAAATGAAGTTGAATTTGTTATTCGTGAGGTGTTAGAAGATCATGTGATAGAATGACGGGTCATTCCATCTGTCTCAAACAAAAGGTTAACAATGTTATTAAATATTCATAAGTCGTTCTATAGTTCCTAAAAAGGACTTATACTTCATATATCATACTACTTAATATAATAAAACTAGTATCTACTAAACAAGGACTTCCTGTAGGCCAGTGGTAGGCGATAAAGGCTAGTCACACTTCGGTTGTTGGTTCGATTCCCACAGCCTTGTTCGACGCGATGGGCTGTCGCCCGTCCTGCAGGTTGTCCTTTTTCTAAAACTACATTACTATAACATCCCATCAATAAGATCAAAAAAAGTTATATCCTTAAACAATACTAACTTATGTACAACATAATACATTCCAGTCTTTAGGCTTATCTAAAATTCTTCGGTCCAAGCTCATAGAATAAAGAAAATGATTACTTGAAATGCCACATAACAATCACGTGAATGGAATCATTTATCCCCCATATATCATAAGATATACCTTGTTGGTCAAATTACAAACATGTGAATACCTTAATCATGTATTCTCTTGAAGAATTAATACCCATTAAACCTTAGTGAAAACATGAATGCTGTAAAAAGTTTACTCTTTCCACAGACCAAAATCCAAAAAAATCTATATGCTCAAACCAAGATATAACCTTCTCCTTATATTAGTCATGTGCTCAAGAATACTATCAAACATTTAATGTTCTCCTTATCCCTTCATTATGCGCATATCATCTACATTCCAAAAATATCTGAATAACCTTTCATGGATACTGGTACCATTAATCATACTTTCAAAACTCAAGGAAAGACAACAGTGTAACAATCCTTAGATGTATCTTTATTCCATAGTACCATGAGATTACTTATACAACATTACACTTGATAAACTTGTAATCATTCCACTACCTTCTTAAACCATTGACCGAGCTTCAATAATTGTTTCATCTCACGTATCATTTATAGTCTCTTCATCACCATCAAAATAAATACTACTCATACGACCGTACTGATTCTCTTCACGAGACTTTCCCTTAGGGCATTGGTTTGCATAATGCCCTTACATTCCACATTTAAAACATTTAACCATTGTTGATGTCGTAGCAATACCATTATCCTCATCCATGGTGTTAACTGAACCTTTTCCTTTTCACTTACTAGCTTTGTGTCCTTCTTTTCCACACCCTAAGCATCTTCCAGTTCCCTTGAAATAATCTCCCCGATGCCTCTTCCCACATGATTTACATGAGGGAAATTAAACTTTCTTTCCTCTATGATCATCATGAAACTCCATCTTTCTATTATTATCTGACTCCGGAAACCTACCAAAGTTGAGATTATTGATCATATTATGAGATTGCTGATTAGGCATAATAATGATGTTCAGACTTCCAAATCCCATTTCATTTGGTTTCTCATGAAGAATATCATTCCATTGTCTGCCATATCCTCCATTATCATGAATCTTCCTGTTTCAAGCCATTTTCTAAAACCCAAAAAGAATAGCGTGAGAGGAAAAAATAATGCTAGGGAAAAAAACATAGTAAAGGGGGAGTACCCTCAATATCTGACATCTTAGGTTAAATTCTAATATCATTAGAGCAATTCTAGGACTTTAACCTATACATATACTTAACCTTAGAGACATCCCTAGACATACCTTAAAAATATCTCTAGGGATCTCACTAACGTTTTCGCATCCTAGATTCTAAAGGTTGACTAAACCTTTCCTCTGAACCAACTATAGAGACCCGAAGCTTTACGTACATAGATATTACATTACTTTTTGGGAATAAATAATACATAACAAAAACAGACACACAAGGACCGTAATGGTTTAGTGTCTTTGGAAACATAGAACGTAATCTTCTAATCGTGGTGAAAGATCTTCAACATCTCCTATAAAGATATTCCCCTTTTTTCATACCTAAAACCACTCTTTATATCCTGGGGATAAGAAAACATAAAAAGGGTGATCTCAAATGCTCAGAAAGGGTAAGCATTGATAAAATAAAACATACCATATATATTTGAACTTAAAAACATAAACATAATGTTTAGACATAAAAAGCTTGAGCAATGACATAAAACATGGAAGTACGTAAGTCATAGATCATAATGAAATATTATGAATGATAAAATAGCCTGGTAATAAAACATGTAAGTGTGGAAACCATTAAGCAGATGATATGATGTCCATATTGGCCAAGGCATTGCTGCCAAGACCATCTTAGTGGACAAAGTCCCTTTCTAAATCGAGTTCACTCCTCGTTCCAGTCCTGTATTACTGAACCGGTTTAACTTTCCATTCCAGCCATGTCTATCTCATGAGATATAAATCTTTACCCAATGAATTTGAGGGAGATATAGGTCCCACCCATCTCATAATGAAATCATTTTACTTGTGCCACAAAATAAACTTGAATCATTCATCATAACCCAAAGAATAAAATGGGTTTCATAAACATCATCACATCATCTCATAATGCATATAAATCAAACGGAAATTTCAGCATAAGAAAAGTGAAACCATGTAAATCATTGACACATTAAACTTGAAACATACACATATGAAATAATTTCATCTTAGATGGAAAATGGTTTTGGCAAAACACTTGAAATGAATTCTTGAGAAAAATATCATTTCTTCCTGAAAATCATTCTCTTTTCACAAAATTCCATTCAATTTTAAAAGAAAAGGATATTTTTGAAAATAGTCATGAAATATTTTGAAGTAATCTTCATGCAAATAAGGCTTTATAAAACCGTAAAAATCTGTTCGTGCAGTATAAGTTAAAAAAACATTCTTCTCGTACTTTTGCCAGAAAAGTCAAAAAGTACCTCGTAATAGTAAGATTCCATAAATATCATGTTGTAAAAGACAAAAATTGGTAAAAAGGACTTTAAACATACATGAAAACACTTTTATAAAACATGTACATGGATGATAGAAATAACCCCAGTAAATACTTACGAATAAGCAATCTCGAATAAAAATGAGATTTGAAAAATTATCCCTTACCTTAGGTCCGATTTGCTTCGTAAGTGTCCGAACTTACTATATAGTTACTTAAATAATTTCATTAACTTATTAAAGAATAATATTCATTGTTATGATATCATATATGTTTCACTTATGAATTTATATTACCCGTTCTTTTGTAAATTCCATGTTAAAGCAGCGTTTTGGGTAAAATCATTTCATTTATCGTATGTGTTTCGACTTTTCGTTCTTGATATTATTACTTATATCCTGATTTATATAATTACAGAATGTAAAACATGATTTATATATAATATATATTAATCATATACATATATATATTATAGATCGATAAAAGGAATGAAATACACCGTTCATGGAGACGGTAGGCCGTACGTACGCATGAACGCTGTTTTCGTTTCCTTATTGAATTGAATGAAACTAAATAGATTACATATATATATTAATTAGCATTATTATTTCATATATTTCATTATTATTCATTATATAAACGTTATAATCATTCATGAATGGTTAACATGGAGAATGAATCTCATCGCGTCGTGGAGACGGTAGTCCGTACGTACGCACGAGTGATGATATTGTTACCATAATTATTGAATAGAATTGGAGTGGATGGTATAATATATCTGAATCAGTATGATGTTATAATAACCATATATAGTTATTATTTACACCATTATACCCATCCATGTAAGGTGGTGGTGGAAAAACAAATTTCACCACGGCGTGAAGACGGTATTCCGTACGTACGCATGCGTGGTGATTTTGTTTTCCGTAGGATGGATAGATGGTGAAATAGGGTTGTTTCATACTTATAATATCATATCAGTATATTATTTATACTTATTTTATTACTTCATAATGAAATAACTAATGAAGAAGACGTGGAAGAAGAAATAAAGTTGAAAGAATCGGTAACAGACATTACCTCTTCTTTGAAGCGCCTCTTTGAGACCTCCTCTTAGGGAACTAAAATTGGTCTTTGACGAAGACCAGGACCTATAGGATTCTTTTAGGGAAGCGGATAAGAGACTTTGTCAGGGTTTGGCCGAGCTTGATGGCTCAAAGTGGTGTGAGGAATAGAGGGAGGAGGTGCCCTTTTATAAGGGAGGAGAGGGGCACCTTTGGAAAAACTAAAAATATTATATTATTATAAAGCCAAATTCGGTTTTAAATAGCTCCAACTTAATTTATTTCGAAGCTAAGGTGGGGATGGGTCGAAATCATCTCATCCAATAGAATTTAGGCAAGCTTAGGTTCCTATTTTAACCTTATCATTTATATTTAACTTTAAGTTAGATAATTCTACTTTTACCGTGTCTTTTTGTGTTCTTACACTATAAAGTTAATAAACATACTATAACAAGACAAACGAACCCAAAGTTGTTTATTATTAATATATATAACCTTATCTAAGTCATTTGGACGAACCTTATATTTTTAGGAATAAAATAACAATTAATAATATAATATTTGTTTTAAAAACTATTTTTTGTCAATTTTGACACTATTTAGTAATTGGTTTTTGTGAAAATCATAACAGAATTATTAGTTCTAAAAATGTAAATTAAATCAACACTAACATGTCTTATTAACCTAGAAAATTAGTGGAATTTATAAAAAGTCTCAAATTACATTTATTTGGGTATTTATAACATCAATTATGTCAATATTTCATTAATAAGATAATTACTGCATCATCTTTGTGTCATAAATAAATTAAATTATTTAATGTCTAAAAATTACAAATAAAATACGATTAAGTAGTAAATCGTTTTATATTTCTAATTAATATTTATAATAGAATTTATAGTATGCATAACCTTATATTAAAAATGATTTCCTTATTAAACTTTGATTTTAACTATTTTAACCCTTCTTTAAATAAATTAATAATAAATGTCCTAATCTAATACAAGTGGGCCTAAATGGACATATTTTATCCCTTAGGTTGTTTTTGGTCGAATTACACTTATCCAATAGAATTAGGACATGTGTTAGGGTAATAATAATATCATTTTTACCCTTAATTACCCTATTTACTTTTAACCGTCGAAAATAAAAGTAAAAAGTTACTATTCACCAAAAATTATTTTCATCTCATTGAACCACATTTTACTTGCTTACATCAACCGTGTCTCTCAGATTTTTGAAATTCCATTCACAAAAGCGGTAAAATTATGTTTTATGTAAATTTGCAAATTCTCCTAGGAGATGGGTAAAAGACGGTGAAAAGTTCAATGAAATTTTTATATATCTAAAATTATTATAAAATTACTCCAATGAATTACATTGAACATATATATGTATTATGTATCAATTTTTACCTAAAATAAATATAAATAAAATAAATAATTATTTAAATAAAAAATCGGTTTTTAAATAGTAACCCAGTGTTTTCACTATTCATCAAAAATTGAATGTTTCCAGAAAAATACCAAAATTTCTCCCTAGGCCAATTTCGATATTATGAATCAAAAAATGAAGTCCATTTTCAAAAATAAAATTTATAAAATTTCAAAAAGTTGGTATTAATATTCATAACGGCTAGTTTTAATAATATTTTAATAGCATATCGTTGTTTAGTGAAACTCGGTATTGCGTACAACACACGCTATCGTGGAAGGTCGTGCTTGCGTGTATTGCAAGCCAAGTCAGGGATGCATGTTGTGCAAGCTCCTTTTGGTGTAGCGTACAACACAAGACATTAATAAAATTAAAAAAAATATTTTTCATAAAATCTTGGGGTGTTACAATGTTCCACTAAACTTAGGTGGTCGTTGCCACATAAAACATTGGATAAAAAGTTTATCCCTCTTTGGAGAAGGAGGATGTACCCCATTATTATGTTTAGTGTTCATAACCTAAGATAATTGGGTAAGAATCTCCATGATGTTTTGAACTCCACCTCCCAAATCATTGGGGATGTCGTTCGGGCAATCGTTGCATTATCCCCCGTAAGAGGTATTGGCCTGATATCTCCAGGTTCCCACCATTTTCTAAAATAGAAATGGTTAGAACAATAAATAAGTCCACAATTCATGAATAAATATCTTATTTATTTGCACAATTTATACTAAAATCATAACATATGGGATCCCTATGTATATACTCTTGAGTTCATATTTTTACTTACTCTCATTCTAGAGGTTTTATCTAGGGTTCACTCATCCTAATTCCCAAACTTACTAAACCTTTCCTCAGATACCAACTATGGCGTCCATGAATTTTTATACATTACTATTAAATCATTTTAAATATGAAGAACATAATAGTGTTACACGTAGAGGATCGAAAGGTTTAGTGTCTTGGGAATACTAGGACAATCCATAACAATTACAACATCAAGCATAAAAATTTATTTAATTTATTCTTCTCTAGCTTCTCATTGGCACTGGTCCTCTCTTTAGTACATGCAACCACCTGAGGATATATATCAAAAGGGGTGAACTAAAATCCCCCAAAAAGGATAGATAAGAATAGTATATCATGGGGTGAGCATAATCATGACATTGGAAAAAGAACATGAACATGATAGGAGCATATGTAAAATACTTGAAATGTGGCAATGCATAAAAATGAATCATCATGTCTTATTGTTTAATTACCACACATACTTGTGAACCAAGATAGCATCTTGTTCACAAATCATTTCACATTTAAAAATTAGATTAATCACTTTAACAAATTCATTGGAGAACTATATAATTCTGAGCTCACCGATCATATTCAAACATTCAAATTGCGCTATATAATTCCGGGCACACATGTCACATCATAAAATTATCATTATCATGCTTTCCACATGGAACATATATCAAATGTTAACATAAATAACCCATGGAAAGGAATGGGTTACATCTCATAATAACACATTCATAAACATTGGGTTCCCAAAAGAAGAATGGAATAACATACAATTTTCAAGAACCATCCCCTTTGGGAGAGTAGTAAAAGGTGTGTTCTTAAAAGAAGAGTTCTTTTAAAAAAAATTTGTTTGACATAAAAACTAGTGAAAAACATTTATATCCTATAAAAGGAAAATAAATGATGAACAAATGATATTTATGGAGTAAATATATCAAAAAAATGGAGTGAAAGATGGAGAACCTGAAGGATGAATGTTGGGTTCGAGAATTTCCCCTTACGTTGTATCTGAATTCTTACATCAATTTAATGTCCAGAATAATGAAATTATATTCATTAATTAGAAATACATAACTTTTTTACATTAATATGGTTCATTATGGTTATATTATGTGATTTTCTATGCCTTTTAATGTGTTATAGAGTTTAAAAACAATGTTCGGGAATGTTTGTTTTTATGGGTTTCTTGAGTGGTTCACTTGTATTCTTAAATTGAAGTTCGGGTAGAACATGGGTAAACTTACAGAACTGATATTTCATGTTATTAATGATTTTAAAAGAGTTTTAATGATCTTATAATGAATTATATTAGATCCATGTGGATGTATCATTAGATAATAATGAAATGATGATTGTTTGGGTTAATTTGACCAATTTTTCGATCATATTGAACTTGTTTTATTTTATCACTAGCAATATGGTGATAAGTTAGTTTCAGAACATTAAATAGGAGATAATACATATAAAATTATTTGTGTCAACCATTAAAATGGTTTCATTACCATATCTGATAGTATAAATGGAAGAAGAAAACTTTTCGTTCTTGAAGGTGATAAATGGACATCTCACGAACAACGTTCTCCGTAAAAGAATAAAAGGAAGAGGGAAAGGGGGATGAATGATATAATATCCCATTTTCATCATTAATGTAAATTAAATGTATAATAATAGAGTTACAATACCATTTGGATGAATATTTTGGGGAGAGATCAAGAAATGAACTTGAACATGAAAGGAAATTAAAGGAGAAGAGGGAGAGAAATTACCTCTTAAATCTCCCACATGAGATCCTCCTCAAGGAAGCTAGGATTTTTCTTTTGTTGAGACCAATAGCTCTTGAACCTGGTGAAGGGACTAGGGAGGATTTTTGGGCATATTTTAGAGAAGTCATGGAGCTTGAGAGGTGTGAGGAAATGAGGGTGTGAATGGTGGTTTTTATAGTGGAGGGGAGAGGGGTTTCCATAATATAAAATTCATTAGTTTCTTATTTTACACTAATCCAAGGAATAGTGAGTCTTCAATGACCAAGAATACTAATTTTATCATGTGATCTCGAATCAACTGGGCTTATATCTAAGGAAAATCACACATGACTCTATAATTAGCTTATTTAGCTTATTTTGTAAATTATGGTATTTCACTATTAATAAAAAATTCATGTATCTCAGGAAAATCCCAAAACATTACCCCTAACATTTCAACGTGTAAAATCCAAAAATTTAGTCCCTTTTTAAAAAATAATTTTCAAAATATTATTAATTTTACATTTAATTAAAATAATAATTCACATAAAAAAATAGATTTTAAAATTAAAACCGATTTTATAGTGCTTCCAAAAATTACGTAGGGTCTCATAAAATTATATAAAAACTATAAGACATTGATTTTATAATTAATGAACACATTTTAAGAAAATAATTTTTCTCTTATATTTTTTAATTAATTATAATTATTTATTTATGACTTACAAAATACCAAAATGTTTACTAAGTTCAAATTGTCACTTTCTAAAATGTCTAAGTTTTTTTTAATTATTCATTGGTAAATTTACTCTTATATTGGATGATTTACTATTCATAAGGGTCATATTACTATTTATAAGAGTATGTCACTATTCATAAGATAGGTTACTATTTACAGAAAATTATTTTTGTTTTATTAGACTCCAAAAATCATCTTGAACACAACCGTGTATATTAGATTCTCAAAATTCCCAAAACAGAAGTGACAAACATCTGTTTAGAGGCCCCTTAGCACTTAATAGTTCTTTATGTTGTGTTTTCATGTGATTTTATTACATGTTTATAAAAAGGTAATTTCTATTGAAAAAAATTGGTTCATTATAGGGTGTGTTGTTCAACATGGGACACTGTATATTTGGAAAACCCAGGTCTATGTTTATCTTACATAGAGTTCTATCCCTATGTGAACTATCACATGGGTTGTTAAATCGTGGTTGGATACAAAGAATGCGAGTGGGGACTACATGATGTTTCATCTTTGTCTTTTCCCAAAACCCAGTGTCGATGCTAAGGGTGGATATAGACCATTTGTTCTTCATTCTACATAGAGTGTAGTTATTATTTTCCAGAACATCCATATTTTGAAGATATATTCCCCACACGTCAAATCCATTCAAACAAACATTGATACCATATCTCTTCCTCTCATATCTCATAGATGAGGCCATGATTCAGGATCATAAGCCATTGTTCACTAGATAATGGCTCTAATGAATAGTTGTTCCACCCTCATTCATTCCACTTGAAACTATAGATTCCACCTTTCAAGATCTAGCCGCA
Organism: Viscum album; assembly: GCA_963277665.1. NCBI lineage: Eukaryota > Viridiplantae > Streptophyta > Magnoliopsida > Santalales > Viscaceae > Viscum > Viscum album. Next base: position 585,336,223 of record OY728160.1, on the reverse strand, counting down.
AACCGTAAATGTTTTCATCCTCATCCCACAAACATTTCAGATCATTGATCAATTAAACATTATACTCTTGTTTTTCAATCATCAATGAATCTAGGAAACCGATCGAGGTAAGGGTTTCCTAGAAACTATCCATCCGGGAACCACAATGTCTCGACATCATAGAACACATAAAATATGGGAAGAAACACATCAAGAAAAAAATGTTTATGGTAATTAGATATGAATCTATTAAAAATGCTCAAGAACGTGCAATTCATGTCAGAAATCAACTTGAGAAATAATTTTTGAAAACTCAGGCGCATGAAATTGTTTGAAAATAGGGGCACTAATAGAAGAATGATGATCGATCCTCTCAAAAATTTCACTAAAATAGAGAAAAACCCAATAGGTGATTCCTACCTCTTGTTTGGATAGATCACATATAGAGAACCTATTTACCAATAATTGGGGAGGATTCATGGTATTTTTTGAACTTCGATCCACCTTAAATTAGGGGTTCATTTTTCATTTATGGTGTTCCCCATATGAGTAAGATTATCTCACCAGGATATGGAGAGTTGTGAGACAAACCTTGTTTGAACCCCCTAATTACCTACTTATATCCTTCATATTATGTCAAAAAGTATGTAATTAATTAATTAATTCAAATAAATTCACTATTGATGATTGAGGTGTCTAAACATCCCACACTGACTATTTTTATATCACGCTTAGGTAAAACAACACATTACAGACCCAACCATGGTCTTATATTTTTGATCCAATCAACCATTTAAGATTTATCCAATTTTCTTTATCTATCCTAGTGAATGAAATATAAAATATTTTTAATGTCTTTATAATATTAATTCGGGAAACACCATACCTCAGAATCACACACCATCTCAGGGCCTTACACAAGAAATATATTTAGAAATATGTTGATGTCTTACAAGAATATACCATGTCTCTACAGGTAGTCCATCAAAAAAATCCTCACACACACACACATATATATATATTTGTATTTATACTCTGGCACACGAAAAGAATGATAAATTCCATATGGTAGTTTCTTGAACTTCTCTAGCCTCTTGAAAATCGAAACATTTGATCTTAAAATCAGCTAATATGCCTTTTTATTCCATCGCACCCATAATAATTCTGATGGACTATATACTTATTAGCACTACCAAGATGAAATGAAAATGGAGAACTACGGGCTTCACATAATAATTATTTATTCATCTGGTAATCACAAGGAACACAAATTTTTATTCCAAATATCAGGATATAATAGTTATCAACATTAAATTTAAGAAACCTACAATTATTTACCAATTATACCATATTCTAAGATCATGGTCTTCCTTTTTTACATGCTTAATTCGGTCTAAGAGGGATGACTACATTGACATAGGAAACAAAGTAGAGGAATTTCCAACACCAAAAAAATCCCAGAAAAAACATATCAAATAATTAACCAATGATCCATGTTTGAAAAGAAACATGGTTAATATAGAATGACGTTTTTAACTCAAGTCATCTACCACTTTTATTTGTTTTACAATATTGTAATTGGTCATGACATCATAATCCATTAGTAGTTAGAACTATCTTCTCTTCCTCATGATTAATTAATTTTAAAAAATATATGCATCAAACATTTATTGTCAGTATATATTTAACACATTGTTCTATATAAATGATTCCTTGAAATTTCTAATGTGAAACAACAATTTCTAATTCCAAATCATGTGTGGGATAAGTTTACTCATGAGTTTCTATTTGTGTTGAATCATAGCAAATTTCCTAATCATTCTATATCCAAAAAAAACCAAGCCCCATCAATGAAGCATCATAGTAGATGAAAAAATTTCTGTTTATGGAATCCATGGACAAAATAGGATAATTTACTGACCTCTTATTCAGTTTCCAAAAAAAATCACATTCTTCAATACAAATAAAATTGTACCCCTTTTTTAAATTTGTTATCAAGCATGAAAATCATGAAATTTTCATAACAAACCATTGGTAATAGCCAACTAATCAACAAATACTATGAATATTAGTAACATTTGTGTGTTGTGTCCATTCATCAATAAATTCTTTCGGAAAGATCAACTATCATGTAATCCTTAATGACAATGTTCCAATATAGTGAAATATTTCGTAAGAAAAAACACATTTTTTAAAGTACCCATAAAACATATTTAATTTGAGTGTTTTTAGGAAAATAATTAGATGTTTTTCATGATCTTTATAACCTTTTGAAAATACTATAATATTATCAATATAATCCATAATAAACATATCCAAATATTCAGGTAATATTCTACACATAAAATCTATAAATATAGAATGATAATTTTTTAATCCATATGGAATAATTAAAAACTCACAATGACCATATCCGGTACAAAATACTATTTTTGGAATGTCTTCCTCCTTCACATTCACATTATAGTACCCAGATCTTAGGTAGATCTTGTAAAAATAAAGACCCCCCAATAGACGATCAACCAAGTCATTTATATGATGCAGTGGATACTTATTCTTGACAATAATTTTATTCAATGTTCTATGATCAATAAAAAACCTCATGTTACTATATTTCCTTTAAACAAAAAAAATATAATCTCTCTATGGTGAAGTGCTAGGATGATTGAAACATTTACCAATCAACTCCTTCAACTACATTTTCAAATCAATAAGATCTTCTTGATCCATTTTATAAGTGTGTTTTGAAATTGGCTTTGTGTCATGAACTTATTCAACATTAAAGATAAGGTAAAACACCATGCAATTAATTAGGAAAATTATATTGGTATTCATTTACCACTATTAAATAAATAATCTTAATAGTTATTTTTTTCTCAAAAATATGAGCAAGATAAATTTATTTTCCATATTGTAATTGTTTATCAACTTTATAAAATGTCATCAATAGTTTGGGTTCTTTCTTATATAAAAACAGGAACACTTTATGAAAAACAATTTCATTAGATCTATTATCAATATTAGTATGGTAAATACATTTACAATCCATACTCATAATAAAATCAAAATCATTAAGGGAAAAATTGATTGTTGGTAATTTCATTCCCCACACAATAATATGAATATTCATATAATCCGTTTTTTCTTTAATATTTTCCCATGATATTTACCATAAGTTTTGGTTTCATTTCATTAGGGGAAATTTCTAATTTACCAATAAATATATTTTTGAAAAAAAAGAATGTGTAGACCCTATATTAAAAATAACATTGGAATAATATGAGTAAACAAACAAAATACCTGATACCACATAATTGGATGACCCAACATCTATTGAAGTAGTCATAAATGATTACTCTACACCTTTCTAGTTAAAGTCTAGCTCCATTCCATCATTCATATATTTCTTTGGGAAGGAATTTACATAATGCCCCATCTCACCACATTTAACACACATTAAAATTTTCCTATCACAATTAAACATAATATCATTTTCATGGAAATCTTGGGCCATATGTCCAAAAATAACACATTTAGAACACTTTCAATATTTTTTATGGAAATCCTGAATGTTGTTTACAAAAAATATACCACAATCTAGAAACTGAATTTTCTTACCTTTAGATTTTTATGATTGAGATTTACACATATTTTTTCCATCTAGAAATTTTTTGATACTTGTTTTCAAAGTATTTTTGATGATCAGAAAACTCTATTTCTAACCTCTCATCTCATTAAACAGGTTTCTTATATCTTTTTAATTTGATGGAAACCAATTCCAATTAATATCTTGGATTTAATCCAAAGTAAAAAATGAGTGATATTTCTATTAATATCCTAAATAAGATTTGGAATATAGATTTCCAATAAGGTGAGGTTTTTTTCAAACACATCCACTGAATATTTCTCCTTTTGATTCAATTCAAGGAATCTCATATCTATTCTATTTTAAACTACCTTAGGAAAATACCTTTCATGGAAAAAATAATAAATTCATCCCATTTGAAGGAATCAATCTACTCATTATCACTGATATTCTTGTCCATTGACCACTACAGGGTGGGTTCACATTAAAAATGATAAATAGAATGACTAAACTATTGATTTTTGGTACACCCTAGGACACTGAACATCTTTTCAAGGGATTTAGTGCACCCTTCAGCCACCATGGGTTCATAAGATCTATTGAATGTATGAGGGTGATGCCTCATAAAATGTTCCACTATTATCTTGTTCCTTTATGGTAGCTCTAGAAATTATCTTTCACGTACATCACCTCCATTTATATCCTTATATATCTATTACATTGCTATAACAAACTCTTTAGTTCCAATTCCCATGATTATAGGTTCCATATTCAGAAAGATATCATTATGTTGGTTCCTTCATGCTTAAACTTTATCTTTTCTTATGTAGAAACACAAATTAAACTAAAATATATTAGACTAATAAACATGGTAATCATTAAATTATATATCATTTCAAGTTTACCAAAAAGTAAAATTCATTTTTGGTATTCAATTTACAACATCCTAACCTCTAAATCTATCTTAACGGTTCTATTATACCAACTATATGGAACCAACCATAGACATTTCATAAAATAGTAATTTCAAATTGAATAAACATTATTTCATTTCCAAATATATTTTTTGTTCATAGTTTTATAGTATTATGTCATAATTCTTACATGAAAACCTAAAATCATACAAATTGGTATTACTACAACATTATCAAAAGATTCTATAATATTTTTTTTAATGATCCATAAATTCATCCATAAAAAACCATTAAAACAGTCATCTTGGATTCATTTTTACACTTACCCATCCTTATAACCCTTTTAAAAACATATTAAAACATGGGATGAGAAAAAAATCTCATTAATGGACATAAAAAGGAAATAAACCTCCATTCCATGAAATTTTTTATTAATTTAAGAAATCCTTTCAAAAACACATACATCTCATGAAAAATGTATCATATACATAAATTTTCAAAACAATTTTTTTCCAAAATACATAGAAAACATAAATATATAATTTTTCTGATATAGGGAATTACTTACATAAGATTATAACCCTCACAACTACCAAATGATTTATAAATGTCATGTTTATCATATATGAATGTCTCATGACAACCTTATGATGTAAAGATCACAACTACCGTATGTTGTAACCATCATAGTTACAAATAGAATAACCATTATGGTATGATTCAAAAATAAGAAAAACCAATGCATTGGAGAGATATATAGCTCCCAACCATAATCATAAATAATTCCCATGAACCATAACATAATCATACCAAATGAACACATGCATCCATAAAATATTTATTATGGAAAATAACTTATTTTTGAAGAATACTATGGAAAAAGAGAATAAATAATTTTAATTTTAAATAAACAATTAATCATGTAATAAAAAAATAAAAATATTATGGAATAATTGAATCAGGTAAATTATATCAATCTATACTAGTTATAAAACATTTTTATTGATTTTTTTTAGAAACTATAAAGTGGGTTTTAAAGGAAAAAACTCTTACCTTTGGTTATCCTTATATTAAATATTTTAAAACATCATATATAACTGTTTCAGGTGTTTTATTAGTATATTGAGAAACTATATTCAATTTTAAAATATAATAATTGAAATCTTTATAAAAAATTTCCACCCATTTATTTATAATAATTTGTTATTTCCATTGTTTTTGATGTGTTCATTTCCTGGTTTTAATGTTTAATTTGTTATTTAAATCCGTTTTGAAAAAAAATAATACTCTATAAGTGAGAACATATATATATTTAGGTTATGAGTACATAAATAGAGGAAAAAATAATGGGAAACATATATTCTCATGAAATGAATTGAGAAGAATAAAATTAATTTGTTTCTTGAGAGATGTATCATAATATTCTATCATTGGAAACATATTCATAAATAATCCTGAAAAACAATGAGATTTTAATATAAAATATTCACCACTTTGGTAGCATCGAAACATAAACCCCATGAAGAAAAAAAATTTAACTAAAAAATAAAATTTCATTAGGATAACTAAATTCATGATGCCACATTTCACATGGACTGTATATACACCTCATAAATAATGATAGGTAAATAATTTAATCATGTCTCAAAGAAGATAAACTGAGAAAAAAATCTCATACTAATTTGTTAAATTTTGAAATGTAAAAACCATGAAACAGGGATCCTAAAATGGATATGTAAATCAAAATAATTTTTAGCATAATAATCATACTTTTAAATAATGGGATTTATATAAAAAAAATAATAAGTGCTGAATGTGTTATTTGTATAATAGAAAATAGAAGTGAGATGAAAATTCCATAACAAATTATTAATATTTTAAACCATATGCCTAAATAAATATGAAATTACAATGAAAAATTAATTATCATTATATCAGGTATGTTAAAGATATATATTGTAAAATGGTTGTACACACACCACCCAATAGATACATGTAGTGAATTTCTGTTTGTCTCCCATAAATATAAGAGAGACAAAAAATCACATACATTTCGTCTCAATTTTCATCATAATCCACAAAACCATAGTTATAATAATTATAAGTTAAAAATAAATCTATTAAACAATAAAAAATAAATATATAATATCATATATTATTTACTTATGTCATTTTATTACCCATTTATTAACAATTCTATGTTAAATCCACATTTTGGGTAATAACCACTTTGTTTTTTGTACATATTTGTATTCTTAATTTTTGGAACTCTCCCATTGATCATGATTACATAATATATAGAATAATAATGATGTAATTATTATATTATTTATACATCAATTATAATTTTAATACCGATCATGAATGATGATTTTGTGAAATAAAATATATTACGATCATGGAGACGGTAGGACGTAGGTACAAATGAGTAACGTTTCCATTTTTTCGATGATCATTTGAGAAATAATGTAAGAAATATATTAAATTTAAAGAATTCTCATAATATAAAAAATACCATAATATTAATTTAATTATACTTATTCATAGAATACATGTGGTGTGGTAATGAAAAGAGAGTCACATCTTTTCTTAAAGATGGTAGTCCACATGTACACAAAACACATTATCATCATTCAGTGAGTGAAAATGTAATAAATAAAATGATATATTATCTTCTAAGACTGATATTTATGTTAGTAATATTATAATTACTACATTTATATAACATATAATAATTAAATTTGTCATTATTATCTTCCATGTAAATAATTAGTGAAAAAGAATGACATCACTTCATGAGGCAGTAGTCCGTTGTACATACAAACTACATTATCGTATCCTCTATGTAATAGAAAATTAAAACCATATATATGATATAATTTCTAACAAGGTATATTTATGTTATAAATACAATATTTATATATATAATCTTTATATATCATCATACCCAACCATTATAGGTGGACATTAAGAAAGAATGACCTCTGTTCGTGGGGTGGTTGTCGGCCATACACAAAAAAAATTATATTGTAACCCATTTAATGGAAGTATATATTGTTGTAGGTAATTAAATTATCATAAAAATTATTATTATATATAATATTCTGAATTTATTATATAATAATTTTTTAAAAAATAATTGAAGGAGTTAGAGGAAGGAATAAAATAAAAATGCTTGTTGAAGAATGTTACATCTTCTTATGTTAACATCCTTTGGTTTTCACTAGAAAGAATTATAGGTTGTATTTATTCTATAAATATTACTTCTAGGATAAGATTATGGATCTTGTTAAATCATTTTGTTCTATATTTATCAAAACAAAATTTATTGATGTTTTCCAGAGGATCGGAGAGGGGGAGTCATTTTATAAGTGAGTTGAGTGACAGAAATTTAATTTGTGAATAAAATGTGTACCCACATATCTATCATTCTATAATAATATATAATAGATTATTATATATATTTATATATTGTAGTATCTAATTATTTCCATAGAATAATTTATACAAGTTTTTAGGCCATTTTAACACCAATCATTTTTAGTTTAACACCACGGTAAAATTTTTTTATTTTAATCCTAATAATTAATTTTTACTGTTTTCACTCTATGTTTTTTAAATTAAATTTAAAATATTATCTAAAAATTATTATTATTCCATGTATTAAATCCATATTTACAAATATAATTTATATAATTAGGTAAATATGATTTAAATTAAATCTTGTAGACACAACCAGAATGTTTGTTTTCAAAGAGAAATTATTCAGATGTTTACAATGTTTTTATATAAAATGTTAATATGATATTTATTAAATGAAGTAAATTTTATTAATATATATATATATATATAATTAAACTAATTTATGTTAAAAACTAATTAAAATATAATTCATATTTATATAAAATTTAAACTAAAATACTGTTTTTAATTAAAATTCAGTAATTTTTATTATTCATCAAAAGATAATTCTATTCAAAAAAAGTACAAGAAATTTACCCTAAGATTATATTTATATGATTATTCAATAAATAAAGATAATTTTTAAAATAATTATTCTAAAATTTTTACAAAAATTTATTTAAAATAAGTTCTTAAAAAAGGTGCCAAAACTGCCTTTTGGAAAAATACAATTTTTTAGTGTAAACATAGATTTATTATTATCTACTATCTAAAAAACTATTTATATGAAAGTTAAGTATTTTATTGACTATTTAATATATATCATTAAAATCATTCTAATAATGTGATTTTATTAATTTATATAGGTAAAACACATTTATATGGATAATGATGGTTTTATATAAAAAGATATCCTTTATTTCAAATAGTTATTTTTAAATTTATTATTTATTTCCCACAGAATAATTATTTTCTTATAAATATATAAACCATAGTTTTTTATAATTTTTATAATTCTATTTATAACCGTTATTCTCATTTCTAAGAGAGAAATTTCATTTTAGATAATAATATTCTAATTGTATGCCATGTTCTGTTTATGATCAGTGTTGCGAGAAATGCATGCTAAAAAAAGTATTTCATGTAACAAAAGGTAAAATTGTTTTCACATGTAACCCAATATATACACATTGTTTCTTGTAATATTATTTTTTCCAGAAGATTAATTTCATTCGGAAATGTTTTCCCAAAATTATAGGGTGTTACCAGCCTACCAGTGGGTCTCTAATGGTCTACTGATGGTCTATCAGCAAGATAATCGGTGAAAATTGTCTAATTATTAACCGAGATGTTTTTTGGACATGTAAATGAATTATTTTATTTTTGATAGGTAACATAATTTTTATATCTTAATCCTTATCCTTGAATATAAAATTGAATCACACAAATTTAGAGGCTCTCTTTGGGCCTCTTTTTTATCATACAAATCGAATCCATGGAAGATTGTTGTGTTGATCGAATATGTAATCCTCTACTATACCATAAATATATATTGGGTTCTTATATCTTCTTATCCCTTATAATCCTACTGTTATATGCATTGGATCATCCATGTAAACCATCAGACTTTGTTGGATCAAGGTTTATAATTGACAAATGTTAATCTAGGAATATTTCACTTACTTCTATGACCCTTTCCTCATTCATACTTGTATATTCCTTTAGATATTTTAATTATATGTTATAACAAGTAGGTGGTTTCAAGAAATTTATTAATCCTAAAATTATTTTTTTTCATTAAAATTGATATTATTTCAATTTTTATTCAATGATTTAATGATTTATATTGAAATATTTTTGAAATTGGTTTATAAATAAATATTTTCGAAATGTGATTGTTTTTTAATTTCATTACTAATATATTTCCACTTTTCAGGTTCTAAATGTAAATGGATTGAAACCATGTTTTATAAAATTTTAGACATCATTATATTACTTACATGTAAAATTCCCTTTAACCTTATTTAATATAGTAATCTCAATAGTGATTGTTGATGTGGTAGGGATCTATCCTTTGGAATGAAATCTGACCCCAATAACATTCTGATCAAGGATAATGTGCACAATAGTTGTCCTAATTTATATTTGGGAGACATTCTTAGGAGTTAACACTTACACAAAGGCTTTTGATATAATATTATGTGCACTCCAGGTAGCCTATTAATCATAGAGATTATATTTTTATACTCACTAAACTGATCCCAATATTACCCAAAGAGATATTTTATTTGATTTGTATATGTTAAATGTCTTTTGATGTGATTATGAAACTATAGAGTTTAGAAATTTTTAAAAATTATGGAAAGGGAATATTTCCATGTTTTATATTAAATTGTGTAAAATGTTATTTCTTTCCTTGTCCCTATTTTTTGGATCATAATTGGTTTATATTAAAAAAAATTAATAAACACATTATTGGATCTTAAATAGATTTTTTCTCACACCCTGTATTCATATTTGTGTAAAAATACATCTTTTTCTATGTAATATAAGTAATAGAAAAGTGTGATACAGTAATGATGGTATTTTTTATTATCTAGGTATGGGAGTCAATCGGTGACTAGCCATCATGTGGACTTGATTTTTGGTATTTCCGGAATATATTTGTTTAGTTTGTGGGTCTGGAACATGTATTACAACCAAATTTTATCTTTTTTCATTATTGATTTAAATTTTAATTCCCAAAACATTGTTGTTCGTGTTATGTTGTCCTATGAACATTCATGGACATTTTTCTCTCAAATGATATGCATGAGGCCCAAGAACATGTGACTAGTACATGAAGATTAAGGATTAATTTTGAGACATGTCAGGAATGAAATTGGTTATTAATGTTTGGTAATCCATGTTGGTTCATGAAATATTAGTATTAAATGGGTTGTTAGTTTTGTTTTATTGTTGTTATTTATCTTGGGATGTCTAAGTATAATGGAGATAAGAATGTGGTAACATATGGGGAATGTTATGAGTGTGCCTATATAACTCTCATCATGAAACACCATATGTTACCATGGATGGTTTGTAAGTGTGTCTCTTAGAAATCAATGTTTTCAAATTCTACAATTTATTTTTTCCATTACTTTTTATAGTTCATATTGAATTTTGTTATTTTTACATTGAATTTATTCTTTGGTATGTTTTTATTTTGTCTCTCTGTCTATTGGTGTGTATTAGAATGCCCCCTATAATACTTCTATCAAATACTCAGGATGGTGTTTCTAATTATTAAGTGGAGAAACATTTCCATTGATAAAATGATTATCAAAGTAGTTCTGTGAATTGTTTGAGCTATGAAACAAGATGTAGAACATGCACCTTTTTAGGAAAGATAAGAGGAACCTAAATGAGATGTGGATATTAAATTATGCTTGGATTATATTTTTTAGAAACCAAAATCCTTCTATATTATTTAAAATGATTGGTAGGAGTAACATTGGTGTATAAATACTGAAAAATTATTAGAATTATTATATACCCCTGATTCTATCAAGGTATGTTGTATTGTCTTCATTGTTGATGGATCCATTTAAAGGGGGTAGGAATATTAAATATTGGAATTGAATAATGAGGTCCTGAGATGGAAATTCATCCATGCCATATTCAATGGGAAATTATACCTAGTGTCTATGACCTTGTAAATATATATAATTTTTCTCACCCATAAGAAACAGAGTCAGCTAGTAATGGAATATGATAATCTCTATGCTGATCTCACCTTGTATTAACATATGGTCATGTATAATGAATTGATAATGGGTCAAATGTTTATATGGGTCTTCACCCCAATATGAAGTCATAGGTCATCATGATAATGATTTATACCTATATTGTGGTGGTTCATTTGGTGGTTATGGTAGT